>OZ018317.1:80087332-81287332 GCA_963969495.1 Ceratothoa steindachneri | reverse complement strand
CCACCTCCCTAATGTTTCCAGGCGGAGGGAGGAAAAATCTCTCATGGCGAGCCCAACCTCTCCCAATAATTCTTAGAATGCAACAGCGCCCAGAGTTCTGCCTCTGGGAAGCGCATGGTCATTCCTGTGAGGGTCTTCGCTTTGAAGAGGGTCGCCACATCTCCTCCAAGCTAGGCCTGGAGGGCATATTCCGTCAATGGAATTGCCAGGGACTACAAGCTAACTGAGGGGAGCTCTGGAGGCTCGTCTTCTTCCATTTTCCTTTAGGTATTTTTTTTTGCAGGAGACCCATGCTTAGTGTGTGCCCCCTGCCCAGGTATGTTTGTTTTTTACCCCTCCACCACAGGATGGGTGCTGGGCAGGATGATGCGCCATTTACCTTCTGCATGATGTCTCCATTCATCTCTGCTTTAGATATCCCCTTTCAGGCAGTAGCTGTGCAGCTGTACCTGGATAGGAGGTATACTTTTATTTCTGTGTACATTCCACCATCAGCCGACTTCGATGTAGGGGACCTCCACCACATTGTGGCATGGTTGTTGAGGCCCTTTCTCTTGCTCAGGGATCTGAATGGTAGACACCCACTCTGGGGAAATGACTAGATTAAACTCAGGGGTCAAGTCCTTGCCAATCTGATCGATGAGCTGAAGATAGGTGTCCTAAATGTGGATGAGTTTACTCATCACTGCCTGCGAACTGCTTCATTTTCCTGTCCCCATCTATCTTTGTGCTATCTGGATGCACAGCCTGATTTGTGGTGGGAGTAGTCGATGACCTCCATGGTAGTGATCACTTTCCCATTCAAATATCATTTTCTGGGCCACTGCTGCATAAGAGCCAGCCTAGGTGGTGCTTGGCGTGGGCACAGTGGTCTGCATTTCAGAAAATGACTGATTTCTCATTCAAGAAGTTTAGGTCGGTAGATGAGGCTGTTGAGCTCTTCTCCAGCAACCTCAGTGCTTTGGGCCTAACTACTATTCCCAAAATGTCTGGCTGTTTTGCATACTGACTTCCTTTGTGGTGGTCAGCCGAGTATGAGGCGGCCCACAAATAGAAGCATTATGCCTACATGCGTTATAATCGCTGCCCAAACGATTTCACTGTTGTTGAATTTCGTTGAGCTAGGGCTAGGTTCCGGTATGTTTCGAAGCATGCCCACCAAGAAGAGCGGCGGGCATACATGTCTTCACTTTACAGGAAGACCCCTCTAGCAGAGGTGTGGAAGCGAGTCAAAAGGATTCGGGGCAAGTTCTCACAGGACTCTGCATCCAAGGCGGACTCCTTTGCGACCGCTTTTTCCGCATCCACCAGCATTCAATGCTCATCGTGTTGTCACTGAAGGCTGTCGACTGAACTTTACCTCCAGAGGAGAAGAACCCTTCAACAACAGATTTACATTGAGTGACTTGTGTTCCACCTCCGCTTTGTCCGCGGACACGGCCCCTCGTCCAGACGATCTCCCATACACTGAGGCAAGTTCTCGTAGGACATGCCACCCGTTCTCCAGGAGAATGAGACCGCAATCCGGACCCAGCATCCATGGTGGAGTCCTTTGCATCCGCATTCTCTAGCTGCTATACTCCGCCAGCATTCAATGCACGTTGTGATGTCGTGGAAGGCCATTGACTGGACTACCTCCAGAGATGGAGAACCCTTCAACGACAGATTTATATTGAGTGAGTTCCATTCCATACGCTATGCTTCGACCTGGGTGAGCGCATGGCCTTTCTGTTAGATTTTGTCAACAGGATCTGCGTAGAGGGTATCCTCCCAAACTCATGGCGAATCGCCACTCTGCTCACTTTTGGAAAACCGGGGGGAGATTACTCTACCCCATCCAGTTTCTGCCCAACCTCTATAACTTCCGTTGTGTGCAAGTTGCTAGAGAAATTGGTAAATGTTAGATTAGCCTTTTTTTTCTGGACAGCAGAGGCCATCTGTCTTCTGCATAGTGCAGCTTCTGCAAGCTCCACTCCACATTGGATGCTCTGCTCCAACTGGAAAATGCTGTCTGTGAGGCCTTCCTTTGTAGACAGTACTACGCCATGGTGTTTTTCGATCTGGAGAAGGCCTATGATACCGCAATGTGATACGGTATTATACAAAGACTCAACACGATGGGGGTGAGGGGATGCCTCCCAATGTTTATATCTGAATTTTAGTGAGACCGTCAATTCTGCGTACACATTAGGGGAGCCCTCTCATGCCCATTAGAGCAGGAAGACGGTGTCCTGCAGGAAAGTGTCCTCTGTGTCACATTCTTTGCCCTGAGCATTAATGTCATTATCTCAGTGCTGCCAGAAGATGTTCTCGCTGCGCTCTACATGCATGACTTTTGTGATATCTTTTGGCACGGCCCAGATGCCAACTCTGGAGCGTCGACTCCCAGTCTGGGCGATCTTGGTGCTTGTTACCTGTCCCGCTACTGGGACAAGTGGGGGTGCTACCACTTGTCCCTTGTACTCAGGACTGGTTCGTGCACACAAACTTGTGGACTATACCACATTTTGTATTTTGGAGGAGGCTGGCATCCTGCACTTTATTTTACTGTTTTTTTTTGTAGATCGCTTCTTCCTGCGTCGGGGGGGGGGAGGCGGGCCTACCCCAATGTTGGAGTTTGCTTCCTTCTTGTCGCCTTTTTGCTTTCTTTTCTCTTTTTGTTTTTTGAGCCTGTGCTTAGCCTCTCATTTTATTTGTTATTTACATATTGTTATTTGTTTTTTAATCTAGCCTACTAGTAGGCTTTAGCATGAGTACAGCACCTTTTGCCCTAGTAGACAGTTGCCAGATGGCCTCTCAAAATTAAAAAAACAAACAAATTGCACTTCTTGGATGGTCTGATTGTCCTTAGGTCAGATTGAGACCCATTCTTTCTTCATTGTGCTTCTGACTATTCTTCAAAATTGTATGTTTGGTTGGAGAAGCTCTATCGGGAATTTGCTGTTTAAATCTATTCTGAAATTGTTTTTAGTTTTCAGATTCATTGTCACAATGAAAACTCACTGCCCTTGTGTTAACTGCATCATACAGTTTCATTGAAGTTATAAATTTAGTTACTCAGATTTTGAGCTATATCACGTGTATATATTGATCATATCATAAATGTCAATTTTTTTAATTATTTTTTTTCAAACTCCTTAGAGTTAAAAAGTAACATGGAGCATAACTGACCTGGGCTCAGAGAAAAGACCATTCCACCAATCCTATTTTGGTATCCTTCAGTTACATTCAGAAAGCTCCAAAACTAAATTGTTTAAACACAATTAAATTTACATATTAACAAATAATATTTTTCTTCATTAAATCAAACAAACAGCTTCAAAATATTTGACACTTTGGAAGAAATATTAAAATCTAAAGTTGCATATATTTCCAGATCACTGAGGGAGGCAGTCTTCCCTTCTATGGCCTGGGCATGCTTTTGTTTTGTTTGTTTGTTTGTTTGCGTGGTGAGTACGGTAACTTATGCCCAAGTAGGCAGTCGCCAGATGGGCTCTTAAAAAAACAAAATCTTTTGTTTGCTGTTTTGTGTTTTTTGTTTAGATCTTGTTCCTTTCTTTTTAATTCTTAAAAGTAGGCTTGCTAATAATTTTGACAGCTTTGCCCTTGTTGGTAGCCACCAGTCGATTGTGCTAAAAACAATCTCCCAAATAAACTATTAAATTTGGTCCCCTTGTAAGGTCTTTGTCTGGTAAGAATTTTTAAAAGTGGACACAGTAACTTCCTTCTTCTCAAAGAACTCTGGGCAAATATTGGGGTTGGATGTTTAAATGCAGTACTTTGGAAAGTTTTCATTCAGAGAGTAGTGTCCATAGGTTCTGGGTCTCATTTTCAGTCTGAGTGGAGTGCCAGAACCTATCAAAACTAGTCTCCTATTGAGTGAAATATCTATTGTAATGTGAAAAAAGTGAACAGAATATTTTACTCCTCAAGTTAACAACTTATATTACCTCAGCTCTCATCCACGAAGCCTTACCTGCGTAAGAAGGCAGTTCTGCTGATGTACAAAGTGTTCTTGAAGTACCCTGAGGCTTTGCGTCCAGCATTTCCTAGGCTGAAGGAGAAACTGGAGGACCCTGATCCTGGTGTTCAGTCTGCATCTGTCAATGTCATTTGTGAACTTGCTCGGAAAAATCCAAAGAATTACCTGAGTCTGGCTCCTGTTTTCTTCAAACTTATGACTTCTTCCACCAACAACTGGATGTTGATCAAGATCATAAAATTGGTTAGTTCTTGGTGTTTTGCTTATTAAACTTAAATAGTCTTGGCTAAATTTCAAATCATTAGTTGACAGCCATTTCTAGTCAAGATACTATGGCTGTTCTCATTTATAGAATTGCATCAGGTCAAAGTCTTCTTCCAAAATGAGAATAGCATTTCCTTGGGATCAGACTTTTCACCTCAACCCATGCAGGATTTATTCATGCAGTCTAACCCTCAAGGTTACACCGTCCAATTGTGCAATATCTTACCTTATTTCTCTCCCAAAAAGTTTAACATAGCTAGGAATGATGCTCAACCAGGAATGAATGTGGTGATCTAATATCAGTGGGGGAGTAAGAAAACTACCCTATGATTAGTTATGCTTTATAAGTGACTTAGTGTCATTGCATTTCATATTTGAGATGGTCGTTGGGGACCCACTTTCCTATAATCCCAATGATACATCAGACTTCTTAAAACCCCCCTCTACTGAGAAATCATAAATAATATAAAGAATAAAAAAAAAATGTAGCATATATTTAGGCCTGGGAGAAGTTTGTCCAAAGAAAGAATTTTACATATAAATTTGAAGACCATTTTACTGCAGCTAAGAGAGGTATCATAAGCCTCTGACAGGCTTTAACTAATCACCTATTTGAGTGTCAAATGAGTATTGCTGCTAAATTCCTGCTCTGATGAAGAGGTTGCAGTGGTTCACAATGAATTTGTCTGTGGCTGCATCAATGCCATTGGATGACAAAGAGATGAATGAAAGAGAATTTGGAAATGAGTAAGAGAAGCTGCCTTAGGTTGTGCCTGATGAGTCTTCATTTTTCTTCTATAGTATTGAATGCATGCATGGGATTATTAAATGAGTAAGAGAACCTGCCTTAGGTCGTGCCTGATGAGTCTTCATTTTTCTTCTATAGCATTGGATGCATGCATGGGATTATTATACAAATCAAATTAATAGTCTAACATCCCTGACTATTTCACACTCGAGTCTCTTTGCTTCGCAATCTATAATAATAATAAATTTCTTATAATGTACTCTTCAAGGCCAGACGCCTTCACAGAGCGCACGTTCGGCTGTGGGCTAAGATCAGGTGGGTGAGTAGGCAATCCTGAACAGGTGCATTTTCAGGAGTTGCTTGAAAGTGGTAAGTAAGGCAGCAGATCTAATTTCAACTGGAAGAGCATTCCAAAGCTTGGGGGCACAAACTGAGAAGGAGCAGTTGCCCATTGACAGAGGGATGAGCGAGGAGTATTCAGGAGAGAAGCATGAGATGACTGAAGGGCCCGAGGGGCGAGACATTGGGAAAGAGCAGAGGAAAGGTAGGTTGGGGCCTTTTGGTGAAGGACCTTGAAAGTGAAGAGAAGAATCTTGAAATGAGAATGATATCTGTCAGGTAACCAGTGAAGTTCCTGAAGCAGGGGCTTAGAAGGGAAGAAGGGAGAGCGACGGAGTAGTCGGGCAGCGTAGTTCTGGACTAGCTGAAGGGGATGTAGAGAGGAAGATGGTAGATTTACAAGAAGAGTGTTACAGTAATCAAGATGGGAGGTAATGAAGTTATGAACAACGGTCTCAAGACTTTGGCGATTGAAGTGAGAGTGAATGCAGGAGAAGTTATGGAGGAAACAAAGGGAAGATTTACTAATATTGTGGATGCAGGGCTTGAAGGAGAGATGCTCATCGAATACAATGCCCAGATTTCTAACAGATTCAGAGAAAATGACAGTTTCCACCCAAAGGGAGGGAGGGAAAGAGGGATTTAACTTTGTATACTAGAGTGGGGGTACCAACCAGAAGAACTTCAGTTTTGGAGTGGTTAAGTTTGAGGAAGTTAGCTGATAGCCAGTCCGAGATAGAAGAATAGGCAGATAAGAGGTCACAGATTGAGTGGGCAATGGTCAAGGGGGAAGAGGAAATAAAGATTTAAGTGTCATCGGCATAGAGGTGGAAGGATAGACCAAGATTACATAGGAGGGAGCTAAGAGGGAATAAGTAGATATGAAAGAGGAGAGGTCCGAGGACAGCCTTGAGGGACACCAAAGCGAATGGGAGTGGGGTCAGAGGAGACATCGTTAATCACTACAGATTGGGTGCGAGATGAAAGGTAAGAGTGGAACCAGTCGAGAGCAATGCCAGAAATGCCAAGCAAAGAGTGGAGGCGATCAAGCAAGATGGAATGGTCAATAGTATCAAAGGCAGTGGAGAGGTCAAGTAGAATGAGGATGGAGGCACAACCCCGGTCAGCAGCTCTATGTAAGCAATCAGTAACATTGAGTAGAGCGGTTTCGGTAGAGTGCCCAGCTTTAAAAACTGATTGGTAAGTCTCATCAATATTACAGGCAATGTTGTGGGAATTAATGCGCGAAACAACTACTCTCTCAAGGACCTTAGAGAAGAAGGGAAGTTGCGAGATCGGGTGATAGTTAGCTGGGTCGGAAGGGTTAAGCTTTGACTTTTTAAGGATCGGACGGATTTGGGTACATTTGAAGGAAGAAGGGACAACACCAGTGCAAGGGAGGTATTGAACAGGTGGAGAAGCATTGGGAGTATGACAGGCAAAATTTTGATTAATAGCTTGGGGGGGTGGGAATGAGTCACAAGGGGAGCCAGATTTTTTAGAGTGTGAGAGTAAGGCAGACAACTCAGAAGCGGTCATGGCAGGAAATATGTCAGTTGGGGGGGGGGGGGGGGAGATCAGGGAGAATGTGAAAGGCCTGGTCAGGCAGTCGTGGGAGGGAGGCACGAAGGTTGATGACCTTTTCAGTGAAGAATTTAAAGAGGATGGTGGGGCTGATGGGGGTGGGGACTTGTTGTGAGGAGGTAAGAGAAGAGAGCAGGTAGGTATTAGGGAGAGAGAGAGAGGCAATATGAATGAGAGCAACCGCTCCGCCACGTTTGTTCCGGGGGTTATGAGAGTAGACATAGTCATCAGGGGTCACTAGCGACAAGCAGCCATCACTCTGATCAAGCCAAGTTTCACTGAGACCAAGGATGGAGATAGTGAATGAACTCCACTTTACTAGCGACACTTCTAACATTGAGTAGAGACGCATTATAAACTGAGAGTGGGTAGGTTGGAGGGGGGAGGGGGAGTGAGGGGTAGACGGTTCAATGAAAAATAACTTTTTTTAAGACCTAAGATAAACGGAATCCCCTTTTTATAGGACAAGATTGATTTCGAGTGATTCCTAGTGTTTTAATTCTAGAGCCAACTGAGGGAGATACCTTAAACCCTCTTATTAAGAGAAAGAAGTGTGGCTTTGTCCATCATTGAGGGAGGAGATATATAAGTAGGATAAAATGGATAAAAATTTGATGTGGATACAATAACAAAATAAAATTAGGGAAGCAACAGCGAAAATAAAAATGAGCAGGGAAGAATATGATGTGAAGAAAAAAAGGGGGTCACAAAAAAGCAACAAATTCAATAAAAACAACTACTAACAAAAAGAAAAAAACATATACCAAGAATGACGATATACAAAGCATGTGTCAAGGCAAATATAAAGCAGCTTGAAAAATTAGGGGAGGGGGGAATAAATGAGGCCGAGGAATTAGTTGGAATGAAACAAGTGACCGCGTGGGTCAGAAAGCAGAATAATCTTGAAGAATTTAGGCTGGGGGGAAAAGTGAAGCAGGAAGAGCAAGGGAAAGAAAAGGTAGATAAAAATGGAGAGGAGTCAATAATAGGGATAAAGAAGTAAAAAGAGCATGGAAGAAAATAATACGAAGAAAAACATGGGGCAAAAGAAAAATACAAAGTAATAAAAACACTACCGAGAATAGCAAAGTACAAAGCACGTGATAAGGCACATTAGAAAATAATGGAATTATAGACTTGAAACTAAAACACGGAGGCAGGCAGAAAAAAATGAGTGAATAATAAGGAAAGTAATGAAAATGGCCACAAGGAGAAACAAAAAAACAACAAAAGGATTACTCACAAACGCGTAGCTACAGCAAACTGTAAGAAAGGCACTAATAATACAATCACTCAGTTAAGGCTATGGCAGCACCAACAACAGTTAACAAACTGAACAGTGAGGCAAAGCAACAAACAAACACTGAAGTGAAGTGTAAAGTTGGCTAAACAACAGAGAGCAGAAAGAGCAAACGATATGCGCATTGATCCGCTTTCCATTGGGCAGGTTCAAGAAAAACATGTTTTTCCTGTCTGGAATGTGTAAAGTAGTTTGCTCCTTAGGGTACTTAGGCTATGTACCTTCTACACATTTTCACTTCTCTTTACTTCACCCCTTTACCAACTTTTTCACTAATATTCTGGTTGAGATGCCTGCATCGACTTATAATTGTTTAGTTTTATCAAAATAATAATGATGTGTTAGTACAGTCACATGTAGTGGCCTATGGTGCACAGCTGACACCAGGGTGTTGGTATTCTCATTCTTCCATCACTGAGTGCAGTGCATTTTTAACTTATGATGATTTTAATTTTTTTGTAGTAGCCATATGTTTGATTTTACTACATACAATTTATTTTAATCCCTTCCGCACGAGTCGGTGGTGCCCGCGTATAGTGCTGTATACAACATTTTAGTTAAATTTAAATTTTGCATTATTCATGTTATGTTTAAATTTTGCCTATTCTTATGATGTTTGTTTATGTTGAGAATATCTTTCAAATAATTAATTACAAAAAAATTAAAAATGACATATTTCTTACTCACTTAAATGCAATGTTTCCACCCGCCCGATAAATCCATTGCTTCACATTCATCATCACTGATTGAAATATAAGTGTCACTATCACTAATATCATTTGATTCATTGTCACTGCATGGGTTTGAAGTCACTATCGTTAAAATATGGGTTTGAAGTCACCATCGTTAAAATATACAACAAAATTAAAAGTTTATTCTATATATTATGCAATCAATCACAAGTAATTTCCAATTGGCATAGAACATGCTTTCACCTTGTAGGTATAAACAAACCCCGCCCCCAAGTGTTTTTATTGGTCAGTTGAGAATGACATCATTATAAGACAGACACTTCGAGTATGCTCAGGAATGTTCATAACATACTCCGGTAAAATCACAGAACAGAAAATCAATAATTTATTTCATGACGATACCCCTTTTGTCATCCGAGACACACGCAACAGTAGGCGTGACGAAAGCTGTTTCATCATCGTAGGGAAGGGGTTAATGTGGTAATTTGTATAAAGGGCATATGTTGTCCAATATGACACTGCCCTCTGCACTAGGCAAGAAATATCTACTCTCTATTTCACTAATCAGATATCAATGATTCATGTTGGACTCTCTCACCACATTCACTCAGAATTGCCTCAGGGAAGCAACTCTGGAAAATGTTTCAATTGGATGTCTGAAAGAGAGGGGCCACACTCATTCTCATGTGCAATGGCTCCAAACAAAACTTTGAGGGAGTTTTGGGGTTCCTTGTACAAATTTGTTCCTATGGGGCTTTGGCTGCACCCTCTTACTTTGCATATTCTGGGTTAATGGGGCTTGTTTGACCAAGCCCCTTGACCTTTGAATTTTCATGGTATTCCAGTTCTTTCTGTCTTTACATCCCCTTATTCCATGCTGAGGGAGCATTGATTGATTATATCACTCTTATGTTCTTTCTCACCTTCCCCATTGAAACTCTTATTGTGTTTGCCAGTTGATTTTCACCATATCTTTTTATCATTGATGAATGCACAGTATTATTAGAAATCACCCCTTTGATAGTAACAGGATTTTTACCAATAGTGGTGATATTTGAATGGGAAATACATTTAGGATTGAAAATATATTAAAGAGATGATGATCTATTAATAAATTCATATTCTGTGTTCTTTGTAAAGTAGCTTTAATTACAAAACCATTGTTAAATGGAGGGAGGCTTTTCAGTTCGGTGTTTTGACTGGAATTGAACCGAAATTGGGACTACGCCTAAGTGAGCCTCTAATTGAAATCATCAGCAGGTATATTTAGTGTGGTTGTTGCTTGGTATCATTGCCAGCCCCCAGCCCACTGGTAAAACCAGGAGTAGTATGTACAAAAAATGGACAGTCACCTCTGGGAGGCTTCTAGGGATTAGTAGCCAGTTGTCACCTGGTAGTGCATTATTGACAGTTCATTCTCTGGCCTCCTTAGTGTAAGTAGGGTGAGGAAGAACTTAAAACATTGAAAGACATTTCAGTTCCTGTAGTTTAAGGCATTCTTTATTCTTACTCTATGCCCTAGAAACACTTGCTTTGGCTTGCTTGTAAATCTTTAACTAATCCTTTTTATTTACATTTAATTCTTTCCCTAATTTTTACGCACTGCATAGCATTATTCCCACTTAAATCTAAGGTTCAAACCTTTAAATGTTTCTCAATTTTATTAATTGCATTACCTTCATCAGGATCTAGGTTCTCTAGGATTCATGTGGTGTTCACTGCTATGCATGATCACTATCCCTCAGTATCCATTCCAGTCAATCCCCCTTTTTTGTCGGGTTTCTACTACTAGAAGGGAAGTGGTTTCTTCCTTTCTGATTCCTGTTCTTTGTATTCAAATAGCTTCTCTGTCCCACTCTCATTCATTCTTAGCGTGGTGAATTTATTCCTACTCATGTACACAAGTTTCTCCTAAATAATTGGAAATTAATCATTTTGTCCTTCCCCATTTAATTTTGTATCTCAATTCTTTAAATTAATTGGCTCCACACATTCTTACTTATAACTTAATCATTCTTTACAAACCTCTTTTGCAACACATGTCAGACAGCTCCTTTTGGTTTTATTGCTTCATTTGTTGAGTTGCTGAGTGGAGGCTTTGTAATTCAAATGTCTTCCTTTTTCATTTTCCTTTGACTCGCTTTCCCTCTCATGTCTAGCATTACTGATGCTCTATCAGTATTTTTGTACCATATTAAAGAGTTGTAGAGAGAGAACTCTGACAATTAAAACAACTATGTCGCATTAGTCCATAAGTTGCTGTAGGCTAGAATCCAGGTTTTGTGAGAAGCTGGATTTTCTGGTCACTTAGGCTGATTGTATGCCTTCTTCAGGAAGCCTCTTGCCAATAAAATTCAAACAATCCTGCCCTTTTATTGCAGTTTGGTGCCCTAACTCCATTAGAACCCCGTTTAGGGAAAAAGCTTATAGAACCCTTGACCAATCTCATTCACAGGTAAAGTTTATTTTGTAGTATTTTTTATTTCTTTATCATCATCACCTCCCTACACATGACTATGTTGTTGTTTTACTATGATTTCCACCCTTGAATTGTATTCTTCACTGTACATCACTAGGGGCCTAGTTTTAAGTCTATTCCAAGTCTCCCCATCTGAAGATAGGACCCATCTATCAACCTTTAAAATATCAAAGTTTGGTTGGTTTCATGCCCCCGCAATAAGCCAGATTGAGGACTAAATGTAGGCATGTCTCAATACCATAGGATGCAAAGAAATTATAGAAGGTAGATAGAACCAGGAATCCACCCTCATCCTTCACTATACATTAGTGTGCTAATTAATTTTGACAGTGCTAAATAAAACACTTGTTTGTAAAACTAACATTTATTTTAAAAACACAGCAGATAAAATACAGTTAATCGGAGATATGACCACCATTTGCTTTAATAACCATTTTTACACAATTTGGCATAAAATCAACCAGGTTTGAACACATTGGACAGTTTGTAATTATCTTCTGTGTAGCCAAACAGTCTTCTTTCTCAATCCTGCATTTAACTATTGCCCATAGATTTTTAATTGGGTTTATGTCTGGAGAATTTGCAGCCCAATTTAAGACATTCCTCTCGCTTCGAAGAATAGGCATATTTTTCTGGAAGTATGGTGCAGAATGAGATCCTGTTGGGAAATGTCTTCTCAATCAGAAAAGTCTCTGTACCATTGGAAGGAAATGAGTCTTGAAAATTTTCTTTTATTTGCCACTGCTCATCATTCCCTCAACAATAGCAAGCCATCCAAGTTATTTTACAGTAAAACTACCCAAAACATAATCCTAGGTAGATATTCTGTCACTAGTTGAATGTGTCTTGGCAGAAGTGGTTTGCATTTGTTCTTTCTCACTACCACTGATCTGTATCCATTCGCTTCATCTGAGAATATAACTTTTCTTCATTGTTCTGTTTTCCATTCTTCGTGATCACTTGCCCAACACAGCCAATTTTTCTTCATAGCAGCAGTCAAAAATTGTTTAAAAGCTTTCTAGTAGTTCTCCCAACTTCAACTTCAAGTAGCCATCATTGAACAAGTGAAGAATCAATATTTACACCCGCTGAAGCCAAATCTTTATGAAGGTCTTTGCTTCTTTACTTGGGATCCCTCACATTATTCTTTATCATAACTTTTTCATCATGAGGTATTTGTTGCCTTGCATTTTCTTCCACATTTTTCTAGATGCAGTGCTTCACATTTACCAGTGTCATTAGCTGTTTTCACAATATCAGCAACAATTGATGACTTTGTTTGGTTTAAGTTTTTGGCAATCTGTGATATTCAAGCCAGCATGTTTTCTAAGAGCTACAATACATGCACGCTAGGTTTAATATCCATCATGAATTTAAGTGACAATCAAGAAGAACATGCATGAACTGCCTTATAGGACAACTGCTCTCTTAGCACTTACTGCACTCAGCTCTGAGGATTGAGTTGGATAGTTTCCAAAAGTGACTGTTGCTATTCTGAAAAGAAAACTATAAACTTTATAGTTTTGCCCCAAACTAAGTAATAATCTGAAATAACCAATCACAGAATTTTCCCACATCTGAATTAATTTGCACACTAGTCTGTCTTCTACATACCTCAGCACCCCCATGGCATTTTCTATTTGAAGGCTTCATTAGTCATGTCAGTACTTCAGCCCCCAAATCATAAGGATCCTAGCGCATGTTTCATACATGATTTTTCCTTCCTCCTCAGGTGGCACACTTCATTTTCAGTCACCATCCAAAATTAAGAGTGCAAACACTCCATTGGTCATCCTGACCAACATAAACAAACACCCACACATGCAATCACCACCAGAAACCAAACTAAGTTCAACACACATTCACAACATGCTCAGCAATATCACACCTTTAACAAAACAGACAGATAAGGTACTTTATTTCTGATATAACCCTGACTGGTCAGGTGTTTGGCCTAAGAGTATGACCCTAACCCATGGAGACACATAACCTTTTGGACTTCATTGCACACCTAAACATAGCGCACTACTATTCATAACTTTACAACAGTACCACACTTTTGTTCTCACTCTAGATTGTATACTATTCAAACTACTCTGCACAAATTCTTCATTACATCTCACTGTTAGAAGGTAATGTCCCCCTTTCAGAACACGTTACCAATTTCCCAACATTTCACACACCCAAACACTATATACATTAGTCCATTTTCAGGCAACTCTGAGCCAGCCAAGTCACATGACCAGAATCCATTAATATTTTATGCATTCAGGAGATTATATGGGTTTTTTTTCTGAAGCCTTGTTGGGTGTGTGAGGAGGATATGATAGGCTTGACTCTTTTGAGGAATAGTTTTTCTAGTGTTCTTGAGATTATTGAGAGGAGTTACGACTGCAGGTCACGATGGAAATCCATCGAGCCTTCCATCCTGATCACTGTCTCCCCACCTCCTCAGTGATTCCAAGCACCCTGAAAAAGAAAGGGATTAAGCATCTAAATTAGTGAGGCGAACTCTTACCTAAAAACTCAAACCACTACAGAGTGAATAGGTCTGAGTTTGGTTTGAGGGATGAGGAGAATGTGTGTGTTTCCAGATGAGTGGGATGGTGATGTTAACCCAGAGTTTTCCATGGATGTTTAAGATATGGTCTGGGCTTTCAGATTGCCAGTTCTTGGACTGCCCTATTTAGTTCTTCTGTGAAGCTATGTCTCTGGGTAGGTTTACCACAAGCTGGTTGCTGATGTTTTACCATGCTTTCACAACAATAATGGGTATTTTAACTCCTCTCTTCATGGATAGTATTCATTTTATTTCCTTTTTCTTTAAATAATGTATATATCATAAGGCTGCTTAATAGTGGGCCCCATTATATTTGCATATAAATATGTGCTTCATAGAACCAGTGCTGCATGCTAAGCTTGAAATGGTTGAATGATTTTAATGTGATTCAGATTTTTTATTCATAAGCTCTTTTAGCTTTTGAATATTGCCATTAATTGACCATATTCTTATATTTTAAATATGAGAAAATGATAGGTATTTTGAGTTTAATGGTTACTTTGTTACTTTTAGTAATTTTTTTTCTCTTCTCTTTATTAGTATTCTTTTTATCTGTCTCTTCTCACTTCTCTTGTTTGGTCTATTAAACCATAAACCTATAAAATAGGCAGAACATTGCACCACAAATCACTCAAGAAATGGTATCTGAAGCTGTATGGTAGGCAACATCTTTTCCCACCTCTGGCCATGAAAACTTCAATGCTCACAAAACTTTAATCATTCTATCTCCTTCCCAACAAGTCTATTCCATATAAATCTCTACATAATGCCTATTCTCAAGCCTCACAAATCACCCAACAATCCTGCTTTATACTGCCCCACCTCCCTACTCCGTATTCCTTCCAAAATCATGGAGTGTATATTATTTAACAGTATTAGCCCCCATATTAAACTAGATGCTCGCAACACTATTCAACAAGTATGGCAGGAACCAACATTACCCAGCTCATGCACAAGTTGCTTCAATACATCCACCCTATGTCACAGAACCATAACACTGACACTTGACATATGTAAAGTCTTGCACACAGTAGCCAGGCATCACCTACAAAAGTAGCTTGCCAAATTCCCCACGGGCCAACACACAGAAGTATGTATTGTACTGCTGCAAGGCATCATGAAAACACCACATCCACAACAAGTCCCATAGGAATCTGTACTTTCTACAACACTTTTCTACTTCTTCCTTCATGTCTTTCTTCTCCACGACTCCTACATTGTACTCTCAGCTATGCAGATGGCACCACCGTATTGACAAACACTCTATTCCTCTAAATTTAACCCCCAACCATGATTGTTATCACTGTAACATTACCAAGATTCCAACAATACATTTCAAAGACAAATATAAATACATTCTGAGTACTCATGGACACCCACTTTACCAATAATAGGACTATATCACCAAAAAAGCTCCATAGAACTAATACATCCAGCGTGCACACCTTTACCAGTATGATTTCTTGCATCCACATATCTTGAAACATGATAAAAAACCCTGTTGCTGTACCATCTGCAAAACATATGTTGGGCTGTAAAAGGATCCTGCACCAAAGTATTGCAAGAATCCTACCAGCCATAAACCCAGTTCTCATTACAAACAAAGCAATCTACACACATAACAAAAGTTTATTAATGTTTTAGGTACAAATCATTGCCTAAACATCATTCCATTGGACATCAACTCGGGTAAAAACATTCCTCCCATCTCATCCTGGCAAGACTCCCTTGTTTTCATTGTTCAAAACCAAAATACATACCAAGATTATGGAAAACCACTGCAGAAAAATACATCAACAACAGAATATACACTCTGATGGCTGTGGGAAAAGCCAACATAGGCCATATACTTCCTCAGGGTCTTTGGGCTGCTTGGCCAGTCAGACTAAGAGCCATCAACAACAATATTTACATTGCACTCACTGCCACCATGAGGTCAACACAGCTCAACAAACATTCAAAACATTCACAATATCCTCAACAACAAAGATAAATTCTACTGGATCTTTGGGAGGGACCATTCACTCACTTGCACCCCTTGAGGCTACTGGTCTAGGAGCAACTCATGAAAGTCTCTCTCTGTGATATTAATAGGATTTTGTTTTTACAGCACATCTGCCATGTCACTACTCTACGAATGCATAAACACAGTCATTGCTGGTAAGAATGGTTTTTAGACCTTTTTTTCTTGCTGTGTAATGCTGTTTCTGGACATCATGGTCAAAATGATCAAGGTCTACTCAAGACTAGCCTCATTCAATTAATGTTCAACCTCTTGAAATATTGCGGCACAATCACCCCGCAGTGACCACCAAGGGACTTGTGTGCAATCCATCCATTCATCTTGAAATGGTGATCAAGGTGTTTTTGAATGTTTTTATTGAAGGATGATAATTTCTATAATTTTTTACCTTATAGGTAAAAAAAATTTGGTTTAATTTTCAATCTTAGCATAAGAACATATCCTGGTGTATTTAATTTAATTATTGTATTTATGTCCATAGAGGTGATCTTGTTGTGTTGGTTATGACAAGAGTACTTAAGTTCCTATTCTTGAATCACAATGCTTATATATACTCTGTGCAAAAAATCCCACAGGAATCTGCCTTTCATCTTCCTGTGGGATTTTTTGCATCTATTGCTCTACTCACGCATACTTTGGTAGTTTCTCATATATATTTATATAGGACCTTTGGTCTTTTGCACATTTTCACTTTTATTTTAACCACTTTACCGATTTCTCTTTACAAATGTTCTGTGGGAGATGTTCTTGTTGGTTTTGCTCTAACTTTAATACCTCCCCTCCCTAAATTCTTAGTTTCATGATTTCATTGGTGAACATAAATTTCTTCTCTTCATTTTTACTAGTGCATGCCATCTAAAAAGTAGGTGGCATGCCTGAAGGTGCATTCTCTTCTTCCCTACTGTTTCTACCTGGATTTCATCTTTTCTTGCCGTTGGTAGCTAGATTTTATTGATTTGTGGCAAAATAATTGGAATGTATTGTCAGTTTTGTTCTTACTTAAAGACTTATTTTTTACAGTTTTAATATCAATTTCATCTGGAATGCCAAATCACACAGCTTCAATCCAGGTAAGTGGTATTGTTCCTTCTTTACACGAAGGTTGACATCCCCTTTAAAGGTTAAGTATGGGTTGCTTTGATTGAATGAGCTTTATGGTCTCCCTATTTGTGTGTCTAGCTAAATGTTTCTTAACTGGTGGGAAATTCAAAGATCCCAGGTGGGTAATGTGAATTCTATAATTGTGACATTGAGAAATTGATAAACATAACTTCAAAAGTCTCATTAAAAGTTTAAATGTAAATTTATTCACCGTGCAATAGAATGTCTGTTCTTTTCCTTCTATATTTGTGCTGTAATATATTTTCCCCAATTTTGTTCCTATACTAACTTGGCAGTTCTAAATATATAAATTTAACGACAAAGTCATCCAAAATGTAGGAAGTGAGAATTAGAAAAATAAATATTTAGATGATCATGGGAAATGATAAAGAAAAGGTTAAGAACGGCTTGTTTAGATTCATTATTCCCCAAATTTTGTAAATTTGCACAGCAGTCCTGTACCTAGGGTTAGTCAGCTCCATTAATCCCACTCACTTTAACTACAAGGTTGGCGGGAACCTCTTTACTAAGTTCTGCATAAACACAACCTACTCACACTTTGCCATCATACAATAGCAAGCAACAAATATGTTCTGAGGGAAAACAAATGTAACATGGAGCTCTCACAAGCCTTGTGAATATGGCTTGGATTACTAATGTTGGAGGCTCCAGGTTCAATCCCAGTGAGCATGGACATAAAGCCAGTGTATGTAAGAGTCCTGCTGCCTGTTGGGCGGATATGCTTTGCTTACCCCTACCTGATAACTTCTATGCATGTCATTCATCATCATTTTTGAAGGCTCCATACATGCTTGTATATGTCAGCCATTATTTACCTAATGGCGGCTTTCCATGCTGCTCGATCTCCTGCTGTTTTTCTATTCAAACCCATATCTCTGAGGTCCCTCTGTATGACCTCATTCCACGTCTTCCTCGGTCTCCCTCTGGCGGCTACACCCCAAACCTCCTAACATCCTTCACCCAATTATTATCCTACATCCTCTCTACATGACTGAGCCACCTCAGTCTGCTTCTTCTCAGTGCCACACCAATGCATTATATCCCCCAATATATACCTTAATTCACAGTTCGCAACTTCGTCACCTCCAGGCCTCAAATTCAGAGTTGCTCCGCACATCCATCTCACCATTCTCATCTCAGTACGTTTGAGGCTCTGGATGTCCTCTTCATTCACCACACAAGTTTCGCTGCCATACAACATTGCACTTTGTACGCACGCGGCGTACATACGTCCCTTAGCTCGGAGGGAAAAACCCTCTCAGCGTCGTCAAGAGAGGAAGCAGCTCTGTGAACATTTTCCAACCACTTCTAACCCTCGCCACGGAACTCGCCCCGGCACTGATCATATATCCCAGATGGCAGAACTCCTCTCTACACATTCAAGCGACACTCGAATACAATCCTGTCCTCTACACACAGTGCACTGAAACTCTCCATCATTGTGCCGCTTACCCCTGATACCACTACATATACACTTTCCATTCTCGAACGATGGCTATGAGCTACCTGTACCCACATTTCCTGCCATAGGATCGGTACCCCTCATGGGTCTCAAAGGGTTCCATGATTGTCGGTTGGTGTAAAAGAAAAAACAACTCCCAAAACACATAGTACACAAACACCTCTACCACTTAAATGAAGATGAGAACTCATCCCTAGAGCATTCATGCTCACCAGCAACATGTCATTTTGATCTTAATGTGAATTTCATTATATATTTGGCAGGGGATGATGTTGCAGTGGTCCCTCTGAGCACGAGGGAGATTTAGGAAGAAAACTTTTGATCCTACAGCCTTGGTGTTGTAGGGGGGCGCGCTTTCTGTTAGACTCCTGAGGGACCGATTAGAGTGAAAAGAGGCTGTTACATACTGTGGGAATTTTATAGACCCCCCCTCCTCCCCTGTGCTACCGGTCCATGCAACAGCTAGGAAGTGGAAGTTCACTTGCATCTTAACCTCACACAAATTGCATCCAAGTAGGGCGGCCCAACACCAAAATTGTATCCAGGTGGAGTGGGTCAGGTCAATCCACTTGGAAAGGATGTCACCACTCTACAACTCTCTGTTCTTGCCCTACAGGGCAAGAACAGCTTTATACAGCTGAGAATGGCCGCAGGGGGGCGGTCAGCCCATTCATTACACAGAGAAGGAGTTATTGGGCAAAACTGATTTTCCTATTAATTAGGCGCCAATGCCTCAGATCCCTCAAGTCTCTTGCAACTTGCAGGTGTTAAAGGGCGTTTATTGAGGTTCCAATTTTATCGACCTATAAACTCCCTTTTTCTTGAAGGTTTCCAAGAGACTACTATTGATGGCTTCATAATCGGGACTTAATTTGCTTCCAAGATAGTTACTAACAATTAATTGAGATCAATCCAAGTTTGTTTGTTTGTTTTTTTAATTTCGGCCGTAGTCTTTTCAAGCTTTTTTCTTCATTAAGCTTCTAATTTTGTGACCATCAAAAATACCTGCATTCAATTTTGCATCATTTATATGTGGAAATTTCTGGATGTAAAGAAAAGCTGGTTTCTGTTTATTCATTGTCTTCACGAGATGCTTCATCAAACCTTGTTTTATATGCAGCAGTCGGAGCAGAATTTTCTTAGGATCATTCAATGGGTTGGCAATGATATTTTAAACTCCAGGTGTAAAAGATTATCATGCTGTTGAAAATGTTTCTGGTTCCAATAGATTACTCTCTCTAAGGGTGGTTAATGATTTTGGTTCATTGAAACTAGATGCTGGTAGACTGAATGTTTCAGAGTTGTATTTTGGTTCATTGAAACTAGATGCTGGTAGACTGAATGATTCAGAGTTGTCATCATTGTTTATCTCATCATAATTGACTATATCTTTAGCCAAGCTTTCCGGTAATTCTGTAACTGGAATATCTGGTCCAAGGGGGCATTTAAGGTCATTTTTACCATGTTTAAATAAAAATTAGGGGAATACTAGCTTCCTGACTTTTGTAGACAGGATGTGTCTAGAGAAAATACTATCTGTTCTTTAAGTTATCAACTATTAGAGGTTCCTACATTTCATTTGATAACCAAGTGACAACCAGAATTTTCACCCTTTTTTTTATACCAAGATTTCATTAAGCCATTATAAGCATTGGTTTAGATGCCAAGTAGCTTTCAAATTTAGAAAACCTTTGAATGCTCACAAATTGAGTATCTTTGTGTTGGAAAATTGTAAGTTCATCATGCAGAAGTAGCAACCTGCCACATGGTCCTTTCCTTCTCTACGTACCATAGGTATACCAAAAGGTAATGTATTCAGACTTCCCTTGCCCCATCATTTTGAAATTTTCGCCACATGTTGGCAGCATATGTAAGGAGCCAAATCCTTATCCTTTCCTCCCATCTTCAAGCCAAAATAGGCCTGATCACAAGTCTTAACAAATGCTGTGATGTTCAATTGTTGCCAGGCTTTGCAACTTTGCCACATTCATAGCAAAACCTACGGGGTCATTTCTGACAAAAATCAAATAAAAAAAGTTATGCAGACCAGTGTTATAGGTTGAATCAAATGCTTTGTTCTTCAGGATTGATCACATAAGTTATTTCATGTAATTTCCCTTTATTCATGTGTTCCTTTGATCTCACTTCACCTATTTCTCACCTTTACAAAATGGCAGCAGATTTAGCAGGGAATTTATATCCTCTCAGTCCTTATCACTTCAAATAACTTAATCAAAGTTTGTACCTCTCACTGATTTTAACTCACCGGTAAATTACCAGTTCTATTAGAATATTTTTTGGAAAAGACTAAAAAAGCCCACATTGGTTTCCACCTTATTCTTTTTTTAAATAAATAAGTTAGTCTTTATTTCTGTTTCAGCTGTGTGTGCAGAAGCTTCGAATTCTCATTGAGGATTCTGACCAGAATTGTAAGTATTGATTGTTGAGACCAACAATGTTATTATTCTGCTTAATTAATATTTCAGTAACACGCCCTGCAGGTGGGTACCCTGTGTAGCCTTTACACTTGGTACATGGAGGAGCT
This sequence comes from Ceratothoa steindachneri, assembly GCA_963969495.1. Classification (NCBI taxonomy): domain Eukaryota; kingdom Metazoa; phylum Arthropoda; class Malacostraca; order Isopoda; family Cymothoidae; genus Ceratothoa; species Ceratothoa steindachneri. Next base: position 81,266,232 of record OZ018317.1, on the reverse strand, counting down.
GCACCTCCCAGCCTGACATCAAATTAGGGAAGCCCCGTCACTGGGTTGAATTGAACTCTGATGGGACCTAGGGAAGTTGTTGGTGCACTTCCTCCTCGCTCCCTCTCTATGCCTTCTTCCTGGATAGCTGAGACCACCTGTCCTCTGCAAGTTCCAATCCATGTTGGAAGCTCTGCTCCAATTTAAAAATGCTATTTGCGAGGCGTTCCTTCATAGACAGCAATACGCCAGTGTTTTTCTGATTAGGAGAAGGCCTACAATAGCGCATGGTGATAGGGTATCATGAAGATCGTCCACACGGGGAGCGAGGGGAGACCTCCCAGTTTTCATTTCTGAATTTCTGCAAGATTGTTGATTCCACATACGGATAGAGGGACCCCTCTCCGGCCCAATGGTGCAGGAAGAGGGCATCCTGCAGAAAAGTGACACTCTTTGCTTGTCGGAAGATGTTCTTGCTATGCTCTACGTAGACAACTTGGTTGCAGCCCTCGATATGCCAAAGCACTCTGGTTTCAGTTTTCCTTACCTAAGAGTAGAGTAGTGCACTTCTGCTGCTATCCACATATTCGCCCCTCTATGGACTTTTTCTTAAACGGAGGTTCTCCTGGAATTAGTGGATTCTGACACTATCTTTGGTCTTGTTTTTGAGTGGTCTCACTTGGGACTCCCATATTTGTAGCCTTACACTCTCTTGTACCTGCACCATTGACATTCTTAGTTCCGCAATGTTCAGCTTTTGGGTTGTTGATAGGGCTACTTCCTTACTTTTCTACCAATCATTTGTTCATTCGAAGCTTGACTATGGATGAAAGTTGTATGCATCCACAGCTAAGTAAGTATTGCAGAAGGTGTACTCGATCCACCACACTGGTCTAGGCTCTGGGGACATGCCACCTGCTCTGAACTGTACACGGCGCATTCATTACCTGTGCTTGTACGAACGGACCTGGTGTCTCCCTCATTCACCAACTGTTCTCATTGCATCCCTGGCTGATTTCAATGGTGCCTTGCTGACGCCATTCATACTCTAAGCCCTTTGGGTTTAGGAAACTACTTCAAGAGTTTGGTGTTGCTATGAAGCCAGTGGTGCCTCAGTTTCTGACCAGGATTCCACCCTGGAGGGTACCACCTTTGAATACTTGTTGCCTCTCCTCTGCTTCCACAGCCTTGGAAGTATTGTGTTCGACCTTTTGGGAGCACACTTCCTGTTATGCTGGATCCATGCCAGTGTACATCGATGACTCCAAGTCACATGAAGGGGTCCACTTCCATTCCATATCCCCTCTATTTTTAAGTCAGCTTGGCTCTATCCAGCGTTGCATCTGTCTTCACGGCGGAGGTGGTTGAAATACACAGCTCGGTACAGGAGATAACAAGTTGTGCTCGGTTCGAATATCGGATTGTGATCTTTAACGACTTACAAAGCGCCGGGAGTGCTCTCTGGGCATAGGAATCTCTGTGCCCTCCGGCTAGTAGTATCTGTGAGATCACGGTTGTTGCAAGCCTTGCGGATGTCGAGATTATCTTAGGCTTGGTTCCTGGACATGTAGGAATTGCGTGGAATGTGAGTGCCAAAGAGTCTACGAGACTGGACGACTTAGACCAGCGTTTCACTCTTTATCACACTGATTACGTGGCAGGAATCAGGTCAACTCTACCGGTTGCCTGGCAAAGAAATTGGGAGATGGCTGATGGGAACTTAAAATTGCCTGCCATTGCGCCACGACGGTTCCCATAGACCTACCACCCAATGCCGCTGAGGCTTCAGGTCTATATTTATCCTCTTTGAATTGGGCACACGTGGGATGCTCTTGGATTTGATGGATGCTCACGTGTACCTTATTGCGACGAACTGCATTGTCCCCCAGACTATTTAGCACATTCTTGTTGAATCTCCCAGTTTGGGTGATCTCCGCGCATGTTAATACCTTGGTACTGGACTAGTGGGTTTGTTACTGGTTGTCTCTAGTACTATGGACTGAAAGACTTTTTGGATGATGTTGGCCTCCATTTTATAGACTTGTTTTAGTTTTGTATGCAGGATTGGGCCTCCATAAGGGGCACGGTGATTTGCTATCCTGGCCACCGTGCTGACCGGACTCAGCGCCATGTCCGGCCCCAACTTAGCCTCTTCTCCTTTCTGACACCCTGTCTTCTTACCCTGCTTCCTCACCTTCCCTACAACCTTTCCCACAACCTTTCCCACAACTTTCTCTGGTCGGCCTCTAATTTCACAGGGTTGACACTGACCAGCTTCCTCTCACCCAACCATCCTGTATCGTGGCTGAGGGGAGAGGGGACAATGCCCCCTCACCCCTGAGCTCTGGTTTGAGGTGGTGGGTTTGTAACAACCTTCTTCATGCCCCACCCACACCTTTCTCACATACCCTTTCTTTCTCCTTTCAAGAGCTATAAATTTTACATCCAGGCCAAAGTGGAGCCGAAAGGCTGCCTGGCCACTAGGCAGGAGGAGTGGTCCCAAATGGCGGCAGCTGGCTTTGCCGGCCCTGTATTCACCCCTAGTAGAGCAGGGCTACTGCGTGCGGTAATTAGTTAGCATTTGCATCCCATGAAAACTATAGGGTCACCATGTTCGATGATGATAAATTAAAAAACTCCCCCTTTACTTCCCTTGTAACATTGTTGGAGCCGCTTTCGGGAAGCTGCATAGCAGAAAAAGAGGTCCTCCCCCCACTGTGCTTTTGCATGGGACCCTCCAAATCTCTATGCCCGGAGAGGATGCTTACTCTTCTCCTATTCGTATGGGTGCAGGGGACTCGCCAGTTAGCCCCTTCTCTGCTCCCTCTTTTTCCAGCGGCAGTCCCTCCTTTACTTTCACAGGTGACTGCCAAGAAAGCACGCCAGCAGCCCATAATTGACCGCTCCTGGTGGGAGTGACTCGATAGGGCCAACCCCCGTAGGGAGACAAGGGATGACAGGGGGTTGACCACATAGAGCCCCCCCCTTCCTCCCTGAGGTGACCCAGCCTCAGACGGAAGGATCTTCCATGGGGTCAAACCCAGGCTCAGTGCCAAGCACAGAACCTGAGTCCACCCCTGTGCAAGCTTCTCCTCAGGCGGCTCGGGCCCTCGAGGCATTACAAGGAGAGGAGGGATCTCCTCACTTAGCAAGTGCCCCTGTGGTAGCCAAGACCTTCTCAATTTCAGAAAAAGATCTTGCCAAGGCTGGTCCATCTGGCCTAGGGGCTTCTACTGCTGGAGGAGATAAGCTGGTTCATTCCCTGCTCTCCTCTCCTAAGAAGAAAAGACGAAAAATTCGGGGCTCCTCTCCCTCCGCAGGAGCCACGTGGATGGACCGGTCCGCTGCTGTTTTGGTAAGCGACCAAGCCAAGATCGGCACGTCATCCCCCAGTGCTTCCCTTGGTCGGGAGTCCCTGATTAAGACCAAAATTGCATGTGCGCAGAGCGGAGCCTCGATTCCGTTGCGGCCCCTCATTCACACGTTACCTGGCATTTTCGAGCCCACTGTCTTCAAACTCTTCCTCGTTATTCGCTTCCCTGATGGCAGCATGTTAGCCAAGGGCAACATGATGCATCAGAGGAGAGCTCTAGCTAGCTTGATTGGTAGAGAGCCGAATGCGTCAAATCCCTCTGAGGCAGCCATGATTAGTGCCCTTCGGACACTTGATGGCACGCCGGTGAGTGTTTCGCCGTGAACTTCGTGAAAGGAGTGGTTCATTACAAGCGAACTTGTTGACTACTCCATAGAGGAAATTACTTTAGAGCTGGCCGACCATGGAGCAGTCAAAGTCAAATGTGATGAGAAATCAGGGAGGGGCCTCGAGACCCCTACACATTTCGTCACGTTCTACTGTGATTTGCCTGCTCAGTCGGTGCGTGCTGATTGGTATCGCTACCGCGTTAAGGCATTCCTACCACTGTCGCGAAGGTGCTACTACTGCCACTGCTTCGATCATACGAATCTCTCCTTTAGACGTGCAAAGTCGGAGTTACCAGAAGACTGTAAGTTGCTTCAAGGCCGCACACGATAACTCCAAATCGTGTGAGGCCAAGTGTGTCAATTGCGGAGAGCCGCACCCCGCTTCTTCGAAGCAATGTGGTGCGTATCTCCGTGAGAAGGAAATCCTGGCCGTTGAGGCCCAGGGTCGTCTCTCATTACACAAGGCTAAGAACCTGGTCCTGGCGCACCCAGCGCTGCCTACAATGTCATGCCTCAATGTTAAAAATGACACTCTCTTCTCCTGGCCCATCCAAGCCTACGAGCACGGTCGTTTCCGCGCCAATTCGGAACGCTTCTCCGGGTTCTACCTACCCGGACGCTTCCCTGTTAGAGCTGGCGGCATGAATGGTTCATACCCAACCCCGGCTAAAACCAGGTCTCGCCCTCCTTTCCCCATCGTGACTGTTTCCCGTAAGGCGAAACGGCTGCGTGCCTCCACCGAATCGTTAGACTCACAAGAGGCAACACCCCTGAAGTTGGTCGTGAGGCCATCTTCCGGGGTTCCTAAAGCTGCCTCCCGAAAGGAAGAAAGCAGTAATGGAGCCTTAGCTCCTACGCCCACACCTAGTGCTAGGCTGGGTAACTCGAAGGTAGTGGATGCCTTTACATACAATCGTGTGAAATTTCGACATGTATGTCACTCCCATACTGCCTCAAGACTTGTTCCTGGAGGTTTGTAGTTTGCCATCTCTGCTCTACTATTTAAGGTTGTTGAGATTGTTTTGCCGCCTTTTGTCACCTTTAAAAATTTTACCATTTCTGTTACTTTGTATTTATCAATTTTATTACCTTCATCTTCCTTTCCCTCTCTCCATTTTATACACAGTGAAAATGCTCTTGTTGATTTTATAATTGTCTTTCTTAAATCTAACGACACTTGTATTATTGGAAGAAATGATCGTATTGGTTGTTGTTGCCTGCGATTCTTCGCCGTTTCTTTTATTTCCGTCATCACTCTCCCTCCCTCCCTCCTCATTCATCATCACTCTCACTTCGTTCCTCATCACTCTCCCTCTTCGTTCTTCATCACTCTCCCTCTCTTCTCATTCTCTTGCGATTGGGCTCTTATTTCCCTCTTTAGTGTGGGGGCCATTTTCGGCCGGTTGTCACACTTGTCTTTGTTTCAGTGAAGTATCTGGGCCTGCTGGCCATGTCGAAGATCCTGCAATCGCACCCGAAGTCGGTGCAGATGCACAAGGACCTCGTTCTGCAGTGCCTCGATGACAAGGACGAGTCCATTCGACTTCGCGCGCTCGATCTCCTTTATGGCATGGTAAGGTCACGACCGAGCCGAGTTGAAATGGTGCTTCCAACATTAAGCGAAGTTAAGCTACATTGAGCTTGGTTAATCGCCGGATCGGTCTATCGATTCTGGTTGACAATGCTGTAGATTGTGTATTTTTTTGCATCCCGTGGTTGGGTATCACATTAAACTGGTGGTCCCCACTGAGATAGGCATCGAACAGTTCCACTCAGTGAGCAAAGAGGATTCGTCGTCCAGTTGATATTAGGCTCTCTCCTAGTTCTGGTCGATCCTAGTGTTCGCTTGGCCATGTTTGGTTGTGTGTTTGGGACTGCTTCCCTCTGACAGCATATTATGTTTACTCAAAGTATAATGGTAGGGAAGTGTCTGGAGAGATTAGCGTGTTACTGAATGGCAAGGGTTCGCGTATGAAAAATGTTAGAAAGCTTAATGAGGGTATATGGAACAGCGTGTCCTTCCAGCCCGTGTGACAATTAGGCAAGTCTCATCACTGGGTTGAGTTGAATTCTGATGAGGCCTGGAGAAGTTGTTGGTGCGCTTCTTCCTCGCTCCCTCTCAGCGCTACTTTTTATTTATTTTACTCTACGACTATCCTCCTTTACCATTTGTCTACCTGCACTTAGTACTACGAGGAACTGTTCTCACCTGGACAGAGTGCAAATTAGGGATGCCCCCGGGTAAGTTGTTGGTCTGCTTTCTCCACGCTCCATCTCATCGTTCCATTTTCTCTACAACTATCCCCTCAACCTTTTGCCTACCTACACTTGGTGCCAGGAGGAGCTGTTCTCTCCCGAACCCAGTTCAAATTGAGGAAGCCTATGACTGGGCTGAATTAAACTCTCGAGGCATTGGAATCTCCGCATCCCCTGGTTCGTGATATCCGTGATGCCACCGTTTTGACGAACCGGGCGGATGTCGAGATTATTTTCTTCTGGGTTCCTGGACATGTAGGAATGGCGAGGAATGAGGGCACCAAAGAGTCCGCGAGGACTGGGTGACCAGACCAGCGTTTCGTTCCTCCTCACACCGACTACATGGCAGGAATACAGGCTGTTTGGCAAAGAAGATGGGAGACGGTCGAGGGAAACTAAAGTTACGTGCCATCTCGTCGCGACTGTCCTTGTGGACGTACGTACCCCCAAATCCGTGACCTCTTCAGGTTGCCTCCTGTCGTCTCCGAATTGGACACACTCGCGGGACGCCCCGCTTATTGATGGAGTGCGCGCCTGCGCCTTATTACGACGACTGCGTCGTCCCCCAGACTGTTTGGCACATTCTTGTTGAATGTCCCAGTCTAGATGATCTCCGCGCATGTTTTCTGTTCTGCCACCGGGACGATCGGGGTCTTATCCCTTGTATTCGTGACAGATTCATGCACTCATGATAGTCGACTTTTTGGAGGAGGATGGCTTCCATTTTATATGACTTCTTGGGTTTGGGTGCTTACTTGAGCACTGTGTTGAGGCCGGCCTCTCTCCGTCCCTGGAGCATTCCTTCTTTTCCTTTGCTTTTTTGTTTCTTTTATTTTATTTTTTGTTTTTTTAACATATCCACTTAGTTGGTTGAATTAATTCCGGCGACCTATGCCCTCGGTGAGTCGCCAGATAGACCTTAAAAAAAAATCACACCCAATAGTTTACTACCCACTCCATATATACTTAGAACTTGCCATAAAGGTTCCCTATGTTCAAACCATAAATTTTTTCCGGATCCATAAACCCAGCATATACCACCTTGGGTATTATTTTCAAAATTTGGCTGGTTGTGAACCTCTCATTCATTTTTCTCTGCCATATTTCTTAACTTGTCACTCCCAGAGCAGTGGTTCAACTTCGAGCCCCTTAGCCACAGTATTTTTGTAGATGAGATTTGCACTTTCATTCTTTGTTTTCCTCACTGACCCTTTTTTGCTCTTCATCTTTTTTCTTTAAACTGTAGGTTCTCCCTGTGACGTACCATATGTGTCAGATGGCGTAAGTCATTGGTAAAATGTGCACCTTAGGTTAACCTGTTTTCTTTCTTATTGCTCTTTTGACATCTTTCATTTATTTTTGTCACTTCCTCAGGTGAGTCGCAAGAACGTGATGGAAATCGTGCGCAAGCTGATGACCCATATGGATCGCGCCGAAGGCTCAGCCTATCGCGACGAGCTTCTCCAGAAGATTATACTCATCTGTTCGCAAAATAATTACCAACTCATCACCAACTTTGAATGGTAACCCCCTCCCCCCCTCTATATTCCCTTGCTTCTCATCGCACTACAATCACGTTAATGGTGGTAAAAAAACTAATTTCTGTCAGTTATTCGCTTTTCTCTTTTGCCCTTTCTCTGGGGACTCCGAGGTGTATATCAGCACCCTTCTATAACCCCCCTTGTGTTATGCCATTGGTTCGAGGGGGGGGGGATTTGTTGGCCCCACGCCACCCTTAGAGAAAGATACCCCCACCCATACCCATCCCATATGGTGTATTTATTAAGTCTTAGGTACAACTCTACCATGTACATATTAACATGGTTGAATATACATGCCTTTTATTTCTATTCGGCACATACATCGGACAGGAAAAATGCCCATACCGCCCTCCACGTGTGTCCTAAAAGCCAACTAAGCCCTGATAGGTGGCCGCTTGCTTTGCAAGCTGCACGCCTGAAACTTTAGGAGCGCAATATGCAGGGCTGTGCCCCCATCCAGCCAGACTGATTAATATGTGAACAGAGTGGGTGGATGGAATGTAAGGGGGTCTCTGTAGTGTGTAGGTTACAGGGCGGTCGCAGATGCTTGCTGTATGTCAGACAAACATGAAAGGGAAGGAATGAAGGGTTTGTGATCAGGTGTGGCAGTGCTTTTGAGTGAGGAGGGGTATGACATAATGTTTGGGTCTGCATGCAAACCAGAGATCACATAGCGCTGGGGTAAGATATAATAGGTGATCACGCACCCTACTCATTAATGGACCCGCCTATCTCTACTTCTCTAGATTACATATCCACCTACTCTCTTCCAAACTTGCTTTTCTATCATCAAAGGTTCTGGCTGCTTGGCGCACTTTTGTTATCTCCTTATTGACTGTTGTTTCGTAATTTTTGTTTGTTGTTTGGTTTTTGATTTAGTTTTAGTTTTGTTTTTTTTTTTCTTTTGGTTTGGTTTGGGGACCCAACCTGAGGGAAGGAGGACCGCCAGAAGGGCAACCCGGGAAGACCGCGCATAGGCCAACTGAGCCCAGAAACGTGGTAGGCCTACTGCCATTCCCACAAAATTCAACAACCCACCCAAACGAGCCCAGAAGGGGGAGGGCGAGGGAACACGTGGCGCCCATTGTAGGGCGGTAGCCGTCTTCTTTCTCATCCTGGGGGTGAGGCGGGTCTTGTTGGCGCGCAGGTCAATATCAACGCCAAGATACACCAATTGGCGGGTAGGGGATAGCACCGACTTCTTCTCGTTGATCTTGATGGAAGAGTTGCGGACCAGGTTGACAAAATCAAGGAGGGCGGCGGGGCGGCCTAGGCCCAAAATGTCGTCAAGATAGGTATAGACCACGATGCCGGCCTGCCTGGCAAATTCCGCAAAGATCGGAGCCATGCATGCTTGCATGGTGTAGGGGGACCCGGCGAACCCCATGGGTAAGCGTTTAAAACGAAAACGCTCACTCCCACAGAGCACGCCGAACCAAGGCCGGGCATTTTCATGAAGTGGTATATGATAGAATCCATGTTGCAGATCTATCTTAATAGCCCACGTGGCCTCTCCCGCATCACGCAGTACCTTACCAAGGGAAGGGAGTTGGAAGGTAGGGGGGGTATACAAACCCGACACGCCCAAAGGGGACATGTCGTAAATGAGCCTATCCTCGGTCTCATTTTTGGGGACTAGGAACACCTGATGGGCGCACCTAATCCGCTCCGAGCGTTCTACAACGCCAGCGCGTTCAAGAGTTTGAAGCACCGGGAGCATCAGCTTATTGCTGGGGGCAAAATGGCGATACTGGCCAAGGAACACCCGCACCCCTTTTCCTCCAGCAGCCTTAGCCACATTAGAGGGAAGGGGGACGTGGTGACACACGTTGCCAGGGATAAAGTCACAGATGTGCCTTTGCAAGGGGTCCTTGTTGACCCGCGCCAGCGGGTCGAAAACACTACCCGCCTCACCCTCGGCGTCGTTGTCCTCCGCGTTGTTGCCATCGCCGTCGTCCTGGTCCTGACCCGACTCAACCCTGGCTGCCGGGGGCGCATCCTGAGGAGGAGCCTCCACATCCGGCGAAGCAGGGGGGTCGTCAGGGACCGGTTCCGGGACGTCTTCTATGAAGTTGAGAACATCACGAAGTTGGGGGTCAGCGTCGATGAGGGCCTGGGTGTTGTCGTCCAGGGGTACCACCATGTTAATGGCATCGACGGCCGCGGCAAGTCCGGGGTCAGCCGCGAGGAGGCGTTCCTGAGTCGAAAGGTCAAAATCCTCCAAATCCCGATCCTCGGGAAGTACCTCAGCGCCCCACTCTGGTAGGGCATCTATGTTAAAGCCGAGGTCCTGAATTTTCCCGTGACGTCATTAATGACGTCGCGATAAATCCATGACGTTTTGACTAGCGCTGACGTCACGTGCTCGGAGGGTATAAATGCAAGGCTTTGTGGATCCATCACCCTTCACCACATTCGACTCATGTTCACGGGGTCCTCATCGACCAACATAATTAAACTACGCACAGGCCACAAGCTCGTCTTCCGCTCGCAGGAGGACGCGCTAACTTTCCACCAAAATGCCACCACTACACTAAATACACACAACCTGCAGACAAGACTCGCTGATGGTATCATGAAACGATACCAAATACGCATCACAAGGACCAACCCTTTGTGGCTGGCCTTCACGAATGATGACCTTCGCTCGCACCTCCGTCAGGAGTACGGGGAGGAGGTCATTAAGGACCTGTACTTCAACAGGTCAAAAAACTGGGCAGTAATTACACTGTCCAGTGACAACACCAAAAACATGCTGCTAGACCAAGGCATTAAGGTCTGCGGCACCCTCACAAACCCCACACACATTGAAGAACAGCACAACATAAGACCCACACAATGCCACCGGTGCTATAAAACCGGTCACAGCACCAATACCTGCACTGCAGACCTAATCTGCTCAAAGTGCAGTGTAGCGGGGCACCACTACACGACCTGCACCTCCACCACAACCCGCTGTGCAAACTGTGGCGGCGACCACGTCGCCGTCTACCCCAGGTGCCCTTACCTAGGCAAGGCACGCCACGACGCCGTGGAGGCCATCCGGCACCCACAACCAAACACACGCATAACCACACACCCCGCCCCCGCACCCCCTCCCCTCACCATGTCATTCGCCGCTGCTGCCGGCTCCCCCTGTTCTACCCCCGACGCACCCCCCCCCCCTGCAGCAACCACACATCCCTCCCCCCCCCCCACCCCAGCTCAGAACACTCAGAGACCCCCACTACTACCAACACCCACACACCACACCTTCACCCCCACACCACTCTACACGCCCACCCCCACCCCACCCCACCCCTGCGACAACACAAAAACCAAATTACACCTGGCCACCCTGCTCTCAGCGGTGGCAAAAGACATGTCGAGGGGTGACCCCCGACTATACGCGAACATACTTAACACACTATTCGCCTCCAACGGCATAGAGCAAATCACCTTCCCCGAGAAGGTGTTCGCTCTAATAGACGCACACACATCCAGACCTGCACTCCTCCCCACCCCGACGGGTACACACCCCTGCCCGCAGGAAACCACCGCCCCCCACTCTCACCACGCTATCCCTGCACCTTCCTCAGCCACTGCCCAAGCCCCCATTCACACAACCTATCCTCCTCGCGCTTCTTCCACCCCTCTATCCAAACCCCGCCTACCTCCCACTGCCACCACCCCCCTCGCACCCATCTCAGCCTCCTCTCCCACAGCCTCCACTGTCACTCCAACCCCCTCGCAGAACCACTACACCCCGTGCTAACCCCCAAAACCCCACCCCCAAGCCCCATCCGCGTAGACAGGCACGGGACAAACAAACCCCCCTCTCTCCTGTCTCCACTCCTTCCTCGCTCCCTACTGCTTCCCCCTCCACTCCTTCTCAATCCTCCCCTTCTCAACACACCCCTTCTCACTCTACTCCTTCTCACTCTACTCCTTCTCACTCTACTCCTTCTCACTCCCCTCCTCCTCCGCCTTCCGCCCCTTCACCTAAGACTCCTTCCCCTCCAACCCCCCTTCCTTCAACTCCTTCTCCTCCGTCTCCTTCCCCTTCTCCCTCCACCACCCCTCCTCTCATAATCTGCACCTCCCCAACCATCTCCAGCCCTTCATCCTCCAGCTCTACACCGCCCACCTCCGTCACGAACTCCCCCCACCAAGACACCACCCCACCCAAAGCCACCACCCCACCCAAAGCCACCACCTCTACAGAACACACTCCTCCACCCACTACGGCTCCCCCACCCAATAACACGGCCGTGCCTCACAAACACGCATCAACACGTGTCAAGGTACTCGCCCCTCACGCCTCCTGGGCAATAACCAAGGAGAAGGGGACGATTCCTGGCAAGTCAGCCTCCCGCGCACTAAGACCATGACAATAGGTCGTATTAGTGTAATACAATTAAACGTACGCAGTTGGCACGGTATTCGCCATACGGTCGCCAACTGGGTACTCAACACACAAAGACCCGACATCATACTTCTAAACTCCACCAGCTTACACCCTCCCAACAACAGACTCCGCATTGCAGGCTATCACACATACTTATCCCCACAGGCGCGGCACCTAGGATCTGCAATCCTAGTAAAGCGCAACATACACCACTCCCTCGTCAACACACGCGACACCTCCTTTCTAGCCTGCAAAATCGACACAAGCTCTGGTCCCATAATAGTGGCCACACATTACAGACCACCACGATTACAGCTAAACTTAGAAGAAGTCCCACTCCGGGCCCTTTCTAACTACAACCTACCCATCTTCTTTGCGGGGGACCTCAACGCTTTTCACCCGACACTCCTTTCTAACAACACGAACGATGCGGGCAGTTACTTGGCCGGTGCCTTGCGGCGTCACCGCTGCGAGCACATCGGCCCTGCCTTCCCCACGTTCTTTGGCACGCACGGAGGCACCACATCCCCGGATGTGGTCTTCCGTAACGACCATGCCACACGTTTCTACACACACATTGCACCCGGTCCCCACGTACTATCAGACCACATACCAATATGCCTTCTCATATCCACATCCCACATCACCTCTATACGACTACAAAAATACAAACTGGGCTGAATTCAGAAGCCACATATCCACAAACACACCACATAACCTCGACCTGGAGAACACCAATCCAGAACAAATAGACCACCACTGGTGCTCACTTTTAGACACCATCACCACCGCACGTAATCTACACTCACCACACAAAAACTACACCTGCCTAAAACATTTCACCTTTTCAATACACACACAGAGACTTATCACACAGTACAACAACCACTACACCAGAGGCCCACGACAACAGAACATCAACCAGCTACGTGCCCGCATCCTTCAATGCGTGCAGCTAGATAGGAACCGGCAGTGGCGTGAGGTCGTCCGCATCGCGGACGACACCCGCTGCATGGACCCTTCCTTCTTCTGGCGGCACGTGAAAAGGATGCTGGGTACGGAACCATCCAAACCTATAACACTGAAAATAAACAACCACACACTCACAGACACCAATGACATCCTCGACGCATTCAGGTCCCACTGGGACACAGTACACACCCACAACCCACCAAAACCACATGCGCAGGAGCACTTCCAAGACATTCAGGAATGGTGCCGGACTCATGCTCACGAGCTGAGGCCTGCCCCCCTGATACGTATGGAGGTGCTCGACTACACGTCCACACTTACCACTCCAATCACCGTCGAGGAAACAAAACACTACATAAAATCGACACCAAAACGCGCCCCCGGCCCCTCCGGCCTACCGGCCACACTAATACATAACCTCCCCGCAGACATATACCCCACACTCACACACCTATTCAATGCCTCTCTAGCCTCAGGCCACTTTCCTAAAATATTCAAAGTCTCTCACAATATCCTCCTTCATAAACAACACAAAGACCCAAAACACCCAAACAACTACAGGCCTATTGCTCTATTAGAGCACCTATGCAAAATACTCGAACGCATGGTCAACTGCCGCCTACGGGAGTTCCTGGAAGAGAGGGACTGGTTCTCCCCCCATCAATACGGGTTCAGGAGGGGCAGGTCCACTCAGGCGGCCGTGACCATCGTACACGACAGAATACAGAAGAAACGACAGATACACCAAAAGACTCTCCGTCAGTAAGGACGTGGAGAAGGCCTTTGACAAGGTGTGGCACGAGGGACTCCGTTGGAAACTCGCCAACAACACGGAGTTACCTCTCTGCACCAGAAGGCTCCTCTCACACTACCTCACTGGACGGCGATGCCACATCAGATATAACAACACCCTATCAAGACCCTTCACACCACGCTCAGGCGTTCCCCAAGGAAGCGTTCTGGCACCCACACTCTACATCATGTTCACAAATGACACCCCACGCCCACCAGAAAACTGCGTTCACACTTACATAGTGGCCTACGCCGACGACGAGACCATTCTCGTCAGCGGCCGGGCCCCCGAAGAAATCGCGCTCCATGCACAAAGAATACTTGACGAGAAGACAGACTGCGAGGACAAATGGCTGATTGCCACGAATCCTCAGAAGACACAGATGACACTCTACGGCGCTAGAGATCACTTCATGCACAACCTACAAATCTACTCACACACACCAAACATGATCCACCAATACCCAACAAGGCTCGCATACACACAGTGCACCAAAATCCTGGGGGTAACATTCGACAAATCCCTCAGGTTCAACTTACACCAGAACATAATACAAGCAAGAGCCTCACGTATAAACACATCGCTGGGTAGGTTCTACCCAGCGAGTAAAAAACTAAAACTACACCTATACAAAGCACTCGTGCGTCCCATTCTCACGTACGCCCCACTGTCACTCGTAGCCTCGAGCAACACCTGGAAGCGAAAGGCTCAGCGCATTCAGAACTCTGCCCTGAAGCGCGCTTGCCGTTCGCCGCTGTACTCGAGAATGGACGCACTACACAACAACAACAAACTAACTCCTCTCAACACCTACGCTCACACCAGACTCACAAAACAACTTGAAAAACTCACCACAGACCCACTTTACACCTCGCTACATGTACGAAGGTACGCGATGGCGCCGCGATATCCCGCGGCCCACGAACACCTGCCACCCGTACCATTCTTCGCATAAAACCAAAAAGGCATCGTGAATAACGCGTTTCCGGATGGACTGTCAGCCTCCCCCCCCTGACTTGCCCCCAACCCTCGCCCAGTCAATTACCACATAACCTACACCCTCACTACAACACCTCGCTTCGGTGTATAGCCACCGACCTATCTACTCTCGCTGTCCCTTTCTTAATTATTTCCGCAACGCTCCTCTCTGACTACCCGACTGCCGTGTTACAGCAGTCCCTCTCTGTTCTTTCTATACACAAAATGCAATGCAATTCGACCGTTACTCGTGCTCCGCCTGCCTTTGGTTTAACATTTGTTCTATGTATAAATTTGTTTTAGAAGCAACTTCATTGTGTTCTAAATAGTTTACAGTTGCTTATTTAATGTACTAATTGAATAAAGGCGCAGTTTTTAATGCCTTTATTTAATCAGCTTCACTGATTTCTTAAATTTATTATTGTATAACCGTCGACCTTTTGGGGTAAGTTCTGATGTTTTCTTGTGATTAGGCCTGCTACGCCATTTGAAGTTCTTTATTCGCATTGCGTTCTACGGGATTCTGTTATCAGAAGACCCGTCTTCTTATGGCTCCCAAACGCACCCCTAACAAGAGAACACCCTCTAAGGGTGCTCAGACCCGCTCCAGGCCGACCTCGCAGGCTCCGGCACGGGACCCTTCTCCTACACCTCCCCCAACTGCGACTGCCAGTACTACGAGCACCGCAGCTGCTCCCGCCCCGCCAGTTGATAGTGTACCCTCTGATTCTGAGGAATTAGATACCTTGAGACGCCAGGCCCTTGACAGTATTGGCACTCGGGAGGTCCCGCACCTTCCCAGGTCTTCCACCCCGTGGGATCCCCAGCCCCCAGACGCACGTAGAGTGCTGTGATTTGGCGAGCCAGTGTTAGGCTTTCAGCCTAACCAGGGTGTTCCACAGATTGTGGAGGCCCGCCGGGTTACCCCGGACTGGGCCCTTGTTGTGACGCATTTGCGTTCCCGCGTAAGTGCCCCATCCACCCCCCCCCCTGTTTTTCGTACCCGGGATATTGAGGAGCTTCAGCTACTCTTTGTCATTTACCGTTTCAGGGATCAACTTTTGGAGGAGGAGACCGCACGTCTGCATACCAGGCTGCGGCTCTATTATCTCGTCTCCTACGTTGGGTGGGGGTACGCCTTGGAGGACCATCGCCTCCAGGCTACCCAGGGTGCGGGTATACCAATTGACCCGGTGATCTATAACCGTACGGTCCTCAGGGAGTCTTGTGCGCGTCCCGCCCCTCCCCGCCCACAACCGGCTGCTCCGGCTGCCCGCCCTCGTCGTAGACCTAGGGCTCGAAGTAAGGCCAAGGATGGCCGTAAATAGGCCACCCTGTGACTCTTGGGAAGACGAGGTGTGGGCAGTAAGGGATATTTTTGATTTTGCTCCCAGTCCCCCCTTGTCTTCCCCCCCCTCCCTGGGTTGATGGGTTCCCTGGGGTTGGGGCAGACCTCCCTCTCGCTGATGGGTCAGGGGATGGTGAGGCTCAGGACCTCGGCTTTAACATAGATGCCCTACCAGAGTGGGGCGCTGAGGTACTTCCCGAGGATCGGGATTTGGAGGATTTTGACCTTTCGACTCAGGAACGCCTCCTCGCGGCTGACCCCGGACTTGCCGCGGCCGTCGATGCCATTAACATGGTGGTACCCCTGGACGACAACACCCAGGCCCTCATCGACGCTGACCCCCAACTTCGTGATGTTCTCAACTTCATAGAAGACGTCCCGGAACCGGTCCCTGACGACCCCCCTGCTTCGCCGGATGTGGAGGCTCCTCCTCAGGATGCGCCCCCGGCAGCCAGGGTTGAGTCGGGTCAGGACCAGGACGACGGCGATGGCAACAACGCGGAGGACAACGACGCCGAGGGTGAGGCGGGTAGTGTTTTCGACCCGCTGGCGCGGGTCAACAAGGACCCCTTGCAAAGGCACATCTGTGACTTTATCCCTGGCAACGTGTGTCACCACGTCCCCCTTCCCTCTAATGTGGCTAAGGCTGCTGGAGGAAAAGGGGTGCGGGTGTTCCTTGGCCAGTATCGCCATTTTGCCCCCAGCAATAAGCTGATGCTCCCGGTGCTTCAAACTCTTGAACGCGCTGGCGTTGTAGAACGCTCGGAGCGGATTAGGTGCGCCCATCAGGTGTTCCTAGTCCCCAAAAATGAGACCGAGGATAGGCTCATTTACGACATGTCCCCTTTGGGCGTGTCGGGTTTGTATACCCCCCCTACCTTCCAACTCCCTTCCCTTGGTAAGGTACTGCGTGATGCGGGAGAGGCCACGTGGGCTATTAAGATAGATCTGCAACATGGATTCTATCATATACCACTTCATGAAAATGCCCGGCCTTGGTTCGGCGTGCTCTGTGGGAGTGAGCGTTTTCGTTTTAAACGCTTACCCATGGGGTTCGCCGGGTCCCCCTACACCATGCAAGCATGCATGGCTCCGATCTTTGCGGAATTTGCCAGGCAGGCCGGCATCGTGGTCTATACCTATCTTGACGACATTTTGGGCCTAGGCCGCCCCGCCGCCCTCCTTGATTTTGTCAACCTGGTCCGCAACTCTTCCATCAAGATCAACGAGAAGAAGTCGGTGCTATCCCCTACCCGCCAATTGGTGTATCTTGGCGTTGATATTGACCTGCGCGCCAACAAGACCCGCCTCACCCCCAGGATGAGAAAGAAGACGGCTACCGCCCTACAATGGGCGCCACGTGTTCCCTCGCCCTCCCCCTTCTGGGCTCGTTTGGGTGGGTTGTTGAATTTTGTGGGAATGGCAGTAGGCCTACCACGTTTCTGGGCTCAGTTGGCCTATGCGCGGTCTTCCCGGGTTGCCCTTCTGGCGGTCCTCCTTCCCTCGGGTTGGGTCCCCTGGGTCGGGGCACGAGTCGCTATTTAAAATAAAAATCAAACACAAACAAGCAATCCTTTATTCTGGGCAGTCATAAGCATACTCTCATGAAGCTTCTTGCACATTCCACTCCTTTCCTCCCATTTAAAACCTTGTGGTCGCAATCTGCCTCATCTGTACCACTATGCTTCACATTGCATTCTAGATACTTAAAGCTTGGCACTTGCTTAAGGCTGACGTCATAGACTAGATTGGGCAAGAGTCGGCAACGTTCATTGCGTCACATGCTCCTCTTTTTTACCCTTTCTCGTGACTTTCTTAACGTCTAGCATGCTCGCCCCTTTCCCCCCCAATTTTTCCTAATGTATATTGGCTTGCTGCCCCCCCACAAGATTCACTAGGCGGCCCCCTTCGACTTTTTGGGGGAGGAGGATTTTCCTCCCGCTGTACATCCGCAGACCCCCAGTTCCTTTGTTATTTCAGCAAATGACAAAGCCGAGGCTTACCCATGCTGTCTCTGGTGCCCCTTCGGTGGGGGGGAGAGAGTGCATTATCCGCAGGGTTGGCAAACACCCTAAAATTTAGAATAACATAGATAAAGAGTAGCTATCTCTATTTTTATATATCAATGATTAATTAGTTTAATAATTATATAGTAAGAAAAGATCACAGTAACAGATGACTGATCTAGAATTGTGGGTAGCCATGATAGCCATAACCTGTAGAAGGAGAGATAAATTATGAGTCAGTATCAGAGAAATAATCTTAATTTGATGCATATTTGTTGAAATTATAAACTTAAATATGAATTTGAAATAAATGTTATAAGTAGGATTCATTTCTTGCAAAAAAACAAACAAACCTGGGATATATTCTGGGTTTTTTCAAAAAATAAATGCTACAAGCATTAGAAGAACATAGAAAAAGAATATTTATCTCTATTTTTATATAATATTAATAATTAATTAGTTTAATAATTATATTATAGTAAGAAAATATCACAGTAACAGATCACTGATCTGTAGAAGGAGAGATGAATTATGCGTCAGGATCAGAGAAATAATCGTATTTTGATACACATTTGTTGAAATTATAAACATAAATATGAATTTTGAATAAAATAATGATAAATAGAATTTATTTCTTAAAAAAGTGTATTTTTGAAAAAAAAACAAAAAAACAAACCCATTATTTTTTTTTTAATTTCATTTGAAAAGCCCCCCCCCCAAACGGTAATAACCCCCTTTTTTAGGGCTGGTTTTTTTTTTATTTGCCAACTCCGATTATCCGCCGTCTCTCCTAAGAAGAAAAACAAAATTTGAAAAAAAAGACTAGGAAGATGAGGTGGTGTTCCTCTCCTACAGGAGAGGTACTCGTCCTCTGTGTGATAAGACATAAAAGGTTGGCAGGGGGTTGATGCTTGTCACCCCCACTTTCTAAAGATCGGTTGATGATGTCGAACTTCTTCAACCTCACTCTATTGCACAAGAACCATGAGTTAATGTGCGTCATGACCATAGAAATAAAAAGAATTAAAACAAAAGTATTTGGGGTATGAAGGGTCCCGTCCACTCATGCAGGCCGGAGGTGGCATTATTACACACCCTCCTCACATTTTGGGAAAGTGATCGATGATGATAGATAAAATAAAACCCTCAATTGAATCGGTGGTGTGAATGTAGGTGGGGATTGGCGAATTCTCGCAACCACTCGAAAGAAATTTACTGCTTTCATGGGATCATTAATTCAAGCCCATTTCACGCAGGTTTTCTCCTCTATCCTCCCATAATATCTTTTCCTTCTCCTCCTCCTCCTCTTCCTTAATTATAGGCGCCAATGCCGTCATTAATTCGTTGCCGCCTATTTTCTCACCTTATTCCTCTTCGTCCCAGGTACATCAGTGTGCTGGTTGAGCTGTGTCGCATGGAAGGCACCCAGCACGGATCCCTCATTGCCCATCAGCTCCTGGATGTAGCGATTCGCGTAACCGCCGTGCGAGAGTTCACTGTAGGGCAGATGGCACTCCTGCTTGAGAATGCCAATGTAATCATGGGCCCCACCACTGCCCGCTCCTCCATCGCAGAAGTCCTATACGCAGCCGCCTGGATCTGTGGAGAGTTCTCGCAGTACGTACACGATTCAGCCTTGGTTATCTACTTTCTCCCTCGCAAATCTACTTGACCTCGTTGCGGATCGGGGTTTTAGAGATTTAAATGCCCTCCTCAAACCCTGCAGCCCCCCCCAATAACCCATCTTTTAATGTCATTTGCCTCTTCTTTTTGGTCGTTTTCAATTCCACAATGGCAGAGGTTGAGGCTCTAATCTCTGGCTCTAACTTGGCCGTGCGGTCGCTCAGCTTTTTGATGTTAGGCTGATGTGGTTAAAGTTCGAGACTTTAACATCCGCCAGTTTCCCACAAAGGGAAGTCAGGGCGCTTCAATGCCACCAAAAGTACCCGCCCTTCCCACTCCATTATTTGCTGGGGGATTATCCCTCCCTCCCCTCACCCACCTCATTAATGCTCTATTAAGCATAAGGCCACCCATCACTTTGTCGAGGCTGAAACACCTTCTTAGTGATGGGTTCCTTTGTATTATAGCATCTCGTCCAGGCCAGGTTCCTCCCTGGGCAAAATCGCCCAATTATGCCACCTCACAAACCCCCCTTCATGTACACCTACCATACACAATATCATCCAAATCCTTCTTGGTCACCTTTTTTTCTAACAAACACTGGTTTACCTAACCACCTTTTACGTGGTCTTGCAACCCATCTACAACACCCTGACACACACTCTTTGTATATTCTGTCCATTCTTACATATCCATACCAGCTCAGAGTACTTTCTGTCACAACCTCATTCACACCATAATCAGCTCATAACCAGTTCTTCCTCGCTCTATCTACCTTTCGCGCACCAAGCAGACCTCTCAAGTGTTCCATTTGCACTGCTCTCACTCAAGATTTTTCCTTGTTCTTCCATACACCAACGTTGGCACCAGCATGCTCACTTGCAGCTTCCTGTCGCATTCTGCACTCAAATCATTAACATTTACTAATGCTCTAATTACGGCATAGACGCTCCCACCCACCTTTTGGTGGCAATCTGGTTCATCTGTTCTACTATCATTTACAATGCATCACAGAAACGTAAAACTTGTCACTTGTTCGAGGGTGTGTGACACCACGACTCGATAGCATACCTCATCCATCCCTTTCTCAGCCCCAAATATACTCTTGTAGTTTTCATTATCCTTATCTCTTCAATTCATTGTTATCCAATGATCAGTCTGTCTAGACATTTACGCAAATGACTTATCCAAATTCACCTCCTTTGCACATCCTCTAGGAAACTAAAGAGGCACCTAAACTTTTTAGCTAATCAGAATGTACACTTGCCCCCATCCCCCTAAAAAAAATCAACAATCATCCTCTTTAGCCCTTACAATAACCAAATTAGTACCCGCACATTTTGTTCCAAGGCCAACCTCCTTCCCACACGCCTCGGTGTCACCCAAGGCCCACGCATGATCTTCATTCAGCACACACAAAACTTTACTTATTTCAAACTCAACACTCTCAGATCACTTATGAACACCAACTTTGGATAACACACTAACAATCCTATACAGAAAGTTGATTCTTATCACACTGAACTACGCATCCCTGCCGAGTCACCAACCATAGATAACAAATACCTACGCAGCATACAAACACTGCTCTTCCCATTGCAACTGTCTCATGAAAACTACGCCAATACACCACCATCCCCTAGAAACGAGAATTTTTCCCATTGAAGACCACAACCATGATTGGTCCTTAATTCTTGAGCAAACTGCGATGCCTCTCACACCCTCTCAACTCCTTTCCAACTCCACTGAACCAGTACACTAATAAAACATAACTATCCACTTTACCCACACAGCACTTCATAAAACCCAAAACACCACCTTCCAATATTCACCAATCTGAAGACACCCTCGATCGCTAAACCCGTTTCACTAGCGCGCCTTCGATCAGGACACGTTAACACAAAAATAGATCTACCCACCCGTGCCCTCTCTTGACCATCTCAGAAGCAATTTGAATATAACCTTTCTATGAGACCTGGAAAAGACCACCCGCCATAGCATCCTTCCTGACACTGCTGGGTTCGATTGAAGAGAACCCGGCGCGCTAATGTAAACAAACGAGGGGGGGGGGGTCTTTCTTCTTACTTCTGCCTCCTTTTCCCCATCCGTTCCTAATGAGTAAATGGGAAGCTCGTGGTGCCAGGTTTGTTTCCCATTGAGAGACGACAGAAAACATTTGAGTGCTGTAGAAAAATTCGGCCAATCATGGCGGGGCATGTGTTTGCCCTCAACCAGTCTTATTCACATCTGCCATCACAATCATGTCCAATTTAAATCACTTGTCTTTCATTGCTTTCTTTCGTGCTCAACGCATCACTTCCGTCTCTCGGAGTCCGCCGAAGTGGGTTTACTGTCCACTCATCCCAGAGGATGAATGGGCGTCTCTCCCTTTATAGAGGAAAAACACAACCGAGGTTAGCTGGGGCCGGGAGCCCAGTCGGTCTCTTTCTCCCTCGAATCACAGAAAGGATCCGAACGCCCACGAGGTGGCACAAATACAAAACACTGCTATTCTTCAGGCCTCTTGCCACCAACGAGGACTGTCCCCTGGTGCTCTCGGCCTTGCTACGAATTGTCTCTGCTTTTTGTGTTGGTTTCATTTTGTGTTCGGGGCTTAATGAGTAAGTTTAATCCCCTTACATTACATAATATTGATGCTTTAATAGGGCATACATACATGGGATGGGAGGGTCGGAGTAGTTTTAGTGGCACTTAGGCGCGACTACCGCATTGTGGTAGATGTTGAAGATTTGGAAGTCATTTAAAATTTTCTATATTTGCTATATTGAAGTCTTGAAATTTTGTTTCCTCTTCATTTTCTTTTATTTTGTATAGTGTTACAAAGTGTCATATATCTATTTGTTCTCACCTAATATTGAATCACCATTTTTATAACAGCCCCTCTCCTCATGTTTCTTCCACCCCCGTCCCTTTTCTTGATCTCGAGTGACCTAAGTTTTCTTCTCATTTGCTTGTTGGGACGCACCGCCATCTGACGAAGCGTTCTCCTGCCATTACCTAGACAACCGCGTTGGCCTCCAGACTGGCACATTCTTGCTGAATGTCCCAGTCTGGGTGATCTTCGATTACGTCACATATCCCAGTACCGGGAGGAGCGCGGGCGCTAACGCTTGTCCCTTTTTACCAGGGACGGGTTTGTGCACTCTTGACTATGGACTGACTGACATTTGGTAGGAGGCTGATGTTGGGTTTATGCTTGGGCCTCGGTGGGAGGCGGGCCTTCCACTGACGCTGGAGGGTGCCTTCTTTTGCTTCTTGCTGTTTGTTTTGATTTACCTTAGTAAGAGGTTCTTCTGATTACCGTTGCTCATGCTTTTGGAAGAAGTTGCCAAGGGAGACTCGATAAAAAAATATTTCTGTTATTCTGGTTATATATTGTCCACGTGCTTTCAATTGCAAGGGAGGGCAGCTCACATCTGGAATTTTGTATGCCCTCCTAGCCCCAACGCCCACAGGTGAATCTTTCAGCTATATATCATCCACCGATTTTTACTTCCTCTCTCTCCAGCACTTCTGTTTAGATCTCTCCTTCCAAACGTAGTTGCCCTGGTTAGTTTTTGCTTCTTAGTTTTAAATAACTTTCAATTTCATTAACTCCCATCTTATTTGATTACAAGTCTCTTAAAATATTTTTGAATGGAAATAGTTATAATTTGTAATACCAATCGCCCGCTACATAGGCTATACATATATCTTTGGAACATTTTCACTTTCCTGAATTTTACCATTTTTACTTAACTTTTTGGCCGAGATATCCAGCATAAAAAAACCTCTCTCTTTTTCAGGCTATTATCCAATCCGCTGTCCAGTTTAGAGTCGTTACTCAGCCTGAAAGTCGTATCCCTACCCGGACATATTCAGGCTACCTTTATTCAAAATATTTTCAAGATCTACTCCAGAGTGGTGATCACTGCTGAGGAAGAGGAAGATCGGGAGACAATTGAGGAGGTAAGTGAGGGACACTCTCTTCTGTTGTCTCTGTGAGGTCTTCGAGACGATCGCCGGGATTTGATCAGATATCCTAAAAGGCTTCGAGACAATCGTCTGGATTTGATCAGATATCCTAAAAGGCTTCGAGACAATCGTCTGGATTTGATCAGATATCCTAAAAGGCTTCGAGACGATCGCCTGGATTTGATCAGATATCCTAAAAGGCTTCGAGATGGTTGTAGGAAATAGAATGAGCGAAGATAACTGAAACTTTTGTTACACCAGGAGAAGAGGAAAATGGAGAGAGAAAAAACATTTGTAGCAAACACATTCTTTCAGCGCAAGGATGTGCATAAATACACATGGATTGAGCAAAGGTGAAAGGGTATGATTGATCTGTGCCTAGTAAGAAATACTATGCTACAGGAATGGGACTCTCTAAAGACATTATTGTTGCGTGTAAGTTTGAACTGGTTGGTGCATGGATGAGAAGTCAAAAGTTATTGAATCAGGTAGTACAAGGGTTGGATGGTTGAGCCATAACTGAAAAAAAAGAAGCAAGAAAAATGCTGAATAGTGAAATGAGGATGTGAAACGTAGAGGAAAGCCAAAAAGAGGCGTACATGCAGATTTTTAATAGTGCAGATGAGAACCACGGGGTGATACAGTTGAATTTAGATAAGGAAATGAAAAAGAAACAAACATGTTAAAAAGTGTGGGAAAGTAGCAAATGAACTTTTTGGACTAAAGATTAATGAGGTTCCCGATGGGAACAGGAAGCTATTCTGGAAGGCTGAATGAGAAAGGTGAGAAACCGGGAGAAAGAAAGTTGCGTGAATCTAAAGGACAAGAATGGCAAGGTACTTTTGAACATTGACGAGCTCAAAAGTAGATTGTAAGAATACTTTTGAGTTGTAGAATGTGGGTATGGAAAATAATACAAATGTAAATTTAATTGGCTTCATGGCTGTAAATAGAGTGTTGTATCGATTTACGGAAAAGATAATTTTGCAAGAGGTTGTGTAATAATGCTCTATTGTTGCGGTTGACTATAATCTTGTCGTCGATGCTAGGTGGCGTCTCAAGATCCTGTAGAAATACTCAGTCACTCTACACCCGTCGCCCACTCTATAAAGATTAACAACGACCTCCTTAAGCCAAAACTATAACCACAACAACTATACCCTACCTGTTCCTATCATAACCTAAATGATCTATTATACTCTATTTACTAACGCCTACTTACACTTTTATCATGATACTTATTGCCACATCTGACACGTCACACTATCTATGATGAGTGTTGTTTATTGTTGTTCACGCTATAACTATAATTTATAATATATATAATAGATATATTACAGGTTGTTAATGTTGTGAGATGTCTGAAATATGGTAAACAGCTGAAGTAGATGATATAGTCGCTGAGAGGTTAAAAAGTAGTGATTGTGTTATGGAATGGGTTTGATGGATGTGTTTTAAGGTTTTTGAAAGTGGCAGAGTGCAGTAATAGTGCCGTTGTATAAGGATAAAGGTGAGAAAGGTGAATGCAAGAGCTACAAGGCAGTGTTGGTAGATAAAGTGTAAAAAAAAATTATGATTGTGCTTATAAAAAGAATAAACTAGGGAGAGATAAGAGATGAACTTGAACGGTTTAGAGTGGGTATCGTCTGTGCAGGTCATGTATTTTCCCTGAGATGAGAAGAGATTTTATGGATAAGAGCTGTAAATTGTATGCTGGGTTCACGGATTTGGAAAAGGCTATTATCGTGTAGATGGAGAAGCTATATGGCGGGTGAATATATGGTGTGACTGGTAAACTATTGGATGGTGTGAAGAGTATTTATGTTATAAATAAGGCGTGCATTAACGTGAGATTCTCCGAGTGAGTGGTTTGCCATACGGAGTGCGTGAAACAATATTTCATGTCGCTATCGCCGTTTAATACTTTTATGGTTAGAGTACTGAGAGAAGTAAGCATGGGGATGGGAGAAAGGGGGAGTGAGATTGATGAGAAAGGTGAAGGATGGCTTGTCCACATTGGCACCTACCATTCGCTAATGCTCTAATTGCCCAGGAGACTTTCCCGCCATTTAAGACCTTGTGGTCACAATCTGGTTCGTCTATACCACTATATCACTTACAATGCATCAAAGATACTTAAAATGTTACACTTGTTCAGGAGTAACCCCGCAGACTCGAAATTATACCGGACCTAATTTTCTCCCTCAAATCCCATTACATTACTCTTTTCTACATTCACTTTTAGACCTTTCCTCTCACACACCATGTCATAGCTACCATCAAAATTCCCAAATCCACTTCACTCTCAACAGCAACAACAAACGTTTTTTAATCACCCAGTTCAAGTGCCTAAACATAGCATATCGTTATCCCCACTTCACAACATAAAACACTACAACCCAATTTCTCTATTGAGGAAGGATATGGTTCTACTGGCTTTTCCCACCGAGCTCACAAGGAATGTCTATTGCTTGATTTTATATGGTGTAGTCTTCAATTGTGTTGGGTGCGGTGTTGCATCCATGACAAGCATCTGCGATGGCCTCATCCAGCCTTTTCTGGTAGCTCAGGAGGGCTCGGTGATGTCCACACAGCAGCATAGCCAGGTGGACTCTGTCCACACGAATCAAAGTTGGAAGATGTCAGAGAGTCGTACATGCAGTAGGGTGTTGTGTGAAAGTGACTGGAAAGAACTGTGAGTTTAGTGGGTGTGGACATTTTTCTGGAAGCTGGTATAATGTGTGAGAATTGAGAGTTTATCTCAAATATTGTATAAAATATCTTTTTCCGGCGTTAGTTGCCACATGGAGTCTCGATTCGGGTAGACTTCTTCGCGGTGGCCCATCTCATCTCATCCCAAGTCCCTCTTGATCACTGTTCCTTGCAGATAGTCGACAGCTGAGTGCCCTAAAACTGTGGCAGTGAAGATTGTTTATGCCGACAGTTTTGACATGATTATCATCATCCCTTTATCGACTTTTCACAATAAAATAGGGTTGGTGCGCATCAGCACCACATAGTGCCCTCCATACCGCTACCATCCTTGTTATATTAAACACAACGCTGTCTATCCATCCTTTTTTCGCGTCTTTGCCCCTCCTTAGTGGGGAAGGGCTATGGGTTGTAACATCTTGTCCATATTTTCTTCATCCCAAGCGCACCCCTTTCATTCAACCTTTTCATGCCTATCTCTCATCCACAATGGGATGATTGTTGTGAAATAATTATTGGTTGATTTCAGGTGACGAACTTGCTGTTGGATCGTCTGCCCCAGTTCTCCTCTTCGGGGGATATTGAGGTGCAGGAGCGCTCCACCTGCCTTTTGCAACTCATTCATTACATGCAGAAGGGAATCCGGAATGGCGAGCCCCTCGCTCAGGAGCTGGAGGGCCTTTTTGCTGGAGAGATGAATCCCGTGGCCCCGAAAGCCCAGAAGAAGGTCCCTGTCCCAGATGGGTGAGGAGCGGGAAACGGAGAGTCCGTTTTTGAGGGTGGATTTGTCTGTGATGCTTAAGGATGGGGTTGCCTCTCTTAGGTTGTAGGATAGAGCGAAGAAGTAAGAGAGGGGGAGGGGGACAAAAGTTTAGAATTTGCCTATGAATCCGAGTTTTTTTAGTAGGGGTGGGGGCTCTATGGTAGGTGGATTTGTGGGGTGTATTTTGCTATTTCCCTAAGGTGGTGCAATATTGCACTCGTTGGACACCTTTCGGAGCTTATACCCTTCCGGCCCAGGCGTCCCCAGCAGTCTCGAACTAGATTGAGACTACCTGTGCTTTATTCTTTCTAGACATTTCCATTTTTACCTTTTACTTTCTATTTTCTTTACAAGCATCTTACCCATTTTCTTGGTCAGAGGCTAATTTTATCGGCTAGTTGCCGACCAGCTTTCGTCCATTCATCTTTGGTGCAGCCCAGAGGGGAGCTCACCCCTTGCTTTTGTGTCCAGTTGGGTTGATGCTTTTTAACCTGCCTCCATTTCTCATACACAACAGCAAAGGGATGTCTTGTGTAGCATTGACAACATTACTGCGGCTCACATCTAGAAGCTTATTTGCCCTCCGGCCCAAACAACTGCTGTTTGCCTACCATCCACCTCTCTTCCTGCACCCGTCTCAATTACTGCACTAGGATCTCTAGCTATATATATATATATATCTTCTCCACATTTTCACTACTTTTTTCCTGATCTTTCATTACAAAATCTCGCCGGAGATGCCCTCGGTTATTGCATTGTTAACTCAACATCAAAAAATCCAAGTAGTCTCCTCTTTTGTCTACCTTGACTCAGTATCTTTCCCAAATTTCCACTGTTCCTTCCTTCACCTTTCCCTAATCTCTCATCAAAACCTTCTCTATATCCCTAACCTCACTATATTCTAGCTACTCATTGATGCACTTTCTACCCCTTTTCACTTAATCACTCGGTGTAGGAACCTCCTTTCAAAAGTGTCTGTAGGAGGAGATGACTCCGTTGGTCCTACGGTATGTCAAAAAATAAAAGCATCGATCCTTCTCCCGGTGTTTATTGTGCCTGACGACCGCGTGTTGCAGCAATATGGCTTAATTTCGCTCCACATAGAGCAGTGCTTCCACTCGACTAGGTAGCCTTTCTGATATATGAGTATGAATCACCACTTTGTTATCAGCTGCACCTCAGAGCTCACTAAATTTTGGCATACAGATGCCTTAAATATGTGGAGGCCCTTAGTTAGGGAACTTCTCTCCTTGTCACATAAGTGCAATAGATGGCTTCTGATTGTTCCAGGGGATTCTCTTGCCCCGACCAACTTCTCATTTTTTATATTTTTCTTGATGTCTGGCATTGACGCATCTCCACTCCCGTTATTGGGTTTGCCGCATCTCTAATCCCGTTATTGGGTTTGCCGCATCTCTAATCCCGGTATTGGGTTTGACGCATCTCTAATCCCGGTATTGGGTTTGACGCATATCTAATCCCGGCATGGGGTTTGACGCATCTCTAATCCCGGTATTGGGTTTGACGCATATCTAATCCCGGTATTGGGTTTGACGAACCTCTAATCTCGGTATTGGGTTTGACGCATATCTAATCCCGGTATTGGGTTTGACGCATCTCTAATCCCGGTATTGGGTTTGACGCATCTCTAATCCCGGTATTGGGTTTGACACATATCTAATCCCGGGTATTGGGTTTGACGCATCTCTAATCCCGGTATTGGGTTTGACGCATCTCTAATCCCGGTATTGGGTTTGACGCATCTCTAATCCCGGTATTGGGTTTGACGCATCTCTAATCCCGGCATGGGGTTTGACGCATCTCTAATCCCGGTATTGGGTTTGACGCATCTCTAATCCCGTTATTGGGTTTGACGCATCTCTCATCCCGGTATGGGGTTTGACGCACCTCTAATCCCGGTATTGGGTTTGACGCATCTCTAATCCCGGTATGGGGTTTGACGCACCTCTAATCCCGGTATTGGGTTTGACGCATCTCTAATCCCGGCATGGGGTTTGACGCATCTCTAATCCCGGTATTGGGTTTGACGCATATCTAATCCCGGTATTGGGTTTGACGCATCTCTCATCCCGGTATGGGGTTTGACGCACCTCTAATCCCGGTATTGGGTTTGACGCATCTCTAATCCCGGTATTGGGTTTGACGCATCTCTAATCCCGGCATGGGGTTTGACGCATCTCTAATCCCGGCATGGGGCTTGACGCATCTCTAATCCCGGTATTGGGTTTGACGCATCTCTAATCCCGGTATTGGGTTTGACGCATATCTAATCCCGGTATTGGGTTTGACGCATCTCTAATCCCGGTATTGGGTTTGACGCATCTCTAATCCCGGTATTGGGTTTGACGCATCTCTAATCCCGGTATTGGGTTTGACGCATCTCTAATCCCGGCATGGGGTTTGACACATCTCTAATCCCGGTATTGGGTTTGACGCATATCTAATCCCGGTATTGGGTTTGACGCACCTCTAATCCCGGTATTGAGTTTGACGCATCTCTAATCCCGGTATTGGGTTTGACGCATCTCTAATCGTGGTATTGGGTTTGACGCATCTCTAATCCCGGCATGGGGTTTGACACATCTCTAATCCCGGTATTGGGTTTGACGCATATCTAATCCCGGTATTGGGTTTGACGCACCTCTAATCCCGGTATTGGGTTTGACGCATCTCTAATCCCGGCATGGGGTTTGACGCATCTCTAATCCCGGTATTGGGTTTGACGCATCTCTAATCCCGGCATGGGGTTTGACGCATCTCTAATCCCGGCATGGGGCTTGACGCATCTCTAATCCCGGTATTGGGTTTGACGCATCTGTAATCCCGGTATTGGGTTTGACGCATATCTAATCCCGGTATTGGGTTTGACGCATCTCTCATACCGGTATGGGGTTTGACGCACCTCTAATCCCGGTATTGGGTTTACTAACCTCTAATCCCGGTATGGGGTTTGACGCACCTCTAATCCCGGTATTGGGTTTGACGCATCTCTAATCCCGGTATTGGGTTTGACGCATCTCTAATCCCGGCATGGGGTTTGACGCATCTCTCATCCCGGTATGGGGTTTGACGCACCTCTAATCCCGGTATTGGGTTTGACGCATCTCTAATCCCGGTATGGGGTTTGACGCATCTCTAATCCCGGCATGGGGCTTGACGCATCTCTAATCCCGGTATTGGGTTTGACGCATCTCTAATCCCGGTATTGGGTTTGACGCATATCTAATCCCGGTATTGGGTTTGACGCATCTATAGTCCCGGTATTGGGTTTGACGCATCTCTAATCCCGGTATTGGGTTTGACGAATCTCTAATCCCGGTATTGGGTTTGACACATCTCTAATCCCGGCATGGGGTTTGACACATCTCTAATCCCGGTATTGGGTTTGACGCATATCTAATCCCGGTATTGGGTTTGACGCACCTCTAATCCCGGTATTGGGTTTGACGCATATCTAATCCCGGTATTGGGTTTGACGCATCTCTAATCCCGGTATTGGGTTTGACGCATCTCTAATCCCGGTATTGGGTTTGACGCATCTCTAATCCCGGTATTGGGTTTGACGCATCTCTAATCCCGGCATGGGGTTTGACACATCTCTAATCCCGGTATTGGGTTTGACGCATATCTAATCCCGGTATTGGGTTTGACGCACCTCTAATCCCGGTATTGGGTTTGACGCATCTCTAATCCCGGCATGGGGTTTGACGCATCTCTAATTCCGGTATTGGGTTTGACGCATATCTAATCCCGGTATTGGGTTTGACGCATCTCTCATCCCGGTATGGGGTTTGACGCACCTCTAATCCCGGTATTGGGTTTGACGCACCTCTAATCCCGGTATTGGGTTTGACGCATCTCTAATCCCGGTATTGGGTTTGACGCATCTCTAATCCCGTCATGGGGCTTGACGCATCTCTAATCCCGGTATTGGGTTTGACGCATCTCTAATCCCGTCATGGGGCTTGACGCATCTCTAATCCCGGTATTGGGTTTGACGCATCTCTAATCCCGGTATTGGGTTTGACGCACCTCTAATCCCGGTATTGGGTTTGACGCATCTCTAATCCCGGCATGGGGTTTGACGCATCTCTAATCCCGGTATTGGGTTTGACGCATATCTAATCCCGGTATTGGGTTTGACGCATCTCTCATCCCGGTATGGGGTTTGACGCACCTCTAATCCCGGTATTGGGTTTGACGCATCTCTAATCCCGGTATGGGGTTTGACGCATATCTAATCCCGGTATTGGGTTTGACGCACCTCTAATCCCGGTATTGGGTTTGACGCATCTCTAATCCCGGCATGGGGTTTGACGCATCTCTAATCCCGGTATTGGGTTTGACGCATATTTAATCCCGGTATTGGGTTTGACGCATCTCTCATCCCGGTATGGGGTTTGACGCACCTCTATTTCCGGTATTGGGTTTGACGCATCTCTAATCCCGGTATGGGGTTTGACGCACCTCTAATCCCGGTATTGGGTTTGACGCATCTCTAATCCCGGTATTGGGTTTGACGCATCTCTAATCCCGGCATGGGGTTTGACGCATCTCTCATCCCGGTATGGGGTTTGATGCACCTCTAATCCCGGTATTGGGTTTGACGCATCTCTAATCCCGGTATGGGGTTTGACGCACCTCTAATCCCGGTATTGGGTTTGACGCATCTCTAATCCTGGTATTGGGTTTGACGCATCTCTAATCCCGGTATGGGGTTTGACGCATCTCTAATCCCGGCATGGGGCTTGACGCATCTCTAATCCCGGTATTGGGTTTGACGCATCTCTAATCCAGGTATTGGGTTTGACGCATATCTAATCCCGGTATTGGGTTTGACGCATCTCTAATCCCGGTATTGGGTTTGACGCATCTCTAATCCCGGTATTGGGTTTGACGCATCTCTAATCCCGGTATTGGGTTTGACGCATCTCTAATCCCGGCATGGGGTTTGACACATCTCTAATGCCGGTATTGGGTTTGACGCATATCTAATCCCGGTATTGGGTTTGTCGCACCTCTAATCTCGGTATTGGGTTTGACGCATATCTAATCCCGGTATTGGGTTTGACGCATCTCTAATCCCGGTATTTGGTTTGACGCATCTCTAATCCCGGTATTGGGTTTGACGCATCTCTAATCCCGGTATTGGGTTTGACGCATCTCTAATCCCGGCATGGGGTTTGACACATCTCTAATCCCGGTATTGGGTTTGACGCATATCTAATCCCGGTATGGGGTTTGACGCACCTCTAATCCCGGTATTGGGTTTGACGCATCTCTAATCCCGGCATGGGGTTTGACGCATCTCTAATCCCGGTATTGGGTTTGACGCATATCTAATCCCGGTATTGGGTTTGACGCATCTCTCATCCCGGTATGGGGTTTGACGCACCTCTAATCCCGGTATTGGGTTTGACGCATCTCTAATCCCGGTATGGGGTTTGACGCACCTCTAATCCCGGTATTGGGTTTGACGCATCTCTAATCCCGGTATTGGGTTTGACGCATCTCTAATCCCGGCATGGGGTTTGACGCATCTCTAATCCCGGTATTGGGTTTGACGCATCTCTAATCCCGGCATGGGGTTTGACACATCTCTAATCCCGGTATTGGGTTTGACGCATATCTAATCCCGGTATTGGGTTTGTCGCACCTCTAATCTCGGTATTGGGTTTGACGCATATCTAATCCCGGTATTGGGTTTGACGCATCTCTAATCCCGGTATTTGGTTTGACGCATCTCTAATCCCGGTATTGGGTTTGACGCATCTCTAATCCCGGTATTGGGTTTGACGCATCTCTAATCCCGGCATGGGGTTTGACACATCTCTAATCCCGGTATTGGGTTTGACGCATATCTAATCCCGGTATGGGGTTTGACGCACCTCTAATCCCGGTATTGGGTTTGACGCATCTCTAATCCCGGCATGGGGTTTGACGCATCTCTAATCCCGGTATTGGGTTTGACGCATATCTAATCCCGGTATTGGGTTTGACGCATCTCTCATCCCGGTATGGGGTTTGACGCACCTCTAATCCCGGTATTGGGTTTGACGCATCTCTAATCCCGGTATGGGGTTTGACGCACCTCTAATCCCGGTATTGGGTTTGACGCATCTCTAATCCCGGTATTGGGTTTGACGCATCTCTAATCCCGGCATGGGGTTTGACGCATCTCTAATCCCGGCATGGGGCTTGACGCATCTCTAATCCCGGTATTGGGTTTGACACATCTCTAATCCCGGTATTGGGTTTGACGCATATCTAATCCCGGTATTGGGTTTGACGCGTCTCTAATCCCGGTATTGGGTTTGACGCATCTCTAATCCCGGTATTGGGTTTGACGCATCTCTAATCCCGGTATTGGGTTTGACGCATCTCTAATCCCAGCATGGGGTTTGACACATCTCTAATCCCGGTATTGGATTTGACGCATATCTAATCCCGGTATTGGGTTTGACGCACCTCTAATCCCGGTATTGGGTTTGACGCATCTCTAATCCCGGTA
Source organism: Ceratothoa steindachneri (assembly GCA_963969495.1). NCBI lineage: Eukaryota > Metazoa > Arthropoda > Malacostraca > Isopoda > Cymothoidae > Ceratothoa > Ceratothoa steindachneri. The sequence goes on along the minus strand of OZ018317.1, from coordinate 81,232,665 downwards.
TTGGGTTTGACGCATCTCTAATCCCGGTATTGGGTTTGACGCATCTCTAATCCCGGTATTGGGTTTGACGCATCTCTAATCCCGGTATTGGGTTTGACGCCTCTCTAATCCCGGCATGGGGTCTGACACATCTCTAATCCCGGTATTGGTTTTGACGCATATCTAATCCCGGTATTGGGTTTGACGCATCTCTAATCCCGGCATGGGGTTTGACACATCTCTAATTCCGGTATTGGGTTTGACGCATCTCTAATCCCGGTATTGGGTTTGACGCCTCTCTAATCCCGGCATGGGGTTTGACACATCTCTAATCCCGGTATTGGGTTTGACGCATCTCTAATCCCGGTATTGGGTTTGACGCCTCTCTAATCCCGGCATGGGGTTTGACACATCTCTAATCCCGGTATTGGGTTTGACGCATCTCTAATCCCGGTATTGGGTTTGACGCCTCTCTAATCCCGGCATGGGGTTTGACACATCTCTAATCCCGGTATTGGGTTTGACGCATATCTAATCCCGGTATTGGGTTTGACGCATCTCTAATCCCGGCATGGGGTTTGACACATCTCTAATCCCGGTATTGGGTTTGACGCATCTCTAATCCCGGTATTGGGTTTGACGCCTCTCTAATCCCGGCATGGGGTTTGACACATCTCTAATCCCGGTATTGGGTTTGACGCATATCTAATCCCGGTATTGGGTTTGACGCACCTCTACTCCTGATATTGGGGTTTGACGCATCACTACTCCCGTTATTGGGGGTTGATGCATCACTACTCCCGTTATTGAGGGTTGATGCAACACTACTCCCGGTATTAGGGTTGACCCATTTCCACTCCCTGTATTGGTGTTAAGATAAAAAAAAAAGAAGCCCCTGGTTTGATGCGATAAGGGTAGCTCGAAGACTAGAATGAATTACTTCGGAAGGACAAGAGTGGCGATAAAGGTTCGAGCGTGGCGTGGACCCGTCGCTTCTGATTCTGATTGGGTGTTTTCATTGGTCCCTTTCTTTCAGTCTAAACCTGGACGCATGGATTAACAACCCACCTCCAGATTCGGAAGAAGATGAGGACGATAAGGACTTCTTCGGCGACTCCTTTAAGAAGGATTTGTTCACGAAGACGGACGTCCAGGAGGAAGCTCGCACGAACGTGAAGGAACCCACGGAGGAGGAGATTCTAAAGGTACAATATGTGAAACAAACAGGAAAGGATATGAAGAGCGTGTGTGCGATCGAGTGAATAGTGTGCAATTATGTGCGAATCATATTAGTAGGTGTAAAGAAGGTGTGGCAATGAGTGATGAGAAGGGGCATGGGCAAAAAGTAAGTGGATGATAGTTTGTGAGGGGCCTTCCTCCCAGGGGTGATCCCTGACTGGACAAGATGCTACAGTACAAAAGACGCTATCGCTTTAGAAGGGTTAAGGGGGGGAGGGGAAATGGTTGCAAGGCAGGGGCCTGATTGCAAAATTGGGGAACCCCTCTCACTGCGCTGACTTGGACTCTCTGATGGGGTCTGGAGGGGTGTTGGTGCCCTTTCCCCTTGCTCCCACTCAGCACTTTAACTTTTTGTTGCTATTATTATTGTTATTATAGTATTAATGATATAATTATTTATTATTAGTATTAATTATTATTAATATAAGTTAATATTTATAGTTATTTAATATTATTTATTATTATCATTCTGTCTATCCACCTACTAATATGTGCGAATCATATTAGTAGGTGTAAAGAAGGTGTGGCAATGAGTGATGAGAAGGGGCATGGGCAAAAAGTAAGTGGATGATAGTTTGTGAGGGGCCTTCCTCCCAGGGGTGATCCCTGACTGGACAAGATGCTACAGTACAAAAGACGCTATCGCTTTAGAAGGGTTAAGGGGGGGAGGGGAAATGGTTGCAAGGCAGGGGCCTGATTGCAAAATTGGGGAACCCCTCTCACTGCGCTGACTTGGACTCTCTGATGGGGTCTGGAGGGGTGTTGGTGCCCTTTCCCCTTGCTCCCACTCAGCACTTTAACTTTTTGTTGCTATTATTATTGTTATTATAGTATTAATGATATAATTATTTATTATTAGTATTAATTATTATTAATATAAGTTAATATTTATAGTTATTTAATATTATTTATTATTATCATTCTGTCTATCCACGCAACCTTTTCTAGCCACACTTCGTACCAGGAGGAGTGTTTCCACTTGTACAGAGTTCGGTTCGGTAGCCATGATGCCTTGGTGGAGTGTATGCCGTCCTGGGATCACCTAGCACCAGGGTATGATGATAATAGGTGATCACCCACCATTCTCATTAGTGGACCTGCCTATCTATACCACTCTTTATTACATACCCTCCTACCCCTTTTCCAAACTTGCTCTTCTACCCACAGTGGTTCTGGTTGCCCGGCGCACTTTCGTCCTCTTATGAACCTTAGTCGAGTGGCAGTGGATACCGCGAAGTCCCTACCTGCTGCAAGAGCTGAGAGCCCGCTGGCTATGGCAAGTAATAGGTATGGGGTGTGTTGGTCCGTCGACTCTTCTCACCTTCCTCCATTACACATAAATTGGCTACACCAGCAACATCCTTTATGGTTAAAGTTCCAGGACAATTTCGCCTGAATGGCGAGGCGGGTTGGCAAAGCCCATCAACTCCGGACAAGGACCAATTATGTCTAAATGATCACATTCTGGAATTTCTGATCCTATGGAGAATTTTCTCTACTACCAAGTTCATGTGTCCTTTTCTCTTTTTTTCTGATATTATAGTCACAAGTGATAAGAATAGTGGGACTGCGAATGGGGATCCGCTTCCAAGCGCGCCCGCGTCCTTCCTAGGTGTCGGGGAAGACCAGGTAACAGGAGACACCCCTTCGACCGGTGCAGGGGCTTCTCTATCACGATCCGTATGCAGCAAAGGGAATTTCCCTTGGCCATCTTTGGAGCCGTTTTGGGCACTTCACCTCTGAAAAGGAGGTGCCCCTCTGTGCTTTCTTAGGGGCCTTTCCAACTCTTTTCTACCGGAGAGGAGGTTTATTCCTCTCCTAGGCCTACAAGTGGGGTGGATTTCCCCTCACCCCCTTGTCTGGAGGCGCTCTAGGGCGACTCCATCTCCCTCCCAGCGGCAGTCTTCTTTACTATTACAAGGTAGTGCCAAGAGAATAGGCAGGTGGGCCAAAAATGACCGCTCGCAGTGGGAGCAGCTCAATAGGGCCAACCCTCTTAGGGGGGGGGGGCAAGAGATAGCACGGCCTGGTGGCCTGTGCCCCGTACAGTCTTGCATTCCTACATTTACAGTTTGCAGGGGTCGGCGTGCCTGTCCCCCTCTCTTTCCCGATGGATGTCGGTTCACCGGCCAGATAAGACTCAACAAAAGCTTGCTTTGCTCAGAAAGCTTCCACAACACCGAGAGTATTGCGGTCACATTCCTTGCGGCATGCATTTTGTCACACTGTAGCCGTGCAGTTATAAACAGATGACTCCAAGTCCGAATTGAGAGTTGGCTTCCATGCTAGTTTCTTGTTTGAAGCCGACAAGCTCTTCCGGGCGCTCACTGTCTGTCTTCATGTCCCATTTGGTTGCATTATACCATTCTCTACAGGATATGCGCTGTGCCTGGTCCAGAGACTTTTTATAGTCAATATCTATTTACAGAGCGTGCCAAGTGCCCTTGAGGCATTGGAATCTAGATGCCCTGTTTGGCAGGGCATTGAGTTGTCTTGTGTTGGGAGTCCTGGACATGTATGGCTTGCTGTAAAGGATTCCTCGACACTACTTCGCATTTTGGTTAAAGTTCCTACTCTGAGAGAGCTCGTGTGCGATATCTGTCCCAGAAAATGTAAAGCTCCATGTGACAATGCTTCCTAACAGCTTAGGTTAAAATAGTTATTATTTTCCTTTTTCATTTCAAAAAGCAGAGAAATAAGGAAAAGTTTTGTTTTTTTAACAGGGCTACTGTGTCGTTCTTGTCGAACGCCATAAACGGTGTCTTTTTTTATTATTTATATATATATATATATATATATATATATATATAACTTTTTTTTTAATCTTTTTTAAAACGGTACCTTAATTTAAATACACTGTGAGGATTGTTCAACCTTTGCAGAAACGCGCTGCGAGGAAGTTGGAGCAAGCCAACAGTCCCTTCCACCTCAAGGAGTCCACTCTTGAACATTCCCCCAAGGACCAGAAGCAGACTTTAGACGTGGACAGCATCCCCGTCACGCATTTGAACCTCAACGTTCCTCTGAAGCTTCCAGGTAAGCGACCGTCTGCCAGCGCTCTCGGTGGAAAATACTGATGAACTCACTGCTTGGGTGCTCTGTGGGAGGATCGGACCTAGGACATCGAGGGAGGAATTTAGGCGTAACTCATTTGGGCATTGCTATCCGCGATCGCGTGTGTCTTTTCTGCCCCATTGGATTGTGCCTTTTGGTTTCGGTCGCTCACACAAACATTGCTTCTCTTATCCAACACATTGGGAAAGTGGTTAGCATCACTGACTTATATTCAACGGCCTATGTCCGAACCCTGTCTCCTCCCGTTAAAACTGGCACTAAACCAACCTACTTTGTCCCCCTTTAATATTTTGAGGGTCGATGAATGGGTATCATCTTCGGATGGTGGAGGTTCAAAGCCTCATTAAAGCTGACGATTCCCACTGTCGTACCAAAACATCTAGTAATAATTCAAATCTTATTCCCTTTTCCCTTCCAAAATCGTACTTACATTCCATATGACCCAATTTAAAGTCCTTAGCCCTTTTCACTTTTACTAACCAGCACTGTGGCCTGCTTTCATTGTGGAACAAAGGGTTGTTCAAGAGAGTTGCGCTTCAAACGCTCCCTGTTGCCACTAGATGTCTAATCGAGCTATGTAACTTTGGCACATTTTCACTGCCCATGACTTCCACCCTTTTCTTTGCGAACATCTTTATCAAAATTTATGTGACCTAGATGATGTTAGCGAATATGGTGTTTGTTGAGTGCTGTGGGCAGAGTCCTGGTTGACACGCGTCTAGTGGGTTATTGTGACCATTTTGAGTATTTAGACGCCGCATGATTTTGTAAAGGAATGCAGATAGGGTGGTTAAATGCAGGGTCCCTTGTTGCTTTGTTTGTCTTAGAATGGATATTATGTGATCCGATTTTCCTGCAATGGGATTCGAGTTGGGGAAGATAGAATGGTTGAAGCTTTGTCTAAGCGCGTTGAGGTCTCTGTGACAAAGGTTTTTGAGGTATGTTTAAAATATTGTAAAGGTCAGAGGGCTGCCTGTCAGGAAGGCATCTGGGGCATAAAACAAAGGCACTAACGAGCGATGAAATGCTTGAAAACAGCAAATCATCAAACGTCTGACCTCAAGAAACCAAAATTGAGAAAATCTGACGACGCTAAACGGATTAAGTTAAGTTAGAGACGGAGAACATTTCCTGTCTTACAGCTTGGGATAAAATGTGTGTAGTGAATTGTGGTGGAATGTCATGGTTGTTTGTTAGTCGTTGATGGTTCTTTTTGTAGTCCATGTGTTATTAATATTTGCTTTTATCGCAATTATTTCGGACATTTAGTATTTACTGAGTTCGCATTTTTGTTTAATCACATTCGGCAATTGAGTCGGCATTTCTTCAGCAAGTTTGGGCAAGTAGGAGTTGTCCATATTGACACACACCTTCCTCAGTGTTTCCTGCAGGTCATTAATGTTATTGGATCTGGCGTTGTCCCCCAGACTTTTCGGTACATTCTCGTTGAATGTCCCAGTCTGGGTGATCTTCGCGCACGTTACCTGTCCCTGTTCCTGGATGAGCGTGGTCGCTACCGCTTGTCCCTTGTACTCCGGACGATTTCGTGCACACTGACTTGTGGACTTTACGACTCCTCCACTTTATTTGACCTTTTTTTTTGTGTTTCTTTTTGTAGGTCTCATGTTCTTACCTCCGACGCTGGAACATGCTCTCTTCTTGTCCTTTTGCTTTTTCTCGTTATTTTTTTTTTAGCCCCTGTTCCTTTTTATCGTTGTTATTTGTTAGTTACATATTGTTATTTTTTTGTTGTTTTTTAATATAGCCTAGTAGTAGGCTGTGTTGTTTACGGCGACTTATGCCCAAGTAGGCAGTCGCCAGATGGACTACTACAATGAAAACAAAAATTGGATTTGGCCCCTGGCACTTTGTATTTCATATGTAGAGTTTGCAATGATGTTCAGGTTTGTGGAATTAACAGGCTACTTTAACAGTCGTATTTCAGTCATTGAGTATTATTTTAAACTACTTCAGTCATGTGGGCTCATCCATGAAATACTCACACTCATGGACTGGCCAAAATGTTAGCAATAACTCTTTAATATTACTCCCTTTCATAATCCCATTGTTTGAAATGTGATATAAACCTTCCCTGCCTATATGTCCACTAAAAGCACCACACTATCAGGGTGGTTCACACTCTTAACTCTACTTTGAGTCATAGGGTGATGCACTCCTGGGACGATGCATTATCTTGGATGTTCCCCTTACCGGCTTGAAGTTGCTTTCATTACTGAACAATACCTTCTTCCAGAGCTGATATTTCCTCCAGAATTCAATCCTCTTCATAGCCTTTATGAAGAGGTTTCTTAGGATCACTCGAGTTGGTAAACCACTTTCCTTCTCAAGACCTTGCTGTATTGTTTCGATTGACACGCCCTTCAAGATTTCCTGGTGTTGTTTCTTCAATAAAGATACGGTTCTAGTGAGAGCAGACATCACTTCATGCTTAAGAATATTGTCTGTCCTTCAAGTAGACTTCCTTTGGCCACCAGAACCATATTTCCTTTTCTGTATAGTTCTATCTCGTAATGCCGTCACCGAATGTTTGAGAGTGTAAATGTATCGTCTTGTCACCTTTAAGCCAGCAGCTACACGTATGACATACATATTCTGTTGCAATAGGATTAAAACACGGGGTTTCTCATCTATAGCTTATTTCGACCCATTCTGTACGCTCTGGGTGGAGTTACTGGCGATGAAAGTCACGTAAGAGAAAAACGATCACCGTAAGATAGACGTACATCAAAACCACTCTTTTTGAGAGCTCACAGCTGACTGAGTGTAGCAGAGCGAGCGAACGCTGAGGAAAATGGTGTACTGACCACACATTTATTGCCTCCCACTTTTTACTGCCTGGTAAGGCAAACAAAAAGTATGACTACCAAATACTCTTTCTTTTTTTTTACCTTAAAAATCCATATATTTCCATTGCAGCCATTGTATTAAGGTGTATTCTTGTTTGGTAGGTTGATCTTGCTCAGTCGCATATTATTCACCATTGTTTGAGTTGGCAAGTTTCGCGATTAATTTCAAGAATTTCTTGCCCCTACTATAGTTGTCTCCAGGAAGAATCTTCACTTTGGCTTCTGTTATTAGAATGTTGTTTGTTATTTCGTTGCTTTTTATTTCGTATATTGTTTATGGTTTTGATGATTTCCCTGACTTCCGGGGCGAGATTTGGTTAGTTTTGGTTTATGTTTGAACTAGATTTTTAATTTTCCTGCTTTTTATGTTGCAGTGCGCATGCTACTTTTATCTGCCTACTCATTGAGTGGCTCCTGTGTTCAGTCTCCCCTTCTACTGTGCTTTTTCTTTTTCTCCACCCCGTAAGAGGCGCGGCGATTTGCCATCCTGGCCGCGATGCTGATGGGACTCAGCACCCCGTCCGACCCCAGCTTAGCCTCTTCTCCTTCCTTCAGAACACTTGTGTTTCCCCCCCCTGTTTCCTCACTTTTCATACAACCTCTCCCACAACTTTCTCTGGTCAGCCTCTAATTTCATAGGGTAGATGCTGACCTTCTTCTCAGCCAACCGTCCCGGATCGGGGCTGAGGGGGCAGGGGACAATGATCCCTCACCCCTGAGCTCCATTTTGTGATGGTGGGTTTTTAAATAACCTGCTTTATCCCCACCCACATCTTCCTCACTACCTCTTCCTTTCTATTTTCAAACACTATAAATTGTACGCCGTGTCCAAGGTGGAGCCGCCATGCTGAGGGACTGCCCGGCCACCAGGCTGGAGGGGTGTCTTTGAATGGCGGCGCCTGGTTCTGCCAGCCCCGTACGCATCCCTTGCAGGGTGGGCTACTGCGAGGGGTGATGAGCGATTGCTTCCCGTAAAAAAATAGGGTCACTATGCCCAATGATGATACCCCCCCCCAAAATCGCTCCTCAATTTGCCCTTTTCCATCTTCGGAGCCGCCTTCGGGGAGCTGCACAGAAAAAATGGAGGTCGCCCCCCTTGTGCTCTCGCAGGGAACCCTCCAAATATCTCTAACCGGAGAGGAGGCATAATCCTCTCCTTCGCCTACGGGTGGAGGGGACTTCCCCTCACCCCCTTGTCTGGAGGTGCTTTCAGGCACCTCGAAAGCACCTCCTTCTTCCCAACGGTAGTACCCCCTTTACTTTTCAAGGGGACTACCAAAGCCAGCAGGCAGCCCATAGCCGACTGCTCCCTATTGAAGCGGCTTGGTAGGGAAAACCACCTTAGGGGGAAGAGGTAAGCCAGGCCCCATCGGTCGCTTCCCTCGAAAGACCTGCTGGTGAAAATATTGAACCTTGCCGGGGTCAAGGCCTGTGCCTCCCAACACTCGACTTGTGACAGCGCTGCCAATGGGACCTGTGATGTCCTGAGGGGGAGGATGGCCAACTGGAGCCCTTCCCCCCCCTGAGATGGTCCTTGATGCAACCCAGCCTCAGAGGGTAGGGCCTTCCATGGGAGCGAATCCGGACTCGGCGCCAAGCACCGAACTGGAGCCCGCCCCTATGCAAGGTCCTCCTCAAACGGCTAGGGTTTCCAAGGCAGTACAAGGAGGGAAGGGATCTCCTCCGACCGGTGCCCCTGCGACTGCAAGGACCTTCTCCCTCTCCTCCGCTCCTGCCGGCGGAGGAGAGAAGCGGGTTCATTCCCCGCCCTCCTCTCCTAAAAAGTAAAAAAAAAAACAGAAAAAAGACTCGGGGCTCCTCTCCATCCGCGGGGGTTGCGGGGACGGATGTGTCTGCTGCCACTTCGGGAAGCGACCAAGCCAAGATCGGCACATCCGGCCCCTCTGCCGTCCCGGGTGCGGAGCCCCTGAATAAGACAAAAGGTTCTAGTGCGCCGAGCGGAACCTCGATTACATCGAGGCCCCTCATTCAGAGATTACCCGGCGTTTTCGAGCCCGCTGGCTTCAAACGCTTCATGGTTATTTGCTCCACTGATGGCACCATGTTGGCTAAGGGCAACATGATCCATCAGAAGAGAGGTTTAGCTAGTGTGATTGGTAGAGAGCCGAAGGTGACCCGTTTCTCGGACGGGAGCCTTTTGACGAATGCGTCGAATCCATCCGAGGCGGCTATGATTAGTGCCCTTCGGACACTTGATGACACGCCTGTGAGTGTGACGCCGCACTCTACCATGAACTTCGTGAAAGGAGTAGTTTATGCGAGGGAACTCGTGGACTACTCCATAGAAGACATCACCGTAGAGCTGGCCGACCATGGGGCAGTCAAGGTCGAACGTGTGATGAGAAAACAGGGAGGAGCCTCGAGACCCACTCCTACACTCTTCGTCACGTTCGACTGTGACAAGCTCCCTGAGTCGGTGCGTGCCGGTTGGTATCGCTACCGCGTGAAGGCATTCGTGCCACTGCCGCGGAAGTGCTATTACTGTCACCGCTTCAGCCATACGAATCTTTCCTGTAGACGTGCAGAGTCGGGGTCACCCGAAGTCTGTATAAATTGCTCCAAGGCCGCACACGATAAGTCCAAATCGTGTGTGGCCAAGTGTGTCAATTGCGGAGAGCCGCACCACGCTTCTTCGAAGCAATGTGGTGCATATCTCCTTGAGAAAGAGATCCTGGCCGTTCAGGCCCAGGATCGTCTCTCATTCCGTGAGGCTAAGGACTATGTCCTGGCGCTCCCGGCCATGCCTGGGACGTCTTACGCATCAATACTAAGAAAGACACCCTCTGCTCCTGGCCCATCCAGGCTAACGAGCACGGTTGTTTCCGCGCGCATTCGGAGCCCTTCTGCGGGTTCTACTCAACCCGGGCGCTTTCCTGGTAAAGCCTGCGGCACAAAGGCTTCACACCCAGTCCCGGCTAAAACCAGGGCTTTCCCCCCCACCCTTCCCCCAGCGTGACCGTTTCGCGTAAGGCAAAACGGCCTCGCGCCTCCCGAGTCGTTAGACTCACAGGAGGCAACACCCCTGAAGTTGGTCGCCAGGAAATCTCCCGGGGTTCCTAAAGCTGCCCCCCGAAAGGAGGACACCCACAAAGGAGCTTCGGCTCCTTCCCCCACGTCTAATGGTGGGCTGAGTGGTTCGGAGACGGTGGATCCTCGAAAAGAGGGCTCCCCGCCTCCGGATCCGCAACGCCCGCCCAAGGTTTTGAGGCGGAGAGAGGAAAAGACACGCATGGCCAACCCAACCTCCCACAATAAGTTCTCGAAGGCGACAGAGCCTTCAGAGTATTATCCGGCCAACAGCGCCCGGGGTTCTGCCTCCGGGAAGCATACGGCCATTCCCGTGAGGGTCTTCTCTTCGAAGAAGGCCCCCGAGTCTCCTCCGAGCTAGGCCTGGAGGGTATATTCCTTGATGGAATTGCCGCGGACTCCGGGCCAACTGGGAGTAGCTGCGGAGGCTCGTCTCGTCCCGTTCCCCGTTAGCTATTTTTCTGCAGGAGACCATGCTAGGCTCGTGTGCCCTGCTCACCCTCCCGGGGTATAAGGGTTTTGCGACCCTACCGCCACGAGATGGTGGCCGGGCTGGGGGATGCGCGGTTTACGCCCGGCATGATGTCTCCGTTCTTTTTTTCACTTTAGATACCTCCTTTCAGGCAGTGGCTGTGCAGCTTCACCTGGATAGGAGTTATACTGTTATTTCTGCGTACATTCCACTGTCAGCTGACTTCGACGCGGGGGACTTCCGCCGCGTTGTGGCACGGTTGCCGAGGCCTTTCCTCTTGCTTGGACATCTGAATGGCAAGCATCCTCTCTAGGGAAATTACTCAATAACCCAAGGGGACAAGTCCTTGCCGATCTGATCGAAGAGCTTGAGATAGGTGTCCTAAATGGGGATGAGTTTACGCATCACTGCCTGAGAACCGCTTCATTTTCTTGCCTTGATCTATCTTTGTGCTCTTAGGATCCATAGCCTGATTTTGATTGGGGGATGATCGATGACCTCCATGGTAGTGATCACTTTCCCATTCAAATATCATTTTCTGAGCCGCTGCCGTTAGAGCCCACCTCGGTGGTGCTTGGCACGGGCGCGGTGGCCTGCATTTCAGGAAATGACTGAATTCTCTATCTCAATCGAGGAGTTTAGGTCGGTAGATGAGGCCGTTGAGTTCTTCTCCGGCAACCTCATCGCCGCGGGCCTGACTACTATTTCAAGAATATCTGGCCGTTTTGCACGCCGACCACTACCGTGGTGGTCGGCCGAGTGTGAGACGGCCATCAATCAGAAGCGTTATGCCTACATGCGCTATAAGCGCCGCCCAAACGATTTCACTGTCGGTGATTTTCTTCCGGCTAGGGATAGGTTCCGGTATATTTCGAAGCACGCCCGCCGCTCTTCTTGGCGGGCATACGTGTCCTTACTTAACGGAAAGTCCCCTCTAGCAGAGGTGTGGAAGCGAGTCAAAAGGATTCGGGGCAAGTTCTCGCGGGACCCCCCTCCCGTTCTCGAAGGAGAATGGAACCGCAATCTCGGACCCCGCGTCCGTGGCGGAATCCTTCGCGACCGCTTTCTCCAGCCGGGATGCTGCTCCACCAGCATTCAATGCAGGTCGTTATGTTACGGAAGGCCGCCGACTGGACTTTACCTCCAGAGGCGGAGAACCCTTCAACGACAGGTTTACTGTGAGTGAGTTGCGCTCCGCTCTTGCTTCGTGCGTGCACACCGCCCATGGTCCGGACGATGTCCCGTACGCCATGCTTCGACACCTGGGTGAGCGAGGCATGGCCTTTCTGTTAGATTTGTTCAACAGGATCTGGGTAGAGGCTAACCTTCCAGACTCCTAGCAAATCGCTACTGTGCTCTGTGCTAGCTTTTCACAAACCGGGAAGAGATCATCCTACCCCGTCCGGTTTCCGCCCAATGGCCTCCGCTGTCCAGAAAAAAAGGCTAATCTAACATTTACCAATTTCTCCATCACGCAGGAGGTTTCCTGCGTGTGCAAGTTGAGAGCCTTTTTTTCTGGACAGCGGAGGCCATTTGTGTTCCTCTCATTGCGGCTTCCGCAAGTTCCATAGAACGTCGGATGCTCTGCTTCGACTGGAAAATGCTGTCTTCGAGGCCTTCTTTCGTAGACAGCACTTCGCCACGGTATTTTTCGATCTGGAGAAGGTCTATGATACCGCATGGCGATACGGTATCATGGAGACCCTCCACACGATGGGGGCGAGGGGACGCCTCACGTTCTTTATATCTGAATTTTTGCTAGATCGCCGATTCCGCGTACGGGTGGGGGGGAGCCCTCTCCGGCATAATGGAGCAGGAAGAGGGTGTCCCGCGGGGAAGTGTCCTCAGCGTTACACTCTTTGCCTTAATCATCAACGGCATTACCTCGGTGCTGCCAGAAGATGCTCTCGCTACGCTCTAGGTGGACGGCCTTTCGATCTCTTTTGGCGCGGCCCAGATGCCAACTCTGGAGCGTCGACTCCAACAGGCATTGAACCGCGTCTCTCGCTATGCCGAAGCGCACAGGTTTCGGTTTTCTTTGGCCAAGACTAAGGTGGTGCACTTCTGCCGCCATCCACGGCTCCACCCCGACCCAGATTTGTTTCTTAATGGGATGCGCCTGGATGTGGTGGAATCGCACCGTTTCCTCGGTCTTGTATTCGACCGACGCCTCACCTGGGAGGCTCATATTCGCAGCCTTAGGGTCTCTTGTACCCGCGCCATGGATATTCTCCGTTCCGTGACGTTCAGCGCTTGGGGCGGTGATAGGGATATTGCCTTACTTTTTTATCGATCCATTTTCCGTTCGAAGCTCGACTACGGATGTGAGTTTTATGCATCCGCAGCCGAACGTCTATTGCGGAAGGTAGACTCGATCCACCACATCGGCCTTCGCTTGGCGACCGGTGCCTTCCGCACTTCCCCTATTGAGAGCTTGCTTGTCGATGTTGGAGAGATGCCATTATCTATTCTCCGTTCACAGTGCATTACTCGCCGGTACGCACGAGCGCAGCGTCCCCCTTTGTCGCCAACGGCTCTCAAAGCATCCCAGCTGATCTCGTCGGTGCCTATGCCGCCGAGAGACGCAAGTCATACCTTAAGCCCTTTGAGTTTAGTCCTAGGAAACTCCTTCGACAGCTACATATAGCTCTCGGGCCGGTGGCGCCCCTGTTCTGCCCAGAACGCCACCCTGGAGGGTACCACCGTTGGCTATTTGTCGCCACGCCTCTTCTCCCAAAGCTTGTACAGCGCCGGGAGTATTGCGTTCGGACTTTTTGGAGCACATCTCGTGTCACGCTGGAACCGTGCCAGTGTATACGGGGATGGCTCCATGTCCAGAGGGAGTCGGTTTCCACGACGTATCCCTTCTGTTTGAAGTCAGCGGGGCTCTACCAGGCGCTGCGTCTGTCTTCATGGCTGAGTTGGTAGCAATACACCACTCGGTACGGGAGATTACTCGATGAGACCGGATCGTGATTTATAGCGACTCACAGAGCGTCCTGAGTCCTCTCGGGGCATTGGAATCTCCGAACCTTCTGTTTCGCGATATCCGTGATGCCACGGTTTTAGTGAGCCGGGTGGATGTCCAGATTATCTTCTGTTGGGTTTCTGGACATGTAGGAATTACGGGGAATGAGGGCGCCAAAGAGTCTGGGAGTACCGGACGACCGAACTAGCGTTTAGCTCTTCCACACACAGACCTCATGGCAGGAATACGGGCAGCTCTTCGGACTGCTTGGCAAAGAAGATGGGAGACGGTTCAGGGGAACTTAAAGTTGCGTGCCATTGCGCGTCGACGGTTCCCATGGACCCTTTCCCCAATGCCGCGACGGTTTCAGGTCGCTTTCTGTCGTCTCCGAATCGGGCACACTCGTGTGACGCATCGCCATTTAATCGAGCGCTCTACGGCGTCCTATTGTGACGACTACATCGTCCCCCAGACTTTTCAGCACATTCTTGTCGAATGTCCCAGTCTGGGTGATCTTCGCGCACGTTACCTGTTCCGGTACCAGGATGGGCGGGGTCGCTACCGCCTGTCCCTTGTACTCGGGACGAGTGCGTGCACATTGAGTAGTGGACTTATAGACCTTTTGGGGGAGGCCAGCCTTCTCACTTTTATTTAACTATTTGTTTTTTTGTTGTTGTTTTCTTTGTAGGTCACCGGTTCCTGTGCCGGTGGTAGATCATCCCGGCGCATGATCTTGCTTCCTCCTTGTTACGATTTTCCCTTATTATTGTTGTTATTGTATTTCATTCTTATTTTAAAGTAGCCCAGTGCTCGGCTGTCATGTGTGCGGCGACTTGTGCCAAAGTGGGTAGTCGCCAGATAGGCTCTTTAAAAAATAACACCCCAAACTGTTTGTTCTTACCGCTTTCTTAACCTCCTAATTGCTCGTTCCTGTACTCTACCCTCAGGACATCCCTACATATAGCGCGTCCCCACTTAATTGTGGCAACGTTCGGGGAAGGGGGGGGGGTCTACAGTACAGGCTTTTACGATCAAAGGCTTTCTCCTTTAATTTCCCAAATGATTGAAAGGAGCAGAGATGCCATCTGTTCCTTGGGAGCTACTAACCACAACAACCCGCTCCTTACTGATTAGGACGCACACGCGTCAACCATCACTGGCCTTCATCCACATCCTATAAAAAATCATGGTTGGACTTTCCTCGATGAAAGGCAAGTTTCTTCTTCCCTTAGGTATGACGTCATTGGACAAGTATGTGATGATGGAAGGGCGCCACGGGAAGAAGCACTACAAGAAGCATAAGAAGAACAAGAAACACCGGCAGCCCTCCAGCAGCGACGAGGTAACCGTCGTCCACCTTCCTCCCCCAAGGGGGTGCTCCCCCGTTCACTATAATACATGGCACCTAGAGGAATGGCACACCCTCCAGAATCCACTGCCCCTTATCGTCAAACTAGATTGACTTACCCCTTTTTTTTTCCCTCGCTATTAACAAGCCTCTTCCTGTCGATTTTCTGGGGTCGGTGGCTAATAGTGGCCTAGTCGCCGACCAGCCTTCGTCCATCCATTCTTAGGCAGCGTAGGACTCAGCCCCTCCCCTGCTTTCTTTCCACCTTTTACCCCAACTTTTCCCCCTATCTTTCTTTTCTATCCGCATAAAGGGGGTTTAATGTGTAGCATGGAAACGATGATGATGCCCTTCCGGCACTAATGGCCGCAGGCTCTACATCTTCCACACTTTATCATTTTCTTTCCCCTTCACCACTTTTTTTCACGGATCTCTCCTTACCTACTTTTTGTGGGAGATGCCCTCGTTGGTTTTTGCTTAAAATTTTGAGAAAAGAACATTCTCTTAGAAGCGAGTTCAAGGTTGTCCTTGAAGGTTTGAAACCTTTATGGAGGATGTGACCTGCTCTAGTTTTCTTGTCCACTCTTTCACTTCTTCTAATCCCTTCCCATATTAAGTAAAACCTTCGCTGAATTCTACCGTGTCGAGATGGGTTTAGTTGTCATGGAAACACTCACTCCCGCAGGAAGTTCCTGAGACTTTGGTGGTGAATCGGGACGTGGGTGAAATGCCCGAAGGGGCCTCGATCAGCGACGACGAGGACGGGGACTCGCGCCCCCTCGATGACCCCCACCGGGCCCTGGACATCGACCTCGACCTGTGAGTAGAAGGGGCGCGTCGGAGGAAGGGATACTGAACTTTTCTCTCTCCTCATTCACGGGCTACTACGGCCCAGGCCGAGTGGAGACTCCTCTTCCGATTACAGCGAAATTAAGCTACATCGAGTGGGTTACTTGCTAGATGGAGTACGGGTTCGGGTCGCCTTCACAGCGGTTGTCATACGCTGTAGATCCCCGCGGTTTGGAACCCACATTAATTTGTAGGTGCACACAAATATAAAGCATCTTAATGTGTGGAAATAGGTGATAAAACCCTTACCCATTTCCATTTTTCTTCTTATGTCTGTCCCCTCCCGCTTTCGATATCCTGTGAGCGAACGTCCTTTCGTTAGTTACACTAATTTCTTTCCTTCTCGTTCTCTGCCACCTAGCAACGCCAGCGACTATTTGTTTCTTCCATTCCACTCACCTGTCTCCCCCACTTCTCAATCTACAGGGTGGCCAAAAATATCAACACTAAAAATAGCGATACCCCACAGTTAATAAGCCCATGAAGGCGGTCACTTAACTTGGATCGAATCGGGTGACTCGCCGTATCCGATCTTAATTGCCCACCGAAGTATTGATCTTACAACGCCTCGATACAAGATCTAATGCTAGCGAGAGTGGCCATAAAATTTCAGTAGGTAGGGAGCCAGCCGCATATCGGCGGATGCGCTGAACCAGCGCAGGGGAACCTCCTCCTACATACGTCATTACGCGCATAGACAATCACAGCACCGTTGTCTCTTCTTCCACCTCTTTCCATCCATACAACATCACTTTCGTCCCCGAACCTACCGAAGGGCTCTTCATATCCTCAAATTTCTGACCTGTAACCGGTGGCCTTTCTCTAGATCATAAAGGGTTCTCTGCTCGCTGGAGAGTGTTCTTCCAGATTCATTACTTCGTGGGTCTGAAGTTTGCATTGCCAGCCACTCATTAATAGAATACATATATTTATTTCAAGGAAATCTACACATCCCCCGGTTCACGTTATATGTGACGCCACGGTAGCCACGAGCCGGGCGGATGTCGAGATTATCTTCTGGGTTTCACGGATATGTGAGAATTGCCGGGAATGAGCGCGCTGTGAGGGGAGCTTAAATTTCCGTGCCATTGCGCCACGACTATTCCTATGGACCTAACCCTCAATGCCGCGATGGCTTCAGGTCGCTTTCTGTCGTCTTCGAATGGGACACACCGCCATTTGATGGAACGCTCGCTTGCGAATGTGTTGTCCCTCGGACTGTTCAGCACATTCTTGTTGAATGTCCCAGTCTGGGTGATCTTCGCGCACGCTATCTCTCCCACTACCGGTACAAGCTGGGTCGCCACCGCTTGTCCCTTGTACTCGGGGACTGTTCGTGCACGCAGACTTGCAGACTATATGATTTTTTGGAGGCCACTTTATTTGACTGTTGTAGGTCGCATGTTCCTGCGTCTTTACTACCCCCGACGCCGGAGCGCCCTTCCTTCTTGTTGCTTTTTCTTTTTTTGCTGTTTTTTTAGCCTTTGACCTTTTTATCGGTTGTTATTTGTTATTTATATATTATTTGTTTCTTAATATAGCCTAGTCGTAGGCTGTGGTGAGTACGACGACTTTTGCTCTTGTAAACGCTCGCCAAATGAGCTCCTAAATAAAAAATTCTTTGGTCTTATTTATGATCTATGCATCACCCAAGTGGCCATATTCGCAGCCTTGGCGTCTCTTTTACCCGCACCCTCAACATTCTTCGTTCTGTACCGTTCATCACTTGGGGGTGTTGATAGGGCGAGCGCTCTACACTCTTATCTTTCCTTTTTTCGCTCAAAGCTTGACTACGGATGTGAGTTTTATGCAGCCGCAGCCAAGAGTTTATTGCGGAAGCTGGAGGCAATCCACCACTCTGCCATTTGATGGAGCGCTCCCTTGCACTTTACTGCGACGACTGCGTTCTCTCCCAGACTGTTCAGCACATTTTTGTTGAGTTTCCCAGTCTGGGTGATCTTCCAGCACGTTACCTGTCCCCGTACCGGGAGATGGCGAGGTCACTACCGCTCGTCTTTACTACTTAGAACGGCTTTGTGCTCTCCTGATGTAGGTGGAGTCAGGCCTTATCTACGAGGGTTGGTCAATAAGTTTTGCGAATCGGTAGGGCAAAACAGAGGAAGGGGGGGTGTCTGTTTGTAGAGGTGTTAGGACAAGTTATGACGTGTCAGTACCTGCAGCCGCACGCTCTTTCCTCGTCTATTTAAGAAGCAGTAGCTGATCGCAGATCGTCAGTCACAAATTTTTCAATAATTGAGAAGGTTGAGCACCGCGCAGTGATCAAATTTTTGACCAAGGAAGGCAAGAATGAAAAAGAAATCGATGAACGCATGGTTGCAGTGTACACCGACATCGCCCCTCCTATGCAACCATTGCTCGCTGGAATAGGGAGTTCCGCCATGGTCGTGAACCCTTGAAGATGACCCCCCTCCAGGATGCCCGTCAGACGTGACCAACGAGGACAATGTGGCCCGTGTGGAGAGGATAATCCTCGAAAATCGACGGGTGAAGGTCGATTTGGAATATCACATGGAAGCTGGAGGCAATCCACCACTCTGCCATTTGATGGAGCGCTCCCTTGCACTTTACTGCGACGACTGCGTTCTCTCCCAGACTGTTCAGCACATTTTTGTTGAGTTTCCCAGTCTGGGTGATCTTCCAGCACGTTACCTGTCCCCGTACCGGGAGATGGCGAGGTCACTACCGCTCGTCTTTACTACTTAGAACGGCTTTGTGCTCTCCTGATGTAGGTGGAGTCAGGCCTTATCTACGAGGGTTGGTCAATAAGTTTTGCGAATCGGTAGGGCAAAACAGAGGAAGGGGGGGTGTCTGTTTGTAGAGGTGTTAGGACAAGTTATGACGTGTCAGTACCTGCAGCCGCACGCTCTTTCCTCGTCTATTTAAGAAGCAGTAGCTGATCGCAGATCGTCAGTCACAAATTTTTCAATAATTGAGAAGGTTGAGCACCGCGCAGTGATCAAATTTTTGACCAAGGAAGGCAAGAATGAAAAAGAAATCGATGAACGCATGGTTGCAGTGTACACCGACATCGCCCCTCCTATGCAACCATTGCTCGCTGGAATAGGGAGTTCCGCCATGGTCGTGAACCCTTGAAGATGACCCCCCTCCAGGATGCCCGTCAGACGTGACCAACGAGGACAATGTGGCCCGTGTGGAGAGGATAATCCTCGAAAATCGACGGGTGAAGGTCGATTTGGAATATCACATGGAAGCTGGAGGCAATCCACCACTCTGCCATTTGATGGAGCGCTCCCTTGCACTTTACTGCGACGACTGCGTTCTCTCCCAGACTGTTCAGCACATTTTTGTTGAGTTTCCCAGTCTGGGTGATCTTCCAGCACGTTACCTGTCCCCGTACCGGGAGATGGCGAGGTCACTACCGCTCGTCTTTACTACTTAGAACGGCTTTGTGCTCTCCTGATGTAGGTGGAGTCAGGCCTTATCTACGAGGGTTGGTCAATAAGTTTTGCGAATCGGTAGGGCAAAACAGAGGAAGGGGGGGTGTCTGTTTGTAGAGGTGTTAGGACAAGTTATGACGTGTCAGTACCTGCAGCCGCACGCTCTTTCCTCGTCTATTTAAGAAGCAGTAGCTGATCGCAGATCGTCAGTCACAAATTTTTCAATAATTGAGAAGGTTGAGCACCGCGCAGTGATCAAATTTTTGACCAAGGAAGGCAAGAATGAAAAAGAAATCGATGAACGCATGGTTGCAGTGTACACCGACATCGCCCCTCCTATGCAACCATTGCTCGCTGGAATAGGGAGTTCCGCCATGGTCGTGAACCCTTGAAGATGACCCCCCTCCAGGATGCCCGTCAGACGTGACCAACGAGGACAATGTGGCCCGTGTGGAGAGGATAATCCTCGAAAATCGACGGGTGAAGGTCGATTTGGAATATCACATGGAAGTGTTATCAACATCATCCACGACAATTTGGCCATGAACAAGGTCTGCCCTTTGGGTCCCTATAAACCTCACGCCCCATGATGGACTTCAACGTCCTCAAAGTTCGGAGGAGCTGCTGCTCCTGTACAACCAAGACCCGGCGGGATTCGAGTCACACATAGTGACAGGTGATGAAACGTGGGTCCATCACTGGGATCCCGAGACCAAGCTCGAAAGCATGGCCTGAAAGCACAGGGGCTCTCCGACTCCCATCAAGTTCCGGACCCAACCCTCAGCCGGGAAGATCATGGCCACCATCTTCTGGGATTCTGAGGGAGTGTTGATGGTAGACTATGCGCCTCGTGGAAGGACCATCACAGGTCAATATTACGCCGAGGAACTGGTTGGGTTGAAGAAGTGCATCCGTCAGAAGCGGCGCGGCAAGTTGACACGTGGTGTCCTGCTCCTCCACAAGGCCAGAGTTGCACAAGCTGCCCTGCACGAGTGCGGATTCGAGGAGCTCAACCATTCCCCCCTACAGTCTAGATCTGGCCCCTAGCGACTATTTTTTATTCCGCCAACTCAAGGCTGCACTGCGTGGACGCTGGTTTGGGGACGATGAAGATGTCCAGCTCGCCGTCCAGGATTGGATTGAACAGCAGTCGGGATATTTCTGGTTGTCGGAAATTCGAAGCCTCAGGGACAAGTGGCGCAAGTGCATTGAAGTCGAGGGTAGTTATATTGAAAAATAATGAAACAGTTTTCCTCATATTTCGTTTCCTTATATCCGAATTGCAAAACTTATTGACCGCTTCTCGTATTTTATATAGTTTTCGGGTGTTGGGCACACACTCTGGGCCCTGAGGGAGCAGTTCTCCCACTCAACATCTGAGCATGTCGTTATAGTTTTTGTTTGGGTTTCGATGTTGACCTACATCCGGTTTGGTTATTCTCTTGCTAGAGTCACGATTCCAGTCGACCATGGTGGTTACCATACGTTGCAGATACCCACGGTTCGGATCTCACGTTCATCTGTATCTCCCAACTGAGAAATAAAAGACCTATTATTGAGTGCAGATCGGTTGTAAACCCCATACCATTTTAAAAAATTTTTGTCTCGTTTGTTCTCTTTTGTTTTGTTTACTGTTTTAAATTGAAAATGGCCTAGAAATTTCGTGACTATTCGCCTGCACGCAGTCGCCAGATGGCCGCCTTAAAATTAAATAAAAAAGAAAAGCCTGTCTACGGTCTAGGCATGGGTCGCCAAACCTTTTTCACAGTGGGACAGATTACTGAGAGAATGACGCGCGGGCCGCATAACCATTTTGTTCAATACAATATAGTGAATACACAAAAAATAAAGACAACCAACATATTTATTTACCAATACACAAAATACACGAAAGATAAAGACAACAAGCATATTTATTTACCAAAAAGTTATTAAAGAAGGCGTCGTTAGCAATAAGAGAGTATTATCACACCCAGTGCGTAGATATCCGAGTTTCACAAACTAAGCAGCAAAAAAGGTTAGTGAGATTTGTGAAACGGGCGTTTAGCTTTTAAGGGATCATCAATATTTGCTTTGTAATTGATGCATCCAATCAAGAGAATTGCTTTCAATTGTTCATTCATGGTACAGTGCAGTGGCGGGCCGGATGAACACACAATCACTCCCTACACGAATATACAAATAGAATGAGCCACGACAATCCCTCCTACTACCTCATTGCTACCTCCATTTTATCCTAAAACGCCCTCCCTCGATCATCTCAACTATTTCCAATACTTCTTCTCTCCGAGACCTCCTGGTAAGGCAAACAGAGCGAAGCATCATTCTTGCGTGCTGATGAAAATGGAGGGGAAACCAACTAAGGTTAAGTCATTGCCACAGATTCCTTCAAGCAAAGTTTGTCTTTGTTGATATTTCTCACCAGGTACTCAATACTATTCTCACACACTACCCTCTTCCAGCAGTCTACGTCCTAAGCAAGTGGAAACACCGCCTTCGATGACAACGAAGTTAAGCAACATTGGGTGTGGTTAGTCTCCCGACGCAGTTCCGATTCTGGTCGCCAATTTTCACCACTAAGACTCTTCACTAACTAACTATCTCTATCTATCTAATCTCTCCACTTTTTATGTCAAAGTCCAAGTCGACTTTAAATCGGCTACTATACGCTCTAGATACCTGTGGTTTGTTCAAAATCACGTTAAACTGTAGGTTCTTTTGAGAAATACAAGCAGTGATGATTTCACCTAATAGCACTTGCTACAGGCCCCGCGCTTCAGGGGGCCCCGAGGGGATGTAAAAAATTGGTAATAATTAAGTTTTTGTCCTTAGGCACAGAAGGCCGAGACAAAATAATTATTCATTTTCCTTATTTTTATATTATTATTATTATTATATATATATTACTATATATAAGAAAAATATAGAAAACTTCACTCGAGCATGATGCATAGTATAATAAGTCTGGCATTATGTTATAGTAGTACATGGTGATGTTCTTTAAAAAGGAATACAGGGTGTACAAAATAAAACCCTCTTTTTTTCACTTGAGTCCTCCCAATCATACTAGCAGTTCTTTTAAATTCCTCAGATAATTTTTTTCCTCTCCGCAAAGGAAAATGCGGGGTGGAGGTAAGATACAAATACGGGAGGTGGCCCCGCTGTTCCTTGTGCTACGGGCCCCGCAGCTCCTTAAACCGGCCCTGAATACAAGGTATCTTAAATCACTGCAGATCGGTGTTAAAACCCCCACCAAGTTGGGATAGTGTATGTTTTACACAATAGATGTTAAATTGACGCATATAAAATTCTTTGAGACCAGGATTAGTGTCGGTCGGCATTCACTTCAAAGCACGTTTGTGAGAGACGAATACCGAATTTTTGGACGAAAACCTGAGCAATTTTTTTTTAGCAAAAAATGATCTTAAATCTGATGTGACGAAACCCATAGTTCCACTATAATTATATGTCCTTCCTGATCGCAATATGGTACAATAGTTATTAATCATAAGTCTTGTAATGTCGCTTATCTATGATCTGTGGTAATGGTGTCTTTGTACGAATTGTATTAGCGATTCACTCGTTTTGGTGCCTATCTTTCTGGTCACTAAAAGTTGAACGCTCATCATCTGCATCACGCACCACCGCAAAGTCAATGTAACTCGAGACTCATTCGGTGATTAGTCTCACTTAATTTCGCTTAACTTCCTCAACGTAAAAAACGGTGTTTCTATTCAGTTAAGCCATAGCTCAATGTTAGAATCTTTATCGCCCACCTTGGAGCCCTATCACCTACCTGGGGTCCGTAGTAGGTATACAGGGTAGGGGTAAAGGCGATTCACATGCTTTTTTTTCTCCCTCTGCTTCCTAACTCCTTATGGCATTGGTGGCTGCCGAAGCTCGGTCTTAAGGACATCGTATATACACCACTCAGTCTTGCGTCTTTGTATGAGCAACCCCTCTCTTCATAACAAGAGTGATGACATGCTGGATTTTCTTTTTCTTTTGTAATCTCCACCTTGAGGAAGAGGGCACAAGTTCGTACTTTTATTCCCATGACTCATAGGAACTAAAAGTTCTGTGTAACTAACTTCTGGGCCCCGACCTGCCAGGGGATTCAAGATTGTACTGTCCAGATCTCATGCTCTTTTGTTCTTAGAGTACCTGAATGCACCCTCCCGATCCCAGAATTTAGGATTATTGAGATTTGCTGTCTTCTTCACCCTTACAGCTCTCATTGGTTCTGTCTATTTGCCTCATTGTTCCATTTATTTACATCCAGCCCCATTATTATTAATCATCATTGTCAACCACTTTCCCACGAGGTTGGGTTGCCACACACAAATGCCACTATCGCCATAAATAGACGGCATCCACCACATCCCCGACCATTACCGACGCTCAAAACTTTCTGGTGCGCTGCTTTCCTGGGCAGCAACCCTTAGCCTGGTTTACTCTCATTTTACGACACGTGTTGTAAGACATTATGGGTATTCTCACTGCCCCACAGGAATAATAATTTGTCTTTTCTCTCACAGTCCGCTGTCACCAGGCGAGATTATTCCGACAAGGAGCCACCGAGAAGCTCCTCCCTCTTCAAGAAAATTCCCTGCTCCCCCAACATCGGACAAGGTCGACCATAAAGGAGAGGACGGGGACTCCACGCTATCCCGCGGCCGGCGCCCCCGGGAAAAGTCGAAGAAACTCAAGAAGGATGAGAAGAAGAGGAAGAAGAAGCGGAAATCGATGGAGACTGCTGCCAGGGACACGTCTCTGATCGACGTTTCGAGTAAGGCGGATTACATCGACATCGGCACCAAAGAAAACTCGTCGGTAAGATTAGTCTCCTCCCCCTCTCTCTTTCTTGTGTTGTGGTGCTTTGTGCACATTCATTGGGAATCGCGGCTTCCTAAGAGATTTTGCCCTTTTTTGTGGTGTGGTCACGGTTTCTTTTTGCCCGCCGCGATCCAGTCCTGAGAGAATAGAGTGCCCGCTCCCAGGAAAGATCAAAATGGCATCTTCACTCCAAGCTGAGCAGCGACAAGGAGGTGATTGGAAGCGCAAAGGTAGGTGTAATCCATCTGAGAAACGTCTACTCGCCCGGGACAAGGAGGAAATGGACAGAATATAAAAGGACGCGAATGAGGACAAGAGGGCAGAGCGCCGAGGATAGGCGGGCCTCCCTCCGACGCCGGAAACTGCAGTTTCATTTTAACTGTTTTTGTGGTTTATTGTTGGTTAGCGTTTTTTCTTGTTTATGTTCTTTTTTAACATAGCTTAATTCCTTGGCCGACATGATATACGGCCACCTATACCCATGTAGGCATTCGTTAGGATAATCCCTCTTAAAAAAAAAAAAATGGCGTTATTTACTTACTTAAAGGCATGCAAATTCTCTCGACCTTTCATGTTGGAGTTTCGAGACCTCTGGCAAGTCATGTTTGCAAGCTTTGCATTCCCGACAGTAACAAAAAATGGAACTAATTGGTCCCAGAATATTCTACTCTTAATGCAACGCATACGAATCCCCAAGACTAAGAGTGCACAAGGGGCTGAATTTAACATATTAGCAGCTAATAAGGAATAAGAAAGACTTGATTTTTAATCCTTCAGGTCAGTAACCTGGAGTTGCTGGCATCATCGGAGCAGAATGATGGACAACCACTCGAGAATGGTCACGTGGTCACTCCGTTAACCGACGACTCGCAGAAGGTGATTATGAACTCTGTTAATCCCTCTACATCTTCCTATGTTGTGGGTTCCGAGTCTCTTCCTTTCAGGGATGTTCCGAGTTCGTGTATTTTTATGTTACCTGATGCTTTTTTGTATCGACTGTTGGGGCGGGGCTAAGGCGGTTTCTCAGGCTTCAGAATTTCTGTTACTAATCCTCAATCTGTCTGGCCAGGCAACCCCGAGACCCTAAAGAAGGATATGGCCTGTACCGGATTTTCCCACAGAGCCTTCAATGATTGTAAATAATGTTATTGGCGTGTGTGATTGCTTGCAGTGGTCTTCCATTGTGTTTGATTGTGTAGAGTGCGGTGTTGCATTCGTGAAATGCATCCGCAATGATCACATCCATCCTTTCCGCTAACTTAGGAGGCCTGGGTGATGTCCACATGATACCTTGGCCAGGCGTATTGTTCTCACGATGGAAAGTGGATGTCATAAGGTCGTGCATGCCGCAGGGTTATGTGTGGAAGTGACGATAGAGCGGGTATACATGTTTCTGGAAGGTAGTTTAGGGTGGGATAGTTAACCATATATCTATAATGAAGTATAAATTTTGTTGTTTTAATGTTTCGAAATTCTGTCGTGCTTGAACGTCACCTCTTTTAGTTCCTGATTTATTTTATATAACCAAGTGTTCATATAAATATTTTTAAGACAATTGCAGAAACCATAATTGTGAAGTTTAATCAGTATGTTAGCCGCAGCATGACTCTACATTACACTAACTTCATGCTGATTTCACATCATTTATTATTTATTCCCGGTGCATTGGAGTCATTCGTATGGTCTCTTAGTCAAAAAATCAATTTTGGCTCTGTCATGCTCACATCTGTGAACAAGTATGATGGATAGCGAATAATATTCAATTAATTTCACTTTCAGCCATCGCACACATCATCTTTGCCTAACATTTTTTTTTGTTTTAGTTTCTTCTTGCCTCTATATGGGGTAGGAAGAATACCCACACCGTCCTCTATCTCGTATCATAAAAAAAATGAGTAAGCGCGGATAGGGGCCCGCTGGCCTGGGAAGCCCAGCCCACGAAGGCTTTATTGTAGAATTGCAACACGCATTGGAGGTATGGGGGGGGGGGGGGCCTCTGTCAGGGCGGTTGGTGTGTGAATCGACCGGGACGCACGGGTCATTTGATGGAGCGCTCGCCTGCGTCATACTGTGAAGACTGCGTTCTCCCCCGGACTGTTCGGCACATTCTTGTTGAATGTCCCATTCTGAGTGATCTTCGTGCACGTTACTTGGGGTCGCTACCGCTTGTCCCTTGTGCTCGTGACGTGTTCGTGCGCACTGACTTTTTAGCCTCTTTATTTGACTGTTTGTTGTGGGTCGCATGCTCTTGCGCCGGGGGAAAGCGGGCCTACTCCTGACGCTGGAGCGAGCTTCTTTCTTGTTACCTTTTTGCTTTGTTTTCTTTATTGTTTTTAGCCTATGATCTTTTTATCCTTGTTATTTGTTTTTTAATATAGCCTAGTCGTAGGCTGTAGTGAGTACGGCCACTTATGCCCAAGTAGACATTCGCCAGGTGGGCTCGTGAAATTAAAAAAAACAAAGATAGTTGTAGGAGAAATGACTAAAAGCAGAAGGGATAACTGAAGCTTTTGGGTACACCAGGAGAGAGGGTGCTTGAAAGAAACGTGTAGTCAAACATTCTTTGAGATGTACATACATAAATACGCATGGGTTGGGTAGAGGAGATGGCAAGAAGTTAAAAGTATGATTGATCTCTGCCTAGTAAAAAACAATATGCTGAATGAGGTACGAGTTTTCGAATTGAACAAACTCGCGGAACCCACTGCCATTTGATGGAGCGCTCCCCGGCATCTGCGTTGTCCCCCAGACTATTCGGCATTCTCGTTGAGTGTCCCAGTCAGGATGATCTTCGCGCACGTTACCCGCGGGGTCACTACCGCTTTCCCTTGTTGTACTCGGGACGAGTTCATGTACACCGACTTGTGGACTCTGCCTTGTAGGAGGCTGGCCTCCTCCATTGTGTTTCTCTTTCTTGGTGCTGGGTCTGTGCTCTGTCGCCGGGAAGATGGTGGACCGACCTCCTCCACCAGAGCTTCCTTTGCTTTGTTTTTCTTTCCTTTTTTGTATTTTAGAAAAGCCTAATTAATAGGTCGAACTCTTTTCGACGACTATGCTCTTGGTGGTAATCACCTATTTTAATATTAGATGAGTGCCCATTGGTGGTAAGCCCCCACCATTTTTTTTTCCTCTTCAAAATTTTTGTCGTTTTATTTCAGTTCTAAATTTCCTGCTTTTTTCCACTATTTCTTTCCTCTTCCTCTAGTCCTCGGTATTTAAAGTTAGTGAAGTGTGCTCCTGTCGTATTTCCTTGTCTCTCCTTTTTACTATTTGGCCCTTTCATTCAATCCTTTCTTTTCTCTTGTCTTCCTTCATTCAAGGTTTGAGGCAATTTCTTATTTTCTCAAACAACCCTTTCCTAATCCCATCCAATATCTTCTGCTCAGGTCGGGGACACATTCTTAAAATTGCTACTGTGGAACGGTCTTCGTTTCAGGATGGGACAGCACACGTCAGTGAGCGGATCAAAAAGAAAATGAAGAAGAAAGAGAAGAAGCGGAAGAAGAGTGAAAGGGAGAGTCTATACGAAGAAATTGAGTCGCCTAAAGAACCTGAAGCAGACGTGACGGCGGAGGAAACCCCGCAAATGAAGTTACTTGCTCAGGATCAAGTTCTTGAAGTGGTGAGCATTCTAAGATTAGTGCAGTAGAGGCCAAAGATATAACCGGTCGGCCGAATTTGTCCTAGTTGATCCCCTATTTCGTCAGAAAACAACGATTTCCTCTATGAGCGCAGCTGCCAATGTTAAATCGCAGAATGGAATCAAGATTAAATTTGAAGTTGCGCCTCTTTCCAAGTGTCATTTCTATCCTTGGTCCCTCTTACCCATGTTAAATTGAGGGTTTCCCTAAAATATCCCCTTCCTGGTAGGCACAAATTGATGGCAAAAATTGTAGTCCACCAAATTCCTGCGATAATGATTTGTTTTAAATCATCTTGTGGTGTTTAGCTATCCTAATTGGTTCATCATTAGTACTTTTTCCTCAAATTTATGTTTGTTTTGTTTTTTTATTTGTTGTCCACGGCTAAGGTCAATCCCAGTTGTACTTGTGGTAGGCATGTTATGAATATGTGCTTGGTTTTTCGTGGCAACGGTAGCAGATATCAGTATTAGTCAGGCCATTCGGGTATTTATTTATAATTTTTGGGTGGTGTCTGCATCCGAGCCTTACCAGGACGATCCGTGTGTGATGTCAAAGGGATGTTTCTTCTGGGTTGATATCGTGGAACGCTTTGTGGGTAATCGTGGTTATGAGGTGCTGGGATTTCTTGGAGGATGTTATGGCTCTTTCATGTAATAGCACTGGTGGCTTGGGTAGCAGAGAGTAATTGCGCTCCGCTGAGGTCAAGATAGTGTTTTATGAGTATCACTTTTGTTGTTATTAATAGCTTCCCAGGAACAGATGACATGTCTGGTCCCTCCAACCGCTTGAGAGATTTAGGAAGAAAACCTTTGATTGTGCTGTAGCCCCCTTCAACGTTACCACAATTAAGTGGCGCCGCGAGAGTCTGATGCACGCTGTGAGAATTTTATAGCATCCTCCCCCATTGTGCTAGCGATCCATGCAATATCTAGGAAGTGGAAGTTCATTTGCAACTTGACCACACACGGAATACATCCAAGTTGGGTGGTGCCACTCTAGTATTTTTTCCAGGTCGTGTTATATCCACTTGGAAATTACCTGACCACTCTACAACTTTTTCTCTTGCCCTACAAACCTGTAGGGGTGTACCCTGTTACACTTGATATCTGGAAGAGTTGCACGTCCTCCCTGCCTAAGTGCAAATCAGGCAGTCTCTGTCACTGGGTTGACTTGAACTCTATGGCGGGGACTGGGAAGGTTGTTGGTTCACTTTCCTCTTGCCCACACTCAGCACTACTTTACCTTTTTATTAGTATTATTATTAGCATTATTATTATCTTTATTATTATTTAGTATTATTGTTTGGTATGGTTTTTATATTTGTTATTAATATTATTATTATCATTATGGCTCTCCACGCACTTTGCACCATGTGAAGTGTTTCCTTATCTACAGAGTACAGTCTGGTATCCATGGTGCCTTGGTGGAATGAATGCATGCTATCCTGAAATCACCTAGTACCAGGGTTTGATAATAATAGGTGGTCACCCACGTTATTCGTCAGTGAACCCGACTATCTCTAGTTCTCTTTATTAGATACCCTCCTACCCTTTTCCATACTTACTCTACTATCCACAGAGGTTCTGGCTGCCTAGCACACCTTCATCCTCTTAGGAGCTTAGTCGAGTGACAGTGTATACCACGAGGGCTGAAAGCCCGTTGACTAGGGCAAGTATTAGGTGCGACGTTTTGGGCCCTCCACTCTGCTCACCTTCCTCCAGTACACATATAAGGTGGCTACGCCGGCACCATCCTTTATGGTCAAAATTCCAGGACAATTTCACCTAAATGGTGGGTCTGGTTGACAAAGCCCATCAACGTTGGACCGGGACCTATTATAGGTGCATCTGCACCTGCATAGGAGGTATACTGTTATTTCTGTGTACAGTCCACTTTCAGCCGATTTCTACACCGAGGAATTACGCAGCATTTTGGCACTCTTTTGAACGGTAGACACCCCCTCTGGAGAGACTAATCGATGAATCCTATATGTCAGGTCCTTACCTATCTGGAGATAGGTGTCCTAAATGTGGATGATTTTACACATCACTGCTAGAGAACCGCGTCATTTTTATGTCTTGATATGTCTGTGTGCTCTCCAGATGCACAGCCTGATTCGAGGTGGCAGGGGGTCGATGACTTCCGGGGCAATGACCACTCTCATTCAACTCTCATTTTCTGGGCTGCTGGCGGTACTCTGCATTTCAAGAAATGACTGATTTTCTGTCCTAGTGTTCTCACTGTCAGTGAACTTCGTCGAGCTAGGGTTAGGTTCCGGTATATTTCGAAGCATGCGCGCCGCTCTTCCTGGTGGGCATACGTGTCTTCGGGAAGACCGCCTCTTGCACAGGTGTGGAAGCAGGTCAAAAGAATTCGTGCAAGCTCGCAGGACTCGCGCCCGTTGCGGAGTCTTTCGCGACCGCTTTCTCAATATTTCTAGTTTAGATGCACTGTTACATGAAGAACATTTCAACAATAGGTGTACGTTGAGTGAGTTGCGCTCCGCTCTCCTTTCATGCGCAGACACCGCCCCTGCCGGAACATGTTTTCACTACGCTCTAGGTGGATGACCTTTCGATCTCTTTTTGGTGCGGCCCAGATGCCAACTCTGGAGCGTCGACTCCAACGGACATTGAACCGCCTCTCTCGCTTTGCCGAACCGCACAGGTTTCGGTTTTCTTTGGCCAAGACTAAGGTGGGGCACTTCTGCCGCCATCTACGGCTCCACCCTGACCCAGACTTGTTTCTAAATGGGGTTCGACTGGAAGTACTGGACTCGCACCGTTTCCTTAGTCTTGTATTAGACCGAGGCCTCACCTGGGAAGCTCATATTCGCAGCCTTAGAGTCTCTTGTACCCGCGCCATGGACATTCTTCTTTCTGCGATGTTCAGCACTTGAGGTGCTGATAGGGGTAATACCTTACTTTTCTACTGATCCTTTGTTCGTTCGAAACTTTAATACAGATGCGACATTCAGCACACCGGTCTCCATCTGGCGACCGGTGCCTTCCGTATGTCTCTCATTGAGAACCTACTTGTCGATGCCCGGGAGATGCCACTCGCTCTGCTCTGTACACTGTGCATTATGCCTCTGTACGTGCGAGCTCGGCGCCTTCCCCGGTTGTCAACCGCTCTCTCACTGTATCCGCAGCCGATCTCGACGTGGCTTTTGCCGCCGAGAGACTCCAGTCATACCCTAAGAAACTACTTCGAGAGTTCGGTGTAGCTCTTGGGCCGGTGGCACCTCTGGTTCTGTTCAGGACGCCACTCTGGCTGGTCCCACCTTTGACTGTCTGTCGCCACGCTTCTCTCAAAGCTTCTACAGCGCCGGTCCCGTAAGGGGCACGGCGATTTGCTCTCCTGGCTACCGTGCTGACGGGACCCAGCGCCCCGTCCGGCCCCAGTTTGGCATTCTTTTTCTCCTTCTAACCCCTACTTCGTCTTCTGTACCAATTCTCTTTCACCCTCTAGCCCGTAAGGGGCGCGACGATTTGCCGTACTGGCGGGACTCAGCGCCCCGTCCGGCCCCAGCTTGCCTCTTCTCCTTTCTTTCAGCACACTGAGCCTAAATAAGGACTGTGCGTAAAAACTATTAAAAAAAATCTATAGCGCCGGGAGTATTGCATTTGGCATTTTTAGAGCACACTTCGTGTCACGCTGGAGCCTTGCCAGTGTATACGGATGGCTCCAAATCCCAAGAGGGGATCGGCTTTCACCCACCCACCCATCTTATTTGATTCCGTCGGTGCTCTTCCAGGCAATTATTAGAGCGAATCATGATTTATGGTCACTCACAGTGCGTGTCGTGTGCCCTGGTTCGCAGTATCCTCGCACCACGGCAACTCCGGGTAGGAATGATGTTCAAATTGTCTTCAGCTATAGGATTTGTAGCAAATGGCGCTAAATGTTCTGCACGGATTGAACGACTGGCCCAGCGTTTAGGTCTTTCCCATTCAGACTATAGTCTGCGGAAATTTATATTTGCCTTCTTCCATTGCGCCGAGACTTTTCCTGTGGACCTATCTCCCAATGCATCGACAGCTTCATGCCCCTTTTCTCTTACCTTCGAATCGGGCACAAGCACGGGACGAAGGCCATCTTATGGAGCGCTTTCCTGAACTTTGCCTTGAGGGAGTGCTTGATTCACCCCACCCCCCGTTTCCCCGACTTTCCCCTCTCATTCTCTGATTGTCGCAGTCTGGGGGAGTTTAGGGCACGTTACCTGTCCCGGTAGCTGCCGCTTGTCCCTTGTATTCCGGAATGGTACATGGCCTTTTTTTTTAGATTTTGGTGACGGAGTCCTCCATATTATTTAATTTTATTAAATTCTTGGTGTCTCGCCGAGATCACTGAGGGCGACAGGCCTTCCCTCTGGCCCCTGAGTCTGCCTTTTTTGTTGTTTGATTTTAGTTTATTGGTTGCTGATATTATTTTTCTTGTTTTTAGTTTTGTTTTGTTTATTTAGATTTTTAAATATCTTAAGGCTAGGCTTATATTTGTAATTTTGACCCTTGGTGGCGCCCATCTCCCATCTTTCTTTTACTATTCCCTGTAAGGGGGTGACTTTTGGAGGGGTGCGTTCTCTCCCAACGCCTGTTATTACTATCCGTCTCGGACCCCCCAATTCCTATAGGAGCATCTTCGCTACTACAGTATTTCTTCCACATATTTTCACTTCCCCTCTCATCCACTTTTTTTTCCCCAGATCTTTCCTTGCAAACTTTCTGGCGTAAATTCCCTCGTTGGTCTTCGCTTCATAGTTTTAAGTAACACCGACTATATTCTCCCACATTGCGGACTGTTGTATGGTCATGTGTAAGTGATAATTCGATGGCAAAAGAGGAAGCGACTTGTTGAATGAGGAATGAATCTTGTGTTACTGTTGGGGTGTTATTTTGAGTGTGTATTGTAATATTGGGTTTTCTTAGAATTGTGTGATAGTTGTATACCTCTCCAGGCATCCCGAAAGAATAGATCCTAAAAGATTAGTTCAAGAAGTGAAATATTGTATGTATTGATTGAAAAGGATTGGTCGGCCGAGAGGGTGAATTGGTTTTGCGAGTGTGTCTGAGGAGGTGGTGTCATCTGAGCAAGCAAACCACGATTTGCAACTTTCTCCCGACCTCTCTGATCATGACCGAGCCTGGGTGTGTATGGGGGAAGGCAAAGGTGGTTTCTTAACTCTATATTACTCCTCATTCTACGGTGTCGACGCATACCGATGCCCAAATTGTGTGTACTTACATAGATGATAATAGTTTTCCTATACCGAGCTATTCTTCCTCCTCCTTCCTCGCAGAGATACAGAACGAACTTGGGCTTGCCATCGCCTGACCTCTCCATCCATCTTGAAGTAACGAATCATTCCGCGAGCGACGCCGTCGCAAATCTCTCTTTGTCGATTCAGAGCTTTCAGGGTCTCCAACTTGTGTCTGAGGTTGGTCGAATTTGCCTCACTTCTTCTTTCGTTTCGTAAGGAGGGAAAATCGACCTTGGATCAATCGGTTCCGGGATTCGCCCCTATCAAATACTTTAAAGCACTCTAATTCTTGACTTGAATTTCCTTCTCTTTTGTCACCTTTTTTTTGGGGGGGGGGGACTAAGAAGAACACTACTCTCTTTACTAGCTACGTGTAATAAAAAGGGCTTGAATATGACCACACCCTTGCATAAAATGAGGGGATACGCTTGGCTGGGACCAGAGGTGGGCACAGGTAATCGTTAATTCGTTAAAATGTAAGGGAAATTAACCTTATTTTATTATAAAACAATACAGAAAACTATTTTTTTCTAAAACCACCTCAAAACTGCCAAAATTATAAAATATTAAAATTGACAAAATATGACTGACAGAAAAATGAGATCAGAAAGCTTTTAAAGATTAACTGTGCCCCCACCTCTGGCTGGCATCCCATTTTCTTATCGTAATCCCAAGATTTCTTTATCTTATCTTAAATCAGCTTAGAGGCTTTCCGGCCCGTAACTACCATAAAGTGGTCTTTTTTTCATCTTATCATAATGTAATCCAATGCAAATTTTTCTATTGTATACAAGTACCTTACTCAAGAATTCTAATTGCGTATTTTAATATCTAATCTGTAGGGTTCGATATTACCACTACCACATGTTGTAGAGTCCCGTCACCCACCCTAAACTGTAATTCCCCACTGGGATGACAACCAGGCAGTGCTAATCGATGATAAACCCCATACCGGGAGAAAAACAATCAGGACGTTTCAGGCGCTTGAGATTTACTTGTTGCTTTGTTAGTTAAACACTCATTTCATCCTCCCATATTACCTTAAAGACGCCCTCCTTTCCTTCCCTTGGCTAGAACTCTCCTGACAAAATCATGGTAGCTTCTCACCTGGGCTCGTTGGCGTCGTCTTCAAAACGTCTCTCGTGGCAAGTTGATGATGATTCGATTCCGCACAAACTCCGGGGGAGTTTCAATTATAAGACGGTGAGTCTTTAACCCGCAGAAAGTGGAGGGTATAATTTATTGGTATCTAACTTCAATGATTCAAAAAGGAGAATCTGTTGACAGATTTGCACCCACCAGGGACAGATTTCAGAGACTTTTGCGCCATTTCACGCCAGGGCGGCCTCAGTAGAATCCTCATTTTGGCTACTTGGACTGGCTATAATCCTCCTGCACATTTTAATTCCCATTGACTTTGCCACTTTCATTCTAAACCTTTTTCAAAACTTATATTGGAAATACTCTCTTTTAATCAATGAAAGTGAAGTCTTAGGTTTAAAATATTGCTGCTATTTGCACTTTTCGCTCAACAGTCAAATGACCGCGACGTCGCTTTGAACTTCAGTGTACTCCTACCCGTATGTGTGTGCCTGAATGGTGCCATGCCTAGCAGAGACTCGTTTATGTTGCTCCTGTCGTCAGGTCAGCTCACTGGAAGGTCCTCCTTCTCCATCCCAGAGTGTTCCCAACCCTTCAATGAGGTCAGTACTTCTTGGGCTTCAAGTTATTTATTATGGATACCTGTGCCCTGTGAACATAATTGTTCCTCGCACTTGAAATTTACCCTTTCGCCCCCGTATTTCCTGTGGAAGAAATAACTGATTAAGAAACACCTCTTCCCTCTATGAACCAAGTTAAGACACGTTGAAGAGGTTTTGTTCTCAAACCCGATTACAGCGGTGGCCAGATGTGGCGCAACGTGATTTAAACCACGCGTTAAAGTAGGTCTTCATTGTTATGTCCACCCAGCTAAAGGGCTAATTCGGTGATATAATATATTTTTTTTTTTTAATTCCTCAAAGTTCTTTTTTAAGTGCGCTCAACGTCTTACAGTTTTATGAAACACAAAGTTACGAATTATCATAGCCATTAGGCACAATATGCCGTAGCATTTAGTCCAGTCAGACTTCATCCTTGGCTGAACACCTCAAGCACCCTTCCTTACAAATATTTCATGCATTCACTTTTCTCTTTCTTTATTGGTCTGCTTTCTTTTAAACAATTCTCACATTATCAATCCATTTTTACACAATCTTCTAACCCTTTGCACATCAACACACACTTATATTCTATTCTGCCCCTATCAAATCCTTTTCGCACTTATATCACCCCAAATATCGCTCGCAAAGGGGTGGTGCCCCGTGTAGACTTTTATAACTGGCATCTGGAGGGTCGGCACGCTCGACCGGCCTCAGTGACTTCGGTATTGTCTGAAACTACATAGGATGAGACTTCCCCCCGCTGTAATTTCAGACATTTACATGTACGGAAAAATATCCAAGACAAATTGCTGCGGTTAAGGTAATGGCATAATTAGACAACTGCTCTG
The DNA here is from genome assembly GCA_963969495.1 of Ceratothoa steindachneri. Taxonomy (NCBI): domain Eukaryota; kingdom Metazoa; phylum Arthropoda; class Malacostraca; order Isopoda; family Cymothoidae; genus Ceratothoa; species Ceratothoa steindachneri. The sequence goes on along the minus strand of OZ018317.1, from coordinate 81,197,110 downwards.
CTTCAGGTCCAGCAGGTGATCCTATCCTCCTTGAACTGGAAGACAACACTTAGGGATGACCCATCCATAAGCCCAAAAAAGCTGATTTCAAAGACACGCCATTTTATGTCGTCTCGTTTACCGTCACAGAAAACTGTTATTATTAATATATTAACAGCGTTGACTGAGCCAAAACGCTCGAAAGATGGAAAAATATCCAAGACAAATTGGTGCGGTTAAGGTAATGGCATAATTAGACAACTGCTCTGCTTCAGGTCCAGCAGGTGATCCTATCCTCCTTGAACTGGAAGACAACACTTAGGGATGACCCATCCATAAGCCCAAAAAAGCTGATTTCAAAGACACGCCATTTTATGTCGTCTCGTTTACCGTCACAGAAAACTGTTATTATTAATATATTAACAGCGTTGACTGAGCCAAAACGCTCGAAAGATGGAAAAATATCCAAGACAAATTGGTGCGGTTAAGGTAATGGCATAATTAGACAACTGCTCTGCTTCAGGTCCAGCAGGTGATCCTATCCTCCTTGAACTGGAAGACAACACTTAGGGATGACCCATCCATCAGCCTAAAAAAGCTGATTTCAAAGACACGCCTTGATGGATGGGTCATCCCTAAGTGTTGTCTTCCAGTTCAAGGAGGATAGGATCACCTGCTGGACCTGAAGCAGAGCAGTTGTCTAATTATGCCATTACCTTAACCGCACCATTTACATGTACCCATTTTTTTCCTGCCTCACAAACCCCTTTTCGCTTATCGTTTTTGGCCTGCGCCTAATTTTCCTAGCTGTTTGCTGACCATCTTTCCTCCACTATACCTATGTGGCATTCAGCACCTGAGTTGCCGATAGATCTAAACTCTTAATCTTCTACCGCCCCTTTGTACCCTCCAAGCTAGACTACGAATGCGAGTTTTATTCCTCCGCACCTGAAGCTCAACTGCCCAAGGTGGATTCGATCCACTACTCTGTTCTCCGCTTGGTGACCAATACCTTTCCTACGTTCATTGTAAACATAGATTCTCCTTATCGATGTGGGTGAGATGCCACACGCTTTAAGTCAAGTACAGTACAGTGAACTGTGTGCTGGTTCAGCATATCCTCCAGTAGCTGACGGCTCTCATTTCGTCTGTGGTCGATCTAATCTAGATGATGCCTATGCCGATGAGAGACGCAAATCATGTCCTAATCCTTTCGGGTTTAGAGCTAGGAAGCTCCTTCGAAAGTTTGATGTAACTGGGCCACTGGTGGTGTTTTTGAAAAACACCACCATACAGGATACCACCTTTAAACGTTTATCGCTACGCCTCTGCTCCCAAAGCTTCTACAGCACTGGGAGTGTTGCCCTCATATTTCTTGACCCACATTCGTGTCACTGGAACCATTCCGAGGTACACAGCTTCAAGTCCGAAGGGAAAGTTGGCTCCCATGCTCGATCTGTCCATTTTTTGAAGTCGGCGTGGCTTTCACGGGCGCACGGTGATTTAAATGGCCGAGCTAGTTCCAATATTCCGTTCGTTATAAGGTATTATTCGTTGTGCACGTTTGGAGACCGATTTGTAATTCATAGTGTACTAAGGGCCATTGAGACTGGAATTTCCTCATCCCCTGTTGGCCATATCCGTGACCACATCTCGGCTGCTAGTCTGGATGATCTTAAAATTGTCTTTTGCCTGGTACCACGAAATGTAGGGATTGCGCGAAATGAGTGAGCTAGCCTGTCTGCACACACACACTGACTACATAGCAGAAATCAAGTCAGATCTTCGGACTATCTGGCAAAGAAGATGGAAGACGCTAATTGCCCTACGGCATTTCCCAAAGACCTACCCCTCAATACCTCGACGGCATCAGGTCCTTTGTCGTCGTCTCCGAATCAGGGACACACACGGAATGCAGCGCCATTTGATTGAACGAGCCCCTGATCTTTCCTGTCAAGATTGCTTGGTTAACCCTCGTCTTTCGGGTGAACAACCCACCCGACTGTGGAGTGATTGAATTTTTAGGAGTAACGTGGCCTCCTCCGTAGTATTTAATTAAGTTGTTGGCTATATGCTAACGCCCCTGAAGGGGACAGAGCAACTCCGACACTTAAGCGTGTTTTGTAAATATTTCGTTCTTGGTTTGTTTTTTAGTTAAATTTATATTAACCTCGCCTAAAGATGTTTTTTTTTTTAATTTTCGGCGCCTGCGACCTAGTTGGCGGCCATTTCTACTAGATCGTCTATTCCATGTACGGCAGAGCGCTCTCCGAACCAATACGGCAGCAAGAAGGCGTCCCTACGAGGGAAAAGTCCTCAGTGTCCCTTTTTTTTCTCTTTTTACCTTTAGCTTCAAAGGTATCACCTTGGTGCTGTCGGAAGATTTTCTCATTACGCTCTACGTAGACGACCTTCTCTTTTGGTGCGACCCAAATAGCATCTGTAGCGTCGACTATAACAGGCATTGAACCGCATAGGTTTGCGTTTTCTTTAGCAAATATTAAAGTAGTGCATTTCTGCCGCCATCCACGGCTCCACCCTGACCCGGACTTGTTCCTAGACGAGATTCGCCTGAAGTCGTTGATTCGCATCGTTTCCTTGGACTTGTTTTCCACCGACACCTCCCAGGGGATGCCCACATTCTCACTCTTAGGTTCTCTTATACCCCCGCCATGGACATTCTTCGTTCTTGGTGCTGATAGGGCAACTGCCTTATTTTTCTACCGATCATTTGTTCGTTCGAAGCTTGACTACGGAAGCGACTTTTACGCAGCCGAAGGTGTATTGCGGAAGTTGGGTGCGACCACCACACCGTTCTCCGTCTTGCGGAGACCGGTAAAAAGATAGATTACCTGTCACGCTGTATCCCCTCTGTTTGAAGTCAGCGAGTCTATACTTACAAAGCGCTGCGTCTGTTTTTCACCGCTGAGCTGGTTGCAATACACCGTTCGGTACGGGAGATTACGCGTCATGCCCAGTTCGTACACCGGATTGTGATCTTTAGCGACTCACAAAGCACCCTAGTCCTCTTTGGGCATTGGAATTTCCACACTCCTCCTTCTTGGTTGCCGCGATCTGGGTAGATGTCGAAATTATCTTTCGGGTTCCTGAACATGAGTGGATTGCGGTGATGCGCGCTCCGATGAGGACGCCAAAGATTCCGTGACGACTGGGCGACCAGACCAGCAGTTCGCTCTTCTTCACACTGACTACAGGGCATGAATCAAGCCATACTTCCCGGCTGCCTAGCGAAGAAGATGAGAGACGGCTGACGGAAACTTAAAGTTGCCTGCCATCGCGCCGCGTCTGTTCCCGTAGGCCTATCCCACAATGCCTCAGCGCCTTCATTTCGTTTTCTATCGCCTCTGAATTGGCACGCTCGCTCCCCTGCACCTTACTGCGTGTTCCTCCAGACTGTTCGTCACATTAATGTTGAGTGTCACAATATGGAGTGTTCGCACATGTTCTCGGGACGAGCGGGGTCACTACCGCTTCTCTCTAGTACTCAGGACGGGTTCATGTACACAGACTTTCTCACTGTACGACGTTTTGGTAGAGGAGAATGCTGACCCTCATTTTATTTGACTTCTTTTGTGTGTGCGCATGCTTGGTCGGCATGGGGAGCGGGGTCTGCCCTTCCTCTAACCCCGGAGCATACCTTTACCTTTTGCTTTTTTGGGTTTGGCTCTTTTTTACCCTTTTGTTTTTTAATCTAACCTAATATATAGTCTGAGATATTTTTTCGGGACTTATGCCTATTTTGGCAGTCGCAGAATGGCCTCGTTAAATTAAAAAGAAAAAAATTGAATTGCTATGCGGGTAAAGTGTGTTTGTTTGTGTTTTAGAGTGTTCTAATTGGGTGTAGTGGGTAGAAGGGGTGCTGGGAAGAGTGGAGAATTGCTTTGAGATGCAGTGGTTTACTGAATTGTACTTATCATGTTTAGGTGGTATTCGATCGTGAGAATTTTTGTTTCATGCCCATGCTTAGTTATTGGACAGCGTTTTAAGTTAGTTCTCTCATAAATACCCCGCAAGGAGCGAGCTTCAAGACGTAATTTTGAGTTTCTATGCTCAACTAACTCAATTAAACCGCCGTTTATATCCTTATTTGCGCATTGCAGGTTCTCAGAATTTTATGTACGGAAGGAAATCTCAGCGTAGTGGAGTTGGTTGAGCAGACAGCCTCGTTGTACAGCCAGTCTATTAATCATCATCACTTGTGCCTCCTCGTCAAGGCTATGGTATGTAATGTCAATATTTCCGTTTTTCGTTTTCAGAATTAAAAAAAAATATTGCCTCAATTGCCCTTGCGTTGAACAGTTGTTTTGGGCCCTCGCTCGAGAAGGTGGCAGTGAGACGTAGGACTTTCTTAATTTATCATCACCTGTATGAAGACAGGAAGTAGTCCTTTGCCGTACCAAAGTCAATGGTCCTTGAATCATTTCTCATTTGGATAAATTTGCGGATATAATGATTAAGGCTAAAGTTTGTGAGACTGAGTTCTAAGCTTCCTGATTTGTGATTGCTTTTCGTCCTTTCCAGCCTCCAAACCGCCTTTCTGTCGATGGCAAAAGTGATAACAGCACCCTCCTTGCCAACGCTTTGGATTTTCTGCGTCAAACCCTGCAGGGTCATTAACTAAACCCGAAAAAAAATAAAAAGGGAATCTCACGCCCGCTGTCTTCGTATAGAGCTTGCAACGGCCTTTAAATAGGGTTCACCGCATCAATTTGCAAACGAAAGTGGTGTGGGAAACGATAATCGCCCCCAAAGCCATTTAGAAAACAGGGTGTTCCACAGATGGTACCCATCTACGTAACCCCGCCAAAACCGTTAACTTTTCGACCGATTTTTTGTTCTTTAGTCAGTGGGTGTCAGTAAATCATACTTTACAAGCTTGTTGTCTAGTTTCTTGATGTATGGCGCTTTTCCCGATAGGAAGAGGGTCTTTTTTTATAGTTAATGCTATACTTCACAAGTTCCAAATCTCAGAACATTTAGTTTTGATTTTAGTTTTTTTTTCGTGTTCTGCAATTGCCTCGCGTTTAATTTATTGCCATGAGAATTTATAATTAGGCTAATAGCCATTTGTTTATGGTCGAAATTGATACTAAGGATATCAGTATCGCTTGTGAAAGTTTGCGAGACTAGTAACTCTTTACTGACTCATTTACTTCACCCAACTTTAGATAAGCCGCAGTAGAGGATGGGATATTTATTGTAGTTCTTCGTTCACAAAAGCTTTGATACACTCCGGAAGAAAAACAAACAACTGATATTGCTGTTAAACTCAATTTGTCAACTCAAAAAGTGTTTCTAGTTTAAATGAGACCAATAATTGGACTGCATTTTTCCGCAAGCAATGAGTACTTAGGGCGCGTTTAATTTGCTGGGATCTGCCTTGTTTTTTCTTAGTCTATTTCAGCTTTATAATTTATAGTTTTCCCAGTGTGCAATGAATTATTTTTTTCCATTTTGCAATATTATTTTTCATATTTTTTTCTTCTTCTTCTGTCTCAGGTTAGAAATTGAGAGCTAAATCGATATTTGTATCTATTCCTACATATTCTATGAACCAGTCATGCTTGTAAACCTTTGCCCAGCCCATTTGTTCTGACCTTTTTCCTTCCTGTAAACTTTTTTATACTATTATATTGTTTTAGAGTGCCTCTTATAAGTATATATAGATATATAAATATATATTTATTAAATCTGATTGTCTTTTTGTTTTCCTTTTCTAGGCTTTAAAGGTAAGGGAATGGGTGGTTTTGTGCTTTATTAAGACATACAGGGGGTGGGTAGTTGCCTTGATGCACCACGACTCCACTCTGTAGGAGAGCCATTGGAGATGATGATGTACCCCAGATGAAGACCAGCTAAGACCTTAGAATCCACTTTAGGTGTTTCGAGAAGAAGAAGAGAGATGGAAAACTATAGCAAACTACATCAAAAGACAAGGAGAATCGAATTAGATGCCGTTAACACTAATCTACGTATGAGAATGGCTGGTGCACACTCGCAGGAGTGTATCATGTATAGACTCTCAGAGGTGGGCACCACTACCAAATTTGTGAAACTGCTAGAGCTACTTTTTCAAAATCGAGAAAACGCTACTCTGCTATCGCTACTTTTTATTGTAAAGCGCTGCCCCCCAAAACAGCTTTTCACTGGTTTTTAATCAATTTCCAGGAAAACTACTTTATATTACATCCCAAATTACCAGTTTTATTGTAAAAAAACGTAAAATAGGTACCGGTTTTGAATTTATTTAATCCGCTACCCACTACTCTGCTAATTTTTGCTTATAGAAACCGCTTTCGCTACCATTTAGAGAGTCCGCAAGTAGCGGACCGCCACACTCTGTAGACTCTTTCACTAGGTACCTGGAAGAGGCACGTTTCCGGTTATGACTATCCCCTCTTTATTTCCTCTACCCGCGAGAGAGTGAATGGTATATCATTCTCAGGAACACCTCAATAAATCTAGGGCAGAGGGAACTTCCCCCTCGTCTTTAACCCCAGGTTCGGGAGTTTTCTACTTACTCGATATTTTTTAGAGTTGCCTCCGAGTGACTCCATTTGCGGCGTGTCCCTCTCTTCGTTCTCAGGCACCCGAAAAGAATAGGGTAGGTCTGATTGTCAGCAAAAAAATTCACTATCTCAGAGAAAGATAAGGCTGAGCCTGTTTTGTCCGGCCTTGGCTCCCATTCCGGGAAAGAAGAGGGCTCACTCCCTGCTCGCCCTCCTCTCGAAAAAAGAAATATATAGAAAAAAAACGACCAATGGCTCCTCTCACTCAGCGATGATTCCGGGGACGGACGAGTTGCCTGACATTTCGGCAAGGTTGCTAGGCCACGAGCACCATCCACTGGGGAGGCTGAGACCCAGTATAGTAATGCCCTCTGGGCATTCCTATAAATATATATATATATATATATATATATATATATATATATATATATATATATATATATATATATATATATATATATATATATATATATATATAATTCAAATCATTCAATTATTTTACTTAATTATTTTACAAATCATACTTAGTTTAATTCCTCGTCCTCTCACACTTATTCGCTGCAAACTGCCATATGAGAGTAGGTCCTAATTCTCGCGACTTCTATAATTGCAGATCACAATTCACATACCATCATAGTCACTTCATATCTTAGTTACTTTACAACTTGTTACTTTAAATCATAGTTATTTTACCACATCTTACTTTATCACATTTACTTTACCACATCTTACGTTGTATTCCTAATTCAATTCTTTCATTGTGCATTCGTTGATTTTGTAAATATATTTATTCTTGTTTATTTCTGTTTTTCTTACAAACCTTGTACAACGGAGTTGGAAGGGTCTGTAAATGAGAGAAAGAATCACGTATTAAAAACGAGATTCTTTGGGGACATATTTAGCTAAATATTACAATTTCAATATTACAGACCTGATTCCGATGAGCCGAACAAAGTGAATGAATGAGCATGTGATTTTATTTGAAAACGCTCGAGAGATCAGGCGTACCAATCACACGATTTAAGTTATGGTTACCAACCCTTGTCGAAATTATATATATATATATATATATATATATATATATATATATATATATATATATATATATATATATATATATATATATATATATATATATATATATTATATATATATATATATATATATATATATATGATTAAATATTTCCACTTGTAGGGGTGTAGACCGCTACAATACTACCCCACCGAGGGAAAAGCTCGCACAAGGTGTTTACAAAAAATCTTACACTATATAGCGGCGAGGCCTCCTTACAACGCGTCCAGAACGAGTTATAGTGCCAATTGGCTGACTCTCGGATTGGAGGCCAGGTGGCGATTAGAAGTGCCACTCGATTGATGCGGGAGATTGTCGCGAGCGAGGGCCGGAGCGTCGGGGGACGATTGTTCTGGACCCCTCGAAAGGGCAACAGTCGGGAGTTGCGCGTTGGTCGTTTGATGTTCTCCAGCTGCTGTCGAGTGGTTCTGCAACAAAAGGTGAGACGGCAGCAGTTGGGAAGAAGAATTAGGAGGTGTAGAGATCGTTGGCGGAGGGTTTGCGAGTAAAGAGGTAGGAGAAAAAGTTGCAATTTCATTTGAAAAAGCCGAAGAAGGGTTCGGAAGTGGAGTTAGTTGGTTGGGAAGTGTTAAATGAATAGTTGGGTGCGGAAGGTAGGTTGAGATAACCACTGGACCTATATTAGTGGAAGAGAAAGGTAGAGACTGTTCCAGGTGTACAGCCTCTATGAAAACTGGTTTCATACGATCAATGGAAAATTGCAAGGATGTGCGAGTGGAATCGCACCTTTTTGTGCTTAATAGGTCTGTCTTTAGAATAAGGCGGACAGCGGCTTGTGAAATCCGGCACGAGTTGCTGGAACCAGGAGCAGTTGCAGGTAGACTAACAGAGGAGAGCGCTGGTAGAATGAAAGAATGAACCAGTAACAGTTAGTGTCGTGGTTCTGTCGACGAGCTTGCGGTGACGAGAATCAACCAAGAGGTCATGAGTGGAAAGAAAGTCAAGGCCCAAAATTGGCATGTCGACGTCGGCAACGATGAAGGTCCATGGGAAAACACGACTTAACCCGAGAAAGAGATCGAGGATACGCCTCCCATAAGTCCTTATGTCCGATGAATTGGCAGCTTTAAGGACCAGATCAGAGAACCTTCTTGGTGAGTGGATCGATGCGCTTATCTGTGGCTCTTTCTACGGTTCAAGTTATCTTTTTACATAACGCCTGGCACGTTTGTGCTGTGTTTTAATTTTGTTTTTTGCAGTGTTATTGCCTATGATTTCACCATTTGCTGTGTTGCTTTTTGTGCTTTTAGGTATTGTTTACTAGCCTGCCCGCCTTAGCTTTGTAAGCCACTTGTTACTCGTTTCCGTTCTTTCGTTTGTGTCGACTGCTCGAGTGTATCGTTGAATTGTATTCCCCCTAATATGTGTGTTTGATCTGCTATTGTATATGTTCATCTTATCAGTAAATAACTCTTTGTCATTTATTTATTTATTTTATTTTATTCATTTTCCTTGCCTCTCTTCTTCTTTCACACCCACGCGTTTTTTTTCAAGCCACCTCGTTGTTACCTCCGCTGTCTCCCCCCCCCCTCACCAACCGCTAATTCTGATTCATCATTATTTTTTTCCCTCGTTTCTTGTTTCTATCGTAATTTTATTTGTTCACACTGTTCGATTACTCTTTATTTTGTCTCGATTGTTGTTTCTTCCGTTATTGTGTCACTTAGGCCACTCTACATATATAGTTAATTTGTTTTTCTCCCATTATTGTGTCGCTTGGCCACTCTACTTATATAGTTAACTAATTTGTGTTATGATTGATAGGTTAACGATTCTTGCCCTCAATGGAACTGGTACCAGTGTTTCTCAAAACACCCTTACTCACATTTATGCATTGGGAATTTCTCGTTCCCGCTGCCAGACTAAATGTGGTTTCCGTTTAGCTCCTGCTCTTAGAAAACTTTTTTACTTGAATCAAGTTCCCCCACTTAGCCCTGATTCTTCTTCACCTGTTCCTTCACGCATTCTCTCAGCTTCTCTCCTCAATGTCAGAAGCCTCTCGAAGAAGGCTAATTAAATTCATGACTTGCTCGTTAACACTTGAGTCACTCTCCTTGGCCTCGCGAAACTTGGCTTGCCCCTTCTGCTTGCTGTTTAAATCTCGCTACCCCTGATGGTTACGTCCACTTCCATACCTCCCGTAACTCTCGCGGTGGTGGAGTTGCTCTCATTCACAGTGCATCCTTTCCTCTGAATAATCTGCCCTCTCCTCCTTTTCTTTCTTTTGAGGTGCTCATCAATGTCTCTGATTCCACCCCCTCCCTAACTATCTTAGTCCTCTACCGCCCCCCTCCCCCAGCTCTTCCATCGAGCTTTTTCTTGATGAATTTAGTAACCTCCTCGCTGGCCTCTCCCCCACTGGTTCTCTGCTAATCCTCGGTGATTTCAACCTTCCTGGCCACAATTCTAATTTCAAAGCCTTTTCTGAAATCCTTGATCTCTTCTCCCTCACACAACACATTTATTCCACTACCCACTCTCACGGTAACATTTTAGACCTTGTAGTCTCTGATTGTCTTATTTCCAACCTGACGACTACAAATTTGTCCAATGCTATATCTGATCACTTACTTATCAACTTCAACTTCTCTATCCCATTCCATATACAACCCCAGCTGTCTTATAATCCTTAGCCTTTCCGTCGACTAGCCTCCATTGATATTCCCTCCCTATCTAATGATGCGGCCTCCAAACTTCCTCCCATTGATGCTTCTTCTCTCCTGACCAGATTCTCTCTTCTTTGGAGCAACCCCTTCTTACTTGTCTTGATGCCCACTCTCCCCTTGTCTCCCCTTCGAACTCCCGTTTTCACCGTGCCCCTTGGTACTCTATGGAACTCCTACGCGGTAGGCAGTCCATGCGTGCCTATGAAAGAGTCCTTAGAAAGACTCGCACCCGTGGGCAAGACACGACCCTTCTCTCGTTGGCGTTCCGACTTGCGACAGCTTCCTACGTGGCGAAATTAAAATCTGCTCGTGAAGCCTACTCACGTTATCTGCTTACTGATAATATGAATCATCCCCGTACCGTCTTCCGCTTGCTCTCCCGTCTTACTTCTCGAGCCCATGTCTCCCCACCCATTAGCCCTGCTACTCCCTCGAATTTCTTCGCAGATAAGGTCACAGACCTCCGTACCTCCCTCCTTTAGCCTTCTGTCCCGGCTCCTGCCATTCTCCCTGACTTCCCGCCTCAGCCGCTTATCGTTTCCCCCGCTGTGACCGCGTTGGAGCTTACGGCCCTGCTATCGCGTTCTAATAAATCGGGCTACCCAAAGGACATTTTTCCGCCTAAACTGTTATGTAAAATTCTGCCTGCTATCTTCCCAACGCTTCTTCACCTGTTCAACACTTCACTTGCAACTGGTATTGTTCCCTCTTCCTTCAAACGTGCCCACATCCGTCCGATTCTTTAAAAGCCTCAACTGAACCCCACTGACCCTTCCAATTATCGCCTGAGTTCGCAACTTCCTTTTCCTTCTAAGGCTCTGGAGAGAGGGGTTGGCTTCACGCATTAACAGTCACATGGTGGCCTGTAACATTGATGAAACCTATCAATCTGGTTTTAAGTCAGGTCACTCCACAGAAACCGCCCTTCTCAATGTGCCCGATTGACTGGTTCCGCTCCTACCTCTCGTCTCGTACCCAATCCGTTGTGATTGGCGACGTTTCATCCGACTCTACCCCCATTCGCTTTGGAGTGCCACAAGGCTCTGTCCTTGGTCCTCTACTATTTCGTATCTACCTTCTCCCTCTTAGTTCCCTTCTCCGTAATCTCGGTTTATCCTTCCACCTCTATGCTGATGACACTCAAATTTTCGTTTCCTCATCCCCCACGTCTCTTGACTACTCTATCACTGACCTCCTGGCTGCCTACTCCTCCATTTCTGACTGGCTCTCTACCAACTTCTTCAGGCTTAATCACTCCAAAACTGAGGTCTTCCTCGTCAGCACCCCTGTTTTTGTCAAAAAATATAAATCTCTCTTTCCCTCGCTTACTCTGAGCGGTGATACTATCATTTTCTCAGACTGCGTTAGGAATCTGGGTGTTGTTTTTGATGAGCATCTCTCCTTTAAGCCTCATATCCGCAATGTCAGCAAATCCTCTCTATGTTTCCTTCGTAACTTCTCTCGCATTCGCTCTCACTTTTATCGCCAAAGTCTTGAGACTGCTGTTCATGCCTTCATCACCTCACGCCTTGACTACTGTAACTCTCTGCTTGTGAATCTGCCATCTTCCTCTCTCCGCCCCCTTTAACTTGTACAGAACTATGCCGCCCGGCTTCTCCTCCGTCGCCCTCGCTTCTCTCCCTCGAAACCCTTGCTCCATGAACTGCACTGGCTTCCTGTCAGATCCTGTACTCACTTCAATATACTTCTCTTCACATTTAAGGCCCTAAACAACAAGGCCCCGTCTTACCTCTCCTCTGCCCTCTCGCCACGTCATGTACCTCGGGCCCTTCGGTTATAACATGCACCTCTTTTGAATATTCCTCGTTTATCCCTCTGCTCAATGGGGGACTGCTCCTTCTCAATCTGCGCCCCTAAGTTGTGGAATGCTCTTCCTGCTGAAATCAGGTCTTCTCCCTCTCTTACCACATTTAATCGTCTCCTGAAGATGCATCTTTTCAGAATTGCCTTCTTCCCCTCTTGAATTTCCATTGAATTTCCATTCTCCTCTCAGCACAACGTGCGCTCTGGGAAGGCCTCAGGCCTTGAAGGGCGCATTACAAAAGACTTATTATTATTATCGACTTTAGAGGCTGGAATGACACTGCATTGAGCGCAGGTGTCAACCAGGAAGGAGAAACCAGAGAGAGGGTCACGAACGCTAAAGGAAGGATCGACCTGATGAAGGGATGAGGTTGCAGATGTGACATACCCACGTATCACTTGCGAATTCAGTTTAAAGTTCCCTGTGCTGAAGGTGAAATTTGGGCAAGGGAACACGTAGAGTTTTGTAGGATTTGAGGTGGTGAATTAAGGTATGTTGAGATTGGGGATTTAAATGGTACGAGCATCGTTTTGAGCATTTTTCTGCTCTTGCACCAAATTTGAGGTGGTACCAGCAAAAGCCTGAAGGTTGAAATATAGTAGTATGAACAGCACGATCAGTGTTATGTATACTAAGAGTTATGTAAAATTATGTAATTTTGTATATATTTGTAATGTATATTTGTAATTTATATTTGTAACGTTTAATATATATATATATATATATATATATATATATATATATATATATATATATATATATATAGTGGTAATGCATTTGTAATGTATATTTGTAATCTATATTTGTAACGTTTAATATATTTATTTGTAATGTATATTTGTATAATATCGGAGCAACAATCTCCAACTCCTTAATTAATTGCCCATAGCACAACCAACTAACCTCCTCCCATACAACCGACTAATTTCCTCCCACACAACCAACTAACTTGCTGCCGATACTTATTTAAGTTAAAAGTTCCCCATTTTAGGCAGTTCACCTCCAACCACTTAACGCGTTTCTACTGCAATTAATTTGCTCTAGATTTTGTGTAACTGTTCAATTAATGTGCTCTATTGTTTTGTGTTATTATTCAGTGCACTACTACTGCTACGTAAGTCCCTTATAGTTGTTAAGTTTGGCGCCTATGTACCCAGACCTCTCTCCAACGTGTGATAAGTACTATTAAGATTTTATTTATTGTATAAACTGTAAATATGATATTCATGATTTCATATATTCATTTATAACCTTAATATATTATTTTCTATATTTTCTTTGTTTTGCCTTACCAGTACTAGGCTGTGCTATAAGTTGAACTCTGATTTAGGCAATTTATGTAACTTATCATCGTTACTTAACTGTCGGTACACATTTGGGTTTCTTAAGACTGGCATAGAGTCTAGCTTAGCCTATAATTGGCGTTCTCGCTTATTAATTTTCTTTAGTGTTGTGCGACTTAACCCGGCACGTAACACCAGTATGGGGGTTAAAGTTGGTTGTATGAATTGATGCATGGTAAAAATTGCAAGGCTGTCCACAGCGGACAGCGTTGCTCCCATAATTAGAGTGGTACGTGCAGCTACCCTGAGAGTTGTGAGGATACGGGGAATTAGACGAAGGTTGAAAATGAACCTGCCTTGCCTCACCTCTTGTGCTGGAGTTCCCTCGTTGGTTTTGCCTTTTTCGGGAGGAGGAACGGCGTTTGACTCCTCCGTCCTGCTCACGATGTTGCTCTCGGTGAAGACTCGTTCGCACCTTTAGGGCACGAATATCCATTTCAATCCTCTCTAGAACGGATAAAAGACCCGAAACCTGGGAGGATTCATCCTGAGGGAGTCCTGGCCGGTTGTAAGTTGCTCCGGCCGGTGACTTAACCTGAGAAATGGATGCATGTGAGTGTTTATTTACATCGCTAAACGACCCATGGCCTGCATTTCCCCAGTTGATAAAGGATTATTATACAGGGCGTCAGCCGCCTCTGCCATTTTCTCCACGTTCGATGGGAAGGACATTAAAAGAAGGGGCTTAATTTGATCTGGCATTCCACGCATGAATATCTCAGTTATGAGTGGCTCGAGTTGGTCGAGCTGTGCTCCTCTGGGATGTGCAAGAGCTATTAAAACGGAGTTGGAAGGGTCTGTAAATGAGAGAAAGAATCACGTATTAAAAACGAGATTCTTTGGTGACATATTTAGCTAAATATTACAATTTCAATATTACAAACCTGATTTCGATGAGCAAAACAAAGTGAATGAATGAGCATGTGATTTTATTTGAAAACGCTCAAGAGATCGGGTGTATCAATCACACGATTTAAGTTATGGTTACCAACCCTTGTTGAAATAATATATATATATATACAGTTATGATTAAATCTTTCCACTTATAGGGGTGTAGACCGCTACACTAGTTCAAATATTTTCTAAATTAATTTCACGTCAGTCGTTAAGCCTAAATATTATCAGACGACTATTTCCATCCAAACTCAACAAATTTATAGTAATGGTTTTTAAATAGCTATTTAGGTTGATTTATCAACTAAAATCAATTCCACTAATAACCACAACCATAAAGTGGTGCCCAGAATTTAATAATCTCCCGTCAATCAATAAATAACTTTAAACGTTTAAATAATTTCGCGAACTCCACGCGTCATTTCTCTGAAATCCTCGCTAGAACAGCATTTTTGATTCACGTGTTCATTTTTAATATCGCGTGTTATCTTTAGCATCCTTCTTCCAATTGGCATAATTCATATCATTTTAATTTAATACTATCCCCTATATACAACGATTGGGCAATTTCCTTTATTTATCATAATTATTTTTCATTTCTTCACATTCCTGTGCTCGTGAATAATTTCCACACACACACGTGCACACGGCCACAGCTATTTCACTCACATCGACACATTCATTCAACCAGCACAAGTACACATAAAACATAGTGACTATGATGGATCAAACACAATAAATAAGGACATCTGTTAGCGGCCAACCCGATCATCATAACCAGCCGTCTGCCTCGAATCCCCAGTCCACGCACAGGTAGCCACATGCGTACCTCTTGCTTCCCGTATATGATCCTCCAAACCCAATTGCATGGTTGGAAGTCTTTTCACAGTTCCAGCGGCGCGGTGTTTGGCTGTTGTGCGCATGCTCACATGTCCGAGATAAGAAGCTGCACGCTAGGGAGAGAGACCACTGTGGCTCACACAGTGCCGATCCTGGTGTGGTGGTGGAAGGTAGTGTTTATTTTTTACTATGTGTGTGTTGTGCTTAAAAACGTGTTTATATTCTTGAATGGGATAATTAATTGATTAATTAATTGAGCTGCTGAAATTTATCTTGGAAAATAATTTAGATGATATTCTTAGTGAAATTACGAAACTGATATAAATCCTCTTGACAATTCTCATGACTACATCAGAGGCAGAACGCTTCTTTTCAACACTAAAAAGAATAAACACTTCTAAGGAGCACTATGAATTCTGATAGACTAAATGCACTTGCAGTGCTTTCAATGGAGAAAAATTCCTCAGTAGTCATCCAGTGATCAAGGAGAAAATAATTAATCTTTTCGCGCAAATTAAAACAAGAAGAATTGATTTCGCTTTTAAATGAATGGATCTATGGGGTCGTGAGAATGGCATCTCTCTCTTGTAGTTTCGTAGGATGGATAATCAGTGTGATCGTAGCTTCCTTTAAAGTTAAAGGAAATTTGTAGCAGGATTCAACTTTTTATTTGGCGGGAGCGTGGATTGGTCTTGAAGTAATTACAGGAAAATAACTGCCTTCAGCGACAAAATGCTGCTCTATATATAGTCATTCACCGTAAACTTAAGCGATACAAAATCTAGCAAATCAGGATTGAGTCGATATTTCATGACAATTTTATATTTATTTTATTCTTTCTCACACAGCGTCAACAAAAATGACCAATCACGTTTAAGACAAATTTAAACATAGGCGCTACAAAAATTGATCACTCAGCGTTAAGTCAGAATTACGTGAAGGTTTATGCTCATGGTTTACAAGTATAAGCGTCACTAAAATGAAATTTTTCATTATTTTTTATTTCTTGAAACAAATGAAGAGCTAGTTCAGGGTATTAAGAAAGGCCAGATAAAATACGAGTTCGAAGACCCGTACACGGACAGAGAAGTGCACAAAATAATTACAGGCGGTAAGCTGGTAATCCCACAAGACCTGTACCATGTAATTACCAAGGAAGAACTTAAGCAAAAGAGAAGCAGTAGAGCCAAGTCACCGATTGAACGGGCAACCAACAAGACAGAAAGAAGAGCAAGTATTGAAACGAAAACGAACAAATAATGGTCCACGTAAGAAAATTGAAGATAATAAGCCACAATGTGTCGGGTTGGAACGCCAAAATGCATGCCATAAGTAACGCATTCAAGATGATATGAGGGGGGGGGGGCATATTTATATTTCTTTATTTCTTGACTGAAATTGCCCCTTGAAACATTTGACTTCCATTTATCTGACTCTTGGTATGCTTCTTGATGATTTCTTCTTAATTATTTTGATGATGTATCTTCACATTAACTTCGATTTATCTTGATGTGATGATTCCTTCCAAATTCTTGATGACGTGATGATTTCTCCTTGATTCTTGATGAGTTGAGATGAGTTAGCCCTTGAAGTTATTTTCCTTGAGTTCCGTTTTCTTCTGGAGGCTATCCATTTATCTTGTGTCTTCTTGAGTTGTCCTTAGAACGTTTTCCGTGGTCTCCGTTTTCTTCATGAATTTTCTTCATAAAATTTTGTGGACTGAGTTTTGATCCCTGGTCTTTGAATCCAAATGCCAGCACTCTGCCGTCACGCTACGGCCAGTCCGTACTGAGTTGGTAATTTAATGGGCTATTTATATTCTCGCCTTGGAAGGAATTTTCTCTGATACATCTTCGCACCCCTACAAGGACACTTGAATGAAATTAATGTAGACCCAGCAGCTAATAAAAGCAAGCTCTTCAACTACACAGTAATCACCAAGAACACAAACAAAATTAACTGTGCCGGCAATAGCGGTAAGGAACGACATTAGGTTTACTAAGCTGAATGAACTGGATAAGACCTACTTGGCAATCAGTGTAAGAACAAGCACTGGAGATCTCAAAATTATGGCAGGGTACCAACCCCCAAAGAAGGACTTTTTGCCCTTCCACAATTTCTTGAATATTTTCGTGCAAAAGTACCAAGCAGTGTTCATGGGCCACTTGAATGCCCGAATCAGAGTAACAAGATACACAGGCAACTTTAATAAAGCTGGAAAAAACTTAGATACTCTTCTAGCAAGGAACATAGTCGCTCGAATAGGGATAGAATTTCCAACTTTCATTTGACAAAATAGAGCCACCAAACCCGATATCGTGCTCGCATCCCCAGACCTACAATTCAATTATCTAATAGAAAAGGTCTCCCGTCGGTGAGCGATCACGAAATGATTGTCTTGACACTTTCACTAGATCCAATACAAATAGCATGACCTCCAATGAAACACTACAAGAGTGGCAACTGGGAGGCGTACGCGGAAGAGCTGAGTAAACATAAACAAGAAGACCTCTCTGAACCGACTCTAGAGGAAATAGACTCGGGATTCGACAGGGTAATGGACGCCTTAATAAGAGCAGACAAAAAACACGTACCATCAACAACCTCTAGAACACTACCGCCCCCCGCCCCTTAGAACAGAGCAGATAGTAGCCCTCGAACACCAGTACATAGAACTAAGAGACGTTATTGAGAGATTTGGCCCCCAAAGTTGTGACAGGACCCGTTTACAAAGGATTAAAGATGAACTGACACAAACAACAGCTAGAGAAAAGAACAGTAGGTGTGACCAGCTCATCGAGGAAATAGATTCAGAGCTCTAAGTCCAACAAAGTTCTCGAATAAAATTAACATCGCAAGAGGCAAATGACGTCCAAAAGCCAGATACTATTCCAACGTAAAGGTGTAACAGTAAATGAATCCCGCGAGATCAAAGCTGCGTTCCGAGAACACTGCAGGGCGGTGTTGGATATCTCACCAGAGGGGAATATGGATTTTGACCGGGAGCATGACCTAAGAGTGGTCGAGGAATTAGAACAAAACCATCACGAGATCGACCCTAATATTTGTGCATCCCCAACAGCGCTAGACGAACACGGAATCGAACCAATAACCCTGCAGGAATTTAAATGCATTCTTAACAGCACAAAACACAAGGACCCAGGAGAATCCAGAATTACTAGAGGGAACCTAATTCGCGCACTGGATTCATTCCTCAAAAAATAGTCACTCTTTTCAATGCCACTATAAGCGCAGGCTATTTCCCCGATTCCTTGAAGAAGGGGAAAAAAATATATTTCTACCTAAACCTGGTTAGCCTCCAAATAGATCAGAGAGACGGTGGCAAAATTGCTTGAAAGGGCAATAAATAATAGACTAATGAGACACTTAGGTGAAAGATCTCTGACACCACAATATCAGCACGGCTTCCGAAAGTTCAGACGCGCTGAAAGAGCACTTGATATCCTAGTGGAAACAATTGCAAAGGCAAAGTTCGAAAAATATTACACCGATATCGTGATAAGAGACGTCCAAAAGGCCATTGAGAAGGCCTGGAGGATCGGACTCAAATTCAAAGATCAGGAGACTGGGACTACCCCAAGATCTCACGAAATGCCTTTGCGATTACATCACAGTTAGGGAAGCGTTTATTTCAATAGAAGGATAGGACGGAACAATATTCGAAATGACACAGAGGGTCCCACAAGGGGGCTGCATCAGTCCCACGCTTTATAGCATTTATACTCTGGATCTAAGGCAACCAGTATGCGAGACTACAAAATATAAACAGTTCGCTGATGACATTACAATTGCGTCGAATAGCGTATATAGGCACGCCGGAAACATGGCAAGGATCACAGCGACTGAGATTGCGAATATAAACAACGAGCACAAATGGAAAATCCGCACAAACGCGGATAAATTTTCCATAGTACCGCTGAGCAGACGGCAAGACCTACATAGTAGAGGTCGAGGGAAATAGATACCGATACGAGACCGAAGGAAAAGTTCTAGGATTTAAAATCACCAACAAGGGTATGCCAAACACATTGGGGAAAGAGTCAACTTAGAAAGAACCAACCTAGCTAAATTATTTTCACTCAGAGGCCTGAGAAGACACAACAAAAACAAAGTTTACAACGCTTTATGTAAGGCCATTCTGCTCTATCCAGTGATCCCACTGAATAGAATTTTCAAAGCCAACATGTTAAAGCTTCAAGAAGTACAGAACTCGGCCACGTATATTCTAACGTAAACGAAGAGAACGGAACGCAATAAGAGAGTTGCCTTCACAACGGGGCGAACAAAATATGGACAAATTAACCGACATCTTAAACGAAGATGAACTAAGGACAATGGGGATCCCACAGGAACACTGACTCAATAATAGAGGCAACTTCAGGAGTGGCAAATCCCATCCAGGAGGTGCGCCAGCTCCCATATATACTCGTACATAGAAATGAGATTGCTTTAAGAAATAAAGCATGACATGAAGATAATTTAATCTACAATAGTAAAATCAAAGAAAACTGAGAACAAATTAAGAGGAAAAGAGACGCGAGAGCCGCCTAACCATCAACAACCAAGAATGAAGAATGAAAACTAATAAATTAATAGAAAACAGAAGAGGGGGCTGGTCACCCAGCAACTTCAATAACTCAAATTATTCAATTTTACAACTTTTCTCTCTCATTCACTATCCACTCAACTCCTTCTAAACACTCCCCCCCCTCCCCTACTTATTTAAGATGTAAGACGTTATAATTATTGACCGCTCAGAAATCATTGAGGAAACACCGCCAATTCGGAGGAAAGTCGCCACTCGATAAAGGAAGTACAGGAAAGGGACGTGACGTCAAAAACGTGAAATCTATTTCACTTTACCCAACGTGGAATTAAAAGAGAATAATACATTTAAATCCCTTGAATTTGCGACACCTAAACACCTTCATTATTTATAATTTGACTGCTCGGAACTCTTTGACAAAGTACAACGGTTCTCTACATCCCGCTACCCGGAAAGTCCGAAAACGCCTGAGACCTGTAAAGCCCTGCGAGCACTGCCGACCAGACAACATTCCACCGGTGAATTTTTATTTACCTTTAAAAAGAGATAATATTGCAATTTTTTTTGTCCGTTAAGAAAGAGAATAATACAATTTTTATCCGTTAGAAGAGAGAATAATACAATTTTTATTTCGTTAAGAAAGAGAATAATAATTTTTTTTATTTCGTTAAGAAAGAGAATAATAAATTTTTTATTTCGTTAAGAAAGAGAGATAATACTACAATTTTATTTTGATTTAGTAATTAAATAAAGTTTAATATTTCATTTCTCCATTAACAGCACATTGATTTCCAATTTTATGGGAATTTACTTTGGTTTACTATGAACCAATTATAGAATTTCATAAGACTTTTCAAAATGCTCATCTTTGAGGTGGTTTTGAGTCAGATGCGATTCCATAATGTGTTCCAGCACCACAGATCAAGCTTGAACTGCAACAATTTAGACTACTAGTAAGTAAAAAATGTTAGATTTTGTTCCGTTTAAAATTTTATCAAGTTTATCTATAAATTTTATTCTTATTAAAACAATGTTAAAAGAAATTCTGATGCTGCACCCAACTAATTTTAGCTACGAACCGCCACTGATTTGTAGGTAACCAAAGGTCACCCTGGGCTGGTGTTACTTCACATTACCATTATGTTCGTGAAAGGGGTAGTTTATGCGTGAGAATTCATGGACTACCCATTAGAAGACATCAACCAAGTGTTGGCCTACCAAGGGGCAGTCAAGATCGAACGTGTGCTTAGAAAAAAAGGGGGAGGGGGTTGACACCAGAATCAACGTCATCATAGTCTCCCAACAAGGCGTCAGTGTACTATGAGTTTTGAAAACTATCACAATCATTCTCTCTAAATGCCACTGCAGGGGGCGAGATCGCTGATGTCTGGAAAAAACAGTTTTTAAAACAATAGCGAAATGATCACTTCCATATAGGTCTTCTCGAACGGATGATCGGAAGTCAAAGAAACAGTCGGCGAAACAAAATGACAAATCTAGGCAATTAAGAGTATCTGATTGGGCAGAAGTACAATTGGCCGAGTTAAAAAATGCACAAAACTGTGAGAGTAAGAGATTCGATAGAGCGACATTTTCTATTAAAAAATACGTCGCCCCTAAATGGATAACGATCATTGAACTCTCCTAGTACTAAGAATGGAATGAGTAATTTGTGCAATAGTTCTAGTAAATCATATTTGATCATAACTAAGTCTTGAGTAGGGTAGAGAGGACAAACTGCTGAAGGTTTGGATAAGAATAAGAAGAGTCACACAGTAACTGCATGCAGAGCTGTATGGAGGGAAAGGTGGGTGGAATAGTGGGGCGTCACTATTAAGATCGACATCCCACCATGTGCTGTAGCGCGGGAGGAGCGGGAGAGTTGAAAACACAAAAGTCGGGGATAAAAGGAAATGGGTGATTACCAAGTTCATTTTCTTATAAACAGACACAGAAGGTTTAATACGTCATAATATAATCTTGTTTTTCCCACTTAGGCATAACAATTGGTAATAACACTGTAAAATTGAAAACAATCGCAGTAATTTTACTTATCTCAGCGGAAGGGTCCAGGTCAACCATTTTAAAACGTCTAAAATATCTGGTTAGAAGTAAAGATGCCCGTCCACCACGGGGTAAGCTAGTATAAGGCAAAGTAACTGTAGATGAGACATAAGAGAAAGAAGTAGGGGCCAACGTCTAGAAGCGATTATCCGAATGAGAGGTCTGCTCCGGAGTCAGAGACCGATCATCAGGATTAACCACGCACCTTAACTACGCCTTCCTTTAGTGGCGCGTCATCTGCAGCTGGTAGTCGATGCGGTTACGAAACGTGCACAAGTTAGAGGATTCCGTCTTTCCATGAGCAAAACGAAGGCTATGTATTTTCACCGGGATAGAAGGGCTCTTGTTCCGCCACCCAGCTCCCTACAAGGTGTAGAGATCGAGTTCTTCCATGAGTTTCAGTTTCTGAGCGTAACTCTCGATCCCAGGCTATCCTGGTTAACACACCTGCACCCTCTTCGAACGGGCTGTCTGCCGGCTCTAGACATTTTAAGGCCCTCTCCCCCAAGTCGTGGGGCACTGATCGTTGAAGACTGTGGTCACTATACACTGCCCTTGTCCAATCCAAATCGGACTATGGGTGCCAAATTTATTCTTCGGTTTCACCCTCAGCTCTTAATATGCTGCACTCCATTCACAACCTGGGAGTTGTTCTTTCCAGTGGAGACTTCTCCACCTACCCTGTCAAAGTTTTTACTGTGTGCAATATCACTATCGTGTACGGCAGGCCCCTGCGTCAGAGGTTTACAGATGCCTTTATGCTGCTGAATCAACAGAGGCATTCGATAGGTTGCTGTCTTTACCCCGCCTTTGAACCTCCAGATAGGAGATTATCTCTCCAACCTGTCTGCTCTAAAGGTCCTTGCTTTTCCGTCGTCACCGAGCCTTTGTTGGCGTGCTCCACCTCCCACAGTTTTCACCATTATCTGGAAAGTGGACAAGTCCTCCGTGTCCCCTTGCTCCATCAAGTTCCTGTTCTTCGAGCATGCGACCTCACAGAACATATCATTGCCCCCATATACACAGATGGCTCTAGTTCAGAGAGAGGCGTGGGTGCTGCAACTGTTTACTCAGGAGAGTTTTTAACTTTGCATTTGTCGCTGGCCGCTTCTCTTTTTACTGCTGAACTTTCAGCCATTCTTTTAGCTTTTAGTCTGGTACAAATTTTGCCTTTTAAAGATTTCGTTATCTTCTATGACTATAGAATTGTTTTACAAGTGATTCGCTCTTCTAGTGTCTCCATCCCTTAGTTTCAGAAATCTGCAACTGGCTGATCCAGAATGGATGCCATTATAGGATTAAATTTTATTGGGTTCTCTGCATGTAGGGGTCTTAGGTAACGAAATGGCTGATCAGCTGGCTTGTTCAGCCAATCCTGGAGCCCTGGATAAATCTGCATTGCTTTTCAAGATTTCTTTCCCTCTATAATGGATTATGTCTTTCCTTTGTGTCAATTTTTTTAGCCCATCTGGCAACTGATTACTTGGACATAAGTCGTCGTACTCACTATTTTAAGTGACTAGGCTATATTAAAAGACAAATAACAAGTAAATAACAAATAACAAGGATACAAATATCATAGGCTAAAAACAAAAAAGCAAAAAGATAACAAGAAGGAAGCGCGCTCCAGCGTCGTGGGTAGGCCCACTTGGCGCAGGAGCATGCGACCCACAACAAACAGTCAAATAAAGTGGAGGAGCCAGCGTGCCGGGACAAATGGGTTGGGAGTTCATCCTTTAAATTATATTATATCAAAAAGTCTATTCGTTCTTGGCCCTTGGGCCTTCAGAGATTACGTTCCTTATAGGTGGCCCTTTGCGGCGTTAGCGTCTGCCAAACGAGACTTACCCACGATCATCTGATTTCGGCTGGTGCTCGAATCACCGCTTGCTTCCGTTTTTGTGGTGAAAACCAATCGGTCGCCCATCTTCTATTGAAATGTCCTCATTTTGCCATTCTCCCCTCGTCCTGTTTCCCCACTATTTCAAGGGTACCTCGCCAGTCCCGCATTCGATTTCTTCTGGCAGAGAAATCTTTTAATCCTTGACTTTTAAATTTATATTTCATTGTGGTCCTGGGGATTGCCAACAAGGGAAATATTCGCCGTAATAACGTTCCAGCCTAATACTAGGTTAGATTTACACTAAAATCATGCAAAAACCAAATAACAAAGGTACCAAAAAACAAAATAACAAAGGCAAACAAGCAAAAAATCAAGAAGAAAGAAGCACGATCTGTCGTCGTGCGAAGGTTCCTCTCCCCCCGGCGCAGAAGCATACAAACCTACAACATACAACAAAGAGAATCAAATAAAATGGAGGAGGCCAGTTTCCTCCAAAAACAAGTCAGATAGTCCAAAAGTCTGTGTACACGAACCCGTCCTGAATACAAAGGACAAGCAGTAGCGGCCCCGCTCGTTCCGATACCGAGACGGGTTTCGTGACTGTACATGGGGACAGTCCCGGCGCAATGGCACGCAACTTTAAGTCCCCCTCGACCGTTTCTCATATTTTTTGCCAAGCCGCCCAGAGGGCTGCCTGTATTCCTGCCATGTAGTTGGTGAGAGAGAGAGAGTGAAACGCTGGTCTGGTCACTCAGACCTCGTGGAGTCTTTGGCACCCTCAGTGGCGCGTTCAATCTCCGATCCACGACAAAAATTGGGAGTGGGGAAGAGAGGTAACCTGAATTCCTCCCTCTGACAAGTCTAAGAAAAGGACATGGACATTGAACATTAATAATAGTTATCTTACACAGTTTTTGATAATAAATAGCAGTTTATCACAATGGAGTGAGCCTATCTCTATCAGATCCAAATTTTTTCCACACATCAGAAAATTATGAATTGTAGTTTTTGGACGTCAGCTGAGGTACGAGGGGCGGTCAATAAGTTTTTAGAATCGGTAGGGCAAAACAGAGGAAGGGCATGGCTGTTTGTGGGGATGTTAGGACAAGTTATGACAAGTCAGAACCTGCAGCCGCACGCTCCTGCCTCGTCTATTTAAGAAGCAGTAGCTGATCGCAGATCGTCAGTCACAAATTTTTCAACAATGGAGAAGGTTGAGCACCGCGCAGTGATCAAATTTTTGACCAAGGAAGGCAAGAATGCAAAAGAGATCGATGAACGCATGGTTGCAGTGTACACCGGCACCGCCCCTTCCTATGCAACCATTGCTCGCTGGAATAGGGAGTTCTGCCATAGTCGTGAGTCCCTTGAAGATGGCCACCGTCTAGGACGCC
Source organism: Ceratothoa steindachneri (assembly GCA_963969495.1). NCBI lineage: Eukaryota > Metazoa > Arthropoda > Malacostraca > Isopoda > Cymothoidae > Ceratothoa > Ceratothoa steindachneri. The sequence continues at coordinate 81,172,070 of OZ018317.1, read as the reverse complement.
CATCAGACGTGACCAACGAGGACAATGTTCCCCGTGTAGAGAGGATGATCCTCGAAAATCGACGGGTGAAGGTCGAAGAAATCGAGCGACAACTTGGAATATCACATGGAAGTGTTATCAACATCATCGACGATAATTTTGCCTTGACCAAGGTCTCTGCCCGTTGGGTCCCTAGAAACCTCATCACCCATGATCAACTTCAACGTCGTCAAAGTTCGGAGGAGCTGCTGCTCCTGTACAACCAAGACCCGGCGGGATTCGAGTCATGCATAGTGACAGGTGATGAAACGTGGGTCCATCGCTGGGATCCCGAGACTAAGCTCGAAAGCATGGCCTGGAAGCACAGGGGCTCTCCAATCCCCATCAAGTTCCAGACCCAACCCTCAGCCGGGAAGACCATGGCCACCATCTTCTGGGATTCTGAGGGAGTGTTGATGGTGGACTATGCGCCTCGTGGAAGGACCATCACAGGACAATATTTCGCCGAAGAACAGGCTGGGTTGAAGAAGTGCATCCGTCAGAAGCGGCGCGACAAGTTGACACGCGGTGTCCTGCTCCTTTACGAGAAGGCCCCTGTCCACAAGGCAAGAGTTGCCTAAGCTGCCCTGCGCGAGTGCGGATTCGAGGAGCTCAACCATCCTCCCTATGGTCCAGATCTGGCTCCTATCGACTACTTTTTATTACGCCAGCTCAAGGCTACACTGCGTGGACGGCGGTTTGGGGGCGATGAAGATGTCCAGATCACCTTCCAGGAGTGGATTGAACAGCAGTCGGGAGATTTCTGGTTGTCGGGAATTTGAAGCCTCAGGGACAAGTGGCGCAAGTGCATTGAAGTCGAGGGTAGTCATATTGAAAAATAATAAAACAGTTTTCCTCATATCTCGTTTCTTTATATCCGAATTGCAAAACTTATTGACCGCCCCTCGTATAATACAGAATTTAACAAATATTTTTAAGAATTACTTGTATTTTATACATGTCTCATATTATGGGTTGCGAGAAGATTTTTTTTTCTCTCTCTCTCTCTCTCTCTTGTAGTTTAATAGGCTGGGTAGTCATGTGATCGTTGCTTCCTTTAATGGTACAGGAAATTTGAAGCAGGATTCAACTTCTTTATTTGGTGGGAGCGTGGATTGGCCTTGAAGTATTTATAGGAAAATAACTGCCGATAACTATCTTTTATTTTTGATTTATTTATTCATGTAGAAAGCTAGTGAAAGAAACTGAGGGACCACCTCCATACTTACGTGGAATGGCGGACAAGGGAAGAGAGAAAAAGTGACGAAATTTAAATACAGGAGGAAGTAAAAAGTTTTTCTGGGTATCGGGCCATCTCAGTTTTTCGTTAACAATTTACACTTTACTACAAATTAACATTTGGAGCTAACATGAAAAATACTTGTGATATATCTATACATAAATAGTTGGGGTGCAAAAAAGTAAAAGATTATATACAACTAGAATAGAACAACACCTCCAGTTTAGTCACAATAATAAAGGTGAATGGTAGTTAAATTACAAAAAAACATAATAATTATAGTGTCCAGAGTCATAAATTTTAAATCAAGGTTTAATCGGTACATTAGACACTTTCCGTTATATTTTGATTCACGATTATGATGCTACACTTAGAGAAATCAGTTTATAGTCAGTATGCGAGTTGGACGTAGGGTGACCTGTAGATGTCCAGTGTGGCTACCGTTTTGGCGGGAGGCATGCACGATACGACTTGTATCTCTCCCTGTCATGTAGCCTGAACATATCGTCTACAGTGCTTGGTGGGAGAGTAGCCTACAGGCTGTCCCAGATAGCGGTGCTGCGTGAATGCAGGAAGGCATTCACCGTCTCCAACCCGGTTCTGCGGTGGAGCTCCCTCGACGTTACGAAATTGCCCTATTTCACGTTTAGTATGAAGCGTAGGGCCAGATTTTGTAACTTCTGCATTTGAATCACATTGGTCCTTAGAGCTGTTTTGAGTGGGACTGCTAGGTACAGCAGCTTCGTTCTCACTAGGGATGTATATAATTTCTATTTGTTTTGTATACTAAGATTGTGAAATCGGTGGAGTTTGCTGAGTTCAAGTTTTACAACTTGAACCTTCGAGTTGATGTGGCTTCCTATTCCGCGTTTGGAGATCATGAAGCCTAAGATACTCGCGCTTGGCCTCTTATAATTTATTGTTGAGTTCTCCAGTCGGATGGGCTCCGTCTTCTGATCGCGCCTGCATTGAATCTGTTCTGGTTCATCTGGATCTTCCACTTCTCTTCGTATCGGGAGATTATCTGGGTTTCGGCTGCAGTCGCCCTCGACATCACTCTTGAAGATCTTGTAGGGCGAGTCACAATCTGGTTGATCTCGTTCGCGTACTATACGTTAAGATTTCGGGGAAGTAGAGGCTTCGGAATGTCCCTAGTGTAGATCGTAAATTGGTGGGACTCAGCCACCCTCCTTAGGGAACTCCAGATTGCAAGTCAAATGGAGCTCCGACGTGGTCCCCGAATGCTATCACCACTCTCCTACTAGTCAGGTAACTGTATAGGATTTTCCCGAAAAGGGGGGATAACCCGAGCCTCAACATCTTATATTTGAGATCATCGATCCATACTTTGTCAAAGGCTTTCTTCACGTCCAGGCAGACCACATCCACCATACAGCGAAAGGCAAGCCCATTGGCCGCATGTTGGTATGCTAAGGCAATTGCAATCTCCGTGCTCCTTTTTTGCGGAGGCCATGTTGTTCGTCGTTCTGCAGTGAGTGTGACGACAGATGAGAGACCAGCAGTTTTCAGGATCTTTTCGAATACTTTTCAAATTATTTTGAGAAGTGAGATTGGCCTGAAATTCATCACTTGATCTTTGGGTTCCTTTGTTTAGGAATTAAGATCATTTTGGCTGTCTCCAAGCCGCCTGGGAAGTATCCTGCCGTTAATGTTGCGTTGAAAAGATTCAGTAGCCTGGTTTTTGTCCCCGCCAGAGCTTCTTTTAGATGCCTTGCTGTTATTCGGCTTAGGCCTGGATCTATATGGCTGAAGGTTAGAGATTGCAGAGGCGAACTCTTATTTGGTGATTGCCATGCCTTCCGGAGCGCACTCCCGCAGCCTGGTGAGGTTTGCGGTTCTATGTGGAGTGAATCTCCTGTAGTGCCTTTCCTTGTGCTCTGTCGATCAAAATTTTCCTCCTCTTCTTCGGAGATGCGGAAAACGTCGCTCCAGACTTCTCTAAAAAGCTCGACTTGTCCAGGTGCACTTTTTTACGAGTTAGTCTTCGAAGTTGGTCTTCCTCTTAACTTGCTGATGGTGTTCTAAAACCTTTTGGGGTTGTCCTCGATGTCTAATTTATGGATCATGCGGTCCCATTTCTCCCTGATCTTCTACAGCAGCGAATCGTTCACTTGTTGTCTTAGCTGCTGGACTATTACAAAGTCCATTGGGCAGACGTATCCAACAGCCCGGACGCTGTTGTAGATCGTCTGGAATCGCTGAAGCAGGATGATCCTCTCCTGTGTTGGACGAGTCGATATTAGGATTTTGTGCCTTGTGTTCGGGATTACGTTATCCGCGGTGGCAAAGTCATCAAGGATGCTGGACAATTCCTCGTTAATTTGTTTTTGAGTGGCACCATCCATCTCGGGAATTACCTCTGGGAATGACCTCCTGTAGGCTTCCCAGTCTGCAGCCGAAAGGTTTTCCTTAGTGGTGAGGGTATGGGTATGGGAGCGCTAGTCATCGTGATGACTATAGGGATATAGTTGCTGGGTGTAAGGGGACCAGGCTTCACATGGTGATGGAAAGGGAAGTTGGGGTTTGTAAACACGATGTCCGGCTTAGTCGCGTACCCTGGATACATAAAGGTCGGGAAGTCCGGCCCAATCCTCTCAGCTGCGCCTCTGCGTAGGAGTAAGTCGAGGTTCCTACCTCGATCGTCCGCTCGAGCGTAGCCAGCAATACTTAATCTGGCGTTAAGGTCGCTGGCGAGGATAACGGGGTGGGCCTTCCCGAACAGGGTGAACATATCGTGGATCGAAAGGTACCCTCTTCTTGGAAGCTGGTACCCTGATCCTACTTCAATCTTCGCCAAGTAAGTCTTTAGAGTTACGGACAGGAACGACTCGTCCATTTCTCCCCCCTTGACAAACTGCAGTCCAGATTTTACTGCTATTGCTGCACGATCAAATCTTTCGTTAGTCAGATTTTTTAATGACGTCGTAACCGTAGATATTAATGAGGTTTTTGTCTTTTATTCCAGTCTCGGAAAGAAGTAGGAGATCCAGATCAATTTCTCTATATATGTTGTACAGCTGGTGTTTGTGGTTGGCCCATCCTTGCACATTGTGTGCAAGAATCATCAGTCTATTTATTGCGGCCATTATTATTTACTGGGTTTGGTTGGGGACTTCTGATACTTCTGAGGGCTGTACGGTTTGCAAGATCTGAGTTTTTGTACATACTCGGCTCATAGAATTTGATCGTCAAGCCGTACAGTTTTACGAGAGATTTTCGTAGGTCCATGACCATACTGAAGAGCCTCAGCCCAGTCGTTTGAGCCTTTTCCTCCATCTTTGTTTCCTCGAAGATCACTTTGAAGATGTGCATTAGGTCGCAGAACTTTATGACTTCTGCAATCTTAGTCAACGCATGATTTCTTTCGATTTCGGTCCTGATTTCTTCCAGGAGTATATCTACTTACATATCATCGCCTTTCTTGCGGGGCCTGATGGGGCTGGTTTCGGCTCGAGTCCGATTTGGGCCAGCAGCTCTGATGCCTTCTTGGAGGTGAGTTTTTCTAAATCTGCTTGATTATGGCCTATGGCTGCGTAGCCGTTCCCGCGTTCAATGAGCTTTTTTATGTCAATATCCAGTTGTTCAAAGATTACCTCGAAAACTTGGGCCTTAGAAGGACGCACTGCATTAGTTTGGCAAAAGTCCGGTGGCTCCTCTGGGATGTTTATTGATCCGTTGTCACCCTTGTCCCATCAACAGGCATGGTGCTAGCCACACCCTGTCCACTTCTTCGCCCATGTTCAAGAGAGAAACAAGAGGAATCTCCAATCAGTCCCCCTGTAAATCTTTTTGACTCGATGACGTCGACAGAAACAGGATATATTTCCAATCAGTCTACCGCTTTCCCCGGAGGGAAGGCACTGATACCATCCATTCAAGCAGGGCAGGCACAGGATGAATCTCCAATCAGCCCGCCCACATTTGCTACTGCCTCTTTTGAGAGCCAGCGAAACAGGAGGAATCTCCATTCAGTCGGTGGCTGCCCTTCTGAGACAAACGGTTGGGTATTAGGGCGTAGAAGTTCACCTGTGTGGTGCAGTTGGTAAGTCCTTCAACGGGGATGTGCTGGGAGGAATCCTGTGGTTTTGTAGGGTGTTGCGTCTCACGCAGAAGTGCTTCCTGTGAGGGTGGGCTTCAGAGTAACAGCCGGAAGACAGCGGCAGCTGTCCAGCTCTGACCTGCTAAGAAGTAACAGTCACGGAATAGGAAGCCTCTTCCTATCCTTAGCCTTGCCTCCTTTACCAAGCTGAAGATTCCGAATCACTGATATCTGATATGTGAACCTATATCCTCAATGGTGAACGTGATATTACTGGAAAATATATTGAATATGTTTGAAAATTATCGTAAGCAAATGAACCAATCAACTAACTCGAAAAATACATGGATAGATTTATGTTTAGAAATATTTTGAACATTATTGTAAGGAATCGGACCGATCAACTAACATGAAAATACATGGTTTGAATAAAAATATGTTTGAGAACAAAAAAAAATGATGTTGGGTATAAAGAAAATGAGGAAAAGGGTTAGGAAAATTGTGGTTCCATGCAGCTATCAAGCGACATGCCGCAACGCATCATCCGTCAATTACAAGAGAAACGCTCACCCAAAACACCTCCATCATATTCTGTGATCCTGACCGCTAAAGACTCTGAATGGCCGAGGCAGTTATGATCTCTCAACACAGACCTTCAATCAATACACAACTCCAGGCAGATACTATCCTCCTAACGACTCGCCACCAGAATCTGCAACGCCCCCACATGGAACCAGAATAAGTCTAAAACGTTTCCTCCTTTTGTTTATACCCAACATCAATTCTTTTTGTTCGTGAACATATTTTTAAACAAATCCACGTATTTTCATGTTAGTTGATCGGTCCGTTTCGTTACAAGAATTTTCAAAATATTTTTAAACATAAATTTATCCATGTATTTTTCGAGTTAGTTGGCACCCATAGCCACGGCTGAATGCCTGAATACCAAACGCGACATTTTTAACATAAGTCGGAACGTGGCCGAGTAAGTGGTCTTACCCTTTCCTTTGCCTCCTTTACCATGAAAAAGATGCAGGGGAACAACTTCGCGGCGCGGCACTCCTGGAATAAGAGCAAAAATGCAAGAAATGGAAGCGATTAACAAACTGACGAGAGGCATATGACCAACTATTAAACTATATAGGATGAGACGTGAACTCCAAAGAGAAGTAAGCAACCTGATGAGAATAGAGAAAGAGAGGGTATGGGAGGGTTTGATATATATACTAGGTAATGAACGAAACCTGAGACAATTTTGGCAATCTGTCAAAAGATTGCAGAGTACTACACCACCGAGAAAGCTAAGGGTTGAGAGAGGCAATGGATATATAACGAAAGTAGATGAAATAGAGGAGCTGTTCAGGGATCAATGGAGTGAGATATTCAACCTTACGGGTGACCATAATGAATAATTTGACGCAGATCATTAAACAAGGATTATAGAAGAACTTAACATCTACCTGGCCAAGACCTATCCGCTCGACAGGATCCCTCATAATAATGGAGAGGAGGAGGATATCAGAGACGATGGTAAGATATAGCTGGAGGAATTAAGATCGGTAGTCCAGGCCTTCGAACCAAAAGCAGCATGGTCATCGGGGCTGACGAAAGCGAGCATAAGTCAGCTCCCGGAGAACGCATTGGAGGGTATGTTGCCAATCTTCAATGCATGCTTGAATATCGATTACTTCCAGGACAGACTAAAAGTAGCAAAAATGTTTTTTGTGCCAAAACCGGGCAAATCAACAACGGCAGTCAACGGATACAGACCCATCTCACTGCTCAATTTTACAGCCAAGCCATTGGAAAAAAATGTGTGCAGTAGGTTGACTAATCACCTAGAGATCATCCGTAAATACAACCCCCAGCAGTACGGATTCAGAAGTAAGAAAAGTACGGAGATGGACCTAGTGCTGATTACAGAGAAGCTGGCCAAAGCGAAGAGTGAGGGCAAGATGGTTGATCTAGAGGCACGCGACGTGCAGCAGGCGTTTTACAAGGTGTGGAGCGATAGTCTAAAATACAAACTGGTTAAGATGGAACTTGGGGAAAAACTTACCAGGCTGTTATGCCGCTTCATTAGCGACAGAAGGGCATATAATACAAAGGAGAGGCTTACACAGGGGAGCTGCCTCTCCCCAGTCCTATAGGCCATTTACTAGGGGCGATCAATAAGTTTTTCAATTCGGATATAAGGAAACGAGATATGAGGAAAAGTGTTTTATTATTTTTCAATATAACTACCCTCGACTTCAATCCACTTGCGCCACTTTTCCCTGAGGCTTCAAATTCCCGACAACCAGTAATCTCCCGACTGCTGTTAAATCAACTCTTAGACGGCGAGCTGGACATCTTCATCTTCCCCAAACCGGCGTCCACGCAGTGCAGCCTTGAGCTGGCGGAATAAAAAGTAGTCGATAGGGGCCAGATCTGGACTGTAGGGGGGATGGTTGAGCTCCTCAAATCCGCACTGTCGCAGGGCAGCTTTTGCAACTCTGGTCTTGTAGACTTTGACGACGTTGAAGTCGATCATGGGGCGTGAGGTTTCTAGGGATCCAACGGGCAAAGACCTTGGTCATGGCAAAATCGTCGTGGATGATGTTGATAACACTTCCATGTGATATTCCAAGTTCTTGCTCGATTTCTTCGACCTTCACCCATCGATTTTCGAGGACCATCCTCTCCACACGGGCCACATTGTCCTCGTTGGTCACGTCTGACGGGCGTCCTAGACGGTGGTCATCTTCAAGGGACTCACGGCCATGGCGGAACTCCCTATTCCAGCGAGCAATGGTTGCATAGGAAGGGGCGGTGTCGGTGTACACTGCAACCATGCGTTCATGGATCTCTTTTGCATTTTTGCCTTCCTTGGTCAAAAATTTGATCACTGTGCGGTGCTCAACTTTCTCCATTGTTGAAAAATTTGTGACTGACGATCTGCGATTAGTTACTGCTTCTTAAATAGACGAGGCTGGAGCGTGCGGCTGCAGGTCCTGACTTGTCATAACTTGTCCTAACACCATCACAAACAGCCACTCCTCTATCTCGCGTTTTGCCCTACCGATTCGAAAAACTTATTGACCGCCCCTCGTATACCAATGGTCTGCCGTTTCCCCTTAGCCGAGAAACAGATTATGTACAGTTCGCGGACGACGTCACGCAGATTATTGCGATCGTCCTACTAGAACAGCAAGGGAGGCCGCCAAGAACACAACCATAGTGATCCTGAACTTAAATAGATACGAGAAGAAATGGAAGATAAAGACCAACAGTGATAAATTCAGTGATATCCGTCAACAGGAGAAAGGTAGAGAACATTAGTGTTGAGAGCAAAATATATGAATATAAGGACAAGGTTAAGGTATTGAGTCTGAAAAAAGGGAAAAGCGGATACATTGCACACGTAGCAGATAGGATAAGAGTAGCAAAGGTTAAGTTAGTGCAACTAGGGAGGCTTTCACGGTTGTCGCCAAGTCACAAAAGGAACCTCTACATGACAATAGTCAGGGCCAGCTTGCTGTACTCAGATGTTCCGCTACATATATAGTTCTTCAAAGAGTGCCATGATTAAACTTCAGATGGTACAAAACCAGGTTACCCGATGAATTAGACACAAGGTGGATATACATGAGGAGGCAAGAAGAATTACATGGGGAAGTTAGAATGAAACCGGTCAGTAGAGTATTACATGAGAGGGCAGTAGAAATCTGGAAAAGGAACGAGGAAGAGCTGAGAAATGGTTGGTAGGACAGACTAAGATTAAAAGAGGGAATCGAAATGAAACTTTAATTTCCCAATAGCAGGGAATTTTTAAGAACGAACCCAGTCCGGAGGTTCGTGTAAATCAGGGAATGATAAGAGATTGAAACCAAGTTTATACATAAATTGGAAATAAGACAAGTGATAGTGATTACCAAATTTATTTTGACTAATTAGGAGGAAGGAAAAGAGTCGGAAGGGGAAAGGAACTGAGAGGGAAAGAAAGGAAAGGACCATACAATCACCGGGAGAATATACACACACCTCAACACTAACACATACACATGCCTACTTTTAATTTCAACACTATACTATCATAACTATAACTAAATTCTACCTTCATACCTTTTTCCTTATTGACTTCTCAGACACCATTGAGGAAACAACGCGACGAAGGACATTGGATTTCTACATGCCGCTATCCGGTAAAGAAGGTAACGGTTTCGGAGTGTCCGAAAATGCCTGCGCATTGCAAAGGCCTGCGAGCACCGCCGACCAATGACAACAATCCATCGGTGAAGTCTTATTTACGCCTAAGAAAGAGGCAACAAATACTACAATTTTTACTTGGCCAATGAATAACTAAATAAGGTTTCTGCGTGTCAACCGATTATAAAATCGATATGAATACCAAATGCTCATTTTTAGTTACTTCTAAGTCATATTCAATTCTACATATAATATAATTCCACCAGCACACTATAACGTACATTCGATCGCAACGGTTTAATATATATATATATATATATATATATATATATATATATATATATATATATATATATATATATATATATATATATATATATATCTGAGTAGCCTATCTTACTCCCCGGGTCAGGTTACCCCAATGGTGACCTTTGTTCGCCTTCATGGTCGCTCTAAGTGGCCTTTTATAGAGGTCATAAATTCACAAGTCAGTGTTCCTAAACTCTCTAGAACCTCCTGACATAACTCCTCACCAACTTGACCTGAAGTTAGTAAATGTAAATAATGTTTTTGCGCAATTTTGATCTAACAAAAGTCTCTAATTTCGTTCGTCTGGTGGTAAATAATTTTATGCCCCATGTCATAGAGGCAACCATTCTTACTAGAAGTGGAAAAGGAGAAGATGTCTTCATTCAGAGAATATCACTAAACCCATCAGGGTCAGAATTGCTATTTAAATTCAGAAGGCTACATTTTCCAATCCGTGTAAGTTTTGAATTAAAAAAAAATCTTAAGGTGAGACTCTATTAGTTGGATAGTTTTTCTTATGGCCAACTCTATGCAGATTGCTCTAGTTAGAAGCAAAAGTAACCTGTTTCTATATACTCGGCAAGAAAAAATTAAGAATATTGTGTACCAAGAAGTTCTGTAGCATTGTTGAACAAAATGAAAATATTGTTTGTGAATAATAATAATAAAAAAATCCAGTCAGTCTTAGTTTATTTACGAACGTATATTTTACCCAGGCAACGACGGGTATCTCTGCTTATATATATATATATATATATATATATATATATATATATATATATATATATATATATATATAGTACAAGAGAAAGAGAAAATTGTATTTTCTCTTTCTTTATATATATATATATATATATATATATATATATATATATATATATATATATATATATATATATAGAAGCGTAGGGAGCCTAGGTAGCCTAGGTCACTGTGCGATTCTTCAAGCAAAGCCTAGGCCATTTTACAAGATTCATTGGAACAACGTTTTCCAGGTAGGCACCCACCAAGCAAGCCCACAATCAGGAAAAATGTTCACAAATGCCAACATGAAGGAACATGTTAAATTTAAACAAAGGTCGTTCGGGTCGTATGAGAATAACAGAAAATATCGAAAATGTTCCGATTACACTTCTTCAAAATCCACATGTATCAGTCAGAAAGAATGGATTGCAATTGTCAAAGTCATCATTTAACTACATTATTATACATGACTTAAAATGGCGTCCCTATAAGATGCATGCAAGACACCAGCTTCTTGAAACTGATTTTCCTCGTCGTAGACAATTTGAAGAATGGCTTCTCCTTAAACCTGCGGGTTTCTTGGAAAGCATTGTGATTGGTGATGAGGCAGCCTTTTTCATGAATGGAAAGGTAAATAGCCATAACATTCAGCAGTATGCGCCGCTGAACCCCCCATCCCCTCAGCATTCAACTTTGACACACGTATTTGGCAGCAGAAAGTGTCTCTGTGGATCGGAATATGCGAGAATGGCTACCTTGTCGACACATTGTTTTACGAGAATAACTTGAATGGTGCTGCCTACCTGAGCATGATCAACGAAAGGATCTTCTCGGAACTCCGCCAGATTTACGGCAATCAATTCAATAGACCTTAGTGGTTTTAAGACTGCGCACCAGCTCATAGACAGCTTGCTGTAGGAACAAAACTAAGAGAAACGTTAGACAACCACATTGTCGCGCTAAATCATGCAATTGAATGTCCCCCAAGATCCCCTGACTTAATACTGTGCGATTATTTCTTATGGGGATATCAAAAGAATAAAGTGTATTCTGCTCCAGCACAAAGCATCAGCCAGTTAAGCGATAGTATCACACGTGAAGTCAATAGACTTAAGGAAAATCACAAGTTAATCAAAAAGGTTGTTCCATCAATGCGATCAAAGGCGCAACTGTGCTTGGAAAAAAATAGAGGAAATGTGGAAGGAAATGGTGCTTAGAAAATTAAAAAATGAATTTGTATTACCCATATGAAGAGGTGTTATTGTTAAAAATGGATTTAAGTTTATTTGTTGATATTAACTTCGAAGTTTCATTATTTTACTTCCTTGCGCAAACATATTTTTGATAGCCTCCACTAAACCCATTAGTGTATCAAAATCATAAAAGGAAATTTAATGAAATGTATAGAATCGACAGATAAATAGTTGGTAAATAAAACACCTTTCGCAGGATCCAAAAGTCTCCAATAGTTTTTGAGTTATACTAATTCAAAGTACGGTTAACTTTTTTCTGGGACACCTTGTATATATATATATATATATATATATATATATATATATATATATATATATATATATATATATATATATATATATATATCAAAAAATCCCACAGGAAAATGAAAGGCGGATTCCAACAATATTTGTTTGAATAAAGTCATCTAATGACTATATTCAAACAAATATTGTTGAATGCTCATTCATTAATTCCTCGCCCAATTTTAATATATCCCCTGGTCTTTTTTAAACTAGACCCTGTTATTAAAAGGCTTATTTATAACAAAATTGTCCATTTGAAATCTTAGCCCTTTGATTTATTAATTTAGTTATGTCTCTCTTGTCTATTTTTATGTATACAATCGCGTATGTATGTACTTAGTTTAGTCACCTAAATGTCTACATTATTTGCGCACAGGTTGGAATTTTCCGGAAGTAGACCTTAACCCTTTGGTTTTATACTTCACATCCGTCTTTGATATTATTTTTCTATTTTGGGTCCTTTCGTTGTACATGGGCGTGGCTTTGCTCTTCTGTTTTACATATATGTATATACTACCTTTGTAAAATTTTACGTTATTCCTTGATAATGAACTAAACAAGATCTTTTCCATTTATTGCTCTACTCACGCGCTACTTTGTGAGTTTCTCATATATATATATATATATATATATATATATATATATATATATATATATATATATATATATATATATATATATACGATAGTATGGCTAGCTGCGAATAAGGCAGTGACACATATTTGGCCATTGCAAATAAGCAGTCGCGGACAAACTGGCAATACTCAGTCACTAAATCTTTCCCGAAAGCTCTCTAACAGGGTTATCAGGCGAGTCGAGGCCGCCTTTATAACTAAGCCTCACCACACCCGTACTGTGCAACCCCGTAGTCAGGCTCCATCTATTAACCGGAGTCCTGGCATGGCACTGAATCCACACACAACTACTGAATTATCTTGGTCTCCCTTTGTCATCAGGTGTTAATTGATGTGGTCAAGTGTGTGTAGCTGCAGGAGGGTGCAGTCGTTTCTGCACCTAAATCTATCCATTGCGCAGGTTTTCTTATCCTCTTTACTCTTTATCTCCTTATTTTTCACTTTTTTCCTACCCTCAACCAATTCCTGCGGCGACGAGAGTTGGGGGTGACGGGGACAGGATATAAATGTGCCTGGAACTTCTTAGTTTCCCTCTTGCATGCATAGGGGTACTGTCCTGATATTCGTAGAAGGTTAGGCACCTGCGCAGATGATACTCGCCTGTAGCAGTGGACTGTATGACTTAGCAACCATTTTTAGGGAGCCATACTGCTCACCTCCATAGAGGAGGAGCCGAGAAAAGTAGGCCCAAACATTGTTCATCTCTCACCAAACCTCTGGTGGGCAACAACCCCCACCAAGGCATCTCTCTGGCACGGTCAAAACCACAAACAAATGGAACTGAAACTGGCATGCTGGAATGTCAAGATACTGATGGACCAACCACTACGAATGATCAGGACAGATCTCATAGGCGCACTGCACTTGTTGCATCTGAACTTCGAAGATACAATATCGACATTGCAGCGCTGTGAAACCAGACTGGCTGACGAGAGCTCGTTACGGGAAGTGGGCCCCGGCTACAAATTTTTCGGGAAGGGGCTACCAGAAGATTCCCAGAGAATTCATGGCGTGGGCTTTGTAGTTAGAACATCCCTGCTCAACCACCTCCAAGAAGCCCCTGTGGGTTTAAATGAGTGCCTCATGAATTTGCGTCTTCCCCTTATGAAACAAACATCTACCACACTTATTAGTTGTTATGCTCCCACACTACCATTTTCAGGAGAGATAAAAGATGGGTTCTATGATGAACTAGACAATCTGCTCCACAACCTGCCAAACAGTGAAAAAAGTAATTCTCTTGAGTGACTTCAACGCCAAAGTTGGGTCCAACTTTGATGTTTGGCAGGGTCATAGGACGCCACGGAACTGGCAAGGATAACTCCAATGGTATCCGGCTATTGAATCTTTGTTATACTCGTGGCTTCACCATAAAAATACTGTGTTTGAACTCCCTAATAAGTAAAAAACGTCTTGTATCCATCCACGCTCCAAGCAGTGGCATCGAATTTATTTCATAATGACTCGCAAGACTGATCTCTGTGACTTATTGATTACCAAAGCCCTCAGAAGTGCTGAATGTTGGACGAATCACAGATTAATTCGGTCTGTTGTGTCATTCCATATTCACCCTCCAATACGCAAGCAAGCTAAGAAAAGGCAAATAAACCGAGCAATGTTTCACAATCAGGATAAGCTGACTGAACTCCAAACAGCACTCCACCACAGCATCTCCCAAATCCCAGAGCCAATTACTTCTAACCCAACTCCTAAACAAATCGAGTCCGACTCGAAGACCTTTTTCAGGCTCGATCTACTCCACCCTAACAGATACCCTCGGATTCTCAACTCGCAACCACCAAGGTTGGTTCGACCAAAGTCAAGCCGACATCCTAAATATCCTAAGGAGGAAGAACAATGCCCACTTGGCTGCTCTAAACAACCCAACTTCAATCTTGCTCAGTCAAAAGTTTCAAGCAATGAGACAGGAGGGCACAAAGGGCGCTTCGTAGAATACAAAATCAATGGTGGTGCAATAAAGCAGTTGAAATTCAGCAATATGCTGAATTAAACGACCAGCAAAATTTCTACAATGCCATTAAAGCTACATATAGCCCAACACAAAGCACCTAAGCTCCTTTGATGTTAGCGGATGGAGAAAATCTGATAAAAGACAGAAAAGGCATTCTAGACCGCTGGGTTGAGTACCTAAGCAGCCTTCTAAACCAGAACAACCCCCTAGATCCTACCTTTGCTGACCGTCTCCCCAACTTACCATTACTTGAACATCTGGACCTAACATCGTCCTTCACCGACACCTTTAAGGCTTGCAAGAGCCTAAATAAACAATAAAGCACCAAACCTTGATGGCATCCCGGGAGAGCTTTTCAAGCTTGGTGGCCAAGTCGTGATGAAATTCCTCCACTTAATGATTCAGACCTTCTGAGAGGCTGGCTACATCCCTCAATCCCTGAAGAACCCTCTGATCGTAATGATCTACAAAAGAAAAGGCCAGAAATCTGAATGCGGGAATTATCGAGGGATATCTCTGCTCGATGTTGCTGGCAAAGTATTTGCACGAATACTCTTATTCCCTACTAGACTCTGTCACAGAGACCATCATCTCTGAATCCCAGTGTGGCTTCAGAAAAGACAGAGGTACCACTGACATGATTTTTCTGGCTAGGCATCTAATGGAAAAGAGCAGGGAGCAGAAGCAAGATCTATTCATAGCCTTTGTAGACCTTGCAAAAGCTTTTGATACCATCAAAAGGGAAATGTTATGGAGGGTGATGGTCAAATGTGGCTGCCCCTCTCCCCAAGTCCATGGCCATCATCAAGGCTTTACACGATGGCATGACTGCCCGTGCCTGTATGGGCGGGAATGTCTCGGATCCGTTTGCTGTTACCCTTGGTGTCAAACAAGGGTGTGTCCTTGTACCCACCCTCTTTAACATATATTTAGCAGCAATCACTTTACTTACAAAGTATAAATTTGACATGAGCAACAGCGTAGCCGTCAACTACCATCTTGGTGGTAGCCTGTTCAACCTCCTGCGTCTCAAGCCTTAGACAAAAATCCGGAGTGCCTATCTCTTTGATGCGCAATGTGCTGATGATGCCGCCTAACTCTCAATCTCTTTAAAGAAAGCTGGATGCGGTAAACAGCATATACTCAGCAGGTGGTCTGGTTATCAATGCCAGCAAAACTGAGATGCTCCCAATACAACACAACACTGCCGTTCCAATACCACCCTTTACAATCGGTGGTGAAGACTTGAAAAACGTTGTGTCTTTCAAGTATCTCGGCAGCATTCTCTCAGCAACCTGCGATACAGAAAATGAAATCCAGACCAGGATCAGACTGACATACTTAAGCTTTGGAAAATTATCCAAACGCGTCTTCCTAAACTGTGATCGAACTGTGGAGACTAAAGTTAAAGTTTACCAGGATATCTGTCTATCCATTTTACTATTTGGCAGTGAAACCTGGACCTTATACAAGACCTAAATCAGAAGATTTGCAGGGTTTCGTATCCGCTGTCTTCAAACCATCCTTAACATCACATGTCGTGACCGAATCCCTCATGTGACTATTTTAAAAAATGCTTCCACCATCAGTATTGAATCAATGGTACGAGTGGTACGTCGCTAGCTCCGTGGATCGGTCACGTGGTCAGGATGTCTGAATGTCACCTAACACGCCAAATACTATACAGCGAACTGAGGGATGGCGACCACTCTAAGGGAGGACAAAAAAAGAAGCGGTTTAAAGACCAAATAAAAGCGACTCTCAAACAATGCAACATCCCTGTTGACCAACTTGAAGTTCCGGCCGCTGATCGAGAAAGTTGAAGATTAACAGTCCATCGGGCTGTCGACGTGTTTGAAGCCACTCGCACGAATACTAGGTTCGAGCAACAAAACTGCAGACATGAACATATGTCACGAGGTCCTGTTAACCCCACACAAAAAAAATCCCTTCCCACTTGTGTTAGGATCTGTGCCCCCCAATTTAGCCTGAGAAGTCACCAAAGAATTCACCTTCAAAGAAACTAGACCCTAAAACTGATGCTAAACCATTATACCAAAGATGTAATCAGCGTTGAAACATACATAATTATTATTGATTTTGTTGTTACTATTGCTATTGTTATTATTATTGCTATAATTCTAATCTAATTAATAATTAGAAGATAAGTACGTCTTCTTCGTTATATATATATATATATATATATATATATATATATATATAGAGAGAGAGAGAGAGAGAGAGAGAGAGAGAAAAAAAAAAATTTGGTTAGGGCTTTTCCTATGGAGCTTCAATTTAATTTGAAGGATGAACGAAAGGACGTATAAAAAGAAATTCATTTCATTTTCTTGATACAACGTTTCGGGTGAACTTTTCACCCATCTTCGGGTACTGGAAATACAATTCGTGGGAAAAAAATTAAATGAAGAGCCAAACAGATAATCAAAATGACGAATTTATGGAAAGTATTTAATGTTTATTAAGGAGGGGGATAGCGATAAATTTACAGGTAATTGATATTCTTGGATTATTATGTTGCGAGTTGAAAATTAACGATTGGGGAAACACGGGAAACACATCAGGATAAACCAACCTTAAACAATCAGCCGTTAGAGGAGAACTGGGGAGAAAAGGCGAGGAGCGTAAGAAGAAAGAGAAGGTTAGTTGGTTGGTGATATTTTTGTTTAGAGTAGAAGTATTGGGTGAGAAGAAGAATCGGAATTTAAGGAAGGAGAAAAGGTATTTAATATACATGGATTCAAGAATCCTTAATGATATGGGATCAGAGGTGGTTTTTAAGATTTTAAAATCGTCCGTTGTGATTTCAGTTTTACAATTAATAGAGTGAAGCCTAACAGGTGAGAATTCTTTCGTAGAGAGAACCTTTCCTGTCCTATGGCTAACACCCAAATGTGAACAGAACCTCGCTCTCAGCGAGCGCACCGTACTACCTATGTATCTCCCCAGTTTACAATTGGGGTAAGTAAACTGGTAAATAACGGAGCACTTTGCTTCAGGCGGGATTCTGTCCTTACAATTGAAGTATAATCCTATGTGATGTCTATTTATGAAAATTAACTTAAAATTGGTACGGAGAAATAATTTATTTAATAGAGATGTAATTTCTTTTGAATTTTTTTTTTATTTATAAAACCCAGATCCGGAAAGATTATGTAATTGATATCTTTGCAAACAGTAGGGAATTTAAATTTGGGATGGTAAATATTGTTTAAAAATTGGGCCGTGAAGACCCAGGTGATTTCCTAATCATTTATTGGCCGGACGTTTCGGACCTTTACTAGGACCATCTTCAGCGAATATGTCGACTAATTAGAAGGGAAAGAAACATTAATTGATAACAGTTAAAAGAATGCATTAAATAATGGCTAACAAAGCGGAAGAAGGCAAGTTAAATAATAAAATTGACAATTATAGAATTGAATAATATAGAATTAAATAATACTACCCAGTGTGATTTAAAAAAATTAAAAAATAATAGAAAGTGAAATTATAACATAAACTAACTTGAATATCACATATTAAAAGTTACTGGAGTAAACAAAAAAAATAACCTATTATATTAAATTGTAAAAAAACAACAAAAAAACCGAAAAAAATCAGAATGAACAAAATGACTAACCTTTATCGTGGGAGTTGAGAAATTATAAAAATAAGTGTAAAAGACTGTAGGTAATAATTACAATTCAATAGCTTATATATATTTAATTTAAATCAAATTAATCAAGGATTTATAAAATATTTTGTGCTTTGATCACTTATATGATGGATATGGTGGAATTTGGTAACTAATGAAGGGAATCCTTTCTGAACACGGGATACTTTCCAGATGCTTGTAGAACGGCCAAGATGATTTCCTTGCCTAAGAACCGAAATGACCCAATGTTGAAGGAGAGCTACCGGCCAGTTTCATTTCTAGAATTTGACGAGATCTTCGAGAAGATCCTCAACCGAAGACTGGTGTCTCACTTGGATGAGAACTTCCTCTTCAACCCATACCAATTCGGGTTCAGAAGAAAGCGAAGTACGGAGATGACGATTAATGTCATCACGGCAAAGCTGGCCCAAGCAAAACGGGAAAGAAGTTGCGTGGACATTGTTTGTCGGGATGTATCAAAGGCTTTGATAAGGTGTGGCAACGCGGAATGCAGTACAAGATCTTACGACTGGGCCTAAATGGGAACTTAGAAAGAACTCTCTGTGACTATGTAATGGAGAGAGTGGCGTATATCAGTTTAGGGTGCACGGACGGACCAAAGTTTCCGCTAACTGCAGGCCTCCCACAGGGTGGTGGGGTGCCTGTTCCCCGCTCTCTACTTGATTCCCACCGCTGGTGTCCCAGCCCCTGTGAATCTCACTTGCCTCAATATTCAATTAGCCGATTATTTTACCCAGATAATCACTTGTCCATGGAGGAACGCGCCCTGGCAAGCTCGTATAACAGCAGCAGAAATTGAGAACCTTAACATCTACGAGGGTCAATGGGAAATACGTACGAACCACGAAAAGTTCAAAGTACTTCCCATAAGCAGGAGACTACCATACAATGAAAGGGTGAGGGATAGACGCTATCCCTACACCGTGGAGTGCAATGTACTCGGAATGAAGATTACTTCAACCGGGTACAGGAAGCACGTTCGCGAAAGAATCACCAAGGTCACAGCTGCAGTCAGAACTCTAGACATGTTCAGAAATCTTCGTGAAAGCAATAAGAAAAAGATATACAATGCACTTGTAAGATCGAAGCTGCTATACCATGCTCCCGCCTTCTCGTATATCTTGAAGACACAGAAGTGGAAAGTAGACGCCAGGAAGAGCTGCACCGAGAGGCGGGGTTAAGTCCCATTAACGTTGTCATAAAAGAACGGACAAGGAATATGCAGGAACTGGTTAATCGAGAATTGAACGATGATATTGTTCAAATGATTAACCAGAACAGAAGAGGTATAAGTCGCGCCAGATTTCCGAGCTCCGCTGGGCTATTAGCTTGCGGAGCAGAAGTGCCGTCCTACGCATGAGAATAATAGTGTTTTTTACCCAAACCATTGACAAAATAAAAACCGATCGAGAAAAGAAAACCTAATTACGAAACCTCACCAATTTCTACAAGAACTCACCGAATATCGACAGCAAATTCACAAATGAAGACCAAACTATAACGAAGAAAACATAAAAAAAGACACGATTTACACTCACTACAATAAACAAAGACACTAAGCCTAATACTAAAGTAATTTATTACTACAGCAGCAAATGCGCATAACATATCCAAGAACATTAATTTTATAGAAGACAAATGGCTTGAGCGCCATAATAATATAGACTGTCCCAAAGACAACAAAGGAACCACATAACAAGAAAATATCTAAAAGCGATAGGCCTGATTTTCAGGAACTTAACATCTCTTTGCACCCTACTACATTTATTTTTCTTTTCACCACTTGTCTATTTTCAGCTATCTGTCCCCACACCCTTTCTTTGTCGTCTGCACACACCTACCCACTTACATCAATTCAAATTCAAATGAAGGGATGGTTCCTAGACATCACCATGTCGCTAATTAAGTATTAAAACTTAGCCCTTTAATAACCTTAACTCATAAAAACAATTAATATAATGGCGCTGTTTTATTTTTGTTGATATTAATATAAAAGTTCTGAGACTACTATATATTTTCATGTAAGAAAATTAATCGAACTAATCAAATGTTTGTATCATAATTCGAAGGTGAAATAAAAAAAAATAAAGCCCAAACCAATGCTAACAATAATTAGTCAAATGATGCGCGCAGAAAATATTTACAATGAAGATCTTTGCTCTTCAGGACTGCTTCAATTTATTTTGGCATGGTAGAAACAAAATTTTAGATCATATCTTGACTGGTATTGCTCCATTATTATTCAATAAGCACCCGCAACTGTTCAAAATTGGGTGGCATCTTGTTTATCAAATGCCAATTTAATTATTGCCCACAAATTCTCGTGCGGCAGTGTTCTTGGGGAAAACTGTTAGTGATCCAGTTCCCTTTGATGAAAAGTAGTCCCAGAAATGGAGAATGTCCAGATGGCTAATCATACCACGACAAAGTACTCTTGAAAGCGTTCCTCTTTTCTCCTCTTAATGAGGGATGTTCCAGAAGCGCCGAAGAAGCACAAATGAGCTTCATCAGAGAATATTACTTTGCCCCAGTCTTCAAAAGTCAATTCTTTATATTTCTTACCAAAGTGGTGCTAATCCATAATTTTCTTTATTCTTAGTGAGATAAAGCTTCTTTAAATCCCTTATCGACTTGAAACATTTACCGAAAAGTCACCGCCTCATTGTGCACGCTGAAGCGTTCACACCTGCTTCTTTGCCACTGTGAGCATACTTGGTAGTGGAGGCAACCCGATCCTTGAGCTGGAACCTTACTAGAAAATGATATTGGCCCTCATTTGAAGCTCTTGTGTGTCCAGAAGAATTCTTCACTGGCCTGTAACAAGACTTTTTAAGTCATTAATGATCCTAAAGATGCTGCTGCTTGATGCAATACCCTTAGCAAATATATGTTTGCATTTCAGACCACTTTGGTGGATGATTCTTTTTTTGGAAAGAACCATTTATGGAATTGAAAAAGATTCAAACAATTATTTTTAGAAAAAAATACGAGGGACGATCCGCTGATGATTACCAGCTTGAAGAGCATTGGGGATAGATAAATCGCCAATATACATCAAGCCGCTTTTACGACTACTTATGTAATAGTGACATTGTGCATGCTCCTTTCATTCCTTAGTGAACGTAGCCTGTATTGTGATACAAACAGTGCAATCTTCATAGCCAGGGATGGCGTCAACTCCTGCCATCGGGCGACTTCCTAGACGATCTGACAGACAAGATAAAAGATAGTTATGGGAATAATGCTTATGGGATGCGGAGTCTTTTTGCTCGACCAGACCGAAATTTTACGCAGTATAGTGTGGACATCGGAAGGTGTAAAACAGATAATACGGGCAAAAGGGTTGACTATAAAGAAACAGACATAAAATATTATCACATTCGACATGATGAGAAAGTTAATGGGGTGTGAAGATTCTGAAGATGAGGATGCTACTGATCATGTTATTGTATCATTCTTCAACCTACGAGCTGGTCCACACGGAAGGGGTGATTGAAAAACAAGGTCAAAGGAAATTTCTAAAGACGTATCAGAAACGTACTGAAATTAGAACCAATGAAAATTTAATAACTAGACCGCTTGGCTATCAAGAAAAAATTAATGTGATATGATATATCAGATTCTATATTAAAAAAAAACGCACACGAATTGTGTTATTGCCCATTCTCTGAATGAGAAAGAAAGAGATAGAGAGGGGGAGAGAGAAAGAGTGTGTGTGTGTGTGTGTGTGTGTGTGATAGAGAGAGAAAGGGAGAAAGAGCGTGTGTGTGTGTGTGAGAGAGAGAGAGAGAGAGAGAGAGAGAGAGAGAGAGTTAGCTATCCCAGAAAGATGGGGAAAGGGGTATCAAGAGGAGGGTGAACCCTTAACATCGATGGTCGTGGAAGCTGATGGAGCGATATCAGGCGTCAGACAGATCAGCTTTTGGTTGGAGCAGCACGTTGTTCAAGGACGGCCCGGCAAGGAAGTGTGTGTGTATGGCAGGGGGGGGTATATAAGGACGCCACTGCTAGGAGCGGTAGGGAGGTAGATAGGACTGGCCCAGACAGGAGTATTGGGTGGGTGGGGTGTGTGGTGGTCGTGAGAGGTGTGCATCAATTGGTAAGGGGTGGATATAAGGAAGCCTTTGCAGGAGCGGTGATGAGGGGGTGAGGACTGACCCACCCATAAACATTAGGGTGGGGGATCGATAAGGAGGCTTGCACAGGACCGGCCGGTGGGGAGGGAGAAAAGAATACCCCCTCCCCACCGACGTGTAAACCGGGTCACTGGACCGATGGGTCGGTGCTGCATCGAACCATACTACTATCATCTACAGAAGAAAATTGAGTTCCCTTCATACCTTTTTCAAGGTTTGCGAAAAAGGTCGGATGGGGATAGGTCGGTACTGTTCGGGAGGAGGAGGGGGGTGAGATCAACTTCCAACGAATTCTCGCAAAAGTTGACTTGGTCAAAGAGCGAAATGAGCAGGGGCGTTATCGTGGTAAAAGAAGGCTCTCTGTGGGGTTTTCCGTGGCACTTCTCCGCTATACCCATGTAAAGTTTTCCCCAAATAATTTAGTAGTTCGTAGCATTGATGGTTTTCGCTCACCGAGAAAGTCAAAGAGTATCCCACGTTCGGTGTCCCCAAAACAGATCATTCAGGCATTGATTTGATGGGTTCACTCCAAATTCTTGGTAACCATTGGGTTTTTTTCAAAATCATATTGGTATATCCAAGTCTCATCCCCGGTTGCTGTTCTTAGGCATGTTACATGTACGAAAGCTGGCAAGAGAACGACCTAACGTACACGACATTGAACTTAAGTTAGTTGCTATGCAACAATGTTGGTTCTCTTTGCAAGAAACCTAAGCGCTCGGGTTATTTTTAACTTCATTTTTACATATCCTTTACCAAACGCAAGTTATACTTGTAAGTTAACGTAGACCAATTTTGAAACGGATTTCCCTCGGCAAAAGTTGTGGAAGACGTTGTGATAGAAATGCAGAATTTCCGATTTTTTGGACGATACGGCTTTTCGCTTACTAAGATAAAATAAAAGGCGATAGCACTATTGTGGCTAGTCTCGCCAACGCTAAATAACTTAGCGCGAGAAGAGATATTAGAAAAGATCGGGGCCCTGGTCATATGAAGAGTAGAGGCAGTCAGAAGTACGAAGATGGAGGCCCGGGCTGCGGTGCGGGGACCTTCGCTACCTCATGATGATTAAGGACAATAGTGATAAGACTAAAATGTCCTTAACAAGTATCTTTTGATTAGGTTAGGTTATGGCCTGCTGGTTGTTTTTCATGATGAGACTAAACAAAAGATCCATCTGATATATGAGTATAAATGCAACATAAGAGACTGACAGCTTCTCCCCCACTCATATATTGGAATGACGGGAAAAAAATTATAAGGAAGAACGACGTATCACCTAATCAACGGGGGCCCCCAAACCCACGCAAGTCAAAATCATGGAACTGTTTTCAGCAAAAAAAATGATTGAAGACAACACCGAAATTAAGATCGTTGGCAACTACTTTTCCTACAATCCATCCATATACAAGAAAAACAAGCTTAGATAAACATTCAAATCAATTCGAACGGAATACAGCCAAGCGGTAGAATTAGGAGCCGAACTACGAGGGATATTTAATCTCATCCTATGAAGGTCTCTCTCCCTTCTCATAACATAACATAATTTCACGGATGACAAAAGCCACAAGGGCCTATCAAAGGTCATCCGCATCTGTCAAAACCCACCCACAAAATGCATCCATAGGATTGTATCAGATCATGCATTTACAATATACAATAAAAATCATCCACAGGAATGCGTAAAAAACAAAAAACATCACCATCAAGGCTCGTCAAAATCCAAATCACCCATAATATACAATAATAAAAAACTGCATCCTCAGGAGTGAGTACAGAATAAACAGCCTCCAAAAATGAGGTTAATCCTCCCTCTCCATATAATCATCTAATCTTCGTTTGAAAACCTTCAAGTTTGGACTGTCTCAGATGGCAAACAGAGTAGTAGATTACAGGAATGTAATCTACTACTCTGTTGGTGAAAAAATATTTTCTAACATCCAACCTGCACCTCTGTTTTTTTTCATTTTTAAGTAGTGACTCTAGTCCTATTACTACCTTCCAACTCAAATAATTTGCTAAAATCCAACTTATGCATCCCAGAACAGATTTTAAAAAGCTCAATCATATCACTCCTCACACATCTTATTTCGAATGACAACATATTTAATACTTCAGTTTATCTCCTTATTGAAAGTGCTTCAGGAAAGGTATTTTTTTGTTGCCCTCCTGTGTATTGACTCTAGCAGGTTGATGTAATGTCTAAAATATGGTGACCATGCTTGTATACAGTACTCTAAATGTGGCCTGACATATGAGTTGTAGAGTTTAAGGATAACCTCTTTACTTTTGTAGCTAACATTCCTCTTAATGTATCCTAGCACCCTATTTGCTCTATTTTTTGCCTGAATACACTGCTTCGAAAACTTAAGGGACCTATCTACCACTACGCCTAAGTCCTTCCCATCCTCAACTTCTCATCCATTTCATAGCTAAATTACCTATTATCCCTTCCCATGTTAATAACTTTGCATTTTTTAAGATTAAAAGTCATCTGTCACTTCTGAGCCCAAGCTAGTAACTTATTTAAGTCACTCTGCACTTTTAAGCTACCCTCAACTTCTTTGACTACAGCTGCCCGTATAGTGTCATAATCAAAAATTGACACTTTGCTATTTACAGCTTCCCGAGATCATTTATATAAACTATGAATTATAAAGGGCCTAGGACTGATCCTTGAGGTACGCCACTGATAACGCCCCTCCACTGTGACCTCCCCCATTCAGTACAACTCTCTGTTTCCTGTCTTTCAGCCATTCAGTTATCCAATTCATAACTTTACCACATATCCCATATAATTTTAATTTGTGAACTAGTCTCCTATGTGGAACCTTATCAAAAGCTTTGCTAAAATTTAAGTAAATTACATTAACATTCACTATTCCCTATCAATTATACGCCGTGCCTAAGGTGGAGCCGCCATGCCGATGGGCTGCTAGGTCACTAGGCCGGAGCAGTGGCGGCAGCTGGTTTTGCCGAAGGCGTGTTCACCGGTCGCAGAGCGGGCTACCGCGTGGGGCGATAAGCGTTTGCGTCCCGTGATAATTATAGGGTCACCGTGCTCAATGATGAGTCTCTCAAATCAAATATCTTCCCCCTCTGCCTTCCCCTCTAACATCATCAGAGCCGCCTTCGGGCAGCTCCAGAGGAAAAGGAGGTCCCACCATCCCCTGTTCTTTCGCAGGGGACCCTCCAAACTTCTTCTACCGGAGAAGAGCCTTACTCCTCTCATATGCCTACAGGTGCATGGGACTCCCTGTCACCCCCTTCTCTGTCGTTTTTCGTGCTGCAGTCCTCCCTTTACTTTCCAAGGAGACTGCCAAGAAAGCAGGGAAGCGAGTTCATTCCCTGCCCACCTCTACTAAAAAGAACAAGAAGAGGAAAAAGACGAAAATGAATCTGGGCTCCTCTCCCTCTGCGGGAGTTGCGGGGAGGGCCGTGGCAGCTGCTGTTTCGGTGTGTCACCAAGCCAAGAACGGCACGTCCGGCCACGCTGTGCCCCCGGCTGGGAAGTCCCTGACAAAGATCAAATGTGCGCAGGGCTGAGCCTTGGTTACGTCGGGTCGCCTCGGTTACGTCGGGTCCCCTCATTCCGAGGTTACCTGGCGTTTTCGAGCCCGCTGACTTCAAACGCTTCCTAGTTATTCTCTCCATTGTCGCAGCATGTTGGCTAAGGGCAACATGATCCATCAGAGGAGAGCTAGCGTAATTGATAGAGAGCCGAAGTTGACCTGTTTCTCGGAAGGGAGCCTTTTGGCGAATGCGTCGAATACACTCGAGGCGGCTAAAATTAGTGCCCTTCGGAAACTTGATGGCACGCCAGTGAGTATATCGACGCCCTCTACCGTGAACTTTGTGAAAGGAGTGGTTTATGCGAGGGAACTCGTGGACTACTCCATAGATGACAGCACCTTAGAGCTGGCCGACCATGGAGCGGTCAAGGTTAAGCGAGTGATGAGAAAACAGGGAGGGGCCTCGAGACTCTCCTACATACTTCGTCACGTTTGATTGTGGCAAGCTCCCTGAGTCAGTGCTTGCTGGTTGGTATCGCTACCGCGTGAAGGCATTCGTGCCACTCCTGCGGAGGTGCTACTGCTGTCCCCGCTGTGGCCATATGAATCGCTCCTGTAGACGCTCAAATTCAGGGACCCTCGAAGTCTATGTAAGTTGCTCCAAGGCCGAACAAAATAAATCCAAATCATGTGTGACCAAGTGTGTCAATTGTGGTCAGACGCACCTCGCTTTTTCGAAGCAATGTTGTGCGTATCTCCTTGAGAAGGAAATCTCGGCCGTCCAGGCCCAGGATACTCACTAACTTCGCGAGGCTAAGGACTTAGTCCTAGTGCAACCAGCGCTGCCTGGGACGTCTTATGCATTAATGTTACGAAAGACACCTTCTGTTCCTGGCCCCTCAGGGACTACGATCTAGGGTGTTTTCGGGCCCATTCGGACCACTTCTGCGGGCTCTACCCACCCCAGGCGCTCCCCTTGTACAGCTGGTGGCATAAAGAGTTCAAGGCCAGCCACAGCTAAACCCAGGGATCCCCTCCTTTCCCCAGCGCTTCCCTTGAGTCGTTAGACTCACCTTAAGCAACATCCCTGAAGTTGGTCGTGAAGACATCTACCGGGGTTTGGAAAGCTGCCTGCCAATAGTAGGAAAGCAATAAATGAGTTTCGGTTCCTGCTAACACACCGAATGCTAGGCTGGGTCACTCGAAGGCGGTAGAGCCTCCAAAGGAGGGACTTTGGGCTCTGAAACCGCCCCACCTGCCTAAGCTTTCGAGGCGGAGGGAGGAAAAGACTCGCATGACGAGCCTAATCTCCTCCAATATGTCCTCCAAGTCCATAGCGCCTTCCGCACATTGTCCAGCCAACAGCACCCGGAGTTCTGCCTTCAACACATTGTCCAGCCAACAGCGCCCGGAGTGGTGCCTCCAGAAAGCTTAGGATCATTCCCGTGAAGGTCTCCTCTTCGAAGAGGGCCCACGCAA
Source organism: Ceratothoa steindachneri (assembly GCA_963969495.1). NCBI lineage: Eukaryota > Metazoa > Arthropoda > Malacostraca > Isopoda > Cymothoidae > Ceratothoa > Ceratothoa steindachneri. The sequence goes on along the minus strand of OZ018317.1, from coordinate 81,144,563 downwards.
GTCCTCCGAGCTAGGCCTGGAGGTCATATTCCGTCAATGGAAATGTTTTGGACTCCGTGCCACCTGGGAGTCGCTGAGGAGGCTCGTCTCGTCACGTTTTCTCTTATCTATCCTTTTGTAGGAGACCATGCTGGGCGCGTGCCCCCTGCTCACCCTCCCGGGGTATAAGGGTTTTGCCACCGCACCACCACAGGTCGGGGGCCGGACAGGAGGATGCGCCATTTACCCCTGGCCTGATGTCTCCGTCCTTCACTTCGCTTTAGACCCCTTTTAGGCCGTAGCTGTGCATCTGCACCTGGATAGGAGGTATAATTATTTCTGCGTACATTCCACCGTAAGCCGACTTCAACATGGGGGACATCCGCTGCGTCGTGACACGGTTGCCAAGGCCGTTTCTCTTTCTCGGGGACCTGAACGGGAGAACAGCCTTTGGGGAGACTACTCGATCAATCCCAGTGGTCAGGTCTTTGCCGACCAGATCGATGAACTGGGGATAGATGTCCTAAATGTGGATGAGTTTATGCATCACTGCCCGAGAACCGCCTTATTTTTCTGTCTCGGTCTATATCTGTGCTCTCCAGATGCACAGCCTGATTTTATGGGGTGGTGGGTAGTCGATGAAATCCATGGTAGTGATCACTTTCCCATTTAAATATTATTTTCTGGGCCACTGCCACCTGAGAGCCCGCCCCGGTAGTGCTGGTTCGCATTTCAGGAAATAACTGATTTCTCTGTTTTAGCCGAGGAGTTTAGGTCGGTAGATGAGGCCGTTGAGTTCTTCTCCAAGGACCTCCTAGATCGTCTGGGCGATTTTCTTCCCGACCGATCCCGTGGTGGTCAGCCTAGTGTGAAATGGCTGTCAAACAGAAACGTTATGCCTATATGCGCTATAAGCGCAGACCGCACGATTTCACGGTTGGCGAATTTCTTCGATCTAGGGAGGGTTCCGTTGTTTCATAGATGGCTTGTCACTTTTCTTGGTAGGCATACGTGTCTTCACTTAACGGAAAAACCTTTCTAGAAGAGGTGTGGAAGCGAGTCAAAAAGATTCGGGGCAAGTTCTCAGGACCCCCCTCATATTCTCCAGGAGACTGGGACTGCAATCTCCGATTTCACTTCCATGAAGGAGTCCTTTGCGACCGCTTTCTCCGCATTATCTAGCCGAGATGCTGCTCCGCCAGCATTCAATGCACGTCGTGATGTCGCGGAAGGCCGCCGACTCGACTTTACCACCAGAGGCGGAGAACCCTTCAACGAAAGGTTTAGTTTGAGTGAATTGCGTTACGCTCTTGCTTCGTGCGCGCCACCACCCATGGTCCAGACGATGTCCCATACGCCATGCTTCGACACCTGGTTGAGCGAGGCATGGCCTTTCTTTTAGATTTGTTCATCAACACATGGGTAGAGAGTATCCTCCCGACTCCTGGGGAATCGCTACTGTGCTCACTTTTCGCAAACCGGGGAAAGATCACTCTAACCCGCCTGGTGTCCGCCCAATCCTTCTAACCTCCTGCGTGTGCAAGTTGATGGAGAAATTGATCAATGTTAGATTAGCCTTTTTACTGGAGAGTGGAGGCAACCTGTCTTCTTCAAAGTGTGGCTTCCACATATTCGACTCCACGTCGGGTGCTCTGCTATGACTGGAAAATGCCGTCTGTGAAGCCTTCCTTTGCGGACAGCACTATGCCACGGTGTTTTTCGATCTGCAGAAGGCCTGTGATATTGCTTGGCGATACGGTATCATGGAGACTCTCCCCCACGATGGGGGCGAGCGGACGCCTGCCAATCTTAATATCTAAATTTTTGCGAGATCGTCGATTCCGCGTACGAGTAGGGAGAACCCTCTCCGGCCCAATAGAGTAGGTACAGGGTCTCCCGCAGGAAAGTGTCCTCAATGTTACACTCTTTGGCCTGTTTATCAACTGTATCACCTCCGTGCTGCCTGAACGTGTTCTCACTACGCTCTATGTGGACTACCTTTCGATCAATTTTGGTTTGGAGCATCGAACCCAAAAGGCATTGAACGTCTCTCGCTATGCCGAAGCGCACAGGCTTCGGTTTTCCTTGGCCAAGACTAAGGTGGTGCACTTCTGCCGCCATCCACGGCTCCACCCCGATCCAAAATTGTTACTAAATGGGGTTCGCCTGGAAGTGGTTAACTTGTACCGTTTCCTTGGTCTTGTATTTGACTGACGCCTCACCGGGGAGGTTCATTTTCACAGCCTTAGGGTCTCTTGTACTCGTGCCATGGATATTCTTCGCTCCGTGACGTTTAGCGCCTGGGTCCGATCTTCTGTTCGTTCAAAGCTCGACTACAGATTCTAGTTTTATGCATCCGTAGCTGACCGTGTATTGCGGAAGATTGACATGATTTACCCTACCGGCCTTCGCCTGGCGAACACACATCCCCCATTGAGAGCCTACTTCTCGATGCTGGGGAGATGCTATTCGCTTTGCGCCGTGTACAGTGTATTATTAGCATGTACGCGCAAACCCGGAGCCTCTATCATTCGCCTACGGCTCTCACTGTATCCGCAGCTATTTACGACGGTGCCATACCCTAAGATACGCCAGTCATACACTTAACCCAAAGGGCTAGGAAACTCCTTTGAGAGCTTCGTATAGATCTCGGAGCACACTTCGTGTCACGCTGGAACCGTACCAGTGTGTACGGATCGCTCCAAGTTCCAAGAGGAGGTTGGTTTCCATGCCGTGTCCCCTCTGTTTGAATTTAACAGGGGGCTGCCAGGCGCTGGATCTGGCTTCACGGCCGAGCTGGTTGCAATACACCGATCGGTACGGGAGATAACGCCACAGGCTTGGTTCGGGGACTGGATTGTGATTTATAGACACTCAAAACGCCCTGAATGCTCTCAAGGCATCGGAATCTCCCTATCCCCTGGTTCGTGATATCTTTGACGCCACAGTTTTATCGAGCCGGCCGGATGTAGAGATTATCTTCTGCTGGGTTCATGGACATGTAGGAATTGCGTGGGATAAGCACGCCGATGAGGGCGCCAAAGCGTCCGCGAGGAGTGGGCGAACAGACCACAGTTTCTATCTTCATCACACGGATTAGGTGTTAGGAATACTGGCTTCCCTCCGGGTAGCTTGGCAAAGAAAATAGCAGACGGTCGAGGGGAACCCTAAAGTTATGTGTGCTCTTTTGCTGAGACTGTTCCCGTGGATTTCCCCCAATGCCACGACGGCTTCAGGTTGCTTTCTGTCGTCTTCGAATTGGACACACTCCCGGGACGCCTGCCATTTGATTAAGCGCTCTTCTGCGCCTTATTGCAACGACTGCCTTGTCCCCCAGGATGTTCGGCACATTCTTGTTGAATGTTCCATTCTGGGTGACCTTCGCGCACGCTACCTGCCAGGGTACAGTGTCGAGCAGGGTTGCTATAGCTGGTCCCTTGTACTCGGGAAGGAATTCATGCACACAGATTTGAGGACTATACGACTTTTTGGAGGAGGCTGGCCTCTTCTACTTTATTTGACTTTATGTAGGTCGCAGGTTCTTGCGCCGGGGAAAAGCGGGCCTCCTCCCGCCATCGGAGCGCGCTTCCTTCTTGCATTTTGGCTTTGTTTATTGTTGTGTTTTTTTTTAGCCCCTGTCCTTTATTATCGTTGTTAATTTTTATTTACACATCTTTATTTGTTTTTTTTTAATATAGCCTAGTAGTAGGCTGTGTCGAGTACGACGACTTATGCCCAAGTAGGCAGTCGCCAGATGGGTTTAAAAAAAAAAAGTCGATTTATCATTATATATAATCCAAGATTCCACTCTTTCTCTATTATGTGAGTCGCTATAAATCACAATCTGTTCTCTGAACCGAGCCCGTCACGTTATCTCCCGAACCTCATAAGTAAATATCCCAAACGGTTGGAAGCTGTACTAGAGACGAAAGATCATATCCCCAAATACTAACTGGTTTTCATAGATGTAACGGATACTTTTTTAAACGTTCGTTTGATATTTTTGCCGTAATCATAGTAATGTTTTACTATTTTTGCAATATGAGACCAATTTGTATTCAACGTACAAAATACATAAGATGTTCAATTTTTGATTGCTTTGCTGTTGTGTAACTATGGTAAATAAACTTTTGACCATGTATCGGATATTTATTGCACCCACTGTATGTCTATAGCTGCTGATCTCTTTATTTGGCTTGCCAGGCTTTTATATGAAGATCATGCGGGCTCTTTTAAACTGATCCGGACAGTAGTCAACGTTGAGGTAGGCGTTGCATCCCTCGAATAGAGCCTCGTTGATGTTATCAAAGGCGTTGAACAAATACATTTTTGAGATGCCCGTTATCCCAGGCGCTTTTTGCTTAAAACTTTTGAGGGCTATTCATATTCTTCGTGCGAAAAAAGTGTGCCTTCTCGTGCGAGACGTGTCCTCGCCCACGAAGTGATGTGGTGTTAGGTCAGCTCCTAGTTTCTCTGAAGTCTAAGAAGAACTTGTTCCTCGTACCTATCGTCAAAGAATTAGTTTTCTTCGTCGCTAATGCGGAAACAGTTTTGCCAGTACCTTCGGAATTCCCGCTCGATGTTTTGGTCTTCCGTATATTCCACACCATTTACTTTGGTATTTCTGCGACTCTTGGGGATGAAGGGTGATCGCAATCTTTTTGTTTGACTCCAGAATTTTCTAGGGTCCCCTTGTTCGTCGATGTTAGCAATCATTTTGTCCAATCGATCTCTTGATTTCTCCATTATGAGATGTTTAATTTCATTCCTCAGATCTCGTAGTTCCTGTTACCCACGTGCTGTAATCTCGTACATGTATTTAAAGAAGATAGTTGCTGCTTCCAGCTGATCCATCTTTTCCCGTATTCTATAGTTCCACCCTGGAGCCGGTAGTATTTTGTGCTCCGGCCAAGGGACAGCTAAGCGGTCAGCCTCCATGATCTTTGAGGTGAGATGGTCGAGTTTCCATCGATTTCTTCTAGTGAAGCACCTTCTAGTTATCCAACCTGTAGATGTTGCAAAGGATCTCGGTGTCTCCGAATTGGTTCTCACAAGGCATTTACGTTTAGGAATTTGAACTTGGATCGGGGAGGTGGAGATGAGGAGGGCTACTTCATATTCTTCGTGCAAAAATGGTCTGCCTTCTTCTCGTGCGAGACGTGTCTCGTCCACGAAGTGATGTGGTGTTAGGTCTTCTTAGTTCCTGAAGTCTAACAAGAACTTGTTCCTCATATCTATCGTCAAGGAATTTTTCTTCGTCGCTAATGCGGAAACGGTTTTGCTTGTACCTTCTGAATTCCCGCTCGATGTTTTGATCTTCTGTGTATTACACGCCATTTACTTCGATATTTCTGCGACTCTTGGGGGGGGGGGGGAGTGAGTGCCTCGCAATCTTTTTATTTGACCTCAGAATTATCTAGGGTCCCTTTCTGCGCCGATGTTAGCAATTATTTCGTCCCACCGATCTTTTAATTTTTCTATTATGAGATGTTTAATTTCATTCCTCAGATCTTATGCGTCGATGTTAGCAATCATTTCGTCCCACCGATCTTTTGATTTTTCCATTATGAGATGTTTACTTTCATTACTCAGATCTCGTAGTTCCTATTACCGACGTGCCGTGATCCCGGACATGTATATAAAGAAGATAGTTGCTTCCAGCTGATCCATCTTTTCCCGTATTTTATGGTCCCACCTTGGAGCCGGTAGTATTTTGTGCTCCGTCCAATGGACAGCTAAGCGTTCAGCCTCCAAGATCTTTGAGTGGAGATGGTCGAGTTTCCATCGATTTTTTCTAGTGAAGCACCTTCTAGTTCTCCAACCTATAGAGTTGCAAATGATCACGGTATGTCTCCCAGTTGGTTCTCGCCAGGTATCTACTAATATGTTCTGATGGGGGGTGAAAGGGCCAGGAAGAGTCACATGATTCAGAGAGAAGTTCCGTTTCGTTAATACTATGTCCGGTGTGGTTGACGATCTTTCCGTGTAGAAAGTGGCGAGATCGGGTCCTTCTCTCTATACTATGCCTCTCTCAATCAAAAGGCTCAGCAAGTTGTCAGCTCTATTGAAAGCTCTCGTATAGCCGACTTTCCTACATCGGGCATTTAAGTCTCCGATTAAGATCGTTGAGGTTTCTCTCCAGAAGAGTCGCAGGAAGTTTGGTATCGGGGGATATGGGCGCCTGGGTGGTTGGTATCCGACCGCAACTACCAGGTCATCGTATGTCATGGGGATCTTTATTGCTAGGTACGATTCTTCCAAATCCTGTATCTACTTGAATTTAATCCCTTTTCTTATGGCAATTGCTACTCCGTCATACCTCTCTTTCGAATGGATAGCCATCAGAACTTCATAATTGTAGATTTTTATATACTCGCTTTAGTCATTTAATCCATGCTCAGATATAAGAACGATACATTTTACTTTTGGCGTGCCAACCATTTACATTGAGCGAGAAAATCTTTAAATTCTTGACGTATTTGTTACAAGTAGTCATGATTAGTTGTTGTTTGGTTGCTTTACTTTAGCTCTTCTTTCCTTGGACGGCGACCTTACCCTTCCCGATCACTTCTTTCTAAATAGATACTGGTTTAAATTAAAGTAGGATTCGGGTCAGATTTGCATCATTCCTCGTTTTAAGGCCTGTATTAAATCTTCTTCCGTGATGCCAGCATCGAAGTCCCAATTGTATTTGCCTTTAAGGATGCGAAAGATAACACGCGATATTAAAAATGAACACCTGAATCAAAATGCTGGGAAATGACGCGTGGAGTTCGAAATTATTTTAACGTTTGAAGTTATTCATTGATTGACGGGATATTATTAAATTCTGGGCACCATTTTATGGTATATGGTTATTAGTGGGATTGATTTTAGTTAATAAATCAGCCTAGATAGCTATTTGAAAACCATTACCGTAAATTTGTTGAATTGGATGGAATAGTCGTCTGCTAATATTTAGACCTAACGAGGTTTGTAAGAAAAACGGACGATAAACAAAATAAATATATTTACAAAATCAACGCATGCACAATGAGAGAATTGAATTCGGAAATAACTAGTGAGTGGTTATTACAATTATACGGATGAATGATATAATTAAATTGAGAATTGCTAAGGAATACAACGTAATACAATGTATGAAAGTAATGAAAAGTAGAGTGAAATGTAAGATGAAGTGAGGTAGGGTATGGTAAAGTAACTAAGATATGGTAACTATGATAAACTGTGAATTGGGATCTGCAATGAGAGAAGTAGCCAGAATTAGGACCTACTCTCGTATGGCAGTTTGCAGAGAATAAGTGTAAGAGGATGGATAATTAAAGTAAAGTAAAGTTGTCTGGTTTTAGTCCTCCTATCAAGCTATGCAGCTTCTCCCGCGGACGTCAGCCAGGGCAAGCCCCACCTCCCCACCGTGATACCCAGTCACGGCGGTAACCTCCATGGTAAACAGCGTCAGCTTAGAAAGAATCCGGACCGAGATTCGAACCGCGATTGGAATTAAATGACTAAATGGAGAAGGAATGATTCCCGACCTTTATGCTGAGAATGGCGAGAGACGAGTGAGGAGTATTTATGTTCAATGTGGTTGAGCTGGAAACGTGTTAGTTTGTGTGTTTGACTAAAGTAAGTGTTGCCGAAAAGAATGTATTTTAGCCATAATTTTTGGATGGTAATTATATATTATAAAAGATATATTGAAAATACATATACAAAATATTTGAGATTTTGGATTTATTATTTATACATAATAAAATTGAGATTTTACATAAAATTTAATAGAAATTATAGAAATTAAATGGGAAATAAATGGATAATTTTACATTGAATTTAAAAAGGAAGGTATGCCAATATTTATGAACAAGGTACATTACGTTAAAATTATATTAGGTAATGGTAATATTTAAATTGATGCAATGGAATATTGATACATGGAATATTTTATAGAAATGCCAGAGGGCATTGCTATACCTGTACACCCCTATAAATTGGTAACCCTATAACTAAGGAACATTTATAGAACATTATCATCCATAATTCATATACGACCTATAAGTGGTGACCCTTCGTTTCGACCGGAGAGTGAAGGTATAGAAGAAATCGACGCAACAAACCATCGTCAGACATGATAAGGTGAATAGGACTTCGTGAACACTGTCAACATCAAGTGGCCCTTCTTTAATGAAACAGTAGTACCAGGTTGGTTCAAAATTGTGAAGGCCCAATTTCATATCTCCGGAATTAAATAAGCGGAGATTAAATTTTTCCATGAATCAGCCTCACTTCCTCCTGAGACCTTCTCGTTGCCATTTTGTCGGACCAAAATTATCCTCTTTTGAGGGCGGAAGTCATTGGAAGTTTCGTGAAGACCAAACCCGAACTTTTTGATAAGCTCATCGAATCTTCCACGCCCACAGGCCGCCCCTAGACCAATTTGAAATAACTAGGAAGAACTGCCCTGCAGGTAAGAGTTGGTGAAGACTCGTAAGGCAAAAATTCATCGAGTCTCTATCGGCTAACATCGCGCCCATAATGGCCACTCAAAAATAAGTCACCCTGGCACAATTAAAAAAAGTGACTGATGAACTCATGATATTTGGTCCTGTGCAGTGCCTTAATATTAATACTAGTAGTGAATCGATAGGTCGCAGTTCCGTTTCCGTATCCAACGCGTTTATGCCGTATTCAAATAAAGATGCGTGTGATAAAAGTATATAAATAATTCGGCGGTAAGTCAGCGGTCAGTGCCCAAAGGTGCGTATCTTAATGGGAATCGTACCAGTTATATGTAAAATAGAAATTGCGACCCTTCGAAAAAAACAAACAAACAAACAAAACAAAGACCTTTAGTTTGCCACTCACATGTATTATTTGGGAAGAATGCGAAATATATTCCGAGGCATTTTAATCTTTTAGTGGACTGTACGTGCTTTATACTTAAAGACAAACTTGCATCTAAAGTATGATTATCTATAGAGCCGGTGGTAGCATTAATTATCAATGACCTTCAGCACCTCCTGCCCCATTTCAGAGCCATAATGAGGGAATATGAGTCTCTGTACGCACTCGTACCTGCTCAGTCCTCCCAGGCATCGTCACGCCTAATGATTCACCGTACCAGCTAGTGACGTATTGCTACCCTGTACCCAAATGGTAGACGGATCGCCACGACCGGTGGCATTCTTTTCGAGCACTAAGCCGGACGCAGCAAGCATACTCCACCTACAGCTGAGAGCTCCTAGCGGTGTATCTTGCTGTCAAGGCACTTCAGGCAGTCATGGGAACCACGCTCCTGTGCCGAAAACCTTTAGTTTCGTCATCGAAGTTCGACTCCAAATTTATTCAAGGACTGGCATCAACCATGGCACAAGTTGACTTCGCGCAGGCATCGATAGGGCACCTGCATTAGGTGGCCAAGCTTTTCGTGCCCCCCAAATTTTGCGAAGTAAGTCTGGTGGGTCCGAATAGAACGCGTGCACAAACCACTATAAGCGCCATATGCTGGCCTTTTCCTGGTAATTGAGCGCAGCAATAAGGTTGGCACTTTGGAATTCCCTGGCGGAAGAAGGGACACTGTTTGGGTGGACAGATTAAAACCGGCGAGATTACCTCGCTCACATAATAGTAACGTGCAGGGTGCTCAGCAACGCCCTTTGGATTCAGGCAGAAATTAAGAAGAGGACCGGGTGCACTTCATCTCGTAGAGTGCATGGCACGGTAGAGAATGATGCCACAAGAAGTCAATCGGACACCTCTACAAGAACCAGAGAGGGGACGGCAAGACGGACGTTTTCACGTGCTCTAAGAAGCGAGTCACGTTTGCCGAGAATCCGTCGTTCATGTATTTCTAATCATTGTGTAGGCAAAATTATAGCCACACATTAAATGAAAGAGGAAGAGACATAAATATATACACGCCTAGCTGCGTCTATAGCTTTATTATATGACTTATTATAGGTTTGTTAAGTGTTGTAGACATGATTATATAGAAATCTAAAAAAGGATAGAAAAAAAGTGTGGATGAATTGTATATAAATGTATTAGATTTTATTATCATTGTATTATATGGCAGAACATGACATAAAAAGGCCCATTTTATGTAAGTGTCGATGCCCTGTGCCTATGTTGTAAATGCTGTCAGAAATTAAGTGTGCCAAAAATAAGTATTTAATTTAATATGTATCTACCTATGTAATGTTACGCTATTTTCTCACTTACTCCATTATTGCCATGGGAGTACTGTAGTGATCAAGGTATGTAATAAGTAGGTTAGTGCCACCAAATGGCAGGATTCAATAGGACCAACGAAAAACTACTCAAAATGGACGCACGGTGGTCTTATTAAATCCCAGCATACTCCATTCATAAAATAAATGTCTAAAAATGGAATAAGGAATTAGGAATGTATAGATTAAATTGCGTCTAAAATTTGAATAAAAAAATAGGGACTGTAATCATTTGTTAATATAATATATATATATATATATATATATATATATATATATATATATATATATATATATATATATATATATATATATATATATATAATATATATATATATAAATATATATATAAATATATAAATATATATATAAATATATATATATATATATATATATATATATATATATATATATATATATATATATATATATATATATATATATATAAATATATATATATATATAAATATATATATATATATATATATATATATATATATATATAAATATATATATATATATAAATATATATAAATATATATATATATATATAAATAAATATATATATATATATATATATATATATATATATATAAATATATATAAATATATATATATATATATATATATATATATATATATATATATATATATATATATATATATATATATATATATATATATATATATATATATATATATATATATATATATATATATATATAGAGAGAGAGAGAGAGAGAGAGAGAGAGAGAGAGAGAGAGAGAGAGACTGCTAGGAACCCGCTAAGTAACTTCGTGACGTGCCGTTTACCCTGTTATAGGCCAATATTAGAATAAAGCATATTTTTGCACGTCCTTCTTTACCTCGATTTCCCTGAAACTCTCGGTAACCTCAGCTAAAATAAAAACACTGAAGAATCCTATATGGAGTCATATTTACTTTACCTTCATATAAGTTGGTTACCACTATAAATTGGTACTTTTTTCTGTACACCCTTTTAAATTGGTAACCCTATAACTAAGGGACATTTATAGAACATTATCTCCCATAAGTAGCAAACCACCTATAAGTGGTGACCCTATGTTTCGACCTATAACGTTAATGCGTTCCACTATTTAGTAATATGTTATAATATTGTAGGTATAACAATATTGTTAAGCGAAACATATTGGGTAACTGGACGAGACATTATGGAAAAAGGATAAAAGACCACTAAGACGGCTGGCGAAGCTCTTCTTAATAATTATTTCCTTAATTTGCCCTCCACATATTTATTTATTTTGAATTTTAAGGTTAAATTTAAATTATTTTTTTTCTAAACCTAAACAATAGAGCTTATATATATATATATATATATATATATATATATATATATATATATATATATATATATATATATATATATATATATATATATATATATATATATATATATATATATATATATATATATATATATATATATATATATATATATATATATATTTAAGAAAAGTGAGAGGTTGAATAGGAAAATTCTCAGTGCATGCTCTTAATATACATAATTCACAAAATTTCAGCGCGAAAGTGAAAATTTCCCTGTATCCTGCCGGCGTCAGAAAATTGATGTTGTGGATAAAAGTGAGGAAAAAGTAATAATTAAGACAACAGGAGAATGCGAAGAGGAGGAAAAAAATAAAGATACAATTTGAAGAATATTGGGGAAGAATCATTCAGGTATGAGAGGAATGGGAAGAAATCCTAGCTTATGCTAGGCTCAGATCGTGATAGGTTTTGTTCATATTTCTTTTGCCCTTCAAAGCGTTTGGTTGTGCCTTTTAAGACTTCCTTAGCTGCGAACTCAACCTTTTCTGTTAACTTCAATCCAGAACACCGATAAGTAACCTACCTTTTTAAATAACAAACGTGAAGCGCCCCCATACTAAGATCCACGACGGTCAGCTAAGCTGCCACGGTTTACCCATGGCTTCAGCCTCGAGAGTCCCGGAGGTTAGCTCCCAAGGGGAGTGGCAAACTCCATCACCTCGCCGAAAAAAAAAGTGTCTTACAAGAAAGCCTGGAAATAGACGATAACGCTGACATATGTTTGTCACAACCTATTTAAGCTCCTTTTCCATCCTAACTTAACTTGACCAAACTTAGGAATAGCGAAAAGTAGAACATCAACAAATTCCAAATTTTTATCTGGGAGATTACAATAAATTACGAAACTTGCTAAATCATAATAGGTGGCATATAGAATAAAGCATACTTATGAGATGTGGGGCACTTTTAAGTCTATATTAAACATAGTCCAGGAGCAGTGTATTCCAATGAAGGCTATCAGGAAGAAATGTAGAAGGCCAGTATGTTGGAATCACGAGATAGCTAGGAAAATTTCTGAGAAGGAAAGGGCATACAAGAGAGTTTACAGAGATAAAGTACTTTTGAGAATTTAAATCATTATAGGTCAACCAGAAATGAGCTAAATAAGATTATTAAGAAGAGCAAAAGGGCGGCAGAAAATAATTTATCTCAAAACAATAATAAAGATCCAAGAAAATTCTTATATTGGAGTTAAATACTAGTAAATCATCTGGCCCAGACAACATTCATTATAGGTTACTCAAAGAAGGTGTAAATAGTTGTCACACACGTAATATCTGATAGTTTGCATTTTTTTTTCTGACGAGGGCTGTGACGTGATATCGTGGGACCTACGTTCGCTTAATTGAGGCTGACACATCCTCCAAAAAAATTCTAGAATTTTCGTTCGCTTTGATCGGCCAGTTCCCTCCTACTTATTTAATCGAATATTAAAATTGGATTAAGATTATTGCAATTTTGTCATGAAAGAAAGTATTTGATGTCTGGAGTTGGGAATTTTCATTGTATGTTGATGTAGCATTTGGATTTTGAACGATCCATATTTTTTAATGTTCTGTGGAATTCAATGTCGAGGCATTCATTCTTCACAAAGGTCAGACAATATTTTCGTGCATGGAGAAGAAAGTTGTGTTTAGGAGCAGAGTGTGTTTTGTGCAATTATTTTCCGGTTTCGTGCGTCTCGGAAGGCTATTGCTATTTAAGGCTATCGCGATTTAAGGCTATCGGATTTTAGGTCATCGCGATTTAAGGTTATCGCGATTTAAGGTTATCACGATTTAAGGTTATCACGATTTAAGGTTATCGCGATTTAAGGTTATCGCGATTTAAGGTTATCGTGATTTAAGGTTATCGTGATTTATTGACTTAGTGTAAGACAACCGGCAGAGTTGTACCCTTTTTGTATTTTAATGCGGGATTACCGCAAGTGTTGTACCTCTCGTGCATTTTTGGTAGGACAACCGTGTGTGGTGTCCTTGTTTTTGTGTGGCCCATACTAGGCCTGATTTTGGTGGTCGTGAGTGACCCTAATTTTTGTATAAGCCTTCAAATAAATATATATATATATATATATATATATATATATATATATATATATATATATATATTAAGAAAATTATTGCAGTAACGCAATTAATTATGCGGTTATAAGGCTATTTTTTGGCAAACCAGTCTTCCTCAAAGCGTTCGGAAGGAGCTCTTCTCACATACACGAAAAGGTAGCACTTAAAATAGGCGTTCTCTCAGATAGCCAAAAAAACTATCTTTCGATTAGCGTTTTTAAGTGTCACCCATGCTTTTCGAAGGGAATGGAAAATTTGTTTGATTCTCCAATTTCGCCTCGCCTTATAAATTAAGAAAATTATTGCAGTAACGCAATTAATTATGCGGTTAAAGGGATATTTTTTGGCAAACCAGTCTTCCTTAAAGCCTTCGGAAGGAGCTCTTCTCACACACACGAAACGGTAGCACTTAAAATAGGCGTTCTCTCAGATAGCCCCCAAAAAACTATCTTTCGATTAGCGTTTTTAAGTGTCACCCGTGCTTTTCGAAGAGAATGGAAAATTTGTTTGATTCTCCAATTTCGCCTCGCCTTATAAATTAAGAAAATTATTGCAGTAACGCAATTAATTATGCGGTTAAAAGGCTATTTTTTGGCAAACCAGTTTACCTCAAAGCCTTCGGAAGGAGCTCTTCTCACATACACGAAAAGGTAGCACTTAAAATAGGCGTTCTCTCAGATAGCCCCCCCAAAACTATCTTTCGATTAGCGTTTTTAGGTGTCACCCATGCTTTTCGAAGAGAATGGAAAATTTGTTTGATTCTCCAATTTCACCTCGCCTTATAAATTAAGAAAATTATCGCAGTAACGCAATTAATTATGCGGTTAAAAGGCTATTTTTTAGCAAACCAGCCTTCCTCAAAGCCTTCGGAAGGAGCTCTTCTCACATACACGAAAAGGTAGCAATTAAAATAGGCGTTCTCTCAGATAGCCAAAAAAACTATCTTTTGATTAGCGTTTTTAAGTGTCACCTATGCTTTTCGAAGAGAATGGAAAATTTGTTTGATTCTCCAATTTCGCCTCGCCTTATAAATTAAGAATTTATTGCAGTAACACAATTAATTATTCGGTTAAAAGGCTATTTTTTGGCAAACCAGTCTTCCTCAAAGCCTTCAGAAGGAGCTCTTCTCACATACACGAAAATGTAGCGCTTAAAATAGGCGTTCTCTCAGATAGCCAAAAAAACTATCTTTTGATTAGCGTTTTTAAGTATCACCCATGCTTTTCGAAGAGAATGGAAAATTTGCTTGATTCTCCAATTTCGCCTCGCCTTATAAATTAAGAAAATTATTGCAGTAACGCAATTAATTATGCGGTTAAAAGGCTATTTTTTGGCAAACCAGTCTTCCTCAAAGCGTTCGGAAGGAGCTCTTCTCACATACACGAAAAGGTAGCACTTAAAATAGGCGTTCTCTCAGATAGCCAAAAACCTATGTTTCGATTAGCGTTTTTTTATAGGGGAAACGGGGAGAAATCTAGACAAGAGATTGTACGAACACAAAAGAGATATTAGAGTGGGCAGCGAAAGTAGTGGAATATTTTGCCGTTAGAGACAAGAATCATACGATCGATTTCAATGGAAGCAAAATGTTTTGAAATCGGCCAACTATGTTAAAAGAAGAATCGCAGAATCAAGCTTGATATCGTCAGTTCCTAATTTAAATCTATCTGAGGGTCAATTTTCTTTTAATCCTGTAATAAGATCGCAAATAAACAAAATAGTAAAATGCCAGCCCTTTAATATGTTTAGGCCTACCCCCCCCCCCAGATTAGCCACAAGTAGGGGATTGGGGGTAAAAAGAGGGGCTCTTGTGTTATGCTTATATGCATTTCTCTTATATTTTCTGCCCAGTGTCAGTTGAAAAAGGGTGTGAGATACACCGAAACTTTTCTGAATTAAATTGTCTTCGGAGAATGTGGTTTAATTCCTCATATATATATATATATATATATATATATATATATATATATATATATATATATATATATATATAGATAGATAGATAATTACCTACTTCGACCATGGAAAGATTGCTGCAAGAGGCCAAACTTCTTGGTTTGGAGGGCAAGGAAATCAGGGATTATGTTAGAGAACAACAGGCAGCTGCGCGTGAGGAAGGAAAAGCTGAGTGGGAGGCTGCTAAACTCCAAGCTGAGCAGGCAGCTGCACGGGAAGAAAGAGAAGCTACGCGTGAAGAACGAGAAGCCGACCGCGAACAAAAGCAGCGGAATCACGAACTTGAGATGGAAAGGTTGGAACTTGAGTTAGCTCGTTCCACCGCTTATCCGGCTGCTGTCACGTCTGCAAAAATGCCCCAATTGCCCTGCTTTGTCGATGGGAAGGATGCCATCGATAGTTACCTTCTACGATTTGAGAGATTTGCCAGGCAGCCGGGATGACATGAAGACCAATGGGCCACCGCATTAAGTGCATTGGTGACTGGAAGGGCATTAGAGACATATTCAAGAATGCCAGAGGAAGATGCGGCAAAATATAATTTGTTTAAGTCCGCCTTATTCGTAAGATATGATTTAACAGAGGATGGCCACCGGAAAAAAACCGTAGTGCGAAGCCTGAGACATGCGAAAGTCCGGATCAGTTCATCGATCGGCTATGGAACTATCTAATGAAATGGATAGGGCTATCAAATACTGACGAGAGCTTTGAGGCGCTGGTAAATTTGTTTATTAAGGATCCGTTCACGGACGCAGTATCACAAGACCTGGCCATTCATTTGCGAGAACGGAATCCAAAAATGCTTCAAGGCATTGGAAACATGGCTGCGCAGTACTTGACGGCACACCATGAAACTCTATCATCATCTCGGTCTCAAGTCACTTTCTCACATGGATTCTTCTTCTGACCATGGATCCTTGAACCACCGAAAGAGCTTGACCGACCGCGCCATCTCACAGAGACCGGCGCAGAAGTGTTTTCGATGCTGTAAACCAGGGCACGTAGCAAGAGAGTGTTGGTCAAATCCTATCCCTTCCCAGTCGGCCATAAAGTGTTTCAAATGTGGCAAGACTGGCCACAAAATACAAAATTGCAGGGAACGGACGATAAATATCGCAACAACTGTTCAAAAAGACACTGAAAGCCATCCCACAGAAATATCCACATTATGCGCCATAACAAACAACGAGGAATACGCTGAGGAAGCCACAACAGAGGAGATAGTCTTTTGTGAAAGATAACGAGCTACTCCTACCCAACGGGAAGTTTGTGCCATACTTGGACGCGTGTTTCGTGAATAGGGCAGGCATTTCCATGCCTGTAACCATGGGAAGAGTTGGAAATCAACTGGTCAACACACTGAGAGATACAGGCTGCAGTGGTATCATAGTGAAGAAATCCCTTGTGTCAGACAACCAGCTCACATGAAAAATCACTGCATTGAAGTTTGTGGATGGCACGTTAAAAAGAGCCCCACTAGCCAAGATCCACATTGACACCCTCTACTTAACCGGTGAAGTGGATGCAGTATGCATAGAGAACTCCATATGTGGGTTGGTGATTGGAAATGTCCCCGGGGATCTCCCTGCGGATAGTCCAGACCCCAAATGGCAGGAGAGTTGTGTGGTAACAAAGAGAGCCGAAGCCCAAGTAGCCACAAAAAAATTCCTTTAATTGTTCCTGGGAGCGAAGGTCACAAAGAAGTGTGCCGAGAAGAATCAATTAAACTTCAAGAAGCCAACGAGGCCTTAAAGAAATTTTTTAAGGAAATTCCATCTTCCAAACGTGACAATGCGGCATCATATACGATCAAGAATGGAATTCTATACAGGATTTATCTTCCCAGAAGTAAGAACATTGTCAAAGAGATTCATCAAGTATGTGTTCCGGCTCAATTGAGGCAGCAGGTAATGGAAATTGCACACGATTCCATCTCTGGGGAACATCTTGGAGCTAAAAAGACACTGGACCGGATGCTGTCAAATTTCTATTGGCCCGGTATTAGGGGAGATGTGGCCCGCTACTGCAGATCATGTGATGCATGCCAGAAGGAGATGGAGCCGTTACGCGCCCAAGCCATCCAGCTCTGCCAGCAGACGCGCTTAAAGGAGCACCAGCTCATTCTCCAGCGCCTGCGCAGATAAGTCAGCAAGCGCGAGAAGAAGCCCAACGACTTCAACGCTCGATTAGAGGTCGAGCGCATGAACCGACTCTTCGAACGCAAGGAGCAGAGGCGCACGGAACGGAGCGAAGCCTTTATCGCCAGAAGGAGGAAGAGGAGCAGTGCCTGCGTGATTAAGAACTGAAGAAGCAGCACGAGGAGGAAGAGAGGAAGAAGTTGGAACTCTCAAAGGAGGAGGAAGAGCGATTAATCCGTCGCAAGGGGGGCGACCTGCAGCGGGGACCTGCGCTCCCACGCCGAACGCAATGGCGAAATCAAAGAGGACAAGTCGGCTCCTTGGCGCCCCACCAAGAATATGGCGTGGCGCGATAAGAAAAAGGCAAAGATGGACATGTGGAATATCAAGGACGGAGGACGAGAGCCCCTGTTGGAGCGGCTGTCGAACCGGGACATCAAGTGCATGAATCCACCCAAGGAGAAAGCCCCACTGCCCCGCAACGACAACGAGCGCTGGAGTAGCGACGGACGGGACACCTCGGCGAAGGGTCCTCCTCCCCCGCAGAATTTACGAGAGAGAAGGAGATGACTGGCGTAGTGCCTCACAGCGCAA
Source organism: Ceratothoa steindachneri (assembly GCA_963969495.1). NCBI lineage: Eukaryota > Metazoa > Arthropoda > Malacostraca > Isopoda > Cymothoidae > Ceratothoa > Ceratothoa steindachneri. The sequence continues at coordinate 81,126,239 of OZ018317.1, read as the reverse complement.
CTCGTGGTGCAGGCCTCTCACGATACTGACTGGTATCCTCGGGATAGAGACAAGAGGGAACTTCGAGAGGCCTTCCCAGCGGACTCTGAGAGAAGCGAGTCTCGGGATATCCCCCCTCGGGATCGAGACTTTGGACGTGGGCCACGAGAATTTAATAATGGTCCTCCAGGCGAATATGAAAGAGGAGGATGTAACCGGAGTTCCGATTGGCGAGAAAGCGGAGGGCAACGTGACTACGAACCTCGGCGAAAGGACGACCGCCGAGGACCTTCTAAAGCGGACGAAGCGACCACATGGAGAAGGTCGGAGCCTGTTGGAGAACTCAGAAGGGCGGTTTTCGCAGTGAGCCGAAGAAGACTTTTAATGTCTGGCTGGTTGGCGGCCATGCGTCATTACCCGCCGATCAGGATCCAACATGTGTGCCTGGGATAAATTTTATTGGTAAATTTATTCTCAGTAGCAGGATATGTCACACACGTAATACCTGATAGTTTGCATTTTTTTTCTGACGAAGGCTGTGACGTGTATCATTGGACTTACGTTCGCTTAATTGAGGCTGACACGTCCTCCAAAAAAATTCTAGAATTTTCGTTCGCTTTGATCGGCCAGTTCCCTCCTACTTATTTAATCAAATATTAAAATTGGATTAAGATTATTGCAGTTTGGCAGGAAAAAAAGTATTTGATGTCTGGAGTTGGGAATTTTCATTGTATGTTGATGTAGCATTGGGATTTTGAACGATCCATGTTTGTTATTGTTCCGTGGAATTCAATGTCGAGGCCTTCATTCTTCACAGAAGACAGACCATTTTTTCGTGCTTGGAAAAGAAAGTTGTGTTTAGGAGCAGAGTGGATTTCGTGCACTCATTTTCCGGTTTCGTGCGTCTCGGAAGGCTATTGCGATTTAAGGCTATCGTGATTTATTGACTTAGTGTAAGACAACCGGCAGAGTTGTACCCCTTTTGTATTTTAGTGCGTGATTACCGGGAGTGTTGTACCTCTCGTGCATTTTTTGTAGGACAACCGTGTGTGGTGTCCTTGTTTTTGTGTGGCCCATACTAGGCCTGATTTTGGTGGTCGTGAGTGACCCTTATTTTTGTATAAGCCTTCATATATATATATATATATATATATATATATATATATATATATATATATATGGTCGGTCATTGAGTGTTGGTACATTGGGCAAATAAGTAGACGAGCAGCCCGGCCTAAAAAAAATATTTTGTGTAAATATTATCGTTCACTTATTTAATCGAATATTAAAATTGGATTAAGATTATTGCAATTTTGTCATGAAAAAAGTATTTGATGTCTGGAGTTAGGAATTTTCATTGTATGTTGATGTATTATTGTTCTGTGGAATTCAATGTCGAGGCCTTCATTCTTCACAGAAGACAGACCATTTTTTCGTGCTTGGAAAAGAAAGTTGTGTTTAGGAGCAGAGTGGATTTCGTGCACTTATTTTTTCGGTTTCGTGCGTCTCGGAAAGCTATTGCGATTTAAGGCTATCGTGATTGATTGACTCAGTGTAAGACAACCGGCAGAGTTGTACCCCTTTTGTATTTTAGTGCGTGATTACCGGGAGTGTTGTACCTCTCGTGCATTTTTTGTAGGACAACCGTGTGTGGTGTCCTTGTTTTTGTGTGGCCCATACTAGGCCTGATTTTGGTGGTCGTGAGTGACCCTTATTTTTGTATAAGGTTTATATATATATATATATATATATATATATATATATATATATATATATATATATATATATATATATATATATATATATATATATATATATATATATATATATATATATATATATGGTCGGTCATTGAGCGATGGTACATTGGGTAAATATGTAGACGAGCGGCCCGGCCTAAAAAAAATATTTTGTGTAAATATTATCGTTCACCCGTGTCTGAATATTCATGCGCATTTGAGTTTTCTTCGAATTATAGCTGTCGCCATTTTTTTTCTTAAAAAAATGCCCGAAAGTAAACAAACAGAAAACGCTGTTTACGTAGGCCTTTTTTTTACCAAAATGCCCGAAAATAACCAAACGAAAAACGCTGTTTACGTACTTTATTGCCGTGGTTATACTTCTGAAATAGCGAAGAGGAAAGCCTATTTATTTCTCGCGTCTGCGTCCTATTCGGATTATAGTTGACTTGAATCACGTTTTATTTTAGAGCATCTAAATTCAAACTGAGGGGTCACATCTAATGCCCGGCCATAAATGTCGCATTCGCTTTTAATTTCAATTAAATTATGAACATCCAAAAAGGTGAACAATTTATCTTTATTAGAAACTAGATTTAATAATTCCGAAATGGAGGACGGACAGAGTGGACAATTCGATACCATTTTCACACTGCTTAGAAGATGTCATTTGCACACTGCGTAAAAGAGGTCCGTTTGGCACAACAAACTGCTAAAAAAAAAGTAGTTCCTTTAAATGATCCAGCGAAATAGATTTAAATGTATAAAAGAAGGTAATAAAAATAGTAAAATGGGGAAAAATGTATTGTCAAATAAAAATGACTCCAAAGGAGGATAACAAAAAGCTATTAAGTGGGGGAAAAAAATCAAATCAATAATTTCTGACGTCATACCCCACCCCTATTATAATTCGCAAAACGATTAAACCGCTGACATGATGTAATTAAAGCATTCACCTGTAAACGTCAGAACATTATTCTATAAACAATTAGGATTATATACCCCCCCAATTTAATGAAAGTCTTTGAATATATCGGCATTTTCAAGTCGATTCATTATCAAACATTTGTAAATAAAGTTTTCGTTTTAAGTCGACGCATCTTCTATCCTTGGCTATAAACTTTTTGGGTTAAAGAATCTGGGCATGTCACCTGATCCCAGTTTGTGACAATAGTATTGCAGTATCTCTTGAGAAGATATATACTAACATAACATAACATAATTTCACGGATTACAAAAGCCACAAGGGATATCAAAGGTCATCCGCATCCGTCAAAACCCACCCACAAAACGCCCCATCGCCAGGGGAAGACAAAATCAAAGTTCCCCACAATATAATATAACAGATGACAAAAGCCACAAGGGCCCATCATAGGTCATCCGAGTCAAACGGCCTCTTTTTTAAGGCACCCAAACTCCCAAGAAAACTACATCCAGAGGATTGCATCCAGAAATAAGGGTATCACCAATCAAGGCTTGTCAAGAACTAAATCATGCAGCTATAGATATATACAAACAATATTAATTTATACAAAACTTAGGAACCATCACAACCTCCCCGCCCCATAAACTCATCTAACCTACTCTTAAATACATTTATATTTGGACTACCTACTACCCTCCGCGGCAATTTGTTCCAGAAGTCTACCACTCTATTGGTAAAAAAAATATTTTCTCAAATCCAACCTACACCCTTGCTTTTTAATTTTCATGTGGTGACCTCTAGGCCGATTTCCATCATCTAACTCAAAAAACTTGCTAACATCCAATTTATCTATCCCAGAAATTTTTTGAAAGAGCTCAATCATATCCCCTCTCACACACCTCCTTTCGAACGAGAACATATTTAATACCCTCAATCACTAGAGTTTGGAGAAATACCTATTGATTGGAAATTAGCGAATGTAGTGCCAATTTTTAAAAAGGGAAATAAAGAGGACCCGAATAACTTTAGGCTGGTAAGCTTAACTCCTATCGTTTGTAAAATCCTTAAGAAGATGGCTTAATAAATGATGTTCAGCATGGGTTTAGAAGAGGTAGATCGTGTTTAACAAATTTACTGGATTTTATGGATAATGTTACTAAACAATTAGATAAGGGAGAGAATGTTGATGTAATTTATTTAGATTTTAGCGAAGCTTTTGATAAGGTTCCACATAGGAGACTAGTTCATAAATTAAAAATGCATGGGATATGTGGTAAAGTTTTGAGTTGGATAACTGGATGGCTGAAAGACAGGAAACAGAAAGTTGTGCTGAATGGAGTGAGGTCACAGTGGAGGGATGTTATCAGTGGCGTACCTCAGGGATCCGTTATAGGCCCTTTATTATTTATAGTTCATATAAGTGATCTTGCGGAGGCTCTAAGGTAAATATGTAGACGAGCGGCCCGGCCGGAAAAATTATTTTGTGTAAATATTATCGTTCACCCGTGTCGGAATATTCATGCGCGTTTGAGTCCTTTTCGAATTATAGCTGGCGCAATTTTTTTTATAAAAAAATTGTCCGAAAAAGACAAACGAAACACGCCTTTTGAGTCGTATTCGAAATATAGCTTGCAAGATAGCCGTCGAACTGTGCGTTTTTTCTTCCGTATGTAGGGATTGAACTACGGACGAAATAGTACGTCCCGCCGTTCGAGTCACTAATTTACATATTTACCACATCTAATGCCGGGCCACAAATCTCGAAATAACTTTTAATTTTAACTAAATTATGAACGTCCAAAAAGGTTACAAATTTTTATCTATCAGAAACTAGAGTTAACAATTCGGAAATAAACGAAGGATACACTTTCGCCAACCGATACGATTTTGAAACTACGTATAAAACGTCTCTATGATACGCAAACGGCTAAAAGAAAGTAGTTCCTTAAAACGAGCTAGCTAATTAGATTTAAATGTTTAAAAGAAGGTAATAAAAATAGTAAAATGGGGAAAAATATATTGACAAATAAAAATGACTCCGAATGAGGATAATAAAAAGGTATTAAGTGGAAAAAAATTGAAATCCAGCATCTCTGACATCATACCCCACCCCCTATTATAATTCGTAAAACGATTAAAGGCGCTGACATGATGTTGTTAAAGCATTCACCTATGTAAACGTCAGAACATTATTCTATAAACAATTAGGATTATATACTGGGGGGCTGTGCCCCCCAGACCCCCCCAATTTAATGAAACTCAGGATATTCATAGGGTGGTCCTCCCTCTTGTGTTTACCCCAGACGAGCCGTCCCCTTAAATGTACTCCAAAAACGTGAAACAGTACGTCTTATCGGCCGGGCCGCTCGTTTACATATTTACCGGCTCTAAATATAGCAAGGTGTCAATTTTTGATGATGACACTACATTGACAGCTGTAGTCAAAGAATTTGAGTGTAGCTTTAAAGTGCAGAGACTTGAATAAGTTATTAGCTTGGGCTTAGAAGTGGCAGATGCCTTTTAACCTTAAATAATGCAAAGTTCTTAACATGGGAACGGATAATAAGGAATTTAGCTATGAAATAGATGGGCATTGGCTGAATTCAGTTAAGGATGAGAAGGACTTAGGCGTAGCAGTAGATAGGTCACTGAAGTTTTCAAAGCGGTAAATATGTAGATTATCGGCGTGAACGATGGGACGTACTATTTCGTCCGTGTTCCAAAATGTTTCACGTTTTTGGAGTACATTTAAGTTCACGGCTCGTGTTGGGGTAAACAATGGGGGGACTACACTACGATAATCCTAAGTTTCATTAAATTGGGGGGGGGTCTGGTGGGCACAGCCCCCCACTATATAATCCTAATTGCTTATAGAATAATAATTCAAAAAGGACTCAAACGCGCATGAATATTCCGACACGAGTGAACGATAATATTTACACACAAATTTTTTTTTCAGTCGGGCCGTTAATCTACATATTTACCCTCAAAGCAGTGTATTGAGGCAAAAAATAGAGCAAATAAGGTGCTAGGATATATTAACAGGAATGTTAGCTGCTCGTATGTAAAGGCCACATTTAAACTACATTTAAAGGTTATTTAAAGTACATTTAAATGTTAACCTCTTAAACGCAATGGAAATGTTAACTCGAATTTCGCGGTTAACTTTTTGGTAAACATGTAAATATTATCGTTCACCCGTTTCTGAATATTCATTGGCATTTGAGTCGTCTGACGTCATACCTCACCCCCAACCCCTATTATAATTCGCAAAACGATTAAAGGCCCTGACATGTAGTTAAAGCATTTACCTATGTAAACGTCAGAACATTATAAAAATTAGGATTATATACTGGGGGGCTGTGCCCCCCAGACCCCCTCCAATTTAATGAAACTCATGTTCATCGTAGTGCGGTCCACGCATCGTGTTTATCCCCCCCACGAGCCGTCCCCTATAAATGTACTCAAAAAATGTGAAACATTTTGGAACACGGACGAAATAGTACATCTTATCGGCGAGGCCGCTTGTCTACATATTTACCAACTTTTTAACCGCATTCCCGCCATATAGGTAGTGGGAGGAGCTTGGTATGATGCATGTACCTGCAGCCAGGGCTCCCTCGCAATTTCCTGCTAGGCTCATTTTAAGTGTGCTTGCAGAGCTCAGACAGTGTACATCTGTGTTACGCTGCCCCACAGATCGCATCTTTTTCACCTTTCTGCTGACTTTGATTCTCTGCCAGACACCACCATACCATCGCAATGGGGCATGCAATAGTGATCATTTTCCCATTCAAATATCATTTTCAGAGCAACCTCATCGCCGCGGGCCTGACTACTATTCCTAGAACGTCTGGCCGTTTTGCACGCCAACCACTTCCTTGGTGGTCGGCCGAGTGTGAGACAACCCTCAAACAGAAGCGTTATGCCTACATGCACTATAAGCTTCGCCGAACGATTTCACTGTCGCTGAATTTCATCGGACTAGGGCCCGCCACTCCTCTTGGCGGTCATATGTGTCTTCACTTAATGGAAGCTAGTCAAAAGGATTCGGGGCAAGTTCTCGCAGGACCCCCCTCCCATTCTCCAGGAGAATGGGACCGCAATCTCGGACCCGCATCCGTGGCGGAATCCTTCGCACCTGCTTTCTTTGCATTCTCTAGCCGGGATACTGCTCCGGTATCATGGAGACTCTCCACACAATGAGGGCCATGAGACGCCTCCCAATGTTTATATCTGAATTTTTGCGAGATCGTCGATTCCACGTACGGATGGGGGAAGCCCTCTCCGGACCAAAGGAGCAAGAAGAGGGTGTCCCGCAGGGAAGTGTCCTCAGTGTCCTCAGTGTCACACTCTTTGCCCTGAGCTTCAACGGCATCACCTCGGTGCTGCCTGAAGATGTTCTCACTACGCTCTACTTGGATGATGTTTCAATCTCTTTTGGCGCGGCCCAGATGCCAACTCTGGAGCGTCAACTCTAACAGGCATTGAACCGCATCTCTCGCTATGCCGAAGCGCACAGGTTTCGGTTTTCTTTGGCCAAGACTAAGGTGGTGCACTTGTGCACCACCTGATGTATTTGACCGACGCCTTACCTGGGAGGCTCATATTCGCAGCCTTTGGGTATGTTGTACCCGAGCCATGGATATTCTCCGTTCCGTGACATTCAGCGCTTGGAGCGCTGATATGGCTACTGCCCTACTTTTTTATTGATCCTTTGTTCGTTCGAAGCTCGACTATGGATGCGAGTTTTATGCATCCGCAGCCGAGCTTTTATTTCGGAAGGTAGACTTGATCCACCACACTGGCCATCTCTCCTTGCGACCGGTCCATTCCGCACTGGGGAGATGCCACTTGCTCTACGCCGCGTGCAGTGCATCACGCCTCAGTCGCCAACAGCTCTCACTGCATCCGCAGCTGATCTCGACGGTCCCTATGCCGCCGAGAGCGCCAGTCATACCCTAAGCCCTTTGGGTTTAAGGCCAGGAAACTCCTTCGAGAGCTAGGTATAGCTCTTGGGCCGGTGGCGCCTCTGGTTCTGCCCAGGACACCACCCTGGATGGTACAACATTTGGCTATTTGTCGCCACGCCTCTGCTCCCAAAGCTTGTACAGCGCCGGGAGTATTGCGTTCGACCTTTTTGGAGCACACCTCGTGTCACGCTGGAACTGTGTCAGTGTATACGGATGGATCCAAGTCCGAAGAAGGGGTCGGCTTCCACGCCGTATCCCCACTGTTTGAAGTCAGCGGGGGCTCTGCCAGGCGCTGCGTCTGTCTTCATGGCCGAACTGGTGGCAATACACCATTCGGTATGGAAGATCACACGATGTGCCTGGTTCGGAGACCGGATTGTGATCTATAGCGACTTATAAAGCACCCTGAGTTCTCTCGGGGCATTGGAATCTCTGCATCCCCTGGTTCGCGCTATCTGTAACGCCATGGTTTTGGCGAGCCGGGCAGATTGTAGAGATTATCTTCTGCTGGGTTCCTGAACATGTAGGAATTGCCTAGAATGAGCGTGCCGATAAGGGCGCCAAAGAGTCCATGAGGACTCTGCGACCGGACCAGCGTTTCGCTCTTCCTCACACCGATTACATGGCGGGAATACGAGCAGCTCTTCGGACTGCTTGGCAAAGAACATAGGAGACAGTCGAAGGGAACTTAAAGTTGCGTGCCATTCCACCGTGTCTGTTCCCATGGACCTATCCCCCAATGCCGGGATGGCTTCAGGTCGCTTTCTGTTGTCTCCGAATCGGACACACTTGTGTGATGCATCGCTATTTGATGGAGCGCTCGCCTGCATCGTCCCCAAGACTGTTTGGCACATTCTTGTCGAATGTCCCAGTCTGGGTGATCTTTGCGCACATTATCTGTCCCGGTCCTGGGATGGGCAGGGTCGCTACTGCCTGTCCATTGTACTTAGGACGAGTGCGTGCACATTGACTGATGGACTTGTTGACTTTTGGGGTGAGGCCGGCCTTCTCCCTTTTATTTAATTAGTTTTTGTTGTTGTTTTTGTTATTGTTATAGTTTTCTTTCTAGGTCACATGCTCCTACGCCGGAGCTTGCTTCCTAATTGTTTTCTTTCAACTTTTTATTTTAAAGTAGCCTAGAACTAGGCTGTTTGTTTACGGCAACTTATGCCCAAGTGGGCAGTCGCCAGATAGCCCTTTAAAAAAAAAATTTTTCTTCTTAAATAGGGAAAGCATTGCTTCCATTGACTGCACACTACTGAACCTAACCTAATAAAATCAGACAGAAATTGGGGAAAATCTCACCTCATTTGTCTTGAAATTCTTGCTGATACTTGGCCGATTGCAGGCATTAGAAAGCCACATGCCTTTAAACAAACTAATGGAAAATGTGCATCAGGTTTTATGCCCTTTTGAATCCTTTGCAATTTTAACACAGTAAAATAAATTCTGATCCTGTCTAAATCTCTAAATACTGAGGCATGTAGGGCATGTAATATCTTGTGGGATTACACTGTAATCCCTATCTATTTCTAGTGCTTGACATTCAACATAAAAACTTCTTGTAATAATTGGTATTGCGACTTAGCGCAGCCACCACACTTCATTTTACTTAAATATGAACTGAAAACACGGACATCAACTAATCGTCCAAAATCTAAAAAAATATAACCAAGAATACTAAGGGTTAATTGGCTTGCAGATATATCAGAGCCTGCTATTCACTAACTAATCAGGCCAAAACTTGAAGGGAATAATGCTAATGGTGCAGAAAGATTAAAATTTTGCAAAGTAAAAATCTATTTTCAGAAAGTGAATAACAAGGTACATTATTATGAAGTTCCGAAAGTTGAAAATGACATCGGTGAGCATAATTTTAAGAATTAAAAATGTTTATCTTTGAAAATTAAAAAATCTTAATTGTGTTAAAAGGAATCTTAATCTATTAACTAATTCAAATGTGATTGGTGACCAATCTTTCTGGATACCACATTTTAGTATGTTTAATTTGCAGAGTGTATAACATCAGTTTGCAATTGAATTTTAGGAGATAGGTTATACATCTTTTGCAGATGTCCTTTTTGGGGTAACTACCATGGTTGTAAGTTTTCAAAGAATGATGGATAAAATTGTGAAGCAAGATCTCTCCATAGTACCTATGAATATGTTGATAACATCATTCTGTGATAGAGATCAAGCTGAACCTGACAAGAAATTGGTATTCATGTACTGTGTGAGCAAATACAACCCAACACTTCACTTGCATCTGTCAACCATGGCATGGCATGGTGAAGCCTGACCCAGATTACATCAAAGGACTTGCTTCCTCTATAGACCTACTGGGACCCTGGCTAACCCTGCCCCCGCAAAATTATGATCCCAGTTGGTCTATTGGTTCTCCTATAACTTTACTGAGGCTCCAGCTTATCCCATCCATGTTTTTTTTTCATCATGGCCCCAGCCCCAGCCAAATATTATGACCCCAGTCACTCTATAGCTTCCCCTGCTGGGAAGATATTGAGATTTTTTTCTGCTGGGTTGCAGGAGATTTAAGGAATGCAGAAAATGAGGGTGCCAAACAGTCTGCATTTTGCTCTTCTCCATTCTGACTATGTATGGCAGAAATAAGATAATTCCTTCAGGCTTCATGGCAAAGTAAAGGGGAGACAGCCAATGGGAATCTAAAGTTGTATGCCATTGAGCTGTGACTTTTCTTGTGGAACCCCCTCCAATGGCCTCATAGCAATTTTGGTTGCCTCTGAATCTGACGCAGTGCCATTTAATTGAATGCTTACCTGAACCTAACTGTAATAACTGCTTGGTCACCCAGACTGCCTAGCACATTCTTGCTGAATGCCAGCCTGGAGGAGCTTCATGCATGCTACATGTACCAGTACTGGGGTAAGCCTGGTTGCTACCACTTGTATTGGGATGGACTCATGCATACCCAATTGTGGCATTGTTCTTGGAGGAGTTGGGCTTCACCATACTATTTTGTAGTATGGGTGTTTTCTGCATGCTTGGCCCCCTTAGAAAGGGAGCCTCCCTCTGATGTTTTTTTCTCTTTTTGCTTTTATCTTTTTGTTTGGTTGAATTAGCCTAGAAATAAACTTGTTTGCAATTTTGCCAACTGTGCTCTTGTTGACCTCCACCAGAAAAGAGCTTTAAAAAACCTAACTCCCATTACTCTTGGTGAATCTCCAATTATTCAGAAACTTTCCTGCTATCAAAAGTCCAGCAATTTCCTTTGTAAGAACAAGTGAACTCTAAGAACAGACATTGCTGATAAAACATTAACCTCTATAGACTCCTCTTCCTCTTGAGATTAATGATGGCTCTGCTGCTTCCATGAATCAGGATTGTAGTCCTATTGCCTTTTTCTCAAGGATGTTGACCCCAGCTGAGCAAAGACACTTTAGTAATAAAAACTAGCTCCTGCCATCATTGAAGCTACCCAAAAGTGTCCTAATTTGCTTATTTAGGTGCATTTCCAACTCTCTTGCAGATCAAATTTGTATCACTCATATTCATCAAAGTGGAAACAATATAAAGAATGAGGAAAGAATGAAGTGGAGGCTGGGACTATCTTGTTTTAGTTAAAACGTGTATTGACCAGGGAAGGAAAATGCTGCCACTGATTTCATTGTCACATATTTACTAGTTTGCAAACTCTATACTTTACACCTAGAAATTAGTCATTCAGGAATCACTAGAATGCTTAATTTCATTTGTAGAATATTTAGTGTCTAGACTGTGTTCTAGTTATGTACAATGTGTTCTGAGCTGAAGCAAACTGCCCAAACTCTGATGATAAAGGCAAGATAGCCTTCTTGAAAGCCTGAACATTGATTTTGAAGCTCCTTTGCCTATTACTTCTTATAATCACTTCATCTTTGCAGTAGTTGACGAGTATTTGTACCTTTCTCTCTTAGCTTAGTGAATATCCCTTTGTTTTTCTAATGTTGAGGTATCAGATTTGATCCCAAGCAAAGGCGCACAGAAATTTCAGCCTGTGTACAGGTCTGGCCATCAATTGCTGGATGCATTGTGCTCACCCCAGTAGGGTACTCTTAAGCAGAAATATATATAAATCCTGTCTTCACACCGAACATACCCACCCTCTCCTCTGTTCCAGAACCCTGCTGATGGAGTACTAATAAACCCATAAGTGGGTACTACTCATAACCACATATTCTTGACACAACTGTGAGTGGTTCTTATTGCTGGTTGGCATCAAAACAATACTACCTGACACCCCCTCCTCCCCCCAATGAAGACCTGTCCCTGGCCTTCGGGCTTGCCGGCAATTGGAATAATAATCTTTATATGTTTTTCATTTTCTGGTTGGGGTATCTCATCCATGATGTGAGGAGCAGGTGGCCCAACCTACTACTATTGAGATTTTCTTTCACCTCTCCATGTGTTGACACTTCAATGTTTACTGTGATCAATAATCTGTCATTTATTTTTCATATTTGTTATGTTAGGATATGTGTACTTTGTGGTTTCAACTTTTATGTGTGGAGAGGATTCTGAGATCTTTCCAGAGCTATCTTGTCTTGTTCTGAATGAAAATATCTTTGAGCTATTTGGGTTTGATGTATCTATCCCAGCTGTGGAAAATCGATCTTCCTTACTTGCTGAAAGGAATCCTATCTTCCTGCCATTTCCTACAGGCCAGCTAAGCATGAACATACCTCAAACTATGACAACTACCAACTCAGACCTTCCTGATGCGCTTCACTCTTCCAGAGTACAGTGCAAGCCATTTTATCTCAGAGAATTATATATGGTAAACTGTACAATACAAGCAATATTCTTGTGTATTCTTTATAAACTTTATCAAGCAAGATCATTATGTGCTTTTCTTTTTGTCAGTGGTGGCTTGCATATATATGTTATATTATTATTGCATACCTTATATTCTTGTTTTGTTCAAGATTAATTTGGCTTTCTTACACTTAATAAAGCTTCCTTATCCATTCTAGGTTTATATTAAACCTTCATTGTCAGGTTACTATCATGAGCCCTTGTCCTCCTTACCTAATAACAAAAAGAATTCTAGCAAGGTGTTCTCATGTTAGTCCATGTAAAGCATAAATACATGAATTATATCTCCTCCCTAACACACAACATCTTCAACTTCAATATATCCTCATTCAAGTTTTAAACTCTATGGGACCCAAGTCTGAACACAATATTCCAGATGAGATTTATATAAGATTTATATAGCCTACCAATCACCTCTGCTTTTATATGATACATTTCACTTTCTAACACCTGGCATTTTGTTAAGTTTATTCCTGGGTTCAAGTTATGTACCTTAGCATCCCTTGAATTGATATTGATAGCCCCTATATTTTTTCTTGAAATTCCTTTAACTAGCTACAATTCAGATCATTACTAAAATCCATAATCTTTGGGCAGAGATGCATTGGCTTACATTTGCTTCCATTAAATTTCATCTACTACTGATCTGTCCAACTTGCAAGCTTTTCTCTATCTTTCTCTTTGCATTCAGCCTCATAACAAGGAACATTGTCCCCAAACTTTCTCATTAGTGCTTTGCAATCATTCATATCATCTCCGTTTGTCTTTCTTGGCAAATTCTCTAGACATTGGGTATACATATCCATTCTTGTTCATTATTGCTTTCTCACTTTCTGAAAACCTTACTCCTTTTATCTTTTTCACCTGGTCATTCATTCTTTCACTGCCTCAAACTTTGGCTCACCACAGTCATAATTGATAAATAAAAATCTTTCATTCATCCTTCCAAACGCACACCCAATAGTTCTCATTATCGAGGTACTTCCTACCCTAACTTTCAAACTCTTGGAATAACTCTCACATTTCAAACTATATACCTACATACTTATATTCCTACTCCCTGATGCTGGGGCATGCTTCCTTCTTTTTGCTTTTGTTTCTTTTTTGTGGGAATTTTAAAATAGTGTGGCACTAGGCTGAATTTTTTATTATGGTAACTTATGCCATTGGTGGCATTTGCCAAATAGGCACTATTGAATTTTAAAAAAAGGACACTTGATGAATCAAAATTCTGTTCTTCATATTCACTTCACTCTCAGATGCTCCAGGGAACCTATTCTCTTTCTCTTCACCTCAGTCCATCCTTCATTCCCATCAAGCAACCTTGAGTTGTGCATTCCTTTCATATAGCTCCCCTTAACACATTCAAGGTTAATCATTTTTTATCCTTCATCTCATCTGTAACAGTCCTTAATTTCATATGTCCAGTTGCCTTCCTCATCCCCAGCATTGTACAAAATTTTGTCAGTTTTCTGTCCATTTTCCTGTATGTATTTTCGGCTCTCTCATTTATCTCACTGTATTCATTCCAATCTTTCACCCTTTCTCATCTGCATTCAGTCTGTTCTCTCTCAATAACCTACTCTGCTTTCTCAACTCCAACCTCAGATACTCCACTTCGTCTCTTTTGTGCTTTGAAGCCTTTCTCAGTTGGTAAGATAGAGAAGAAAGGATGCTAAACTTTTATTCTACCTACTAGAACACTCAAATCTGCATTTTCAGGTCCCCTTTCAAGCACCAGAAGTATGTTGTGGAATAATCACTCGCTTTTTCTTCCCCATTTTAGAAATGGTTAAGACCTGTTGATGCACAATGTCTATCAGGAGCAGAGCAAGGTTCACTCTCCTTGTAACAGAAGTTAATGCACCACTCTTTTATATCACAAGGTGGCTCAAAACATTGTTTAATGACAAGCCCCCCCTCCCTCCCATCCTTTTACATATGATGCTCTCCTTGCAATGAAAGAAAAAAATTATATAATTAATACCAGTGTCTAAAATATATTCCCATACATAAAATGTAGTAACAAGTCATAGGTAAATAATACAAGATGCCATTGTTTCCTTAAGCTTTGGTAAGGGAATTTCACATTAATTTGAGTGTATTTTCTAGATAAAAATACCTTGATCCATGTACTTTATTGGTTGCTTAGAAGAATGAGGATAGTAAAAGGACCAATAAATCCACTCAGGGCTAAAATTCCCTTTGCTCTGGAGAAAGGGAAATATAATATAATTAAAGAAATTTAAAGTTCATTAATTTCCTCAGAGCCTATCTATCCTCTTGCCATGAAATCCATGCAACCTTTTTTCTCCCCCTCCTGCAATGGTGTGCACATTGGTTCTTTGATACTACATACTTGGAGAGTAGAGACATGTGAGCCTGAGAGGCAGCTTAGGGCTGCTGTACTCATGATATCGAGATAAGTTTCCCCTAGCCTACTTCCATGAGTTGGAAATATGCATCAGAAGTTTCATGAGATATATTCCTATAAAAAAAACCCAATTAAAATCTATTTCCTCCTGTGTTTTATATGCTTTTGTGTACTATCCCTTATTGTTTTCAATCCCACTCTGGGACATTATTCATTCAACTATGAATATAACTAGGAGAAAAGCATGCACCTCTAACTCCCTCTCACTCCAAGTACTCTTCACTTCTTGATACCTCTCAAATATTTTTGCTTCCCCAAATACATCAATTTCTTTAAAAACATTCTTTTCACAACTTTATGGTAGCTGGCCCTTTAGATGCACTTTTTTAATGCAATACTGAAATTTTCCAAATAGTTTCACTGTAGAGGACCTATGTAGTAAAAGATAACTTTAGTCCAATAAATCCTGGTATAAGGTTATGATACCTTTATTACTTGGTCACTACCCAATTATAATGGTAACCTTTAGTCTAATCACTATGCCAGAGCTTGTCATAGTCATGGTATATTTCATCATATAGGTTATCTATAATCTAAAATTATACCGATATCAAATTCCACTTGCATAAAATGTCTAGATCAATAAGTACTTTCCTTTTATAAAATGTATTGTGTAGATATTTTTTAAAAAGTTGAATAATGTATATATGAAATGTTTTTCTCAGCTATGATTTATAGTCTTGTGCTAGACTAAATAAACTTTTTATTATTTATCCTTTCAGGTTGACTATAAGCCTTAAAAACATATTCATTATGAGTATCAAAGAAATTTCTTCCAATAAATGTTTTTCAGGTTTTCAGAAAGTTTACTCTCATGAGAGGTATGTTAAAAATGTCATAATTTTTGTATTGAGGATAGGTTTACCTGGTTTAGTTATGTTGTGTGATAATCAATTTCATTATATCAAGTTTCAATAGGACTCTATTGGTCTTTAATTTGTAAAATGTTGGAGTGGTTAGTCTATAGTGCTCATGTTGTAAAATAGATAGGTCTGTGGCACCCAAATTGCAGGATTTAATAGGCCCAGTGAGGAACTCCACAAATGGACACTCAGTGGATCTACCAAATCCTAAAAATGCCTATTTGTGTAAATTAAGGAAATAATATGCTATATGTAATAAATAAAGTACCAAAGGGAATTAGAAAAAAACAAACAAATATATATCAAATTGTACATCTATCAAATAAATATAAAGCAAGCAATTTGTCTGAGTCATGCAGAAACACATGAACATACTCGCCCTGGAAACAGCTATCAAAGGTCACCACCTGAACAAATATGAATCTTGTGCACATATAAACATACACATACTGACAATAATTATCAGCCAAAAAGGTCACAATGGAAGACAACAGGAAAGCTAAACAAATACAGGCTTCAACCAGCAAAATTTCACAAAGAACTGTAAGAGACAAGTGATTCCCTATAATTAAGATAAATCTGAGAGATGGGAAATATGTAGGTACAACAAGTACACATAGCTGTTGGAACTCCACCCAAGGGGTGGAAGTAACAAACAAATTAGATCACTGGGTCTGTCCCACAGACAGACATACAATATATATATAGAGAGAGAGAGAGAGAGAATAAGAGATCTAGAGACAGACATTCAGTTGAGCATTTAGGTATTTCATTCGATCATTAAGTAAAAAATTCAGTAGTCAAGATCAGTCAATTTCGAATCAGCCAATCAGAGAATCAATCAGTCCCTTAGTAGAGTTATGAAACCCAGTTAATTCACCTAAATCCTGCCACCTTTAGACTCGATACTTTGGATAAAACAGAAGCCTACTCACTGACTGCAAAGAACTCAAGACGTTTCTGTTTGCCCCTTTTAGTAGGCCAATTTAAGAATAAAGTTATTTTCTTCTGCTGCATCCTTTCAAAGTCCTTTTCTTACCCTGATCACTAAGACACTTTCGGTAAGGCCAGCCCATGCATAATTCCTTATGAAAATTATAAGGAGTCAGAACCAATTCAACAGAGGCATCAAGTAGGCCCACTCCTTAATGTCCTTGTTACCCATTGAGTCAACTCTACCAGAACTCTCTTCCCGCAGATTGCTCTAGACTGGTAATTTTGAGCAGTGCAACAGCAATGCAGCCTCTTCATTACACCCTGCAAATAATTACTGGCCACACATCCCACAAATTGGTTACCTTTGCGCAACAAATAAATAGCACCTCCCCCTTTCCCCCATAAGTCATTACAAAGTGGATATGGCACGACCAACCCACCTGTATGCAATTCTGGAGTGGTACCACCACACTTGGATGTATTATTCCGCCTATAGTTAAATTGCAATAGAACTTTTATTTCCTAGCTGTTATTTGGGCCACTAGCACAGGGGGGTGCTATAAAATTCTTACAGCATGCAACAGCCTCCCCCCACTTTAACATTGGTCCCTCAGGACAGCCTCACAGAAAGTGAGGCCTACTTAATTGTGTTAACGTTAGTGAGGCCTAAAGCAAAGGCTAGGATCAAAGCTTTCTCCTTTAATCTAGTAAACGGTCGGCAGGGAGCAGAGATGCCATCTGCTCCCAGGGAGCTACAAATGACATGGTAAAATGGGTTGAATCAAGCCACACAAGGTTATCATACTTAAGTAATCCATAGTGGATTGTTTAACCATATAATATTGAGTTGAAAGCTCAAAGGAACAATTATCAAAGAACCTTAATATTAAATAAATTTGGGTATTATTTTTGGATCAACTTTGAAACACTACTTGAAGTGAGTATTTTCATTTTAAAGTAGTTATGAAAATATAGTTTGTTTCTTTATTAAGGTCATTGAATATATTTATCGTTTCTTATATAAGGGAAGGAGTTTTGAGATTGGGGTCCCTCCCAATTTCATATAAAGGAATCAGTAACCTATGGTATCCATCTGATACCACAGTAACACTATTACTGTCTCACTACCACCATGGAACTCTTGTTAGCCTAGTAGATAAGGTGTTTTATTATAAGCTTAGGTGCCAAGTTTGATTTAGTGGAAGAGTAGGCACAAAAAATTCCTATATTCATTTCCAAACATATGTTAAGACCTGTAAACTCTCTTCATAATCATTTTTTTCCTGAAGATGATCATGTTTGAGAGACTTCACAGAACTATGCCACCCATGGTTCTTTTCAAGCAAACCAGGCAGCTCTCAGGAAGGATGCTATGGCATGTGGTCTTCTTCAGAGGTTATATTGAAATAGATTGAGTTGATCAAGAGCGTGGGGATTCATGATAGGATGAGATGCGCAGTCTTCAAGCTTCAGGGGGGAGTATTAAGCTATAATCATTTATTTTATTTCTGTAGGGCAGGGTGCTCTCATGATTGAATGTGGACAAGTGAAACAGGTTTGGTGATTCAGGGTTGCTTCAGATTTGTTGATATGAGGCAAGGGGCACTTGTAGTATGTCATTTGGCTGTTTTTGAAATGCTATGTGGATAAAGTGGATGTGTTCTGGTTTGTTGGGATTGGGGGTAAGTTATCTAGTAATTGGGTGTAGAGGGTAGTGGAGGTTATTGGGGTGGAGATAGGAATATAGGCAATATGAGGAGCATAACAATTTACTGAAGAACTCTGTGCCTCTCATGTTTAGGTGGTTCTTGATTGGGAGGATTTTTACTTCAGCATAGTGGTGGTGTATTCATGTTTTTGTGCAGCTATTTGCAATGCAATGAGACTATTTTGAGCTGTTTGTATTATAAGCAACTCACAACTCTCATCAGTTGATTGGAAAGCATTCTCAAGGAACTTAATGCATCCTTGGTTGGGCTTTAATAAATTGTATTCAATCTGGCCTCCCCCAATTTTTAGCTTATCAGCTACTACTAAAGTAGATAAATAGGTAGAATTATATAGTATATAAATTGATATTTAACCTTACCCATTTACTCTTCTGCTATTGTAGATCAGTATGTAGAT
The DNA here is from genome assembly GCA_963969495.1 of Ceratothoa steindachneri. Lineage (NCBI taxonomy): Eukaryota > Metazoa > Arthropoda > Malacostraca > Isopoda > Cymothoidae > Ceratothoa > Ceratothoa steindachneri. The sequence continues at coordinate 81,107,433 of OZ018317.1, read as the reverse complement.
TCCTGTCTATTTTATCATGAATTTTTACTTGTTTTTTTTTGTCTTTCTCAGTGGACACATGCAGTCTAACATGAAATCTGAAACCCTGGATCACTATAGCATATGACAACTATGGCAAAGTTAGCCCAAATTTGGAATATAGCAAGTAAGCACGCCTAATGTGGTTTATTTCACTAACTGAGCAGTGTTTCAAATTGTCCACAGCTTAGCCTAAGTTGATAGGTAGTTATACATATACCTATTTATGTACTCATTTACCCAACGAGCATACTTACGACTGCTTTATTGCTGAGTAGAGTTTGTTAGTCATTATAAAAAGCATAAATTGTATTTCAAAACTTTAGATTTTGCTACTAGTATTAATAAAAAAATAAGGAGTAATGTGTTAAATTGTTTTTTAGTATTTCTGGATTATATTGAATTAACTCATAGAAATGAATTTTTAAAGTTTGTCATAACTGATGTATCTTTAATGTATATATTTTAAGAAGGAATGAATTTTATTCATACCACAGAAGCATTTGCTAGCATATTCACATGAAGAGGTTAAAAAAAATTCTGTTAACATTTTAAGGAACATTACCAGGAGCAACCTAGCCGATTCTTATTCCTTCTTATATTTAGTCTTGCTCTTCTGTGATGCTACTCTAGTAGTTGACCCATCTACTTCCTACTCCCTTGCCAGAATAGTAAAAAATCTCTTCCCTAATTTCAATACAATTACAACAAGCCTCTTCTAGCAATTTCTGGGACAGATTATGTCCATGTTGGTGATCAAGATAAAAACCTAAATTTTCATATTCAAGTAGTCTCCTGAAATTATGCTTTTAATTGTGATTACTCAGTCCTTCCATTGTTCCATGAAAATAGTTGATTTTTAAATCTAGTGATATTAATGTATAAAGTCCTTACTTTATCTATAGATCCAGTCAAATCTTAAGCTATTAATTACATTCATATTATTTTTCAGCTCTGAAACCAAGTGTCAAATGAAATTTGGAGTATATATTCCTCCTCAAGCTGATTTGGGTAAGGATGTTTTCTTTAGAACCAGAATGTCTGGTTTAGTAAAGGCCATCACCTGCTGAGATATTCTCAACTACCAAAAACACAGCTCTACCTCATAAAAACATCCAATGGATTTAGTCATTTGTATTACCAAACAATGCATCTAAGGATGGTGTTGATTCATAGATGGAACTAAAATAGTTTTAACAAAATAAAGTAAACCAAACAGTTCTTGTCAGATTATATCTTGGAATTAAACTGTCACTGCTAACCACCTCAAAGTTCAAACTATTCCAAAACTTTACAACCCTTTGACTAAAGCTTAAAAAAATATCCTCCCAAGATTACATCATTATCACTTTTCTCTCATGGCCCCTTGTCCTCCTCACCAGATAACTAAAGAATTCTAGTAAGGTAGGTATCCTCATCTGAATCTCTAAAAAGCTTAGAGACATGAATCATGTCCCATTCCCCCACCCTCTAAGCAATCTACCCCTGATAGAAAATATTTTAAACTTCAACCTATCCTCATATCCTAGCTTTCTTGACTCCTAGGATAAGCTTAGTTGTTCTATTCTGAACTATTTCAATCATATTCAACCTTTGCACCAGGTATGGAACCCAATACAGAGCACAATATTCCAGATGTCTTACCTAATTATTTAGCCTACAAATCACCTTTGCTTTATATATAATAGAATTTTTCTAACAACATTGTGTTAGCTATGTTCCTGGATTCAAGATGCTGTTTATGTACTTTAGCATCCTTTGAATTAATAACCCTTAAATGCTTTTCAACTCCCTTTAACCTGCTCCAATTCAGATCATAACTAAAAGCCATAATCTCTTACAATTGCCTGCATTAAATTTCATCTGCCACCTCTCTCCCTAACCAATGAGCTTTCATAACTCTTTCTGAAGCTCAGTATTCCCTTCTATAATTGACACTGGTAACTATTTTGGTATCAACAAATTTACAAACCTGCAATCTCTTTCAAGCTAATTAACATAAAATCTAAATAGAGACTTAGAACAGATACCTGTAACACATCACTAAACACCGGCTCCCACCTATGTTTATGACCAATAGCCATTTAAGATCGCCGTTTTCTATTTCTTACTCCAGGCCTATAAGCCCAGTAGCTCTTGTGCACATCTTGAATTCTTCTCTGGTTTCTACTTTCCTTGGGCAGTGCTCCTAAAGCTTCTACATACTGGGAGTATTGTATTTGTATTTCTTGGAGCATATATCTTGTCACACTGGAGTTATGCTGGTATACAGTGATGGCTCCAATTCCAAAGGTAGAGTTGGGCTCCACAATCTCTTCTCCCTCTTTGAAGCAAATGGGGCTCTTCTGGGTGCTGCATGTCTTTAACTGAGCTGGATGTGCTACACTGCTCAGTATGAGGGATTACACACTGCCTATTTTGGAAATGATTTGGAATTCATAGACTGACAAAGCTTGCTGAATTTTCTTGAGGCATTGTTGGAATCTTGACCCCCGCATCATTCTCCTTTTCTTTTTTTTTACCACTTCCCTTCCTTTATTTTTTTCTTCAGATTTTCATCACTTTGCCTTAGTATGTCCCTATATTTTACTTTTCACCTTGTGTGAGAAAAAAGTGAGAGGGATAGAAGGGAGAAATGGTAGGTAGGAAATTTTCATTAAAATTTGTATATTTTTCTTTTTGCTTTACTTCTAAGGATAGAATGTAAACTTTTCATTATTTTTATAATATTGAACACTTGAATTATGAAAGATATATTTAATAATATTTAATATAAGTTTTTTTTCACATTGTCAACTGGTTAAAATATTTAGAGTGGTTTCCTTGTACCCTCTTATTTTCAGAAGGAATTTGAAAGTAACTAAGTTTCCTTCTTAATCACTGAAATAATCATTGGAAATTAAATTATATAAAACTATCCCCAAATATTGAAATAGCAGATGCAAACTCAAAATTTTGTGGTATCTAAATCCACTTCCCTGGGCCTATTTTCTATCTTGGTTCCTTCCTCCAAGACAGTTTGTGCAAAGGCTGTGGACAGACACCACCATCCCCTGGTCCAATTTCTTAACACAGCACTTGAGATACAATCAATCGCAACCATATACACCCTTAATCTTGCTCTTCTGAACATTTCCACACGCTGTAGCAACATCATTTACAACAGTTAACAGGTATGGATGAAATATTCATTCCTTCATACATTCCCATAACTTACATACACTTTCCCTTATGTTTGAAACTATCATGCACAACCCTAACCAATCCAATCATTCTGGCCATCATCACAGAAACAAACACCTTTGCCATCCCTATGATATCTAACATAATAAATAACATCCATACACATCATAAAATCTCTCACAACAAATTTGGTCAAACATTCAGGCCTCTCACTCATACTAATTCTACTCTATTTACAACACTTAAAATCTCAGATTATTGGACAGCTCTCATATCCAAAATATCTTCTTCACTCAAAAGCTTCACTCCTGCCCCCGCATAGGGGTACCCTATGCAGACTGTTATGCTTGGTACCTAGAGGGAGTACATCCTCCTGACTCTCGCGCCCTGGATTGTGCCTAACTAAATTTGATGAACCTGGGCCCTATCTCCTCTAGATATTTTCACTTTACCCCCCTTTTTTCACCACTCTTTACTACCCTTTTCTATCTTCTCTACGCAAGGGTGTGGACATTGTAGCAGAGGTGACAAAGCCAGTGCTGCAACTGAAGCCGTGGTGCACCTTTCCAGCCCCAGTGTGGCCTGAAAGTGGGTGGGAATGGTGTAGCAGGGGTAATATCCCTACTCCAAGTGAAACTTGGAGGAATGACATGCCCTCCAAGCCCTATGCCCACAGTTGTGCACCTTCAATGCCTGCAGGAGGACCTGTAGCTTTATATCTTCTACTATTTTCACTCTGTCTACCTTTGCTTCTTTCTCTAGATCTCTCTTGGCTTTCTGCATGATCCAGCCTCATTGCTATTATGGCTTAAGTTTGAGGGGGGGAAAATGCCATTCCAAAACTCAGGCTGTTTTCCATTCCAGGGATAGGGAGTAGGTTGTATCTTTGCACTAGTTGACTTATCTGCATTTTCATTTTCATCGGATGAGAGGATTTATCAATTGCAGTTCCACTTCAAGCAAAATTATCATCATATGGAATGGTGTAACAGAAGACTATTGTATGAAAACTCTTAATTTAGTGATCTTACCTAAATAATTTTGACATTTAAATTTACAGAAAAAGTTCCGGTATTATTCTGGTTGTCTGGCCTCACATGCACTGAGCAGAACTTCATTACAAAGGCTGGGGCCCAGCAACATGCCTCAAAACATGGCTTTCTTCTTGTTATACCAGATACTAGTCCTCGTAAGTGATAGTGCATTCAGACTATATAAGCAAACTTTGTATTGAAAGAAAGTGGCCCATATGCATATAAGGGAAAGTTGATTATCATTGTTGTAATATCCTTTGTGTTAGTTTTCTTTTCCTGTAAATGTTTTATTTATTTATTAATTTCTTTTTTGTAAAAAGTGTTTTCCTCTGGTAAATTTTTTAAAAGTTTGAGGATTATTTGAAGACATCTCTATGGTGTCGTCATTTTGAAAGCTGTATTACAGATCTTTTCTCGCTCTAGGTGGTTGCAATATTGAAGGTGAGGATGACTCTTATGACTTTGGATCTGGGGCTGGCTTCTATGTAGATGCTATAGAAGAGAAGTGGAAGAACAACTACAGGATGTTTTCCTACATAACCAAAGAACTTCCTGCAATTATTAGTGCTAACTTCAATGTTAATGTGGACAAGATAGGAATAATGGGACACAGGTTAGTAGCAAACCTTTCTCATCATGTTAACTCCTTTACCTCCATATTTTTTTATTTGGATGGTAGAGACAATTGGAGTCCTGTGTTATCTCTGGTTAATCACTTTCACTTTCTTAAAGATTGGGCTATTAATTACCCTCTGATGTGCTCCTCCAATGAATAGGTGAGAATCACATTGAATTCAATATGTTTAAACTTTGGTATGAAAGACTAAAATGAAATGATTAATAGTCAAATCCACACTCATTGATACACTTCCAAATTTAATCTCCCAAGTATGCTACCATCTTAATCCTCTAATGCAGCATGTAGATCATGTTTAAGATGTAAAAATGAGCATTATACAACTGAAAAAGATGGTGTGTGAGGCACCGAAACTGTTATTGTACAACTTGTTAAAAATCAACACTAAAGCTTTCTTACCCAATTTTTCTTCCAAGTTGGATCATTATAGTTCACCGTCGCTTTCTGTAAAACTTGCTGTTTGTTTTCTTAAGCCAAATTTATTCTTTTATAATTCACAATTGTTATTTGTCCTCAAAAATCCACTTATCAGCTATCAATTTCTTTACTTGATTAAAATTTAGAGGTAACTGGCAGTCCCCTACATTAAATCTAATAGCCATGGAAAGAAGTTCACACAGAGTATTATGGTAGACTGAGAAAGGAGGGAGAGTATTGTTTTTTTTTAAGTCGTTGAATATGGCACTGGAGTTGGAAGGTGCAAAAACAAATTGGGACAAGTTTGTATACCCATCTTGGATGATATACTTTTTCTACCGTTTCATGCTTAACACCTTGATACATATTGGTTTTTACTTATTTTTTCCCTGTCTTAGTCCTAACTTTCCTTACAACCTCTCCCAAAACTTTCTCTGGTCGGCTTCTAATTTCACAGGGTAGAAGCCGACCCGCTTCCTCTCATCCAACTATCCAGGATTGGGGTTGAAGGGCGAGGGGAACAAGGCCCCCTCACCCGTGACCTCCAGTTTGGGATGGTGGGTTTTTAACAACCTGTTTTACCTTTACCTTTATCTTCTTCACATCCCCTTTCCTTATCTATTACTTTTTATACCCTGCCTAAAGTGGAGCTGCCATGTTACTATGCGGGAAGAGTGGCCTCAAATATGGCGGCAGCTGGTTCTGCTGCTGCAGAACATGGTGCTGCATGTGCATCCCGTGAATTACAAAGGGTCACCATGCCCAATGATTAGGCTATAAAAAAATTATCTCCCTTTACCTTGCACTCTACCATCACTGGAGCCGCCTTCACTGAAAAAAATAGAAGTCCCCTCCCCCCCATGATCTCTCAGGGTAACCTCCAAATTTCTACTGGAGAGGAAGTTTACTCCTCTCCTTTGCCTTTGCCTATAGGTGCAAGGGACTCCCCCTCACCCCTTTCTCAGTCACTTTTTACAGTGGCAATCCCCTCTTTACTTTCCAAGGGGACCGCTAAGAAAGTAGGCAGGTGGCTCATAATTGACCACTCCCAGTTGGGGTGGCTTGATAGGGCCAATACCATTAGGGGAGCAAAGGGTGGCAAGGCCCATTGCCCCATGCCCCTTAATCTCATCAGGCATGCGTCACTAGTTTGCAGGGGGTCAGTGTACCTGCCCCCATCTCCTCCTTGATGTATGCCAGCTCGCTGGCATTAGAAGATAAAAAAAAGAAGCTTGGATGGGATCTGTGATGTCTTAGGGGAGGGGGATGGCTACATGGAGGCCCCCCTGATATGGACTTTGTCCCTGAGGTGACCCAGCCTCAGATGGTAGTACCTTCCATGCGATCGAACCTGAGCTCAGTGCCAAGAACTGAACCCAAGTCTGCCCCTGTGCAGGGTCCTCCTCAGATGGCTCGGGCCCCCGAGGCCTTACAAGGAGAGGAGGGATCTCTTCCCCGGCTGTTGCCCTTATGATAGCCAAGACTTCTCAATTTCAGAGAAAGATTTTGCTGAGGCCGGTCCATCTTGCCTGGGGGCCCCTGCTAGTGGGGGAGAGAAACGGGTTCACTCCCCGCCCGCCTCTCCTAAAAAGAAAAGACAGAGGAACAAAACTGTCCTCTGTCCGCAGGAGCCACGAGGACGGACGGGTCCGTTGGCGTTTCGTCAAGCGACTAAGCTAAGATTGGTACATCCGGCCCCGTTGCTCACCCTGGAGGGGAGTCCCTGACCAAGACCAAAAGTGCGCTGAGCGGAGCCTCGGTTACATCGGGGCCCTCATTCAGAGGCTACCTAGCGTTTTTGAGCCCACTGCCTTCAAATACTTCCTTGTTATTCGCTCCACTGATGGAAGCATATTGCCTAAGGGCAACATGATCCATCAGAGGACAGCCCTAGCTAGTGTGATTGGTAGAGAGCCGAAGGTGACCTGTTTCTTGGATGGGAGCCTTTGCGAATACGGCGAATCCCTCAGGGGCGGCCATGATTAGTGCCCTTTGGACACTTGATGACATGCCGGTGAGTGTGACGCACTCTACCATGAACTTAGTGAAAGGAGTGGTTTATGAGAGGGAACTCATTGACTACTCCATAAATGACACTCCCTTGTGCTAGCCGACCATGGAGCGGTCAAGGTCAAGCATGTGATGAGAAAAGAGGGAAGGACCTCGAGACCCACCCCTACACTCATCATCACGTTCAACTGTGACAGGCTTCCTGAGTAGGTGCGTGCCGGTTGGTGTCGCTACCGCGTGAAGGCATTCGTGCCACTGCCGCGAGGTGCTACTACTGCCACTGCTTCGGCCATACGAATCGCTCCTGTCGATGTGCAAATTCGGGGTTACCTGAATCTGTAAGTTGCTCCAAGGCTGCACATGATAAGTCCAAATCGTGTGTGACCAAGTGTGTCAATTGTGGAGAGCCACATCCCGCTTCTTTGAAGCAATGTGGTGGGTATCTTCTTGAGAAGGAAGAAGGAAATTCTAGCTGTTCAGGCCCAGGATTGTCTCTCATTTTGCGAGACTAAGGACCTGGTCATGGCGCGCCCAGCGCTGCCTGGAACGTCCTCTGCCTCAATGTTAAGAAGACACACTCTGCTCCTCACCCCTCTATGCCTACAGTACGGTCATTTCCGCGCCCATTCAGAACCCTTCTGCTGGTTCTACCCACCCCGGGTGCTCCACTGGTAAAGCTGACGGCACAAAGGGTTCACACCCAGCCTTGACTAAAACCAGGGATCCCCTCCCTTTCCCCAGCGTGATGCTTCCCGTAAGGCAATATGGCTGCGCGCCTCCACCAAGTTGTTAGGCTCACAAGAGGCAACACCTCAGGTTGGTCGTTGTGGCGGCGGGTTCGCGAGACCCCAGCCAAAAACTCCCGCCGCCCTGACAAGGTCCGCTCGGTGGTTCTGGGAGAGGGTATTGAGGAGAGAGAGTATTTTCTAAATTTAATTTAGAACTCGTAATTCTAGCAAAATAATACAATCCAAAATAATCAACCCGAAATATAAACAACCCTCAACCTAAACCAAAATACATTACCTATATATATATATATATATATATATATATATATATATATACACAGTTGGCCTCACAATACTCTGGCCAACCACCACACGTATATATTTACAAAACGGCCTTACACAAGATCTTGGCCACGCAAATGTATCGTATAATCAAAATAGCGCGACAAACGGGTGCACCCTTAACTATCTAATAAAGTGAGACGAGTTGGAGAAAGTGGGAGATGGCTCACTTTCTGCGGGATTCTTAGGGGTCCAGGACTTGTCAAAGCCGAGGATTTTGGGTAGCTGGGACGCTTGTTGGCCCCAACTGCTGGGTCACAGTCGGTTGGACGCTGCTTCAACCACTTCCTGGAGACTGAAAGGTGCTGGCCAAGGTCTACACCTTAGAAAATCGAAGGTAGGTGCACTTGCGAGCGTCAGGATTGGCTTCAGCTGTCTCCGAAAGCCAGATGTCGGCGACAATCGGTACTTCAGAACTGGAAAAGAGAAGGCACATTCAGTCACATATTCACTGCCACACTCAAACATCTTTACTCCTAACACATTCAACCATATCCACTCTCACACAATCTTCACTCACCTATCCTCCGTCTAGGTGGCTCTTCCTTCCTCAGTCACAAACTTGACTTCCGAACTTTTACCTAACACTTTCTAAAATATATGCTGAAAGTATCCGCCTAAAAAGAAAACAGAAGATGAATGGGGGAGCACGATAGAGATCCATCGATTCCCCCCACACAAAGCAAAGACGGTAATCACACGATCCACACACACACACACACACACACACACACACACACACACACACACACACACACACACACACACATTCTGCAAAAGAAGAAAGAGATTAGACATAGGGGAGGGGAGGCCGACAACCAAACTACTACATCGTGAGGCCATCTTCTGGGGTTCCTAAAGCTGCTCCCCGAAAGGTGGAAAGCACTAAAGGAGCTTGGGCTCCTATGCCCACACCCAGTGGTAGGTGGGGGGGGGGGCTCGGAGACGGTGGATCCTCCAAAAGAGGGACCCTGCCTGCCTAAGGTCTCAAGGCGGAGGGAGGAAAGGACTCGCATGGCCAGCTAAACCTCCCCCGATTTGTCTTCGAAGGCGACATGGTGTTCAGCGCATTGTCCGGCCAACAGTGCCCGGAGTTCTGCCTCCCAACAGCATACGCTCATTCCTGCGAGGGTCTTCTGTTGGAAGTGGGCACTCCCATCTCTGAGCTAGGCATGGATGGCATATTCGTTCAATGGAATTGCCGCGGACTCTGGTCCAACTTGGAGGAGCTGCAGAGGCTCTTCTCCTCCCATTCCCTGTTGGCTATCTTTTTAGAGGAGACGATGCTGGGCGAGTGACCCCTGCCCACCCTCCCGGGGTATAAGGGTTTTCGACCCCACCACCACAGGATGGGAGCCCGGCAGAAAGATGCACGATTTACACCCAGCATTACGAGGGGCAGTCAACAAGTTTTGCAATTCGGATATAAGGAAACGAGATATGAGGAAAAGTGTATTATTATTTTTCAATATAACTACCCTCGATTTCAATGCACTTGCCCCACTTGTCCCTGAGGCTTCGAATTCCCGACACTTAGAAATCTCCCGACTTCTGTTCAATCTCTCCTGGACGGCGAGTTGGACATCTTTATCGTCCTTAAACCGGCGTCCACGCAGTGCAGCCTTGAGCTGGCGGAATAAAAAGTAGTCGTTAGGGGCCAGATCTGGACTGTAGGAGGGATGGGATGGTTGAGTTCCTCGAATCCGCACTCACGCAGGGCAGCTTGTGCAACTCTGGCCTTGTAGACTTTGACGATGAAGTCGATCATGGGGAGTGAGGTTTCTAGGGACCCAACGGGCAGAGACCTTGGTCATGGCCAAATTGTTGTGGATGATGTTGATAACACTTCCATGTGATATTCCAAGTTCTTGCTCGATTTCTTCGACCTTCACCCGTCGATTTTCAAGGATCATCCTCTCCACACGGGCCACATTGTCCTCGTTGGTCACGTCTGACGGGCGTCCTAGACGGGGGTCATCTTCAAGGGACTCACGAACATGGCGGAACTCCCTATTCCAGCGAGCAATCGTTGCATAGGAAGGGGCACTGTCGGTGTACACTGCAACCATGCGTTCATGGATCTCTTTTTTCATTCTTGCCTTCCTTGGTCAAAAATTTGATCACTGCGCGGTGCTCAACCTTCTCTATTGTTGAAAAATTTGTGACTGACGATCTGCGATCAGCTACTGCTTCTTAAATAGACAAGGCAGGAGCGTGCGGCTGCAGGTCTTGACTTGTCATAACTTGTCCTAACACCCCCACAAACAGCCATTCCCCTTCCTCTGTTTTGCCCTACCCATTCGCAAAACTTATTGACCGCCCCTCGTATGTCTCCGTTATTTTCTTTGCTATAGATACCTCCTTTCAGTTAGTAGCTGCGCAGCTGCACCTGGTTAGGTGGTATACCGTTATTTCCGCGTACATTCCACCATCAACCGACCTCAACGCGGCGACTTACGCCGCATCGTGGCACGTTTGCCGAGGCCCTTTCTCTTGCTCGGAGATCTGAACAGTAGACACCCCTTCTCGGGAGACTACTCGATTAACCCCAAGGGTCAAGTCCTTGCCGACCTGATCGACGAGCTTGAGATGGGTGTCCTAAATGTGGATGAGTTTATGCATCACTGCCCCAGAACTGCTTCCTTTTCCTGCCTCAATATATCTTTGTCCTCTCCGGATGCACAGCCTGATTTAGGGTCTGGGGTAGTTGATGACCTCCATGGTAGTGATCACTTTTCCATCCAAATAGTGATAGGACTAGTACTCAGTATCTGTATCGAATAAACACTAAACGTAAGAGTATGACTCAAGATTTGCTATTGTATTACTATTCTTTCAATCTATAATCAAATTTGTAGAAATTTCTTTTTAATGAAAAATATTTAGAATATTGGGTTTGAAGTATGACTAATATTCAAGTTTGCACCTACAGGGTCACCCCCCCAAAAATGGGCCCCAACTTTTGATAAGCCTCATTTCTTAATTTTCTGCAAGGATTGAATGAAACTTTGGTGATAACTAGTTTATTGTGTTTAAAAACATCCTATCAAAACATGAGAGTCTTTGGACTTTTCTTCTTTATTCTAGAGCTCTCACTGTATCATCAGCTGATCTCGATGGTGCCTATGTCACTGAGAGACGCCAGTCCTACCCTAAGCCCTTCGGGTTTAGTGCTAGGAGACTCCGTTGAGAGTTGGGTATAGCTCGGGCCGGTGGCGCTGCTGGTTCTGCCCAGGGTACCACCTTTGACTATTTATTGCTATGTCTCTGCTCCCAAAGCTTCTACAACATTGAGAGTATTGCTTTTGGCTTTTTTGGAGCACACTTCTTGTCACGCTGGAACTGTGCCAGTGTATACGGATGGCTCCAAGTCCCAAGAGGGGGTCAGTTTCCATGTAGTATCCTCTGTTTGAAGTCAGTGGGGACCTGCCAGGCCCTGCATCTGTCTTCACGGCCGAGTTGGTTGCAATACACCGCTCCGGACTGGAGATAATGTGACGTGCCCAGTTCGGAGACTAGATTGGGATTTATAGTGACTCATAAAGCGCCCTGAGTGCTCTCGGGGCATTGGAATCTCTGCATCCTTTGGTTCGCGATATCCATGATGTCACGGTTTTGGCGAGCCAGGCAGATGTCGAGATTATCTTCTGCTGGGTTCCTGGACATGTAGGAATTGCAGGGAATAAGCACGCCGATGAGGGAGCCAAAGAGTCCACGAGGATTGGTCGACCCAACCAGTGCTTCACTCTTCCTCACACTGATTATGGCAGGAATACGGGCTGCCTGACAAAGAAGATGGGAGACTGTCGAGAGGAACTTAAAGTTGCCTGCCATTGCGCCATGACTAAGTGTTCATGCCCACCCACTTATGGACTTTACAACTTTTTGGAGGAGGTGGAGGCTGACCTTCTCCGCTTTATTTGACTGTTTGTTGTGAGTCGCATTCTCTTGCACCGGGGGAAGGTGGGCCTACCTTCTTGCTTTTTCTTTTTCGTTTTTAGCCTATGATCTTTTTATCCTCGTTATTTATTTATTTGTTTTTTTAATATAGCCTAGCCATAGGCTGTAGTAAGTATGGTGACTTATGCTCAAGTAGACAGTTGGCAAATGTACAACTCAACGACATCACTCGAGACTGTGATAGTAAATCACTGTATTAAGGCAGGTGCTAAGTATATGTAAATAAAATGATTAGTAAATTATGCATAATGTGAAGTTATGTTGGAAGTATGGCAGGCATTAATGTGAAAGCTGGATTGAATGGTTTAACATGTGGGGGGGGTATAAGATGTTAATGTAGTGTCATTGCCTTGAGATTATTGAGATTATTGAGCAAAATATGAGTATGAGAGAAAATGGAGTGAGATTGATTAGGAATGGTGTATTGGGTTCTGTTGCTATGTTTTAATTGGTGATCTGGTCTAGGTGTTCGAGGGTGAGAGGAATTTTGAAATGTTGATTGAAGCTTTTGGCAGGATTGTGAGGAAGGGCTAAAAGTGAATTCAGAAAAGCAGTTATTATATATAGAAGTGTTATATCTGATCCTGTGGTGTCACCTTTGAGTAAGGGAAGCTTTAAATACCTAGGACGCAGATTGCCACTACAAAGTTTTAAATGGTTGGAAATTCTCGGGGCCTATTAGAGTGTTAGTGAATATTAGGACTTTGAAGTGGAATGTGCCAGAAAGTTTCATGAAAGTATGCTGGTGTCAATATTTGTGTATGGTAGTGAGATTTGGGTGTGGGAGGAGAAAGAAAGATCTTGGTGCAAATGGGCAACTTGAGACGGATGCTTGATGTATGAAAGATGAAAAAGGAGTGAGGAGCATAATTATGAAATACAATACTCAAACACCAACTTTTTACCCACAAATGATGAAAGAGAATAAAAAAAAAATTCATTCATAATTATAAAACAAATTTTTCCATTTACCCATGGAGGGGAGTACCCTGTTCATACAGTTACAGCTGGTAACCACCCTGAATGGTACTAAGCTTTACTTACAGAGCTACTCCAGCTCCCATTGATGGCAGCACATCTGGTGGATGCATCACATACTCACCAAGATACCCCTCTTCCCCTTACCCTAACTACGTCACTACAAGTAACTGCCATGACACTGCATCTCAGGAAAGGAAACAGTTGCTAATATTTCTCTCTCTCCCACAACCACTTCCATCAGATAGTCTTCCCAACCCTCTCATCTCCTTCATTCTGATGTATTATAATAGCTGCCATTCTGAATGGGGGATACTACATGCAACCCAGAGGAAACAAACTCTGCTACTCCACAATCTCCAAATTAGTCGGCATTCTTGCTTCACTTGCTTCAACATACAAGCACCTTCCTGCTCCACCTCGTCCTCTGCTCTCCTGACATCATGGCAGATTTGACTAACATATTTCTGAGGACCTAAGAGGAAGTGACCACTTTCCATTGTATCTTTAGGTGAAAGAGTCCTCACCTTGGGTATTCCTCCCTGGTGCTTGGGCAAAGAAAATTGGTACAAATTTCAAACCTTAAATTGAAAAATGTATCCCCAGTTCCCTACTTACAACATTGGTACAATAATCTTCCTCTTCCTCCCACAAATCACAGCATAATTGCACATATCACACCACCCTCACATGCAGACATCTTAATCATCTTCCACCAAACATCTAAATAAACATCTTTCAAAAATAGATAAATCAGAGAAATCACTAAACAGAACACAAAGTAAGATCAGACCACTTTTTACTACTACAAAACCAAGTTTGCCCAAACTAACATGCATCAGATGTAACCAAGTCCAAGATTTGACTAATCGCCTTGACTGCCATAACCTCGCACAATCATGACACACACTCCATCAGCTCACTGAAGGACATGGATCCGCCTGCAGGTCCCATTAGTGAGCCAAGGGCTTGTTGAGTGCAATGAGTGGAATCTTGTGGAGTGGGGTGGGGTGTGTGCATTGATTTTATTAAGTTGTAAACATATCAGGATTTTGTAGAAAGAAAGTAGGAAGATAGAGCAGGATTGTGCAATGTCAGTGGCTGGTTTATTTGGCTTAGAGATGGGGGTGGTATATGGACATTTGGAATAGGGGTAGAGAGGTTAAAGATTTGTGAGGGCAGCAATGCCTCATACCTATGTGTATTAGATGAATATGTTGTTGGGGTCAGAGGCTAGAGAGGATTTCACCTGCTATATAGCCTGGAATACTCTTTCTCAAGTGAATTATTTGGGACTCATGGTCTATTGCATTTGATAAGGTGTTTATTAGTGGCTATATATGAAAAACGGGCGTTTTGTTACTAATTTTTGTCTTGTATAATGGTGTTTGGTGATGTTGACTGTTTGCACCTTGTTCCCTGTTGTTATAGTTGGCAAGTCTCCTGATAGTTTTCCAGATTTTCTTGGTGTCCACTTTTTTGGTATACTGTCTAGGAAAGCTTAGCAATGTTTTTTCTTGTTGAATCATTTCTCGAGTGTTGTGTGGTTTATTTGTCTGCTATTTTTGCATTGTAGTTGTTATGGTGTGTAACTTCTTTTTTTTTGCAAGCTGTCTGATTTCTAGAGGTCTCTGTTATAGTATGTTACGTTTTCCCTCTGGATATATTTGTTGCTTGCTGTCAAGAGTATGTTGTCAAAGTATATGTAGACTTTTTAATGCTGCTGAACTGGGTTACTGAGTAGCTTTGTTTTTGTTAAATATAGTTGGTGTAAAGGTCCCAGTCAGCTCTATTGTAGTTAGTGTACATTCCTGTACTTGGTGGGGATTTGGCTTCTCAAGGGCAGTTTGTAATGATTTGGAGATAGTATATGGTTTCCAGTTTATTTTGTTGGGTAGAAGGTGATGTATGGGGAGGTTGAATAGGAGTATGGGTGTTGGGTTTTTCACAATGATGATAAACTTTAGATCCCCCATTGAACTAGGCATTACATATCGGGTGAAAATCGATATTAATATCCACCCCATAAAAAATGAACCCTATGGTGCTTACCATGGTCAAAACTACCTACTCTTCCTTGCAAATCTTGCATTCATTAATCTCCTGAATAAACTTCTCAACTTTGTGTTCTTTATGTATGTTTAAGTTTATTTTCCCAGTGATCCTACCTTTCCAAGGTGTCTGAATTAGATGAAATCCACTAAGTCCCTTGTAAAACAGCCTTTTCATCTAATTGGGTACTTAGATATTCAGAAACCTAACCTAATCTAATGATCTCCATTTTCTCTAGTATGGGCGGCCATGGTGCCCTTATCTGTGCTTTCGATAACCCCGGCCTTTTCAAGTCTGTGTCAGCTTTTGCTCCCATCTGCAACCCAACGAAATCTCCCTGGGGCATCAAGAACTTCACTGGGTACTTGGGTGAGGCAAACAAGGATACATGGATGACCTACGACGCCTGTGAGCTCGCCAAGTCGTACGTTGGACCACCTTTGGAGATTTTAATAGACCAAGTGAGTCATCTCTTTTGACAAACTCCATATTTTCGCTTCGTAGTGGTTATTTTCCCATTTTCGTTGAGTACCCAATGCCCTTCCTTTCAACTGAAGATGGGTCAAAACAGGTGAGGAAGATAGGGAGAGTAGACAGAAGAAAAAAGAAGCTTTGTGTCTGTGTGTGTGTGTGTGTGTTCTTACAACTGATTCAGACAGCCATCAAATCCTGAACGCAGTGGAGCCCTCCAGTTTAACACGCCCCAAGAGGGTGCCCTATATAGACTTAAACCTGGTGGTTGGATGAGTGGTAGTAAAACCTTTCTAGCCCTAGTGGCCTGTCAGTCTCAAACTAGATTGAAACTACCTAGCTTTTTTTCACAACTTTCTTCATAAGCCTTTTCTCTTCTCTCTAAGCCAGTGGCTAATTTCGCAAGCCCATTTCCAGTCGAGGAGTTGAGGTCAGTGGATGATTCCATAGAGTTTGCCCCCGGCAACCTCATCGCCGTGGGCCTACTATTCCTAGAACGTCTGGTCGTTTTGCACACAGTCCGCTTCCTCGGTGGTTAGCCGAGTGTGAGACGGTCTTCAAACAGAAGCGTTATGCCTATAGCGCTATAAGCGCCTCCCGAGCGATTTCACCGTCGGTTAATTTCGTCGAGCTAGGGCTAGAAGCACACCCGCCGCTCTTCCTGGCAGGCATACGTGTCTTCACTTAACGGGAAAACCCCTCTAGCACAGGTGTGGAAGCAAGTCAAAAGGATTCGGGGCAAATTCTCCGAGGAGCCACCATCCCGTTCTCCAGGTAATGTGACCGCATTCTCGGACCCCACGTCCGTGGTCGAGTCTCGCGACTGCTTTCTCATTCTGATGTCAGTGAACGCCATCGACTGGACTTTATATCCGAGAAAGACAACCCTTTAAGGACAGGTTTATATGGAGAGAATTGCGCTTCACTCTCGCTTTTCAAGTGCAGACACCGTTTATGGTCCAGACGACGTCATCCTGTCTGCCATGATTAGACACCTGGGGGAGCGAGGCATAGCATCTTTGCTAGATTTGTTCAACAGGATCTACACAGAGGGTCCCTTCTCAGACTCATGGTGAATGGCTACTGTGCTCACTTTTCTCAAACCAAGGAGAAATCACTACCACCTTGGCAGATTTCTGCCTAATTTTTCTTATCTCCTGCATGTGCATTTTTATGGAGCAATTAGTAACGGTTAGATTAGCCTCTTTCCTGGACTGGAAACGCCATACAATGGGACCCCTCTCAATCTCGATTCTGCGTACGGGTCAGGGAGCCCCCTCTAGCCCAATGAATGAATGAATAGTGCCGAAAATAAATGCTGCAAAGCCAAAACGGACTAGCCCGCAGCCATCTAGCCTAGGGGTGGGCAACCTTTTTAAGTGGGTGTGCTAAAATTGGCCAAATCTTTGCTACAAAATTTCTCACGTGCCAATACTTGACTAAAACACAATGAAAGGATATAAAATTAAAGATGTTCTTTTTATTCATTCCCAACCCTTATGATGCATAAAAATTACAAGGAAAAGATAGTCATTTTACCTAAAAATATACATTATTATCATTTTATATTAAACAGAATTGAATCTTTATCATTTCAAGCAGAAAACAACAAATCCAAACTAGAGAAAGAAAAATTGTGGACCTTTTCATTTATTTACCATTAATGAGACTTCTGCTGCCGCCTCACTGATAACATAATTTATAACAGGTTGTACACAATGCGGTTGCTATATTAAATTAATTGGAGATACATTTATTTAGTTTTCTTAAGTTAAGCATTTAACTTCGCGTGCCGGTAGAAGTCGTTGGCGTGCCACGTTTGAAAGGTTCCCCACCCCTGATCTAGCCCAATCAAGGAGGCAGAGGGCGTCCCACAGTGAAGTGTCCTCAGTGCCGCACTCTTCCCTGAGCATCAACGGTATCACCTCGATGCTGCTTGAATATGTTGTTGCTATTCTATACATACATAGACCTTTTGATCTCTTTTGGTGTCTCTCAGATACTAACCCTGGAGCTTCTTCCTATGCCCAAGCTCATAGGTGTCAGTTTTACTTGGCCAAGGCTTAAGTGATGCACTTCTGCCACCATCCACGGTTCCACCCTTGTCCTAAATGGGACTCGCCTTGATGTGGTGGATTTGCATCGTTTCCTTGGTCTTGTTCTTGACCGACACCTCACTTTAGAGGATCATATGTACAGCCTTAGGGTCTCTTGTACCCGCGGGATGGAAATTCGTCGTTCCGTGAGGTTCAATATTTGGAGTGCTGATAGGGCTACTGCTTTACTTTCCTACCGATCCTTTGTACGTTCGATGCTTGACTATAAATGTGAGATCAGTTTTTTTTTTTGTTTTTCAACTATGCTCCCTTGATTATCTAAGCAGTGAATATTATGTGGTAACACAAGTTTTTTGTCGTGTCTTAAAAGGAAAGGAAACTTGGGAGTTCACAAATCATGTTTCCGACTCTAATTTAAAATTAATTGTCGATTTTTTCATTAAATACTGCACTACCCCCCCTCCCCCCAAATACAATAACAAACAAACGGCACGATTATGCTCCTTGTAGAACTTTTATTATGAAGTTATTTTTAACCTTAAATTCACACCCCTAATTAATGATATTGATTTGATTTCATATATTATATTTGGAAGTGAGTATGTACTTAGTATACAAGAAACTTGTAATTAAACATTACGCTTCTATACAGTGGTTTTATTAGCATTCAATATACTCATTATTAAGTAAATGAAGGTTTCATATATACAGTAATAGACAAAAGTATGCAGCGCCTAGTATTAGAATATACAGCACAATAATGGTAGAGATACAAAACAATTCAAATAAACTTAATTAATGCAGTAGACTTACAATTAGTAGGCACTTTGTAGGGTGTCCCTTATTTTTCTTGACAGCTTGGAGACTTATAGAAAAAAGAAGATTTTTAAAGGTATCAAGGTGGAAATTAGTCCAGTATTCTCGAATTGTAGCCTCCAGCATTGGGATTGAACTGATGTTGCTCCCATGGAGATGATTCTTGATGAGATGTCACAGGTTCTCAATTGGATTAATATCAGGGCCTATTGCCTGCCAATCTTTTATAAAGGAGACCTCACAAGTGGTAATGGGTTTGGAAGTATGAGCAGGTGCTCCATCCTTTTGAAAAACACCTTTGCATCTGTGATCAGCGTTGTTGGAGGCATGGAAGAGAGTGAGATGGTAATCCTGGGAGGAGACCTGAATGGACATGTGGGGGCTGGCCCTTGGGTACGAAGGAGTGTATGGAGGTTGTGAATTTGGCACAAGGAATGTGGAAGATGAGCATATTCTGGAATTTGGGGAAGCAATGGACATGGTCATTTGTAACACCCTTTTCAGAAAAGAGAGAAGCAAACTGGTCACATGTACATCTTGAGACAGCAGTAGCCAGTTAGATTATTTTATGGTTAGAAGAAGAAGAGAGAAAATTAGCGAAAGATGTTAAAGTGATACCCAGTGAAGTGTGTACAGCAACATAAGTTACTGGTGTGTGACCTTTGGTTAGGGAAATTGCAGGCCAGGAGGAGGGTGTTTGTCCCTGGGAGGAAGGTGTGGAAGCCTAAAAATCATGAAGTGAGGGAGGCTTTTTACAAGTTGTTCGATACACTAGTGGCGGAGAATATAGCGACTGATGGAAGTGTGAGTGAGCAGTATGGGAGCCTGAAAGATAACCTAAAAGCCACTGAACAGGTTTGTGGATGGTAAAGAGGTCCACCTAGACAAGGCGTCTTGGTGGTGGAATGAGGAAGTTGAGGCTAAAGTGAAAGAGAAAAGAAGATCGTTTATGCCATGGAAGCGGGGTGGGAGTAAAGAAGTATACCTGGCAGCAAAAAGAAGAGCCAGTCTGGAAGTGTATAGGGCTAAGTCAGAGGCCCCCAAACCTCTTCTTGAGAGCCTCAAGGGTGCTGAGGAAAAGGGTGTTACAATTGGCTAGGCAGATGCAAAAGGAAAATAGTGATATAGCGGGTGAACAGTGCATTAAAAATGATGATGGTAGAGTTATGGTTGGGCAGGACGATATAAAAAAGGCTTGGAGGGAGCACTATAATCTTTTATTAAACGTAGAATTTGACTGGGACAGGAGACTTGTGGATTCCACATAACCTGTGACTGGACCGTGGCCATCAATTAAGGACAAAATGGTGAGTAGAGCCATCAATCACATGCCAGAAAGGGTAAGGCAGCGGGTGTTTCTGAGATAAATGTCGAGATGTTGAAAGCCTCTGGAGATATCAGTGTGCCGTTGGTCACGGACCTTAAAATGCTGTCATATATGAATGTGCTGTACCAGAAGACTGGCTAAAGAGTGTGACTGTGAATGTGTATAAGGGTAAAGGTGATGCGCTAGAAAAGGGTAACTACAGAAGCATAAAGCTCCTCGATCATGTTATGAATGTTATGGATTGTGTTCTAGAAGAAATGATGAGAGAAAGGATAAACTGTGGCGGCATGCAATTTGGGTTCATGCCTGGAAAAGGAACCACCGATGCTATATTTATAGTTAGACAGCTCCAGGAGAAGTACATCGCTAGGAAAAGATCGTTGTACTATATTTTTGTTGACCTGGAAAAGGCTTTTGATAGGGTACCGAGAGATGTGGTGAGCAATGAGAAAATTAAGGATCGAGGAGTGGTTGGTTAGGGTGGTCATAGCTATGTACGAAGGTTGGACAACCCCGGTGAGGATAAATGGAGAATTTAGTATAGACTTCTCTGTGAAGGTTGGTGTGCATCAGGGATGCGTTTAAGAGTCCCTTGCTCTTTGTTAAGCTCCTCGAAGTGCTGTCACAGAATTTTAAAACAGGATTGCCATTCGAGTTGTTGTACGCTGACGACCTAGTGCTGATTGCCGAGGATGAGTGGACGGCACTTAAGTTCAGGTTGTGGAGGGAAGGGATGAATTCCATGAGGCCGAGAGTGAATTTGGATAAAACAAAGATGATGGCTTCAAGAGTGGGTGGTGGTAATGAATCATTGAGGGTATGTGGCCATGTGCAGTCTGTCACAGAGGGGTAGGGAATAAATCTATCCTGTGTAATGGATGTGGTTTGTGGGTGCATAAAAGATGTGGTATCAGGGATAGGCTGCAGAATGATGGAGAGTTTCAGTGCACTGTGTGTAGAGGAGAGCAATTCGAGAGGATTGTATTTGATGGTGTCGCTTGAATGCGTAGAGGAGTTCTGTTATCTGGGAGATGTGATCAGTGCAAAAGGAGGTGCTGGGGCGAGTTCCGTGGCAAGGGTTAGAAGTAGTTGGAAAAAGTTCAGAGAGCTGCTGCTTCTCTCGATACTGCAGGGTTTTTCCCTACGAGCTAAGTGACGTGTGTACGAAGTGCAATATTGTACGGCAGCGAAACTTGGGCTGTGAAGGGGAAGAGGATATCCAGAGGCTCAAGCGTGGTGAGATGGAATTTGAGCCCTGGAGGTGACAGTTGCTAACTGAATTAAGGGATCCGGTGCAGCGGATCGGCAACTGCATCCGCTCACTCGAGAAGCTGAACCTCTAGTACCAGACTCGAAAGAAGAGCCGGATGAAGACCATGTAAGGGTATAAAGTCCAGGATGCTGTATTCCAGAGCACCCTCTTCGAGGTCTTCAACATCGGGGCCCGGGACGCCCTTGCTACCATGAAGAATGAAGAGGACCGGGAGTTCTACCGGAAATAGCTCCAGGACGTATCCTGCAGGATGGCAGGAGAAGATATGGTCACAGCGGGAAAAGAAAGCCAAAAGCGGAGCGGGAAGAGGAAGGAGAACGATGAGATGGAGGACCGGTCCTCCCATGGAGCAGCTGCTGCACTTCCCTCGTCCACTTCCAACTTATCTCTGTCTGGAATCGTAAGACGAGGAGTACCACCCAACTCCCAGCACTTCAACAACTAAAGCTCTCACGCCCCAAAGGACGAAGAACATCTTCACGGATCCGGCAGTTGCAGGTGCTCTGGATCGCGTGAATCTCACTGATCGGAAGGGTGTCTTCGTCGTCGGAGCCGTCGCATCGGCCTTTGGCTATAACTTGTCAGGCCTGACGCTGTCACGAAGCTCCGTGCGGTGGTCTCGTAGCCTCGCGCGGACTGGTGCCGCAGCCCAGGCGGAGGAAGAGTTCACGGTTGACGGCCCTCTTCTTCTCCATTGGGACGGCTAGTTGTTGCCCAGTCACCGGAGAGGAGGATCGGTACACTGTTGATCGAGTTGCCGTTCTCGTGTTATGGAGGACGGGAAGCAGATGGCGTGGGAGGGGTTCCTCCTCCAAGACCCCAGCCGTTGGGCGGAGGAGGAGACCTACATCGCGCTGGCGTCACAGGCTGCGAAGTTGCGGATCGGGCCATTGCTCTGATGGAGCATTACAACTCCACCCTCACAAAGGAAGAAAAGCAGAAGCAGCTTTACCTCCGGATGGTGTCAGAGCACCGGCTCCGACTGCCTGGAACCGCGACGAAGGCTGCGCTGTCGTCCGAGAAGTGAATGTGAACCCTTTCTTGTTATTTTTTCTTGTTTCTGAAGGCAGAAAAAGTGTGCATTTCCTTTGTTTCACTTTTCATTACTAATTAAGGATAATTTTTCGGTTCTTATTCACCCTGAGGTTAATGTCTGGAAAGGGGCCACTAGTGGACGACTTGAAGGCCTGGGCGAGGACGCTAAATAAAGGACTATCAACGTGAAATTTTGTGGATTTGTTCTTAACTAAGAAAGGAATAAAAAGCAGTTTGTGGAGCAAGACTTTTCCAAAGTTCCTTTTTTAGGCCTATTCTAGTGTATATATTGTATAATGACAAAGATCGCAACTAATGCGTAGCGTAGTCTATCCTGTAAATACAACGGGGAGAATGTTGTGACGTCCTCGGGCGATGACAGTGGTAGTAGGTTTTGGAAGTTCACGGCAACAGGTTGTCTGGTCAGATATTTTGTTTAGTGTTTTTGATTTTTTTAATGTAGGCAATAGTATTAGGCTAAAAAGTAATTACAGCGACTTATGCCCTTATTGGCATTCGCCAGATGATGGGCACTATACAGAAATAAATCCATACTTAACTCTGCTTCTCCGGTCTTGCATCCAACACCGACGGACCTCCACCTAATCACTGGATGCACCCAATCTAACCAAATAAATCACCCGCTCGCGGAAACAAAAAAAAAAAAAAAAACAATTATCCCTTGACACGCATCTAAACATGCTTGGTGCCCAGTTCTACAGAACAAATCTACCGCCATCCAAGAATAAGAACTCTACATCCTCCTTACATCATCTCCATTTCCTCCCTACCCACATGCCCGCCCCAAATTGCCAAATGAAGACACACCCGAGTAGCCCTTTCCAGGCTCATTGTCATAGGTGCAACCACCACACTGATAATTCCGAGCACTTACTGAACCAACACTGTCCAATCCTAGCACACCTCTGACAATGTTTCATAAATTGTGGTTTGGTTCCCACTACTGTAGACCCTCACTGAGATAGACAACAAATTGCGATTCTAGGGTAAAAAAAATAAACACCACTGCATATAATCGTTACTGAGTAGTACTTGTTTCTTGTTCTCAGGGCAAAGCGGATTCGTTTCTGTCGGAGGGCCAGTTGCTACCTGATAACTTGGTCAGTGCATGCGCCGAGGTTGGGATCTCAATAGTGTTACGAATGCACGAAGATTATGACCATTCCTACTTCTTCATATCCACCTTTATGGCTGACCATTTCGATCACCACGCCAAATTCCTCCGTCAGTAAAGGCTATTTGCAAGACCCTCAAGGACTCGCAGCGTTCGCAAGGAGATTGTTCAGTAATTCCTAAAGTACGATTTGTTTTCCCGAGTTTATTCAAGTAACAAGTGCCGTTTCGGAATGCCAAGTGTAATTTGATTTTTACTGGCCAGTTTCAGAAGTCTTGCAGGTGACAATTACTCCACGAAGTATGGTTCTTAAATTTCTATTCTCCCCCCATCTTGCTATATAACGACGTTATTCTGGCATTTTATAGCTATCTTTTTCCTCCTGTTTAATCTTGAATTGATCCAGTTTTCAATTATAATTTCGGAATCTACAAATGTTTACGAAAATTTGTTTTATTAAGTTCATGTGTCTCGGTGAGTTAAGATATATGTGGAATCGGAGTTCATATTTAAATGGATAACATAATTTTTAAAATAAATGGTTTGACCTATATAAAGATAAAAAATGTTTAAAGAATCATTGTCAGTTCATTTTGGGATATTGTTTCCATCCTTGAAATCGAGGCCCCGCGGGGGGCGGGGTACCCTGTGTAACCTTTTACATTACCTGCTGGAGGAGCTGCACATCCAGTCCAAATACAAATTAGGGAAACCCTTTTACTGGGTTTACATGAACTCTGATAGTGCCACTAGGTTGAAGCGAACTCTTTGACAGGGGGGGGGTTAAGTTGTTGGTGCGCTTCCGCCTCGCTCGCTTTTATCATTCATTTTTCGGTTCGCTAAACATGTTCCCTGGGTGGATTGCACACTAGCGAGATTGACGCCGCACTCTACGATGAATTTCGTAAAAGGAGTGATTTTTGTGAGGAATTCGTAAGCTACTTTTTAGAAGTCATCACTTTAGAGCTGCCAACTGAGGCGGTCAAGACCGAAGGTGAGATGAGAAACTAGGGAGGGGCCTCGATACCTAACCCTACAATTTTCTTCACATTTTATCATGACAGGCTCCACAGCCGTTTGGTATCGCTACTGCGTGAAGGAATTTGTAGCACTTGTGCGGTGCCCATACGAATAGCTGATGTATACGTGCAAAGTTGGGTTTAGGCGAAATATGTGCAAGTTGCTTAAAGGACGTGTAGACGCTGCGAAATATGTGCAAGTTGCTTAAAGGACGTGTAGACGCTAAGAACCTATCGATTATGACCAAGTGTGTCAATTGTGGAGAGCCGCACTCTGCTTCCTCGAAACAATGCGGAGCGTACCTCATGGATAGGGAAATCCTGGCCGTTCATGCTACGTTTCGCTATCGCTTTATCCGCAGACACGGCCCCTGGTTCGGACGATGTCCCGTATGCCATGCTTCAACACTTTGAGAGTGAGGCATGCTCTTTGTTAAATTTCTACAATACGATCTGTACATAGGGCATCTTCCCAGAATCCTGCCTAATGGCTACTGTGTTCGCTTTTCGGAAACCGTTGAGAGATCACTCTACTTCGGCCGGTTTTCATCCACTGTCTCTATCTCCTACGTGTGCAAGTTAATGGAGAAATTGGTAAATGTTAGATAAGCCTTTTTCCTGGAAAGCAGGAAATGATCAGTCTTGTGAACAGTGCGGCTTCCGCCAGTTCCACAACCAATCAGATTATCTGCTCCGACTCGAAAATGCCATCTGCGAGGCCTTCGTAAAGAGCATTATGCCGCATTTTTCGATATGAAGTCTATGGTACGGTATCATGGAGACTCTCCACACAATAGGGGCAAGGGATCCCTCCCAATCTAAGAGATCGTAAATTCCTCACACTGGTGAGGGTAACTCCTTTCCGGCCCAAAGGAGCAGGAGGAAGGTGTCCCGTAGGTAGGTGTCGTCTCACACTCCTTGCCCTGAGCATCGACTATATTTCCTGTGCTGCTGGATTATGTTCTTGCTACACTACGTCCACGACCGTCCTATCTCTTTTGCTGCGGCCCTATGCCAACTCTGGAGCATCGACTACAACACTCATTGAAACGCATCTCTCGCTATTCCGAAGCGCACAGGTTTCAGTTTTCCTTGGCCAAGACTTAAGATTTTGCACTTATACCGCCATCCCCGCTCCACCCTGCCCCGGACTTGTTACTAAATGGTGTTCTCCTAGAAGTAGTTCGGCTTCCATGCCGTATCCCCTACGTTTGAAGTCAGCGGGGTTCTGCCAGGCGCTGCGTCTGTCTTCACGGCCGAGCAGGTGGCAATGCACCACTCGGTACGGGAGATTACGCGACGTGCCCGGTTCGGAGACCGGATTGTGATCTATAGCGACTCACAAAGCGCCCTGAGTGCTCTTCGGGTATTGGAATATCCGCATCCCCTGGTTCGCGATATCCTTGACACCATAGTTTTGGCGAGCCGCGCGGATGTCGAAATTATCTTCTGCTGGGTTCCTGGACATTTAGGAATTGCGGGGAATGAGCGCGCCGATGAGGGCGCCAAAGAGTCCGCGAGGACTCTGCGACCGGACCAGCGTTTCGCTCTTCCTCACACCGACTACATGGCAGGAATACGGGCAGCTCTTCGGGCTGCTTGGCAAAGAAGATGGGAGACTTAAGGTTGCGTGCCATTGCGCCGCGACTGTTCCCATGGACCTATCCCCCAATGCCGCGGTGGCTTCAGGTCGCTTTCTGTGTTCTCCGAATCGGACACACTCGTGTAACGCATCGCTATTTGATGAAGCGCTCGCCTGCGCCCTATTGTGACGACTGCGTCGTCCCCCACACCGTTCGGTACATTCTTGTCAAATGTCCCAGTCTGGGTCATCTTCGCGCACGTTACCTGTCCCGGTACCAGGAGGGGCGGGGTCGCTACCACTTGTCCCGTGCACATTGACTGGTGGGCTTGTTGACTTTTTCGGGGAGGCCGGCCTTCTCCCTTTTATTTAACTAGGTTTTGTTGGCGTTTTTTTGTTATTGTTTTATTTGTAGGTTGCACGCTCCTACGCCGGGGGAAGGGGGGACAACCCTCCGACGCCGGAGCTTGCTTCCTAATTGTCATCTTCCCTTTTTATCATTGTTTTGTTTTGAAATTTTTATTTTAAAGTAGCCTAGAACTAGGCTGTTTTTTTTGCGGTGGCTTATGCCCAAGTGGGCAGTCGCCAGATAGCCCCTTAAAAAAAAAATCTTAGAAGTGGTGGATTCGTACCGTTTCTTTGCTTTTGTTTTCAACTAACGCCTCGCCTTGGAGGCTCATATTCGTAGCCTTAGTCTCTCTTGTACCCGCGCCATGAACATTCTTCGTTCCGTGATTTTCAACACTTGAGTGGCTGATAGGGCTACTGCTTTACTTTTCTACCAAACACCCCCTCCCTCCCTGCGATCTTTTCTTCAGGGATTGTTCCCAGTGAGGCTATCCTTCAGAGTAAGCTTATACCCAAAGTGTCACACACGTACGCAGGATAACTAAAACATTAGGCTCCGCTAGAGTCCCAATCGTCACACTGATTTTAACATTTGGACAAGAACTGCCGCAGTATATTAAAGCTGGGTATCTTCGTGTCCCGGTAAGTCCCTACATCGAACTACCCAGACGCTGCTTCATTTAATTTGGACATGTTGGCCGTGCCTGTCGGCACTCTCGCTCCTGCGTGAATTGTAGCTCTGACTACCATGGCCCCGAATGCATCAAAACACCCCGCTGTGCCAACTGCGGAGATACCCACAGTGTGCTGCGTCAAACCTCTGCTCTATATTTTTATATGAAAAGGTGCTCGCTTTGCGCGACTCCCTACCTCTAGATATAAGAGAGGCCCGCCAGCGTGCTCGAGCACAAACCTCATCACTCGCCCGGCTCTTCTCTGACGTTTTATGTGACGCTGGACGAAACCGACCAGCCTGAAGCACTTCATCCTACATCTACTCGCAGCGTCAGAAACATTCAGAATATGCACCGAGATAACCAATGTAGCCCCCCCTCTCTCCAGCAGCTCTAGCTGGGAGAGACGCTCAGGGTGAGACACTTGAAGACATCAGACGCTATGGGAAAGAATCCTCAACATCGACCAGTGAAGGTTCATCTACCCGGCCCTGAGACTCAAAAGCCGAGTGGTAAGAGGAATGATTCCTCACCTGGGCAGCCTCTGGAGCTGACTCGGGCGAGCCCCGGGAATCTTCAATAGACTCCTTCCCTATGGCGAAACATTCTATGCCCTTAAGTCCGTCCTGCCCTTCACAGGACTTAGGCCCCATCCTGATCCAAACGATGGCAGATATACACCCAGCTCCACACAACTCGCTCAGATCACCTGTTCGTTCCGCTCACCCTTAATCCCATGATCCGATGGAAGCAGTTGATACTCCAACATCACCAATCGTGGCGGTTGGACCAACTCCTCAGACACCCAAAATACCCTCGACCCATGAATCCGGATCTACCGGCCGAAAATCCCTTCTCGATCTTCCTTTTCCGCCAAGTTGTGAGCCCGAATTACAATCAAAGGCCTCGGTCGGTTCTCCAAAACCCACGAAAAAAGCCCCAGTTACTGCTCCATCTAGGATCTCTCTCCCTGCAAAAGCAGGCTCCTCAAAATCAGCTCTCCGTCTCCCAAGCTCTTTGGGACGAACCTCAAATAAAATATCGGCCAAAAAAGAGAAGTAACAAGGAAAGAAAGTACCCTGGAAGACCTTACGGTCCATTCAAAGACGGTACCTTTGGACTAGCAGTCGAGCGGGCACATCTCTGCTCAAATGCTTTACGTCCTTAAACGGCCACTTTTCAAGACCTTGTCTAGTCTTGACTTGAACTGGTCAACAGATTCACTGTTGACAACTTCCACTGGCAGTGCGTTCCAACTACCGCAGATACTGTACGTGAAAAGTTTTTCACACAGATCGCGGTTGTAACGCTTCAGTTCAAGTTTAAAGCCGTGATTTCTTGTTCTGCTCTAAGTAAGTGTGAAAATATCCCTGAAGTCAACATTGTCGAACCCTCGAAGTATTTTGAAAACTTCGATGAGCTAACCACGCAGTCTACGGGTTTCCAACGAGAACAGATCTAATTTCCTTAATCTATCTTCATAACTTTTATGTCTGATAGAGGGAATCAGTTTGGTTGCCCCGGCTTGCACGCGTTCCAATCTCGCGATTGGATATCTACAGTGGTATCTAATCGTCCCACATAATATCTTCCATTTTACAATGGAATTGCCAAGGCGTTCCTCCAAAGTGGGAAGAACTCAAAATTCTTTTGACGACTATCTCCCCCGCCGGTACCCGGCTTTCTCACTTTCAATTCTATTGCTCCTGCTGGAAGCTCCTCTCATGGGGGGGTGTCAATAATGGTATCTTCATCCCACCATGTTTCCCCCCATCCTCCTACATACTACCCTCCAAGCTGTTGCCGTGAGGGTTTTTTTTACTAAACTTTTTACCGTTTGCTCTATTTACCTACCCCCTTGTTTATCATTGTCAAGACCCGACCTTTTAGAACTTATAGACCAGTTGCCCTCCCAATTCTTATCACTAGGAGATTTTAACCCCCGTCATCCATACTAGGGTGAAATCACTCGAAATGCCAAAGGCAGTGTTTTAGTCTCTCTTATTATCTGACTTTCTTTGTGTTTTAAATACTGGCGATTTTACCTCTTATCATGTCGGGACGGACTCTTTTAGCTGTGTTGACCTGTCTGTTTGTTTCCCGGATTACTTCACGAAATTTCGATGGTCAATTCTTGACGATCTCCATGGGAGTGACCACTTCGTTATTATTTTGTCGGCCCTTTAAGTTAGCCCTCATACAACTATGCCCCTTAAGTGGGACTTAGGTCATGCAGATTGGGAAAGTTTCCAACAGGCGTCCTTCACAAGTGCATCCTTGGGGACCTTCAATGGAGTGGACGCGGCAGTAGAATACTTTATATCGACTATCTACAATGCAGTAACACAGACCATCCCACGGATGCGATCCGGCACGGGTCGCTCAACCATGCCCTGGTGGACCTCGACGTGTGCAACAGGTATCAAAAACTACAAGTTAGCCCATGCCCGATTCCAAAAGAACCCAACTTTGTGCAACAAGGTCGACCGAAACCGAGCTCGTGCGCTTCGCCAAAGAACCCTTCGTCAGGCTCGCCGAAATTCATGGCGCCGTTACGTTTCATCAATTTCTTCTATGACACCTACTGCTAAGATCTAGAAGAGGATTAATAAGATCAGGGTCCGTTATACTGATCATCATACCCTTACACTCTCAACTTAGATGGTTCCTTGGAGAATGACGGTTCCGCACCATCAGCAGTTACGATAAGGCTTTTCAATCCTACAAATCAAAGGAAGAATCTCATTCTCTCAACTTCACAACAAAATCTAACCTTCCATATAACGCTCTATGCACTACATTCATGAGCTGCATAGCGCTTTGTCCCTTTGCAGATCTACTTCCCCCGGTCTTGACGAGATCTATTTTGATATGATTCGGCACCTACATCGACACTACTCTCTTCTTACTTGATTTGTACAACCTTATATGGGTGAAGGGTTTTTACTAATCATCCTTCCCTATGTCAAACCGGGCAGGGACGGCTCGGACTCAGATCACTAACGCCCTATAGCTCTCACCAGCTGTTTGAGTAAGTTGCTGAAAAAAAAATGGTATTGGAGCGCCTAAACTGGTTCCTAGAAACAAATCACTTTCTCTCTCCATTTCAATGTGGCCTCCACAAAGGTCATAGTACCCTTGACCTACTAGTACGTTTCGAGAGATCGGTCCTGGTCAGCACCGAGTCCTGGCCATATTTTTCGATATTGAGAAAGCCAAAGACACAACATGGAGATACGCATCTTGAAGCAGCGAAACGTCTGGGGGATGAGAGGCCTTTTACCGTCACTTATTGTTTTTTAGCATCTCGGTCCTTCAAGGTAGGTATTGGAGACGCATACTCTGACCTGACACGCCAAGAGGAGGGAGTTCCTCAGGAAAGTGTTTTAAGTTTTATAATTACCATCAATGATATTATTTCGTCTCTCCCAGAGAGTGTATCGGCAACTCTGTTTGTCGATGATTTAGCAATATACTATTCCTCTCCTTCCATCAGCAGTACGTTGGCTACAACTGGCGGTCGATGTTGTATAAAAAAAAAACACAACTTAAGGGATTCCACTTTTCCACGAACAAAACCAAAGCAATGTATTACCACCGAGGCAGAGGGGTTCTTGTTCCGCCATCTATGTCCCTATAAGGCGAAGATATAGAGTTTGCTCCAAGTTTCGGTTCCTTGGAGTAACTCTCGATCCAAAGTTATCCTGGTTACCACCCCTACGCAGACTTCGAACAGGATGTCTGCGGGCTCTAGACATTTTGAGTCCTCTAACACACTTCGTTGGGCAGCGACCGACAAACATTAAGATTATACACAGCCCTCGTCCAATTCAAATTAGATTATGGCCGTCAAATTTACTCATCGGCTTACCCTTGAGCCCTTAAAATGCTGAACCCCATTCGAAACCTCGGAGTTCGCCTTCCCTACTACTACTACTGTCAGCAGCCTTTACTGCCAGTGGGGTACTCCCCTTGCCCTACCATAGACTTCAAATCTGCATGTGATACAAACTGCTGCCGAATCAACGGCGGCATATAATAAGTTGCCATCTTTATCCCGCCCCTTGAACCTTCGCATAACCTCTCTAACCTGGATGTTTCAAGGGTCCTTACCCTTCCATCCTTACTGACCCCTAGTTGGGGTGCTCCAGTTCCTACATTATGTACCAACATGTGGAGCCTGGAGAAGTCCTCCATGGACCCTCGCATCATTAAGAACCTGTTCTTAGAGCATTCGAGATCACACACACACAATGTTGTACACTATACAGGTATAGCTCTAAGTCGGACAGTGGCTTGGGCGCCGCAGCCATCTACCCAGGAGGAGAATTCCTAACTTTATCTTTGCCGTCAGCATCCATTTTTACCGCTGAACTTTCAGAATCATCCAAATTTTACCTTTTAGTGATATTGTCATTTTCTCTGATTCGAGGAGAGTTTTACAGTCAATTAGATGTTTTAATGCGTCCCACCCTAGTCACAGAAATTTGCAACTGGATGATCCAAAATGCCTCAGATATAATTATTTTTTGCTGGGTCCCTGGATATGTGGGGGTCCTGGGCAACGAGATGGCTGATCGGCTGGCCCGCTAAGCAGATTGTGTGTCCCCTGAGAACTCGGATCTGCCTTTTAGGGACTACTTTCCTTCAATAAGAAAATATATTTTTTCAACTGTGGCTGAATGAATGGGATGACTGTTCAACCAAACTATACAAAATTAAACATTCTATTCACTCTTGGCCCTCGAGCCGTCATAGAAAACGGTTGTGGAGGAGGCGGCCCTTTGCCCAGTTCGCATTGGCCACACGAGACTTACTTACGGCCATCTTGTTTCGGGTGATGTTCATATGAGCCCTTGCTGTCGTTTTTGCGGTGGGAACCAATCTGTTGCTCACCTTTTATTGGATTGTAGCCATTTTCCGGTTGTCCTGTTTCTCCGCCCCTTTTCACTATTCCTCAATACACCCATCTTCGATTCATATTGGGGGAGGAATCTTTTAAATTTTTGACACAAAGTGGTCTCCTCCACCTTTAATAGATGATTTTTACCTAGTTTCATCCTAGCTGCCATATAGAATCCACTTGGATTGGGCAG
Source organism: Ceratothoa steindachneri (assembly GCA_963969495.1). Taxonomy (NCBI): domain Eukaryota; kingdom Metazoa; phylum Arthropoda; class Malacostraca; order Isopoda; family Cymothoidae; genus Ceratothoa; species Ceratothoa steindachneri. The sequence goes on along the minus strand of OZ018317.1, from coordinate 81,075,238 downwards.
CAACCCACTGGTTCGTTACCTTAAACCCTCATTTCGCCAGTCTCCCGTCGTCCTATTTCCCGACCCTTTCAACTATCCCGCCTTGGTTTCCTTCGGACAGAGGAATGTTTTAAGTCCCCCCCCCCCCGCTCTCTCTCTCTCTGTCTTTTTTATATCACAGTGATCTTCCTTTTTTATAATTAATCCGCCCCATTTAGAATCCACTTGGATTGGGCATCTGCCCAGCTTTTTTTCTTCCCTAAATCCCTAATATTTTTATGGTATTTTTTTTTTTTTCTTTTAAGAGGGTGGGAAATAAAACCACCTTTTTGCAGCCCCGGAAGGCACTCTTGCAGTAGCACCCCCTTTGTAAGGTGCTTTCAACGAAACTAACGTAGTTTGGCTTCCAGAATCGGGCATTTCATATCCCGGTGTATTGCAAAGACCCTCCCATCCGGCGACACCCCCGGTACGCGCGCAAGATTGTCACAAGTTCTCATACACACCAGTAACATGGTCAGCACCCCATCACGTCGAGAAGGTGGAAGCGCGTCCCCAGCCACCCGCGGAAGAGGGATGCATGTTGTAGGTGATGAGGAATTCCTACAGAGTTCGCTAAGCTCCGTTATTAGTTTGATCAGTCTAATGTTCAACTTTAATTGTAGCCATTATTCATTGTCAAGTTTTTATTCGCTTCAGCTTGAATCCTACTTGTTAAAGTTTGTGTGGTTCAAGAAATGCAATAGCGGAACAGAGAAATAAGTTTCTCCTATCACGGAAAATAAATTACTATACACTGAACTCAGTAAAAATAGCTCCTAAAACAGATTTAAAATTTTTTAACAAGGAATAAATGCAGGTCTTGTGCTTAGCTGCTAAAATATTTGAGATTTAAAAAAAAATTAAAAATCGCACTAGAAGCTGACCGGACATTTTGGCAATACTACTAGTGGCAAAGAATTTTTTGTGCACCTGGCAATGACGAACCTTTTGCGTTTGTCATTTCCTTCAACAGACCGACAAGGCCTACATCTACGGATACCCGCGTAATCTTCTTAAGGTTGATAGTTCCATGTAAAGGTATTCACCGTCGGTTAACAAAAAATTAAATTTATAGTTAGCTAGACAATCGAAATTCACCATTCGAAGAAAATCACTTCTGAATGACTATGGGTAATTTAAGGCACATATGGCAAAATCTGAGTATGGGAAGGTTTTGTAAAAACAAAAACACCAAGTTAGATCCATCTACACTTTAGATTCTAGCGTGTGAAGGAACGGTGCGGTAGACACTTCCCCATGACAAATATCTAAGAGGGCTCAACTCCCTCCTCTAGTGCCCCTCGTCTTTTGCAAGTCGTCCCCGCTCCTCCATTAAAGGAGTCGTCAGGATCACTCGCGCTGAGTGAGGGCTTCACTGGTGAGAAACCCTCGGCTTCAACAGAGGTAGACGAATCGCTCGACGGAGTGGCGCCCGTGTTTTCGTCCTCGTCGTCACCCACAAGGACCTGTGTCGCAAAGGCGGCCTGACACTCGCGCCGCCACTCCCCCTTAACGGGAGCCGCCTTCAGGGAACCGTCCCATGAAAGATCCGTCAAGCCTCCTTTTAGAGCAATCGCTGACTTCACCCTGAGGACAAGGGGCAACAATTAGGAGACAGGCTCTAGGGGCGAGGAGTTTGGACAAGTAAAAAAAGTCTCTCTCCACGTACGAAGACGAACGTACCTTACCCCTTCTAGAATTCGTTAGCAATTCTGGTTCAGAATACTGGTTTAATCCAACGGGGGACTTCTCGCAACGACAAGAAGTAATAAAACATGAAAAATAATTCAAACTAACAAGGAATTGCATGAACCAAGCAATACTTCACCTTTTGGCAAACTCGATGGCAGATTCATGGTCCTTCCTGGTCATGGGAGGGAGGTACCACACGTCACAAACGATGGCCCACGAAGTCATCATCCAGAGAGCATAGTTGAAGAAGTGGTCCTGCCACCAGAAGGCGTCACCGAAGCGAACGTCGAACTTGATGGCGATCGGGTGGATCTCGTCGACAGCCTGGGTTGAAAGGGACGAGATCAGATTTAATGAGCGACTAGGGCTAGTTCTCTGTCATCGGTGGTCGTTTTTTAAAGGATACTGTCCCGCCTGGCCTTAAAATGAGGCAATTTTTCGCCTCGGATTTAAGGTAAAATAATAACAAGGGAGGCTCCCGCAGACAGTTTGTAAAGAAAGATTAGTAAAAATAATTTTTAAAAGATGCTGAAACCAGAAGATGTGAGAATGCGTGAAAGACAGCCGCAAATGCGGGAAGACGGCGTTTTTTCTAGCGAGCCCAAGCCGACTGCCTTCTATGAGATGTCACAGTAAATTAAAATTTGATCCTAGTGCTAGGCTACTTCAGTCACCAAACCAAAAAAAGAAGACAAACATGCGACCAACAACAATTTTTTATTTTTTTTAAGAGCTCATCTGGCGACTGCCTACTTGGGCATTAGTCGCCCGTATTAAAACTGGCCTAGTTCTAGGCTACTTTAAAATAAAATTAAAGAGAAAAAAAACACCCCAAAAAGGGGGAAAGGAAGCAAGCTGGTGCGTCGGGGAGGGGTCCCCCCGGCGCAGGAGCGTGCAACTAAAGGAAAAAGAAACAAAAAAAAAACAAATGCAAAAAACAAAAAAAAAACAAACCTTGCTTAAATAATAGGGAAAAGGCCGGCCTCCCCCAAAAAGTCAACAAGTCAATGTGCACGAATCTGTCCCGAGTACAAGAGACAGGCGGTAGCGACCCCGCACATCCCGGTACCGGGACAGGTATCGTGCGCGAAGATCACCCAGACTGGGACATTCGACAAGAATATGCCGAACAGTCTGGGGGACGACGCAGTCGTTGCAATAGGGCGCATGCGAGCGCTCCATCAAGTAGCAATGCGTCACACGAGTGTGTCCGATTCGAAGACGACAGAAAGCAACCTGAAGCCGCCGCGACATTGGGGGATAGGTCCATGGGAACAGTCGCGGCGCAATGGCACGCAACTTTAAGTTCCCTTCGACCATCTCCCATCTTCTTTGCCAAGCAGTCCGAAGAGCTGCCCGTATTCCTGCCATGTAGTCGGTGTGAGGAAGAGCGAAACGCTGGTCCGGTCGCAGAGTCCTCGCGGACTCTTTGGCGCCCTCATCGGCGCGCCCATTCCCCGCAATTCCTACATGTCCAGGAACCCAGCAGAAGATAATCTGGACATCTGCCCGGCTCGCCAAAACCGTGGCGTCACGGATATCGCGAACCAGGGGATGCGGAGATTCCAATGCCCCGAGAGCACTCAGGGCGCTTTGTGAGTCGCTATAGATCACAATCCGGTCTCCGAACCGGGCACGTCGCGTAATCTCCCGTACCGAGTGGTGTATTGCCACCAGCTCGGCCGTGAAGACAGACGCAGCGCCTGGTAGAGCCCCGCTGACTTCAAACAGAGGGGATACGGCGTGGAAGCCGACCCCCTCTTGGGACTTGGAGCCATCCGTATACACTGGCACGGTACCAACGTGACACGATGTGTGCTCCAAAAAGGTCGAACGCAATACTCCTGGCGCAGTACAAGCTTTGGGAGCAGAGGCGTGGCGACAAATAGCCAAATGTGGTACCCTCCAGGGTGGCGTCCTGGGCAGAACCAGGGGCGCCACCGGCCCGAGAGCTATATCTACTTCTCGAAGGAGTTTCCTGGCCCTAAACCCAAAGGGCTTATGGTATGACTGGCGTCTCTCGGCGGCATAGGCACCATCGAGATCAGCTGCGGATGCAGTGAGAGCTGTTGGCGACTGAGGGAGGCGCCGGGCTCGCGCGTACAGGCGAGTGATGCACTGCACGCGGCGCAGAGCGAGTGGCATCTCCCCAGCATCGACCAACAGGCTCTCAATGGGGGAAGTGCGGAAGGCACCGGTCGCAAGGCGAAGGCCGGTGTGGTGGATCGAATCCACCTTCCGCAATAAACGCCCGGCTGCGGATGCATAAAACTCGCATCCGTAGTCGAGCTTCGAGCGAAAAAACGATCGATAAAAAAGTAAGGCGGTAGCCCTATCAGCACCCCAAGCGCTGAACGTCACGGAACGGAGAATGTCCATGGCGCGGGTACAAGAGACCCTAAGGCTGCCAATATGAGCCTCCCAGGTGAGGCGTCGGTCGAATACAAGACCAAGGAAACGGTGCGACTCAACCACATCCAGGCGCACCCCATTAAGAAACAAATCTGGGTCGGGGTGAAGCCGTGGATGGCGGCAGAAGTGCACCACCTTAGTCTTGGCCAAAGAAAACCGAAACCTGTGCGCTTCGGCATAGCGAGAGACGCGGTTCAATGCCTGTTGGAGTCGACGCTCCAGAGTTGGCATCTGGGCCGCGCCAAAAGAGATCGAAAGGTCGTCCACGTAGAGCGTAGCGAGAACATCTTCCGGCAGCACCGAGGTGATGCCGTTGATGCTCAGGGCAAAGAGTGTGACACTGAGGACACTTCGCTGCGGGACACCCTCTTCCTGCTCCTTTGGGCCGGAGAGGGCTCCCCCCACCCGTACGCGGAATCGACGATCTCGCAAAAATTCAGATATAAACATTGGGAGGCGTCCCCTCGCCCCCATCGTGTGGAGAGTCTCCATGATACCGTATCGCCATGCGGTATCATAGGGCTTCTCCAGATCAAAAAACACCGTGGCGTAGTGCTGTCTACGAAGGAAAGCCTCGCAGACGGCACTTTCCAGTCGGAGCAGAGCATCCGACGTGGAGTGGAACTTACGGAAGCCGCATTGTGCAGAAGACAGATGGCCTCCGCTGTCCAGGAAATAGGCTAATCTAACATTTACCAATTTCTCCATCAACTTGCACACGCAAGAGGTTAGAGAGATTGGGCGGAAACCGGTCGGAGTAGAGTGATCTCTCCCCGGCTTGCGAAAGGCGAGCACAGTAGCGATTCGCCAGGAGTCTGGGAGAAGACCTTCCACCCAGATCCTGTTGAAAATATCTAACAGAAAGGCCATGCCTCGCTCACCCAGGTGTCGAAGCATGGCGTACGGGACATCGTCCGGACCATGGGCGGTGTCCGCGCACGAAGCGAGAGCGGAACGCAACTCACTCACAGTAAACTTGTCGTTGAAGGGTTCTCCGCCTCTGGAGGTAAAGTCCAGCCGGCGGCTTTCCGCGCCATCACGACGTGCATTGAATGCTGGCGGAGCAGCATCACGGCTAGAGAATGCGGAAAAAGCGATCGCTAAGGATTCCCCCACGGACGCGGGGTCCGAGATTGCGGTCCCATTCTCCTGGAGAACGGGAGAGGGGTCCTGCGAGAACTTGCCCCGAATCCTTTTGACTCGCTTCCACACCTCAGCTAAAGGGGTCTTCCCGTTAAGTGAAGACACGTATGCCCGCCAAGAAGAGCGGCGGGCGTGCTTCGAAATATACCGGAACCTAGCCCTAGCCCGACCAAATTCAGCGACAGTGAAATCGTTCGGGCGGCGCTTATAGCGCATGTAGGCATAACGCTTCTGTTTGAGGGCAGTCTCACACTCGGCCGAACACCATGGGAGTGGTCGGCGTGCAAAACGGCCAGACGTCCTAGGAATAGTAGTCAGGCCCACGGCGATGAGGTTGCCGGAGAAGAACTCAACGGCCTCATCTACCGACCTAAACTCCTCGACTGAGATAGAGAATTCAGTCATTTCCTGAAATGCAGGCCACCGCGCCCGCGCCAAGCACCACCGAGGTGGTCTCTCAGGCGGCAGTTGCCCTGAAAATCATTTTTGAATGGGAAAGTGATCACTACCATGGAGGTCATCGACCACCCCCCAATCAAAATCAGGCTGTGCATCCGAAGAGCACAGAGATAGGTCAAGGCAAGAAAATGAAGCGGTTCTCGGACAGTGATGCGTAAACTCATCCACGTTTAGGACACCCATCTCAAGCTCTTCGATCAGATCGGCAAGGACTTGTCCCCTGGGATTTATGGAGTAATCTCCCCAGAGAGGATGCCTGCCGTTCAGATCTCCAAGCAAGAGATAGGGCCTCGGCAACCGTGCCACGACGCGGCGGAAGTCCCCCGCGTCGAAGTCAGCTGACGGTGGAATGTACGCAGAAATGATAGTATACCTCCTATCCAGGTGCAGCTGCACAGCCACTGCCTGAAAGGAGGTATCTAAAGAGAAAGGAAGAACGGAGACATCATGCCGGGTGTAAACCGCGCATCCCCCAGCCCGGCCATCCCGCGGTGGTGGGGTCGCAAGACCCTTATACCCCGGGAGGGCAGGCAGGGGGCACGCGCCTAGCATGGTCTCCTGCAAAAAAATAGCTAACGGGGAACGGGACGAGGCGAGCCTCCGCAGCTCCTCCCAGTTGGCCCGGAGTCCACGGCAATTCCATTGAAGGAATATGCCCTCCAGGCCTAGCTCGGAGGAGACGCGGGGGCCCTCCTCGAATTGAAGACCCTCACGGGAATGGCCTTACGCTTCCCGGGGGCAGAACCCCGGGCGCTGTTGGCCGGACAAAGCGCTGGAGGCGCTGTCGCCTTCGAGGACTTATTGGGGGAGGTTGGGCTCACCATGCGAGTTTTTTCCTCCCTCCGCCTCGAAACCTTAGGCGGGCGCTGCGGCTTCGGAGGCGGGGGGCCCTCTTTTCGAGGAACCACCGTCTCCGAGCCACTCGCTCCACCTCGGGGCGTGGGCGAAGGAGCCGAAGCTCCTTTGTTGCTGTCCTCCTTTCGGGGGACAGCTTTAGGAACACCTGAGGATGGCCTAGCGACCATCTTCAGGGGCGTTGCCTCCTTTGAGTCTAACGACTCGGTGGAGGCGCGTGGCCGTTTCGCCTTGCGGGAAATGGTCACGCTGGGGGAAGAGGGGGGAGCCCTGGTTTTAGCCGGGGCTGGGTATGAACCCTTTTTGCCGCCAGCTTTACCAGGGGAGCGCCCGGGTTGGTTAGAGCCCGCAGAAGGGCTCCGAATGGGCGCGGAAACAACCGTGCTCGTTGGCCTGGATGGGCCAGGAGCAGAGGGTGCCTTCCGAACTACTGAGGCATATGACGTCCCAGGCAGAGCTTGGCGCGCCAGGACCAAGTCCTTAGCCTCGCGGAATGAGAGTCTATCCTGGGCCTGAACGGCCAGGATTTCTTTCTCCAGGAGATATGCACCACATTGCTTCGAAGAAGCAGGGTGCGGCTCTCCGCAATTGACACACTTGGCCACACACGATTTGGACTTATCGTGTGCGACCTTGGAGCAATTTACACAGACTTCGGGTGACCCCGACTTTGCACGTCTACATGAGCGATTCGTATGACCGAAGCGGTGACAGTAATAGCACCGCCGCGGAAGTGGCACGAATGCCTTCACGCGGTAGCGGTACCAACCGGCACGCACCGACTCAGGAAGCTTGTCACAGTCGAACGTGACGAAGAGTGTAGGGGTCGGTCTCGAAGCCCCTCCCTGTTTTCTCATCACACGTTCCACCTTGACCGCCCCATGGTCGGCCAGCTCTAGGGTGATGTCCTCAATGGAGTAGTCAACGAGTTCCCTCGCATAAACTACTCCTTTCACAAAGTTCATGGTAGAGTGCGGCGTCACACTCACCGGGGTGCCATGAAGTGTCCGAAGAGCACTTATCTTGGCCGCCTCGGCTGGATTCGCCGCATTCGCCAGAAGGCTGCAGTCCGAGAAACGGGTCACCTTCGGCTCTCTACCAATTGCACTAGCTAATCCTCTCCTCTGATGGATCATGTTGCCCTTGGACAACATGGTGCCATCAGTGGAGCGAATAACGAGGAAGCGTTTGAAGCCAGCGGGCTCGAAAACGCCAGGTAACCTCTGAATCAGGGGCCCCGATGTCATCAAGGCTCCACCCTGTGCACTTTTGGTGTTAGTCTTGGTCAGGGGCTCCGCACACGAGGGGGTAGAGGGGCCGGATGTGCCGATCTTGGCTTGGTCGCCTACCAAAGTGGCAGCAGACCCATCCGTCCCCGCAGCCCCCGCGGATGGAGAGGAGCCCCGAGTCTTTTTCGTCTTCTTTGTCTTTTTCTTTTTTGGAGAGGAGGGCGGGGAATGAACCCGCTTTTAACGTCCGCCGGCAGAAGCCCCTAGGCCAGATGGACCGGCCTCAGCCAGGTCCCTCTCCGAAATGGAGAAGGTCCTGGTTGTCGTAGGGGCACCTGTCAGAGGAGATCCCTCCCCTCTTTTTACTGCCTCGGAGCCCTCAGCCATTTGAGGAGGACCTTGCATAGGGGCGGATTCGGGTTCGGTGCTTGGCGCCGAGCCCGAATTCCCCCCCATGGAAGGCCCTACCGTCTGAGGCTGGGTTTCCTCAAGGACCATGTTAATCACACGAGGGGCCTCCAGTTGGCCATCCCCTCCCAGGACATCAAAGGTCCCCTTGGCAGTGTCGCCAGTCTTGTGTGGGGAGGCACAGGCCTTGACCCCAGCAAGGTTTAAAATTCTTGCCAGCAGGTCTTTTGAGGGAAGCGACCGAAGGGGCCTGGCTTCCCTCTCCCCCCTAAGGGGGTTTGCCCTACCGAGCCGCTTTGATGGGGAGCGGCTGGCTAAGGGCTGCCTGCTGGCTTTCTTGGCAGTCCCCTTGGAAAGAAAAGAGGGGACTGCCGCTGGGAAAAGGGAGGAGGTGCCCGAAAGCACCTCCAGAGAAGGGGGTGAGGGGGAGTCCCCTGCACCCGTAGGCGAAGGAGAGGAGTAAGCCTCCTCTCCGGTTAGAGAAATATGGAGGGTCCCCTGTGCAAGCACAGGGGGATGGACCTCCATTTTTTTGCTGGAGCTGCCCGAGGGCGGCTCCGTCGATGGAACAGGGGAAGTTGAGGGTTGGGTTTGTTTTTTCTATCTTCATCATTGGGCATGGTGACCCTTTTTTAAACACGGGATGCAATCGCGCACACCTCTCGCAGTAGCCCGCACTGCGAGATGTGCTTACAAGCCCGGCAGAGCCAGGCGTCGCCATTTGGGACCACCCCTCCCGCCTGGTGGCCTGGCAGTCCATCGGCATGGCGGCTCCACCTTAGACACGGCGTAAAAATTATAGATTGTGAAGAGGAGAGGAAAAGGGATGTGTGGAAGGTATGGGCGGGGATGAAGCAGGTTGTTAAAAACCAGCCACCCCAGACCGGAGCTCAGGGGTTAGGGAACTTTGTCCCCCACCCCCTCAGCCCCGATGCGGGACGGTTGGCTGAAAGGAAGGTCAGCATCTACCCTGTGAAATTAGAGGCTGACCATTGAAAGTTGTGGGAGAAGTTGTGTGAAAAGCGAGGAAACAAGTGTTTTGAAGGAAGGAAGAGAGGCTAAGCTGGGGCCGGACGGAGCGCTGGATCCCGTCAGCACGGAGGTCAGGATGGCAAATCGCCGCGCCCCTTACGGGGTCCCGAACCGGAGCTCAGGGGTTAGGGAACATTGCCCCCCCCCCCCCGCCCCGATCCGGGACGGTTGGCTTGAGAAGAAGGTCAGCATCTACCCTGTGAAATTAGAGGCTGACCATTGAAAGTTGTGGGAGAGGTTGTATGAAAAGCGACGAAGTAGGGGAGAAATACAGGCTATCTGAAGGAAGTATGAGTGGCTAAGCTAGGGCCGGACGGAGCGCTGGATCCCGTCAGCACGGCGGCCAGGATGGCAAATCGCCGCGCCCCTTACGGGGTGGAGGGTGGAGAGTGTCCCCATCTTCTACAGACCCATAAAGGGCTAAGTTTCTCTCCGAAATGGTGAAGTCCTGGATGACTGGGGGAGGAGATCCACCTTTGCTAGTTTTCTTGAGGCAGCTCAGGCTGCCTCTTGAGAACTAGTAAAGGTGCGGACATAGATTCGGTGGGAAACACCTCATTAGTCATTGTTTACCACATTTTGCTGACCCTACCATCTAGGACCATTTCCCCCCAAGGTATCGGCGATCCTGACTGGGGATTCTCTAGGCTATGGCCTGTAATCAACGTTCTTGACAACCTCCATTGGGAAGTAAAAGCAGGCAGGTACACCAACCCCCAACAAGTTCGGACACTGGTCAATTACAGTGGTTGGCATGTCCCACCGGGCTCACCACCCCTAGTCTATCTAAGGGGGTGCCTTATTGGGTTGCTCCCACCGGTAGTGGCGAATTTCGGTGCAACCACTCTGTTTTTTTTTGGCTAGCCCCTGTGAAAAGGAAAGAGGCTGCCACTGGTCCAGAAGTGGAGAGGTTCAAGGGTGCCTCACCTGTAGACATAGACCCCCTCAATTTCACTGGTGATGGGTGTGCCATTCTTCCAGATGCAAGGGTGTAACAGTTTAGATAGGGCAACCACTTGGAGGGCCTAGGCATAGGAATCCAATTCCTTAGTTACTAAGCCAGTCACAGCTCCAGTTTTATGGTGAATAAGCCACACTAAGATAGGATAGGAAGGGTAATTTTAGTGACATTGTTGTGCACTAATCCTTAGGAGAAAATGGTTTGATGATGATTAAGCATGATAAAATCTTGTTCTTCTGATTTCTTTAATGTTTCATATGCAAATCAGAAATGAACATCAAATTTTGGTAATCAATGACAATCATCAATAGAGTATAAAAATAATTAAATTACATCCATTTATCTTTTCTGGTTCCCGAGGCTTAGCGGAAATGAAACAAGAGTGTATCTATCTTCAACTGAACCTATTGTATCAATACAATAAAACAGGGGGGTAATGGCAGCCAGGGGGAGGAGGAATAGATAAATTTATACGAGAAATCATGGCTAACCTCAAATGCTCCTTTTTTGAACTGCATCACGCAGGTATTATTAACACAAACACCTTCTGGAAACAGCAAAATTGGAGGAAGATCAGGATTAGCTGCATGTTCTCGTAATCTGAAGAAAAAAATTAGATCCTAGAAACTGATTCAAGAGCCCCACCACATTTTCATACAACTAATTCCACCCAACCCACTGCCATCTTGCAAAAAACCCCCAAAACAAACAACAAGGATAACATCAGAAAAGTGATGAAAAGATGGGATAAATGAATACTACTTGGAAGTGTAGGATCGAGAGGGTGTGGAACTCTCCAGATCCTGCCAACCTTCACAATTAAGCCAGATCCTCTTGCCTTAAACTGACCCAATGCTATGTTGGTGTATGGAATATGAAGGGAGGTGTAACCAGCAAAAGCTCAGATAACCTTTGAGTAAAAATGATAGGTCCAGGGGGCATGCCTGTAATAATGAATTGTTTGGCAGATTGTGAAGGTGTTGTGGAGCAAACTGTGTGTGTATGTGTGTGATCTCTCTCTGTTAGGGCAGGTATGGAGGTGGGGAGGAGCTAATGGAGAAGTGTGAGGAGGGTTATCTTGTGCCTGGATGGAGGAATGTTGTTGATTTTTTTTTTAGGAGCCCATCTGCCGACTGCCTACTTGGGCATAAGTCACTGTAATCATGACAGCCTAGGACTAGGCTATTTTAAAACAAAAATATACAAAGCAAAAAAAACAACAAAAAAAAACATTAAAAAAAGGAAAAGTGTAGGGGTGGGTCTTGAGGCCTCTCTCTGTTTTCTCATCACATGTTCGAACTTGACTGCCCAATGGTCAGCCAGTTCTAAGATGGTCTTCTATGGAGTAGTCAACAAGTTCCCCGGCATAAACCACTCCTTTTATGAAATTCATGGGAGAGTGTGGCATCACACTTACCAGCGAGCCATTAAGTTTCCAAGGAGCAATAATCATGGCTGCCTCAGAAGGGTCTGACGCATTGGCCAGAAAGCTCCCATCAGAGAAAAAAGTCTCAAAGGCCGCCTTTGACTCTCTACCAAACAAGCTAGCTAATACTCTCCTCTTAAAAGATTATGTCACTCTTAGCCAACATACTGTCATCAGCGTAGCGAATAACCAGAAAACGTTTGAAGCAAGCAGACTAAAAAATGCCAGGTAGTATGTAATCGAGGCTCTGCTCAGCGCACTTGCAACTTTGGTCTTAGTCTGTGCACTGGCACATAGGGGTGCCTTTGGCCAGATGTGTCAATTTTGGCCTGGTCACTTTTAGAAATGGCAGCAGACCCGTCCTTCTCAGGAGCGCCTGAAGAGAGAGAGGAAACTTTATTCCTCTTTGTCTTCTTACTGTTATTTTTCTTTTGGGGAGAGGAATGAGCCTCTAGGACAGTGGTTCCCGAACTTTTTCTAATCTTTATCCACTTTTCATATATGATCCTCATCCCCTCATTCATGCCCCCCCCTCCCTTCTCTACATCTCGTGACTACAGCGATTGGCTGTAGTCTTACATTTATTTAAGTCCATTATGAAAAAACTCCCCAGCAATACCTTTAATTTTATTCATTCCACCTCATATTTTGGGTTACTCAAATACTAAGTTAAGGAATAAATAGATGCAAAAGGTAGTCGGTGGCGGAAAGCTAAGTTGAATAAGTTTGGGTATGAAGCTGCCAGTGATGACCAAAAATACTGTGAGAGATTCTGTTACAAACTTCATTTTAGCTCCTCTATCTTCCTGAATTGTCAACAGTTCATCAGGTATACATGTTACTGGAGCAGTGAAGGGAAACCTTACTAGCCAAGAGTTTTGACTTTGAATATCTTGGAAGTACCTTTTATATTCCTACACTGAGGCTTCAAGATGTTGTACAATCAAGTTCTTTGTAGCAGTATCACACTCCTCTGCAATGTCTAACACTGTTTCAAACATTGCCTAGTATCTCATTCCAACTTTCTGCCTATTATTCTCCATCTTATGAATAAAAGCCTTTATTTTGTCCACAAAATGCATTATCAAAGTTCATTTCCTTCAAGTTCCAGGTTGAGCGTGTTCAACTGTTTAAATGTCAGCAAGGTAGGCTAGCTGTATTTCAAAACCATCTACAAACCATGCCAACAACAAATCTTGCTCATTCTGTTTCTCAATGAGAGTTTGAGGTGAAATACACACTCAACTACATTTCCTTTGGATAAGCCAGCGAACTGCTGTATGCAATAGGAAGGTTTCATGTGCTGCATTCATGTCCTGGCAGAATTTCTTTTCTGTAATTCTGAAGGCAAGGTTTTTGAAGCAAGAGCTTGACTGTGGATCATACAGTGGAGAGGGATAGCATTTGGTGATTTTTGTATAACTCTTGAAACAAAACCTGACTTAGAACCTAACATGGCTGGAGCCCTGTCTGTGCATATCCCACAGGCTACTGAACACTTAATTTTTTTTTTTTTTTTTAAGGGGCTACCTGGCGACTGCCGACTTAGGCATAGGTCGCCGTAAACAAACAGCCTAGTTCTAGGCTACTTTAAAAAATTAAACAGGAAACAATAAAAAGAAATAACAATAACAAAAACAACAACAATAAGTCCACCAGTCAAGGTACACGAACTCGTCCCGAGTACAAGAGACAGGCGGTAGCGACCCCGCCCATCCCGGTACCGGGACAGGTGTCGTGCGCGAAGATCACCCAGACTGGGACATTCGACAAGAATATGCCGAACAGTCTGGGGGACGACGCAGTCGTTGCAATTGGGCGCAGGCGAGCGCTCCATCAAATAGCGATGCGTCACACGAGTGACCCCGATTCGGAGACGACAGAAAGCAACCTGAAGTCGCCGCGGCATTGGGGGATAGGTCCATGGGAACAGTCGCAGCGCAATGGCACGCAACTTTAAGTTCCCTTCGACCGTCTCCCATCTTATTTGCCAAGCAGTCCGAAGAGCTGCCCGTATTCCTGCCATGTAGTCAGTGTGAGGAAGAGCGAAACGCTGGTCCGGTCGCAGAGTCCTCGCGGACTCTTTGGCGCCCTCATCGGCGCGCTCATTCCCCGCAATTCCTACATGTCCAGGAACCCAGCAGAAGATAATCTCGACATCTGCCCGGCTCGCCAAAACCGTGGCGTCACGGATTTCGCGAACCAGGGGATGCGGAGATTCCAATGCCCCGAGAGCACTCAGGGCGCTTTGTGAGTCGCTATAGATCACAATCCGGTCTCCGAACCGGGCACGTCGCGTAATCTCGCGTACCGAGTGGTGTATTGCCACCAGCTCGGCCGTGAAGACAGACGCAGCGCCTGGTAAAGCCCCGCTGACTTCAAACAGAGGGGATACGGCGTGGAAGCCGACCCCCTCTTGGGACTTGGAGCCATCCGTATACACTGGCACGGTACCAGCGTGACACGATGTGTGCTCCAAAAAGGTCGAACGCAATACTCCCGGCGCAGTACAAGCTTTGGGAGCAGAGGCGTGGCGACAAATAGCCAAATGTGGTACCCTCCAGGGTAGCGTCCGGGGCAGAACCAGGGGCGCCACCGGCCCGAGAGCTATATCTAGCTCTCGAAGGAGTTTCCTGGCCCTAAACCCAAAAGGCTTAGGGTATGACTGGCGTCTCTCGACGGCATAGGCACCATCGAGATCAGCTGCGGATGCAGTGAGAGCTGTTGGCGACTGAGGGAGGCACCGGGCTCGCGCGTACAGTCGAGTGATACACTGCACGCGGCGCAGAGCGAGTGCCATCTCCCCAGCATCGACCAACAGGCTCTCAATGGGGGAAGTGCGGAAGGCACCGGTCGCAAGGCGAAGGCCGGTGTGGTGGATCGAATCCACCTTCCGCAATAAACGCTCGGCTGCGGATGCATAAAACTCGCATCCGTAGTCGAGCTTCGAGCGAACAAAGGATCGATAAAAAAGTAAGGCAGTAGCCCTATCAGCGCCCCAAGCGCTGAACGTCACGGAACGGAGAATGTCCATGGAGCGGGTACAAGAGACCCTAAGGCTGCGAATATGAGCCTCCCAGGTGAGGTGTCGGTCGAATACAAGACCAAGGAAACGGTGCGACTCAACCACATCCAGGCGCACCCCATTAAGAAACAAATCTGGGTCCGGGTGAAGCCGTGGATGGCGGCAGAAGTGCACCACCTTAGTCTTGGCCAAAGAAAACCGAAACCTGTGCGCTTCGGCATAGCGAGAGACGCGATTCAATGCCTGTTGGAGTCGACGCTCCAGAGTTGGCATCTGGGCCGCGCCAAAAGAGATCGAAAGGTCGTCCACGTAGAGCGTAGCGAGAACATCTTCCGGAAGCACCGAGGTGATGCCGTTGATGCTCACGGCAAAGAGTGTGACACTGAGGACACTTCCCTGCGGGACACCCTCTTCCTGCTCCTTTGGGCCGGAGAGGGCTCCCCCCACCCGTACGCGGAATCGACGATCTCGCAAAAATTCAGATATAAACATTGGGGGGCGTCCCCTCGCCCCCATCGTGTGGAGAGTCTCCATGATACCGTATCGCCATGCGGTATCATAGGCCTTCTCCAGATCGAAAAACACCGTGGCGTAGTGCTGTCTACGAAGGAAAGCCTCGCAGACGGCATATTCCAGTCGGAGCAGAGCATCCGACGTGGAGTGGAACTTGCGGAAGACAGATGGCCTCCGCTGTCCAGCAAATAGGCTAATCTAACATTTACCAATTTCTCCATCAACTTGCACACACAAGAGGTTAGAGAGATTGGGCGGAAACCGGTCGGAGTGGAGTGATCTCTCCCCGGTTTGCGAAAGGCAAGCACAGTAGCGATTCGCCAGGAGTCTGGGAGAAGACCTTCCACCCAGATCCTGTTGAACAGATCTAACAGAAAGGCCATGCCTCGCTCACCCAGGTGTCGAAGCATGGCGTACGGGACATCGTCCGGACCATGGGCGGTGTCCACGCACGAAGCGAGAGCGGAACGCAACTCACTCACAGTAAACTTGTCGTTGAAGGGTTCTCCGCCTCTGGAGGTAAAGTCCAGCCGGCGGCCTTCCGCGACATCACGACGTGCATTGAATGCTGGCGGAGCAGCATCGCGGCTAGAGAATGCGGAGAAAGCGGTCGCTAAGGATTCCGCCACGGACGCGGGGTCCGAGATTGCGGTCCCATTCTCCTGGAGAACGGGAGGGGGGTCCTGCGAGAACTTGCCCCGAATCCTTTTGACTCGCTTCCACACCTCAGCTAAAGGGGTCTTCCCGTTAAGTGAAGACACGTATGCCCGCCAAGAAGAGCGGCGGGCGTGCTTCGAAATATACCGGAACCTAGCCCTAGCCCGACCAAATTCAGCGACAGTGAAATCGTTCGGGCGGCGCTTATAGCGCATGTAGGCATAACGCTTCTGTTTGAGGGCCGTCTCACACTCGGCCGACCACCATGGGAGTGGTCAGCGTGCAAAACGGCCAGACGTCCTAGGAATAGTAGTCAGGCCCACGGCGATGAGGTTGCCGGAGAAGAACTCAACGGCATGATCTACCGACCTAAACTCCTCGACTGAGATAGAGAATTCAGTCATTTCCTGAAATGCAGGCCACCGCACCCGCGCCAAGCACCACCGAGGTGGTCTCTCAGGCGGCAGTTGCCCTGAATATCATATTTGAATGGGAAAGTGATCACTACCATGGAGGTCATCGACCACCCCCCAATCAAAATCAGGCTGTGCATCCGAAGAGCACAAAGATAGGTCAAGGCAAGAAAATGAAGCGGTTCTCGGACAGTGATGCGTAAACTCATCCACGTTTAGGACACCCATCTCAAGCTCTTCGATCAGATCGGCAAGGACTTGTCCCCTGGGATTTATGGAGTAATCTCCCCAGAGAGGATGCCTGCCGTTCAGATCTCCAAGCAAGAGATAGGGCCTCGGCAACCGTGCCACGACGCGGCGGAAGTCCCCCGCGTCGAAGTCAGCTGACGGTGGAATGTACGCAGAAATGATAGTATACCTCCTATCCAGGTGCAGCTGCACAGCCACTGCCTGAAAGGAGGTATCTAAAGAGAAAGGAAGAACGGAGACATCATGCCGGGTGTAAACCGCGCATCCCCCAGCCCGGCCATCCCGCGGTGGTGGGGTCGCAAGACCCTTATACCCCGGGAGGGCAGGCAGGGGGCACGCGCCTAGCATGGTCTCCTGCAAAAAAATAGCTAACGGGGAACGGGACGAGGCGAGCCTCCGCAGCTCCTCCCAGTTGGCCCGGAGTCCACGGCAATTCCATTGAAGGAATATGCCCTCCAGGCCTAGCTCGGAGGAGACGCGGGGGCCCTCCTCGAATTGAAGACCCTCACGGGAATGGCCGTACGCTTCCCGGGGGCAGAACCCCGGGCGCTGTTGGCCGGACAAAGCGCTGGAGGCGCTGTCGCCTTCGAGGACTTATTGGGGGAGGTTGACCTCGCCATGCGAGTCTTTTCCTCCCTCCGCCTCGAAACCTTAGGTGGGCGCTGCGGCTTCGGAGGCGGGGGGCCCTCTTTTCGAGGAACCACCGTCTCCGAGCCACTCGCTCCACCTCGGGGCGTGGGCGAAGGAGCCGAAGCTCCTTTGTGTGACAGCTTTAGGAACCCCCGAAGATGGCCTAGCGACCATCTTCAGGGGTGTTGCCTCCTGTGAGTCTAACGACTCTGTGGAGGCGCGTGGCCGTTTCGCCTTACGGGAAACGGTCACGCTGGGGGAAGAGGGGGGAGCCCTGGTTTTAGCCGGGGCTGGGTGTGAACCCTTTTTGCCGCCAGCTCTACCAGGGGAGCGCCCGGGTTGGGTAGAGCCCGCAGAAGGGCTCCGAATGGGCGCGGAAACAACCGTGCTCGTTGGCCTGGATGGGCCAGGAGCAGAGGGTGCCTTTCGAACTACTGAGGCATATGACGTCCCAGGCAGAGCTGGGCGTGCCAGGACCAAGTCCTTAGCCTCGCGGAATGAGAGTCTATCCTGGGCCTGAAAGGCCAGGATTTCTTTCTCCAGGAGATATGCACCACATTGCTTCAAAGAAGCAGGGTGCGGCTCTCCGCAATTGACACACTTGGCCACACACGATTTGGACTTATCGTGTGCGACCTTGGAGTAATTTACACAGACTTCGGGTGACCTCGACTTTGCACGTCTACATGAGCGATTCGTATGGCCGAAGCGGTGACAGTAATAGCACCGCCGCGGCAGTGGCACAAATGCCTTCACGCGGTAGCGGTACCAACCAGCACGCATCGACTCAGGGAGCTTGTCACTGTCGAACGTGACGAAGAGTGTAGGGGTGGGTCTCGAAGCCCCTCCCTGTTTTCTCATCACACGTTCGACCTTCACCGCCCCATGGTCGGCCAGCTCTAGGGTGATGTCCTCAATGGAGTAGTAAACGAGTTCCCTCGCATAAACTACTCCTTTCACAAAGTTCATGGTAGAGTGCGGCGTCACACTCACCGGGGTGCCATGAAGTGTCCGAAGAGCACTTATCTTGGCCGCCTCAGCGGGATTCGCCGCATTCGCCAGAAGGCTGCCGTCTGAGAAACGGGTCACCTTCGGCTCTCTACCAATTGCACTAGCTAATCCTCTCCTCTGATGGATCATGTTGCCCTTGGACAACATGGTGCCATCAGTGGAGCGAATAACGAGGAAGCGTTTGAAGCCAGCGGGCTCGAAAACGCCAGGTAACCTCTGAATCAGGGGCCCCGATGTCATCAAGGCTCCGCCCTGTGCACTTTTGGTGTTAGTCTTGGTCAGGGGCTCCGCACACGAGGGGGTAGAGGGGCCGGATGTGCCGATCTTGGCTTGGTCGCCTACCAAAGTGGCAGCAGACCCATCCATCCCCGCAGCCCCCGCGGATGGAGAGGAGCCCCGAGTCTTTTTCGTCTCTTTGTCTTTTTCTTTTTAGAAGAGGAGGGCGGGGAATGAACCCGCTTTTCACGTCCGCCGGCAGAAGCCCCCAGGCCAGATGGACCGGCCTCAGCCAGGTCCCTCTCCAAAATGGAGAAGGTCCTGGTTGTCGTAGGGGCACCTGTCGGAGGAGATCCCTCCCCTCCTTTTACTGCCTCGGAGCCCTCAGCCATTTGAGGAGGACCTTGCATAGGGGCGGATTCGGGTTCGGTGCTTGGTGCCGAGCCCGAATTCCCCCCCATGGAAGGCCCTACCGTCTGAGGCTGGGTCTCCTCAAAGACCATGTTTATCACAGGAGGGGCCTGCAGTTGGCCATCCCCTCCCAGGACATCAAAGGTCCCCTTGGCAGTGTCGCCAGTCTTGTGTGGGGAGGCACAGGCCTTGACCCCAGCAAGGTTTAAAATTCTTGCCAGCAGGTCTTTTGAGGGAAGCGACCGAAGGGGCCTGGCTTCCCTCTCCCCCCTAAGGGGGTTTGCCCTACCGAGCCACTTTGATGGGGAGCGGCTGGCTAAGGGCTGCCTGCTGGCTTTCTTGGCAGTCCCCTTGGAAAGAAAAGAGGGGACTGCCGCTGGGAAAAGGGAGGTGCCCGAAAGCACCTCCAGACAAGGGGGTGAGGGGGAGTCCCCTGCACCGGTAGGCGAAGGAGAGGAGTAAGCCTCCTCTCCGGTTAGAGAAATATGGATGGTCCCCTGTGCAAGCACAGGGGGGGGGGACCTCCATTTTCTTGCTGAAGCTGCCCGAGGGCGGCTCCGTCGATGGAACAGGGGAAGTTGAGGGTTGGGTTTGTTTTGTTTTTTTATCATCATTGGGCATGGTGACCCTTTTTTAAACACGGGATGCAATCGCGTACACCTCTCGCAGTAGCCCGCACTGCGAGAGGTGCTTACAAGCCCGGCCGAGCCAGGCGCCACCATTTGGGACCACCCCTCCCGCCTGGTGGCCTGGCAGTCCATCGGCATGGCGGCTCCACCTTAGACACGGCGTAAAAATTAATAGATTGTGAAGAGGAGAGGAAAAGGGATGTGAGGAAGGTATGGGTGGGGATGAAGCAGGTAGTTAAAAACCAGCCACCCCAGACCGGAGCTCAGGGGTTAGGGAACATTGTCCCCCACCCCCTCAGCGGGACGGTTGGCTGAAAGGAAGGTCAGCATCTACCCTGTGAAATTAGAGGCTGACCAGAGAAAGTTCTGGGAGAGGTTGTGTGAAAAGAGAGGAAACAAGTGTTTTGAAGGAAGGAAGAGAGGCTAAGCCGGGCCGGACGGGGTGCTGAGTCCCGTCAGCACGGCAGCCAAGATGGCAAATTGCCACGCCCCTTACGGGGCCGGTGCGGGACAGTTGGCTGAAAGGAAGGTCAGCATCTACGCCGTGAAATTAGAGGCTGACCAGAGAAAGTTGTGGGAGAGGTTGTGTGAAAAGAGAGGAAACAAGTATTTTGAAGGAAGGAAGAGAGGCTAAGCTGGGGCCGGACGGAGCGCTGGATCCCGTCAGCACGGCGGCCAGGATGGCAAATCGCCACGCCCCTTACTCAACACTTAAAATACAAAAATTCATGAAAAGTGCAAAAATACAACAGATACTTTTTGATTATACAATACACATCATGATGCAAAGCTTACCAATAAATTGGTATTGATGGTGGCCTAAGTTCCAATAACACTAACTAAAATAGGCTCAAACTGATTATTTGAGGGAGCCACACACACTTAAAAAATAATTGCTGTTGTAGCTGTGGTCTGTGAACAGTGTGACTGTAGACTAGCTCATACTTGAGATTTAAGACCAGATTCTGATATAGAAACCATATGAAAGGAAGTATTAAACAAGTTATTGAGTGAAAATTGTTTGGCATCGGAATGCATCTCAATGTATTATTTATTAATCAAAAACCAAAATTCATATACAAAAATGTAATTATACAGAAAAATAAAATAAGGCACATTACTCATGTGTCTAGTAGCAAGACATTGTTCAAACATGTATCTAGTAAAGCGGCGCCTGTTCATCTGGCTCAACTGCTGACTGGCTGTTCTAGTGTGGTGGGCATTGGGATTTTTGTGTACATAGCCTGAGCTTATGTCCCCCAATGGGCCATGACCCCTAATATGGAAACCACTAGACTAGTACATCAGATTTTTATGATTTTTTTTTAATCAAAAACTTTATAATAATCCAACAAAGACAACTATATATTTTAGTCAGTGTTAGATTTTGCAAATTATATAAAAAAAAAGAAAGAGCTCTTGCTACACAATTTTTAAACTGCTCTCTTTGGCCAAAGCCCAACTTGAAAAGAAACATCTAATGGGAACATTTCAAAAGGTTATTAAAAAAAAATCAAAGAGTTACTTATAGGGTGATGATAGAATCAGTGTCAAAAATAAAAAGTTTTCATTGTGTCAACTAAGGAAAGAGAAATTGCAATGGTGAAGACTAAAGCAGAAATGGTTATTTCAATACTGCAGCTAAAAAAGGAATTGACACTACTGACCAAATAGCTAGTTATTTCGTATCTCTCAGAAAAACAGTCAGGTGGTACTATAAATTTGCTTTCAAATTTCTTTTAAATAGAACTTTTATTAATGCCCTTAACCTGTACAAGGAATTGACAAATAAGAGCATGTAAATTGTTGATTTTCAACTAGTTATTATTTAGTTATTATATGTACAGAATGTACTTCCACAGTCTTTGAATTCCCTAAAACAGACATTAGTGGAATAAGGGTACCAGAGACAACAAGAACAGAAAACCTGCAAATGATACTACTCTGAATTAGTAAAGTATATAGATAGAATTGATACATAAAAAAAAGCAAAAATTAAGGATCTATTGTAATGAATGTCATTATCGATCTGCTATGTGCATAATTTTCTTTAGGATAGGATATTAAAAACTCAATTCCATTTTTCTTATTGTTCTTACCTTAAGTTATGAAAAAAAACATTGTAGTGGTGTATCAAATATTGTAGATTATGATAGAAAACACAACAATAACCTCATAAAGCCCTATAATCACCATAAGAAACGTGCATATTTTCACTAAAACACAAACAACCGGCTTGAAAAACAATTTGAAAATAACTCAATAACAACCAAATCATGACAGACTAAATGTGGCACCTTGGCATAACCTCATTATTTACGATACTGGCACTGCGCAAGCATGATGCAAAACACACAGTTCCAACAATCACCCTGGACAAACTCCCTCATCATCTGTGCATCAATATTGCTTGTAGTCCAGATTGGCTCACAACACTGACAAACCAACTTCATAGGCAAGAGTAAATCACCTTACCTCTATTCATCCTTCATGGATGCAGGCTGATCTTTCTCATGAACTTTGGAATCATTACTTATGACTAAAATGATTTGTTTTTTGTTTTTTTCACCTTAGTAAAATATAGTTATTCCTGAAGTAGCAAAAAGCTTTCAAAACATATCATGTTGATGAGAAAGTCAAACCTAGTGTGTAACATGCCTTGTGAACCATGGCATCTTGCATAGTGAAAACTTGCAAGGTGACAGTGGATCATATGGAAGCTGTCTTAAGAGGTATACCTTCTCCTAGAATAACTTTAAAATAATTTTAAACTCCTGCACAGTTCTATTATGAAAAATATGCTCAGTATGCTATAATCTCCGGAAACCAGAGTTTCTCATATCTTCTTAATTAACAAGTTAAAATCACCCATGATCAGTAGTTGTTCTTCTGTATTCCAACCCAAAGCTTAATAACTTTCCTCTATCTGGCCAGTTACTTATTTCATACAAATATAAATCATAGCCATCAATTTCATACTCCATTAAATGATCATTACAAATTTGCTGGCTTACCCAAGACTCTCAAGTTCAATCCAAATTTTCTTACTAACCTAACTTCTAAACTCATTTTATTCATCAAAATTTGAGCATTAACATAAAAACACACACTCTTTGAGAAATTTCCCCATCCTGTCTACCCCAGATCCCAACTCATCCTAACTTGTCAGCATTATTTAGCTGGATGCCCTCACCTCTAGCATGTTCTATAACAAACCTCTTAGCTACATGAGCTCTGTCCTTTGATTCTGATCGCTCAAACCAAATGTGATGAGAAATGCGACTCAGCAAGGTCATGAAGAAGCCTATTAAGCCACCATGCTTCTGGCCAACCTGATAAAAAAATTACAAGGAATTATCCATTAAATAATAGTTTGAGTTAACTAGGGGAAAGTATAATTTTCAATTGTAATTCCATTTCTATCACCCTATTTTACAAAATATATACAATTAATCAGGAATAAACAAATTATAAGATTCTTTCAACTTTCTGTAGTTATATACACAATCGAGAATAAAGAGAAATATTGATTCCTTCAACTTTCTGTAGTTCTTTAGTGCATAGTATGGATGGATAATCAAACCAAATAGTTTGATAATATTCTCATTAAAAAAAATCATTAATTTTCATCGGCTTTTGCTTTTAAAGACTAAAAATGTAGAATGATTTTTTATAGTCTTCTTTGCCCAAAGTTTAGTGATGAATTAATTCAGGTTTTCTAAAGATAAAACAGGATAGCAATATAACTACTAAAAATAGATAATTCACAATCTATAAAAAAAAAAATAGAAGGAAAAGGAAGAATCAAGCATTTTACTGGGATTGGAAGAGAATTTTATAATGATTTCTGATTCTTAAAACGATTATTTAACATTTACTGACAAAATTAACTCTTCTTGAGGTAGTAATTAAAATTAATGATTGATTTATGATTATTAGCATTTAAGACTTCAAATATTGCTATAATCTAAAGTTGCATTTTGTTCGCTATATTTTTTTCCCAAGGGCTATCCGGCAACTTCCACCAGAGAGCATAATTTAGCTTATTATGAGGCTATATTAAATACGTGCACACGTACACACAAAAAAAGTAAACAAAAATAAGCTGAAGCCCCTAACTTCACAACCTATATCCAAACACACTCACAATACCAAGAAGATGGGTCAAATAAAATGGAGGAGGTCAGTCTTCCAAAAGTTGTACAGGCCAGAGTCCCAGGTGCACAAACCCAGCCTGTGTACAAGAAAAAAATGGTGCAGCAGAGCTTTCAATCAAATGTCAGTGAATCCCACAAGTGTGCCCAATTTGAAGGTGACAGAAAGAAAAATGAAGCCATTGCGGTGTGAAGAAGAGTGAAATGCTGGTCTGTCTGGTCATCCATAATCTCAACATCCACCTGGCTTGCAGTAACCAAGCAAGACAACACTGATACAGCTTGTCTTGGTATGACATTATATTAAATCAATACCATATTATATCTAAGGGGGAGGGAGCAATAACTTGAAGGCGAACCGACGAAGGGACGGAACACCACTAGTTTAGACGGGCTGAGTAGCGAGAAAGAGTGCAACAAGGTCAGGTAAATTATGGACAATGGCAAAGCTCAAGGTTACTTAAAGAGGCCTGTACAAAAATATAATTTTATTTACATAAAAATAATGAAAGAATTGACGGGCAAAATTACCTCAGAGAATTAATGGGCAAAATCACATCAGTAAACGAAGGGGGATTGTAGTTATAAATCAGACTATGAAGTTAAAATTAATGTGTTATGGGAGGAGACTATTCAAATGGGGAAATTAACGCAAATGGGTTACTGCAGGGGGAGAAGGGTTGGCTTACAGAGGATTCCGGGTGAGACGTCAGGGTAAGGCTTCACGGACGTCTTTTGCACGTGAGGAGAGGCCGCTCGAAGCTTCTGAGTGGGATGTTAAAGTGATGAAGGTTCTTCCAAAAAAAGGGAGGGGGGTAATGTCCAGTCCAGGGGAGAGTATTTCAGCCACCCGAAAATGAGGGGCGAACGAGGAGGGCTTTGACAGGAGTTGATGAGAGAAGTCGGAAAAATCACTCAGTAGCGATCGTTAAATGGAATTACCTCACTGGCTGGGGTTAATTCCAATACACAAAAATAGTTCAGCTGTCACTTTGCTTTGTTGTTAGCACCTGACTTGGAACTAGGGGAATTTCCTTGGGGTCCGGGTGAGACTTCTTAACTCTGTGTCTCCTCATGGGAGTCGAGCACTATCTATGTCTGAGGCTCTCCCCGCAGGGGGGTTAGCAGGAAACAGCTCTACTCTCGAATGGCCTTGAATCTTCTTGCAGAGGCTATTCTAGCCCATGTAAAGGTGAATCATGGTGGACGCAGTTCGAGGCTACCGCTTGTGGAAGGGGAGGGGTTAGGCTTACCAATTTAAGCCTAACAGAGCGTTCTACAGCGCATGGAAGTTCCAACCTGAACAAGAGATTCAATGTGGAATTCCCTCACACAGCTAATTAGGGATTGTGGAGACAACAATGCTGTGTGCGCACTCAGAGCACTTTTTGAGTCACTATAGGTCACAATACAGGCTTCAAACCAGGCATGGCACATAATCTCCTGTACCAAGCAGTATAGTGAAATTAACTCAGTCGTGAAGATAGAGGTAACAGATGGTAGATCCTTGCTGACTTCAAACAGAGGGGATATATCATGGAAACACACACCTTCTTCATAAATGGAGCCATCTGTGTACACTCAAAATGTTCAGGCATGAAACGCTGGGGGAAGGGCGGGAGCCCTGGTTTTAGCCGGGGCTGGGTGTGGCCTTTTTGTGCTGCCAGCTTTATCAGGGGAGTGCACACGGTGGGTAGAACCTGCAGAATGGTTCCAGGGGGTGTGGAAATGACCTACTCATAGGCCTGGAGGGGCCAGGAGCAGAGGGTGTCTTTTTCAACATTGCAGCATAGGATGTCCTGGGTAGTGCCAGGCGCACAAAGACCAAGTCCTTAGCCTCGCAAAATGAGAGTGAAGGGTAAGGATTTCCTTCTCAAGGAGATACACACCACATTGCTTTGAAGAAACGGGGTGGGGTTTTCTCTGCAATTGACACACTTGGCCACACACGATTTGGACTTATTGTGTGTGGCCTTGGAGAAACACACAGATTTAAGGTAACCCTGACTTTGCACAGTGACAGGAGCGATTAGTATGGCTGAAGGGGTGGCAATAATAGCACCTCTGCGGCAGTGGCACAAATACCTTCACACAGTAGTGATACCAACCGGGATGCACTGACTCAGGGAGCTTGTCACAGTCGAACATGATGAGTGTAGAGATCGGTCTTGAGGCCCCTCCCTGTTTTCTCATCACACGTTCGACCTTGACCACCCTATGGTCAGCCAGCTCTAAAGGTGATGTCCTGTATGGAGTAGTCCATGAGTTCTTTCACATAAACTACTACTTTCAGGAAATTTATGGTAGAGTGCGGTGTCACACTCAAGCGTGCCATCAACTGTCCGAAGGGCACTAATCATGGCAGCCTCGGAGGGATTTGACGGATTCGCCAAAAGGCTCCAGTCTGAGAAATGGGTGACCTTCGGCTCTCTATCATTCACACTAGCTAAAGCTCTCCTCTGATGGATCATGTAGCCCTTAGCCAAAATGCTGCCATCAGTGGAGCATATAACCAGGAAGCGTTTGAAGCCAGTGGGCTCAAAAACGCCCAGTAATCTCTGAATGAAGGGCCATGATGTAATCGAGACTCCACTCTGTGCACTAGCACTTTTTGTCTTAGTCAGGGGCTTTGCACCCTGGGGGCAGAGGGGCCGGATATGCCGATCTTGGCTTGGTCACTTATCAAATAGGTAGCAGCCCCTGTGGATGAAGAGGAGCCTCAAGTCTTTTAAGGCTTTTTTTCTTTAGTAGACAAGGGCAGGGAATAAACCCGCTTCTCCCCTCTGCTGACAGGAGCCCCCAAGCCGGATGGACCGCCCTTAGCAAGGTCCTTCTCCAAGATCGAGAAGGTCCTAGCAGTCGCAGGGGCACCATCAGAGAAGATCCCTCCCCACCTTGTACTGCCTTGGAAACCCAAGCAGTTTGAGGAAGACCTTGCATAGGGGCAGACTTGAGTTAGGTGCTTGGTGCCGAGCCTGGATTTGCTTCCATGGAAGGCCCTACCGTCTGAGGATGGGTTGCCTCAAGGACCATGTCTATCTCAGTGGGAACTCCAGTTACCCCCCCCCCCCTTCCAGGACATCACAAGCCCTATTGGAAGCGGTGTCATGAGTCGAGTCTTGGGAGGCACAGGCCTTGACCCCCGCTAGGTTTAATATTCTAGCCAGAAAATCTTTTGAGGGAAGCGGCCGATGGAGCCTGGCTTCCCTCTCCCCCCTGAGGGTGGTTTGCCCTACTGAGTCGCTCCAATGGGGAGCGGTTGGTTATGGACTGCCTGCTGGCTTTCTTGGCAGTCCCCTCGGAAAGTAAAGGGGGGGACTGCTGCTGGAAAGAGGAAGGTGCCTTTGGCTCCAGGCAAGGGTGTTAGTGGGAGTCCCCTACACTCATAGGTGGAGAGGAGTAAACCTCCAATCCGGTTAGAGAGATTTGGAGGGTCCCTTGAGAGAGCACAGGCAGAGGAACCTCCCTTTTTTTCTGTGGAGCTGCCCGAAAACGGCTCCATTGATCGTGAGGGGGAAAGGGGAAGATGTTTTTTTGTTGGATTTTCATCATCGGGCATGAGGACCCTATTCTTTCTGTGGGAAGCAAATGTTAATCACCCCTAGCAGTGGCCCACTCTGCAAGGGGTGTGTATGGGAATGGCAGAGCCAGGTGCCGCCATTTAAGGCCGCCCTTCCACCCTGGTGGCCTGACAGTCCTTTGGCATGGTGTAAAAAAAATAGATAGTGAAGTGAGAAGCCAGACTTTACTACATACAGTTGACCAGAAAGCCAACTGTACCCCACACATGTAAAATTATGCAACATAGAATAGCAAAAAAATTAAAAAGTGAAATAAATATTATGGGACATTGACAAAGGTGAGGGTTTTTTTGTTAAAGAGCTCCTCTGGCAACTGCCTACTTGGGCATTAGTCGCCGTATTAAAAACTGGCCTATGACTAGGCTACTTTAAAATAAAATTCAAGATAAAAAACCGACCCCCCCAAAAAAAAAGGGAAAGGGAAGCGAGCAGTAAGCAAGCTCATGCATCAGGGGGAGGTCCCCCCGGAGGAGTGTGCGACCAAAGGGAAAAACAAAACAAAAAACCTGCTTAATAGGGAGAAGGCCGGCCTCCCCCGAAAAGTCAACAATTCCATCAGTCAATGTGCACGCACTCATCCCGAGTACAAGGGACAGGCGGTAGCGATCCCGCCCATCCCGGTACTGGCACAGGTAACGTACGCGAAGATCACCCAGACTGGGACATTTTACAAGAACGTGCCAAACACTCTAGGCTACTTTAAAATAAAATTAAAGAGAAAAAAAACACAACACACCAAAAGGGGGAAAGGAAGCAAGCTGGTGCGTCGGGAAGAGGTCTCCCCAGCGCAGGAGCATGCAACTAAAGGAAAAAAACAAACAAAAAAAACAAATGCAAAAAAACAAAAAAAAAACAAAAAAAACAAACCTTGCTTAAATAATAGGGAGAAGGCCGGCCTCCCCCAAGAAGTCAACAAGTCCACAGGTCAATGTGCACGAATCTGAAACGAGCACAAGGGACAGGCGGTAGCGAGCCCGCCCATCCCGGTACTGGGACAGGTATCGTGTGCGAAGATCACCCAGACTGGGACATTCGACAAGAATGTGCCGAAAAGTCTGGGGGACGACGCAGTCGTTGCAATAGGGCGCAGACGAGCGCTCCATCAAATAGCGATGCGTCACACGAGTGTGTCCGATTCGGAGACGACAGAAAGCAACCTGAAGCCGCCGCGGCATTGGGAAATAGGTCCATGGGAACAGTCGCGGCGCAATGGCACGCAACTTTAAGTTCCCTTTGACCGTCTCCCATCTTCTTTGCCAAGCAGTCCGAAGAGCTGCCCGTATTCCTGCCATGTAGTCGGTGTGAGGAAGAGCGAAACGCTGATCCAGTCGCAGAGTCCTCGCGGACTCTTTGTCGCCCTCATTCCCCGCAATTCCTACATGTCCAGGAACCCAGCAGAAGATAATCTCGAAATCTACCCGGCTCGCCAAAACCGTGGCGTCACGGATATCGCGAACCAGGGGAAGCGGAGATTCCAATGCCCCGAGAGCACTCAGGGCACTTTGTGAGTCGCTATAGATCACAATCCGGTCTCCGAACCGGGCACGTCGCGTAATCTCCCGTACCGAGTGGTGTATTGCCACCAGCTCGGCCGTGAAGACAGACGCAGCGCTTGGTAGAGCCTCGCTGACTTCAAACAGAGGGGATACGGCGTGGAAGCCGACCCCCTCTTCGGACTTGGAGCCATCCGTATACACTGGCACGGTTCCAGCGTGACACGATGTGTGCTCCAAAAAGGTCGAACGCAATACTCCCGGAGCAGTACAAGCTTTGGGAGCAGAGGCGTGGCGACAAATAGCCAAATGTGGTACCCTCCAGGGTGGCGCCCTGGGCAGAACCAGGGGCGCCACCGGCCCGAGAGCTATATCTAGCTCTCGAAGGAGTTTCCTGGCCCTAAACCCAAAGGGCTTAGTGTATGACTGGTGTCTCTCGGCGGCATAGGCACCATCGAGATCAGCTGCGGATGCAGTGAGAGCTGTTGGCGACTGAGGGAGGGGCCGGGCTCGCGCGTACAGTCGAGTGATGCACTGCACGCGGCGCAGAGCGAGTGGCATCTCCCCAGCATCGACCAACAGGCTCTCAATGGGGGAAATGCGGAAGGCACCGGTCGGAGGGCGAAGGACGGTGTGGTGGATTGAATCCACCTTCCGCAATAAACGCTCGGCTGCGGATGCATAAAACTAGCATCCGTAGTCGAGCTTCGAGCGAACAAAGGATCGATAAAAAAGTAAGGCAGTAGCCCTATCAGCGCCCCAAGCGCTGAACGTCACGGAACGGAGAATGCCATGGCGCGGGTACAAGAGACCCTAAGGCTGCGAATATGAGCCTCCCAGGTGAGGCGTCGGTCAAATACAAGACCAAGGAAACGGTGCGACTCAACCACATCCAGGCGCACCCCATTAAGAAACAAATCTGGGTCGGGGTGAAGCCGTGGATGGCGGCAGAAGTGCACCACCTTAGTCTTGGCCAAAGAAAACCGAAACCTGTGTGCTTCGGCATAGCGAGAGACGCGGTTCAATGCCTGTTGGAGTCGACGCTCCAGAGTTGGCATCTGGGCCGCGCCAAAAGAGATCGAAAGGTCGTCCACGGAGAGCGTAGCAAGAACATCTTCCGGCAGCACCGAGGTGACGCCGTTGATGCTCAGGGCAAAGAGTGTGACACTGAGGACACTTCCCTGCGGGACACCCTCTTCCTGCTCCTTTGGGCCGGAGAGAGCTCCCCCCACCCGTACGCGGAATCGACGATCTCGCAAAAATTCAGATATAAACATTGGGAGGCGTCCCCTCGACCCCATCGTGTGGAGAGTCTCCATGATACCGTATCGCCATGCGGTATCATAGGCCTTCTCCAGATCGAAAAACACCGTGGCGTAGTGCTGTCTACGAAGGAAAGCCTCGCAGACGGCATTTTCTAGTCGGAGCAGAGCATCCGACGTGGATTTTTTTTTTTTTTATAGAGCCCATCTGGCAACTACCCACTTGGGCATAAGTCGCCGAAAAACACGACAGCCTAGAATTAGGCTACTTTAAAGTTAAAATATGAAAACTTAACAATCAATATAAATTGGAAAAACTTAACAATCGAAGCAATCTCCGGCAGCGGGGGGGAGGTCCCCCTCACCCCGGTGCAGGAGAGTGCAACCTAAAACAAAACAATAACAAAAAAAAGGAACCTTAAATAAAGGGGAGAAGGCCGGCCTCCCACAAAAAGTCAATAAGTCCACCAGTCATGGTGCACGCACTCGTCCCGAGTACAAGGGACAGGCGGTAGCGACCCCGCCCATCCCGGTACCGAGACAGGTATCGTGCGCGAAGATCACCCAGACTGGGACATTCGAAAAGAATATGCCGAACAGTCTAGGGAACGACGCAGTCGTTGCAATAGGGCACATGCGAGCGCTCCACCAAGTAACGATGCGTCACACGAGTGTGTCCGATTCGAAGACGACAGAAAGCAACCTGAAGCCGCCCAGGCATTGGGGGATAGGTCCATGGGAACAGTCGCGGCGCAATGGCACGCAACTTTAAGTTCCCCTCGATCGTCTCCCATCTTCTTTGCCAAGCAGTCCGAAGAGCTGCCCGTATTCCTGCCATGTAGTCAGTGTGAGGAAGAGCGAAACGCTGGTCCGGTCGCAGAGTCCTCGCGGACTCTTTGGCGCCCTCATCGGCGCGCTCATTCCCCGCAATTCCTACATGTCCAGGAACCCAGCAGAAGATAATCTCGACATCTGCCCGGCTCGCCAAAACCGTGGCGTCACGGATTTCGCGAACCAGGGGATGCGGAGATTCCAATGCCCCGAGAGCACTCAGGGCGCTTTGTGAGTCGCTATAAATCACAATCCGGTCTCCGAACCGGGCACGTCGCGTAATCTCCCGTACCGAGTGGTGTATTGCCACCAGCTCGGCCGTGAAGACAGACGCAGCGCCTGGTAGAGCCCCGCTGACTTCAAACAGAGGGGATACGGCGTGGAAGCCGACCCCCTCTTGGGACTTGGAGCCATCCGTATACACTGGCACGGTACCAGCGTGACACGATGTGTGCTCCAAAAAGGTCGAACGCAATACTCCCGGCGCAGTACAAGCTTTGGGAGCAGAGGCGTGGCGACAAATAGCCAAATGTGGTACCCTCCAGGGTGGCGTCCTGGGCAGAACCAGGGGCGCCACCGGCCCGAGAGCTATATCTAGCTCTTGAAGGAGTTTCCTGGCCCTAAACCAAAAGGGCTTAGGGTATGACTGGCGTCTCTCGGCGGCATAGGCACCATCGAGATCAGCTGCGGATGCAGTGAGAGCTGTTGGCGACTGAGGGAGGCGCCGGGCTCGCGCGTACAGGCGAGTGATGCACTGCACGCGGCGCAGAGCGAGTGGCATCTCCCCAGCATCGACCAACAGGCTCTCAATGGGGGAAGTGCGGAAGGCACCGGTCGCAAGGCGAAGGCCGGTGTGGTGGATCGAATCCACCTTCCGCAATAAACGCTCGGCTGCGGATGCATAAAACTCGCATCCGTAGTCGAGCTTCGAGCGAACAAAGGATCGATAAAAAAGTAAGGCGGTAGCCCTATCAGCGCCCCAAGCGCTGAACGTCACGGAACGCAGAATGTCCATGGCGCGGGTACAAGAGACCCTAAGGCTGCGAATGTGAGCCTCCCAGGTGAGGCGTCGGTCGAATACAAGACCAAGGAAACGGTGCGACTCAACCACATCCAGGCGCACCCCATTAAGAAACAAATCTGGGTCGGGGTGAAGCCGTGGGTGGCGGCAGAAGTGCACCACCTTAGTCTTGGCCAAAGAAAACCGAAACCTGTGCGCTTCGGCATAGCGAGAGACGCGGTTCAATGCCTGTTGGAGTCGGCGCTCCAGAGTTGGCATCTGGGCCGCGCCAAAAGAGATCGAAAGGTCGTCCACGTAGAGCGTAGCGAGAACATCTTCCGGCAGCACCGAGGTGATGCGGTTGATGCTCAGGGCAAAGAGTGTGACACTGAGGACACTTCCCTGCGGGACACCCTCTTCCTTCTCCTTTGGGCCGGAGAGGGCTCCCCCCACCCGTACGCGGAATCGACGATCTCGCAAAAATTCAGATATAAACATTGGGAGGCGTCCCCTCGCCCCCATCGTGTGGAGAGTCTCCATGATACCGTATCGCCATGCGGTATCATAGGCCTTCTCCAGATCAAAAAACACCGTGGCGTAGTGCTGTCTACGAAGGAAAGCCTCGCAGACGGCATTTTCCAGTCGGAGCAGAGCATCCGACGTGGAGTGGAACTTACGGAAGCCGCACTGTGCAGAAGACAGATGGCCTCCGCTGTCCAGAAAATAGGCTAATCTAACATTTACCAATTTCTCCATCAACTTGCACACGCAAGAGGTTAGAGAG
Organism: Ceratothoa steindachneri; assembly: GCA_963969495.1. NCBI lineage: Eukaryota > Metazoa > Arthropoda > Malacostraca > Isopoda > Cymothoidae > Ceratothoa > Ceratothoa steindachneri. The sequence goes on along the minus strand of OZ018317.1, from coordinate 81,042,741 downwards.
ATTGGGCGGAAACCGGTCGGAGTAGAGTGATCTCTCCCCGGCTTGCGAAAGGCGAGCACAGTAGCGATTCGCCAGGAGTCTGGGAGAAGACCCTCCACCCAGATCCTGTTGAACAAATCTAACAGAAAGGCCATGCCTCGCTCACCCAGGTGTCGAAGCATGGCGTACGGGACATCATCCGGACCATGGGCGGTGTCCGCGCACGAAGCGAGAGCGGAGCGCAACTCACTCACAGTAAACTTGTCGTTGAAGGGTTCTCCGCCTCTGGAGGTAAAGTCCAGCCGGCGGCCTTCCGCGACATCACGACGTGCATTGAATGCTGGCGGAGCAGCATCACGGCTAGAGAATGCGGAAAAAGCGGTCGCTAAGGATTCCGCCACGGACGCGGGGTCCGAGATTGCGGTCCCATTCTCCTGGAGAACGGGAGAGGGGTCCTGCGAGAACTTGCCCCGAATCCTTTTGACTCGCTTCCACACCTCAGCTAAAGGGGTCTTCCCGTTAAGTGAAGACACGTATGCCCGCCAAGAAGAGCGGCGGGCGTGCTTCGAAATATACCGGAACCTAGCCCTAGCCCGACCAAATTCAGCGACAGTGAAATCGTTCGGGCGGCGCTTATAGCGCATGTAGGCATAACGCTTCTGTTTGAGGGCCGTCTCACACTCGGCCGACCACCATGGGAGTGGTCGGCGTGCAAAACGGCCAGACGTCCTAGGAATAGTAGTCAGGCCCACGGCGATGAGGTTGCCGGAGAAGAACTCAACGGCATGATCTACCGACCTAAACTCCTCGACTGAGATAGAGAATTCAGTCATTTCCTGAAATGCAGGCCACCGCGCCCGCGCCAAGCACCACCGAGGTGGTCTCTCAGGCGGCAGTTGCCCTGAAAATCATATTTGAATGGGAAAGTGATCACTACCATGGAGGTCATCGACCACCCCCCAATCAAAATCAGGCTGTGCATCCGAAGAGCACAAAGATAGGTCAAGGCAAGAAAATGAAGCGGTTCTCGGACAGTGATGCGTAAACTCATCCACGTTTAGGACACCCATCTCAAGCTCTTCAATCAGATCGGCAAGGACTTGTCCCCTAGGATTTATGGAGTAATCTCCCCAGAGAGGATGCCTGCCGTTCAGATCTCCAAGCAAGAGATAGGGCCTCGGCAACCGTGCCACGACGAGGCGGAAGTCCCCGGCGTCGAAGTCAGCTGACGGTGGAATGTACGCAGAAATGATAGTATACCTCCTATCCAGGTGCAGCTGCACAGCCACTGCCTGAAAGGAGGTATCTAGAGAGAAAGGGAGAACGGAGACATCATGCCTGGTGTAAACCGAGCATCCCCCAGCCCGGCCATCCCGCGGTGGTGGGGTCGCAAGACCCTTATACCCCGGGAGGGCAGGCAGGGGGCACGCGCCTAGCATGGTCTCCTGCAAAAAAATAGCTAACGGGGAACGGGACGAGGCGAGCCTCCGCAGCTCCTCCCAGTTGGCCCGGAGTCCACGGCAATTCCATTGAAGGAATATGCCCTCCAGGCCTAGCTCGGAGGAGACGTGGGGGCCCTCCTCGAATTGAAGACCCTCACTGGAATGGCCGTACGCTTCCCGGGGGCAGAACCCCGGGCGCTGTTGGCCGGACAAAGCGCTGTCGCCTTCGAGGACTTATTGGGGGAGGTTGGGCTCGCCATGCGAGTCTTTTCCTCCCTCCGCCTCGAAACCTTAGGCGGGCGCTGCGGCTTCGGAGGCGGGGGGGCCCTCTTTTCGAGGAACCACCGTCTCCGAGCCACTCGCTCCACCTCGGTGCGTGGGCGAAGGAGCTGAAGCTCCTTTGTTGCTGTCCTCCTTTCGGGGGACAGCTTTAGGAACCCCCGAAGATGGCCTAGCGACCATCTTCAGGGGTGTTGCCTCCTGTGATTCTAACGACTCTGTGGAGGCGCGTGGCCGTTTCACCTTACGGGAAACGGTCACGCTGGGGGAAGAGGCAGAAGCCCTGGTTTTAGCCGGGGCTGGGTATGAACCCTTTTTGCCGCCAGCTTTACCAGGGGAGCGCCCGGGTTGGGTAGAGCCCGCAGAAGGGCTCCGAATGGGCGCGGAAACAACCATGCTCGTTGGCCTGGATGGGCCAGGAAGGTGCTTTTCGAACTACTGAGACATATGACGTCCCAGGCAGAGCCTGGCGCGCCAGGACCAAGTCCTTAGCCTCACGGAATGAGAGTCGATTCTGGGCCTGAACGGCCAGGATTTCTTTCTCAAGGAGATATGCACCACATTGCTTCGAAGAAGCAGGGTGCGGCTCTCCGCAATTGACACACTTGGCCACACACGATTTGGACTTATCGTGTGCGACCTTGGAGCAATTTACACAGACTTCAGGTGACCCCGATTTTGCACGTCTACATGATCGATTCGTATGGCCGAAGCGGTGACAGTAATAGCACCGCCGCGGCAGTGGCACGAATGCCTTCACGCGGTAGCGGTACCAACCGGCAAGCACCGACTCGGGGAGCTTGTCACAGTCGAACGTGACGAAGAGTGTAGGGGTGGGTCTCGAGGCCCCTCCCTGTTTTCTCATCACACGTTCGACCTTGACCGCCCCATGGTCGGCCAGCTCTAGGGTGATGTCCTCAATGGAGTAGTCAACGAGTTCCCTCGCATAAACTACTCCTTTCACAAAGTTCATGGTAGAGTGTGGCGTCACACTCACCGGGGTGCCATGAAGTGTCTGAAGAGCACTTATCTTGGCCGCCTCGGCAGGATTCGCCGCATTCACCAGAAGGCTCCCGTCCGAGAAACGGGTTACCTTCGGCTCTCTACCAATTGCACTAGCTAATCCTCTCCTCTGATGGATCATGTTGCCCTTGGACAACATGGTGCCATCAGTGGAGCGAATAACGAGGAAGCGTTTGAAGCCAGCGGGCTCGAAAACGCCAGGTAACCTCTGAATCAGGGGCGCCGATGTCATTGAGCCCCCATGCCAGATGGGCCGGCCTCAGCCAGGTCCCTCTCCGAAATGGAGAAGGTCCTGGTAGTCGTAGGGGCACCTGTCGCAGGAGATCCCTCTCCTCCTTTTACTGCCTCGGAGCCCTCGGCCATTTGAGGGGGACCTTGCATAGGGGCGGATTCGGGTTCGGTGCTTGGCGCCGAGCCCGGATTCCCCCCCCTGGAAGGCCCTATCGTCTGAGGCTGGGTCTCCTCAAGGACCATGTCTATCACAGGAGGGGCCTTCAATTGGCCATCCCCTCCCAGGACATCACAGGTCCCCTTGGCAGTGTCGCCAGTCTTGTGTGGGGAGGCACAGGCCTTGACCCCAGCAAGGTTTAAAATTCTTGCCAGCAGGTCTTTTGAGGGAAGCGACCGAAGGGGCCTGGCTTCCCTCTCCCCCCTAAGGGGGTTTGCCCTACCGAGCCGCTTGCACGAGGGGCGGTCGGCAATGGCCTGCCTGCTGGCTTTCTTGGCAGTCCCCTTAGAAAGCAAAGGAGGGACTGCCGCTGGAGATAGGGAGGTGCCCGAAAGCAACTCCAGAGAAGGGGGTGAAGGGGAGTCCCCTACACCCGTAGGCGTAGGAGAGGAGTAAGCCTCCTCACTGGTTAAAGAAGTATGGAGGGTCCCCTGCGCAAGCACAAGGGTGGGGACCTCCATTTTCTCGGTGGAGCTGCCCGAGGGCGGCTCCGTAGATGTTTTGGGGGAAGTTGGGAGTTGGAGTTTTTGTTTTTTTTCATACATGGGCATGGTGACCCTCTTTTTAATACGGGACGCAATAGCTCATCACGTCTTGCAGTTGCCCGCACTGCAAGAGGTGCTTACAGGCCTGGCAGAGCCAGGCGCCGCCATTTGGGACCACCCCTCCCGCCTGGTGGCCTGGCAGTCCATCGGCATGGCGGCTCAGCCTTGAACACGGCGTAAAAATTAATAGATTTTGAAGATGAGAGGAAAAGGGATGTGAGGAAGGTATGGGTGGGGATGGAGCAGGTTGTTAAAAGCCAGCCACCCCAGACCGGAGCTCAGGGGTTAGGGAATATTGTCCCCTCCCCCCTCAGCCCCGATCCGGGACGGTTGGCTGAGAAGAAGGTCAGCATCTACCCAGTGAATTTAGAGGCTGACCAGAGAAAGTTGTGCGAGAGGTTGTATGAAAAGAGAGGAAACAAGTGTTTTGAAGGAAGGAAGAGTGGCTAAGCTAGGGCCGGACGGAGCGCTGGATCCCATCAGCCAGGATGGCAAATCGACGCGCCCCTTACGGGGCACCAGGGCAATAAAACACCATCCTGAACTGGAGCTGCAAGGTCAGGGGACATTGTCCCCTCTCCCTCAGCCCCGATCTGGGACGGTTGGCTGAGAAGAAGGTCAGCATCTACCCTGTGAAATTAGATGCTGACCAGAGAAAGTTGTGGGAGGTTGTATGAAAAGCGCCGAAGTAGGGGAGAAATACAGGCTATCTGAAGGAAGGAAGAGAGGCTAAGCTGGGGTCGGATGGAGCACTGGATCCCATCAGCACGGCGGCCAGGATGGCTAATCGTCGCCTCCCATATGGGGGACAAAGGTAAGCTATTTATGGGAAAAATTGGTTATAAGCAAAGCATAACTATAATCAACTCACCAGGGCAAAAACACAAGAACAAGTATCCAAGCAACAGTCATAGAAGTATAGCAAGCATTGAGAGTATGCGAGCATCCATTATAAAATACAAAGCATCCAAACATAGGTACACTCATATTAGTGAGTAAATTAACTTAAATATTAACTTTCAAGGATTTATTTTTTTAAATTCAAGGTCTATCTACCTTTTCCATCAATTCAAGGGCAGTAAACAATGTTTGTAAACAGATTTATGAATGAGAGTAACTCGAGTCCGTTCAAGGTCGCAAAAAAGGGGTGATTTATGGTTCACAAATGTCTAAAGAGCCAGTTTTTGATGACTTCCTTTTTTTCAATACACTTGTTTTGAATTTTTTATCCAATTAAAATCATTCAATTAAAATCAGTATTATTCAAAGCAGACTAAATGAAAAAAACCTATTCAGCTCAAAAATGTGAAAAATTTTCCCCTCCATTTTTGAGGGGGGAATTTTAAAAATACTTTCATATAAAGATCTGATCCATAAGATATAAGCAACGTTTTCTATAAAATGGCATTGGCTTAGAAGCGGTAACTAAAATATAACAATTCCTTTCTTCAGTTAATAAGAAATAACTGAGCAAAAAGCAAATATTTCTAATCATAATTCTAAATATGTAGAAGTTTATTAATAATTTTTAGGTTAAATCAATAGAATAATTCTTTGCAATTAAAAATATATTATTTGATTTATAAAGGATTTAAATATTTTATTTTTTATTATTTTCCATAATGAGGTAGCAAGGATAAATTGTTTGAGGGTAATTTCAAAGCAATTTGCTCGGTGACTAATGGGTTAAGATAGGTTGTTAGGTTAAGCCTTAAGTTGCATATGTTGTGCAGGTGTAATATACTGTATACAATATGGAAAGTTTTAGAAAAATTGGCTAAAATATCCAAATATTTAATTGAACGTATAAAATTTTAAGTACCTAAGAATGTGCTTCAGCCATACTCCCAAACATGAAAGTCAATTTTCTTATACAAATGAAAAGAGGACTAGATTTATCATCTTGATGGAGGGGTGGAATTACCTGGGGTACGAGTAAGGCAATTTACTGGCTGGGTGAGACACTTTCAAATCGGGATGAGTAATTTCAGACGAGGGGTGAGGTTTCCTTGACAGGATGAGAAGACTGGTTGGTGCCATTCTCCAAAGAAATAGTCCTTTCATGAATTTGCTGATTGACTGTGGCCAAACTCACGACAATCTGTCTAGCCGACGAGACCTAACTCCAAGGTTCGACTTGAGACAAGGGGCTTATCTTAGCGAAAGGGCAGGCAGTACTCTCTGATGAGTAACAGTTGACCTTATGTTAAATACCCTGCTGGCTTCCTCGATAGAAAGCGTCCAGGCATGGGAGTCTCTTGGGAATAACCATTGGCATGTCTCTTTAGGCCCAGATGAGATAAGGTGATTGAGGAAGCTTCTTCTCAGGTCGACCCTGGCCTCCAGGTAGGGGAGGGTCAGAAAAATGTGTCTCAGCAGGGGATAGGCCGTTTGATCAAACTTAGGTGTTACCAGCCACTTTGAAGTTTTTCCACACGAGAATACTTCTCTCTCCTTGCGCTTAGAGATCTAGCTTAGGCCCATGTGGTTTCTGCTTGAAAGGGAGGGGGGCTCAAAGGGGACCGCACCTATGTAAAAAATTAGTTTATACTCTTTCTCATTCAAATTTAAGTTTAAAGGATGGTGATAAAATATGAGCTATGTTCATCAAGGAATTTTGTGTTGCAGGATGGATAACTACCTAATTATCTAGCTTCTTCAGTGAGTTAAGTCCTTGATGAACATATCTTGCTAGTTTATGATCAACCTTCAAACTTAAATTTTGCTGTGAAAGGGTGTAACCTAACCTAATTTTTTTTGTCATGGATAAACAAGAGGTTTCAAGGATAACTTTACAATCAAAACCCCATTTTGTGAATTTTGTTGGGTTTGCCCTTCCTCCATTCAGTCATATAGTTTATAAATAATAGCAAATCTGTTACTAGTGGTATTTCTCAAGGCACAGACTCTTCAGACCTATTGGCTGAAAGCAAAAGTGATGGCAAAATGAATTTAACTTTAGCTTTGCAACTTGTTTTTCTGAATTAAAGTAGAAAAATAAATTAGCAGAGAGAGGACCAAATTAAAGAGAGAGACTTTAAGGAAAAAGAAACTAAAGAATGAATATTATCAAATCTGAAAATGATTAATAGCAATGAGAAGTTGAGAACCCAATACAGTGGTGGAGAGTTAAGAGCTGAATGTTGAAACTAAACAAGCACAATACCAATACAAGCAGAAACAGGGAAGATGTTTTTCCATTATACAGTAAACCCTTGATATAATGAATTTTGGATAGAATGAACCAAATTTCCTGGCCGAACTCCATCGGGTTTAACAGGCAAGCGTAACAACCAGCCTGAGTGAGTGTTGGTGTGTCACATGTCTCCTACAGTGCAAGGTTCATATCAATACTATGTTGTGCAGTCCACTTAACTTTATTAGTAATTACATACATATTACATATCCATTAGAACTTGGTTTGTTACTTCCATTGCTTTTAACGCCCATCGGGTTTAACGAACTTTCGGCTTTAACGAATGCCCCCCCGCCCCATATAGTTCGTTATATCGAGGGTTTACTGTAATTTAACTGTTAGGTTTTAATTATTTCTTATTTAATTTATTGTATCTTGTAGGTTAAAAATGAATTTTGTCATATTTGAAATAGTATTGCAATGTAATTTTATTTTTAAAAAAAGCTTGAAAATTTTATTGTAATGTAATTTGTAATGGAATATTTTAAATGGCTTCTAATTGTCTTGCACTTTGGAAGTTGAAGATTACTTTGATAGTAAAGGGAATTTATTAGCTATTCTTGAATTGAACTAGTGTTGCAATATGAGTGGAAGTTTGCTTATTTGTTCAGCATAGAAAGCCATATTTCTGGACTTATTAAGTTGAACTTTGACAGACATATGGCCCTGTGTTAGGTTCCACCACCTATAAGAGATTGCTCCACACTAGGGGGTTCAAAGGATTGTTATAGGTCTGATGGCTCAAAAAGAAAAAAACAAAGCAAGTATTTTTCACTTTCTTGATTTGAAATATCCTATAGATACAAAGAATTGAGAAGAGATGAAAAATGTAAATGCAAATAGTTTAACATTCCTGACTAATTTTTAACAAATATTTTCAAGATATCAAAAATGAAGAAAAAAGTGTGATAAAGAATAGGAAGTAGCTTTCTTTACTTTTAGACTATTATTATAAAATTTTTAGTCTAGATTAAAGCCTAGCTGATGAACATAGTGAGCAAATCTTCACCTGTGCAATGCCAACTAAGTTAACTAGTTATATTATGATTATATAATTAGCGCATGTATATTGCAATGTGTAATAGAACATTTTCAGTATTTCTTCAAGGAGATCAAACTGAATTTACCAAGTGCCTTTTATTCTTAAATCAAACTATTATATTACCAAGTTAGAAATGATCCAAATATAAATCATCAATCTTACCAAACTAAAATACAAAAAATTACAGAAAAATAGGTATCAAACACTAGTTTTAAAAAGAATTGGAATTGAAACTTTTTAGTAGAATCAGAATTATTAAAAATTTTTACTATCATCTCATCACTAAAAATAATGTACATAAGGGAATTAAATATACAACTACAAAAGGGGTGATTAAATATAATTATGTCAAAATAATTTTATATTTTCATTCCAGTGACATTAAATCAGTATTTGAGGTAAAATTAATTTTTTTTTTTAATTTATTAGCAATCAATAAAGAAAATATGGAAAAACATTTTACAAGCAGTCATCATAGAATTTAGGATTATGTAAAAGTAGCTATAAAGTTTCTACACATTTTTTTCATTTCCTTCTATCTTTGCCACTTTTTTACAGACCATTACAAACTTTGTGGAAGATGCCCTCAATGGTTTTCACTTTAAATTAAATAATATCCATAATATTACATAGTAATTTAAGAAACCATAAATTTGCAACCACCTAAGAGGACTCATTTCATGTACAATATTAGGCAAATTGGCAGAAAAGGTTAAGCGACACAAAAAAATAAATCATGCACCCAGCCACTTCAATGGTGTTCCACAAGGAGCCATACTCTCACCCCTACTTTTCAACTTATTCACACATGACAGCCCACAAACACAATCCACAAAACCAATACCTACACTGATGATATCTCAATCACTGCAGAACACCCATCAGTTCATACAGTAAGCTGAGCACTCCAACAATACAGAATACTGGAACAATGACTCACACAAAACTACATACAGCCTCAGCCCCCCCCAAACCCAACTCTCCCCAGAATCATCCTAGACCCCCACAGGACATTTAAAGCATCAATATATACAAAATAATAAAGAAAACTAACACCATAGCACTCAACCATCACATTCAGCAATTCATTAGCACCATCCTCAACTACACAGCACCAGTATGGCACAAGCTCCAAACCACTGGGAGTAATGCAGTCATAATCATCATAGGATACATTCAAGCCACACCAACCCCATGAAACAAAAATACTACTCAATGTTCAAAACCCAATACCTTAGCAAAGCACTGAACCCATCCCAACATAACCCCCACCTAGACACAAAAAAAAGAAGCCCCACCACAGTTTTAACATTTGTTCTCTAACTAACCTCAGTACCATCAAAACCAAACCCTAATAAAAAAACATTGACACAACCTTCACCCAAAGAGACCTTAATACTCACTCAATGCCCAAACAATACCCTAAATGACCCCCTCCTCCAAATAAACCAATCAAAGAAATCACCACACCTGATACACAAGTCAACCTGTCTTAACTAAGGTCAGACTAATCCACATTACTCCAACAGTACAATCACAGTATAAACCTCACCAACATGCACCAGGTGCAACCAACACATTGCAACACCAAACACTTTTTCCTCAAGGACTTGTGAACCCATCCTAGGGATATTGTAGCCTTTCTAGAGGGGGTAGTACTGGAAAGTAAGGCCAATGCTAGGAGATTAGAATTCAATCTTTTGGTGATGAGCTTTAACCATAACTATTATATCATTAACTTTATATACCCCCATATACTTCATATACTATGAGCACAATATATTAAATTAAAAGCTAGTAACAAAATATCCAAATGACTCACCATATCATAGCAGTTATCAGTGGCCAATACCATTGAATCAATGGGGGATGTATGATTGGCAACCGCAATCCCTGATTTTGGTTTATTTTCTATATTGTGGAAAGTTGCCACAAGTGACAAACAACCAGCCACAAAGTCAAAACAAGTCATATAAATTTTTGAATTCATTTTGCGTTTTAGAGGTCCATCACAAATAGGACCAATCACTAATGTGCAGAGGAAGAGAATCAACATTCCAAGGCCCAAAATAGTGAGCCTTATTGGAAGCAACAAACAGTATCGAATGAGGAATCCAACAACCCAAAATGCAGTCAAGCGGATACTTAAAAATTCATAATTCTTGTCATTTGTACGAGATAATAAATTCCAATAGGGCAGTTCTTCAGATACAAACTGAGGCATAAAAGCATCCTCAATAATAGATGATATCCCTGCAGTTATATAGGGCAGGATATCATGCAAATAATAGCCTTTACATTTTTTCATGGCATAGTGACCATGTGTTTGGTCCATAAATAGAAGAGGATTAAGTTGACATTCAATACTAGGGGTTTCTGGCTCTTCTTCCGAGAACTCAATAATTTTTTGCTTCTCTTGATTTTTTCTTACCCGACTGCATCCAAATTCAAATACTTTCAGCAAGAAGTTAATATATTTTTGACGTAAGCCTAATTGTTGTTCAAAACAAGATATTAAAAATAATACAATAAAAACAAATACGTATATAGATATTGTTATTTCAAATAAAGAAAATTTGGGAATTAGGTTTAATAGGAAGTCTGGTAAGACTGTAATATTTGGCAGTGGGAATGAAAACATAGTGGAACTAAAGTTAGATCAAACATATAAAATTAATTATATGTTTTTTAACTTATTAAGCTTGAAATATTAAATATAATAGATACTTTTAATATATTCCATCTGAAAAAAAGAAGCATTTAATAGTAATTAAAAACACTATCATGATATTCAGAATAGCTTAAAAATTCATAAAAATATAGTTACAAGGAAGAGAATAGAAACTGTAATTAGAAATGATTTAATGACATCTTTTTGGCACAATTATAAAGACAATTCATCAGAGTTGAAAAGAAATTGGCTAGTATACGAAAACTGCATTCCCAAAGTCAGAACAACCAGACATAAAGCAGTCAATATCTCCATGTAAGACCACAAATAAATTGAGAAATTATATTACCATACCAGGAGTGGTCAGGAAGGATACCACAGTACATTGTATTTTCCAGAGGTTGACTTGAGAAGTTATATTGAAAGTAATTCTTAAATGGTTTCAGGTTGTAGTGGGGGCATTTAGAAATGGGGGGGAAGTTCTGGAGTTGTGTCCTGATTACATAGGTAAGCCATTGGAATTCTAGTTCGCTAATCTAGGGTAACTTTGGATAAATATTCAAGGGGAGTGGTGCAACTGGTTTTAAAGTGTATTCTGATTCAGTGGGACTGGGGGAAGGTTAGCTAATAATTTGGTTTAGAGGTGGGTGGGATGGTTTAGGTGGTACTGAGGGTAGGGGTAAGGGTAGGGGTAAGGGTAGGAGTGGAGGTAGCAGGTAGGGGATGTGAGGGGCATCATAATTTTCTGAATACTTGTGTACTTTAGCTGGCCTTTGATGGGGTGAATTTTTATTTTAGTATGGATGTGATGTATTAGGGTGGTTTTAGTGCAGCCAGTTGCAATGTGGAGGGCACTATTTTGAATACCTTGTATCTTGTATCAGATCTAGATATGGTTAGTGATGAAGATGGGGATATATAGCTTAGTGTTGGGTGAATGAAGGCTATAGAATGATAAGTTTATTGGGTTGTCCAAAGTTGGAGTTTGTGTGTTGAATGAATTTCATGTGTAGGTTTAGGGTCATGGACCAATACTAGACCCAATACATAGAAGAGAAACTTTTCAATTACACCTTAAATACCTACCCCTCACTAGACAAAGCACTACATTACATTACCAATATCATCACACATGCAAGCACTAAATTCATCCCTTACCACAGATAAACATACCATCCTGATTTCACAAAGAGCAGTGTAGCATCCTAAAACAAAACAGGACCCCCTGACAACAAGAACTGCAACACATCCAATTACTCAACACCCACATCACCAACCCAATCACTAAATAACAAACAGAAAACTGGAACCAATACAATAGACAACAAAACAAATTCAACTCAACTCTGGAGAACCATAAAGAAAAACCATATATCATGTACCATCCCAGCTCCCACACATGTCACTAGTTACTGGAAACAACCAAATTGCAATACCTAGACAACAGTAACATTCTCATGAAACACTGCTCGAATATTAGCTTCCTCCTAATGCATTGACAAATTTACAAAAAATCAAGAGCACAAAGACCAAGCACCGCTCTTTACCACAGAAAACATCCAACAAACCAATTTAAAAGACACCTGGTGACTGGCTAGTAGGGCAGCTTTAGGAACCCAGAAGATAGCCTCACGACCACCTTCAGGGGCCCTTGAGGCAGGGTGGACAAATAAAAAAAACCTGTGTTTTATTCCCGGGTTTTGGGGGGCTTTTTCAAGTGAAATTTGAAAAAACCCAGGTTTGGGTTTTTTTTCAAAATTATTTTTTTTTTTAAGAAATAAATGCTACTTATCATTATTTTATTCAAAATTCATATTTATGTTTAGAATTTCAACAAATATGTATCAAATTAAGGATATTTCTCTGATACTGACTCATAATAATTCATCTCTCCTTCTACAGGTTATGGCTATCATGGGTACCTATAATTCTCAATCAGTGATATGTTCTTACCTTAATATAATTATTAAACTAATAAATTATTATTATAAACATAGATATATACTTTTTCTATGCTGTTCTACTAATGCATGTAGCATTTATTTTTTGAAAAAAACCCAGAATAAAACCTGGGTTTTGGGGGCTTTTTCAAAATTATACTCTTTTTTTTTTCAAGAAATAAATGCTAATTATTTTATTCAAAATGCATATTTATGTTTATAATTTCAACAAATATGTATCAAATTAAGGTTATTTTCCTGATACTGATTCATAATAATTCATCTCTCCTTCTACAGGTTATGGCTATCATGGGTACCCACAATTCATGATCAGTGATCTGTTACTATGATCTTTTCTTACTATAATATAATTATTAAACTAAGTAATTATTAATATTATATAAAAATAGATATAGCTATTCTTTTTCTATATTATTCTAGTGCTTGTAGCATCTGTTTTTTTTAAAAACCCAAGATTTGAAAAACCAAGAATAAAACCCGGGTTTGTTTTGTTTTTTTCAAAATTACACTTTTCTTTTCAAGAAATGAATGCTACTTATCATTATCTTATTCACAATTCATATTTATGTTTATAATCTCAACAAATATGTATCAAATTAAGGTTATTTCTCTGATACTGACTCATAATTCATCTCTCCTTCTACAGGTTATAGCTATCATGGGACATGGGAACCCCAAATTCTCGAAGAGTGATCTGTTACTGTGATCTATTCTTAATAGAATATAATTATTAAACTAAGTAATTATTAATATTATATAAAAATAGAGATAGCTATTATTTTTCTATGTTATTCTAATGCTTGTAGCATTTGTTTTTGAAAAAACCCAGGATTTGAAAAAGCCCAGAATAAATAAAACTTGGGTTTTATTGGGCTTTTTCAAAATTTTGGGTTTATTGCCAACCCTGCCTTGAGAACTCCCCATGTGAGTCTTTGCCTCACTCCACCTTGAAACCTTTGGAGGATCCACCATCTCTAAGACATCCAGCACAGCCTTGGGTGGGGGCATAAAAGTAGAAGTTACTTTGGTGCAGTCTTCATTTTGGGACTGTTTCACCTTAAGGCAAACAGCCATGCTGGGGAAGGGTGGGGTAGCCCTGGTTTTAGCCAAGGCATCCTGGGCAGCTCCCAGTGAAATGAGAGAGAATCCAATGCCTGAATTGACAGGATTTCCTTCTCCAGAAGATACGCACAATGCTTCAAAGAACCAGGGTGTAGTTTGCAAATGACACACTTGGTAATTACACAGTAGATAATTATAAAAAAGGGGGGGGGGCATCTGGCCATAAGTCACTATACACAACACAGCCTAATACTAGGAAATATTAAGAAACAAGCAACAAAAAAAATAATATGTAAATAACAAATAAGAAAAAGCAAGGAGGCACACTCTGACATCAGGGGTAGGCCCGCCTCTCCAAGGCAGGAACATGCAACCTACCAAAAAAAAACAACAGTCAAATAAAGTGGATGAGGCCAGCCTCCTCCAAAAAGTTGTAAACTTCACAAGTCAGTGTGCACAGAGGCCATCAGGAGTACAAGGGACAAGAAGGTAGCGACACCGCTCATCCCAGTACTGGGACAGGTAATGTGCACAAAGATTGTGAAAACCAAGCACAGTAGCGATTTGCCAGGAATCTGGGAGGATACCTTCTACCAAGATCATGTTGAACAAATCTAACAGAAAAGTCATTCCTCACTTACCCAGGTGTCGAAGAATGGTGTACAGAACATTGTCCTCATAAGGGGCGTGTCTGCACATGATGCGAGAGTAAAAAGAGGTCACTCATCTTAAACCTGGGGTTGAAGGGTTCTCTGCCTCATTTTTCAGGCAGGAAAATGAAGTGGTTATCGGGCAATGATGTGCAAACTCATCCAGATTTAGGATATTTATCTCCAGCTCAGTGAGGACTTGACCCTGGGAATTAATCAATAGTCTCTCCAGAGGGGGTGTCTACCATTCAGCTGTCTGAGCAAGAAAAAGGGCCTCAGCAACTGTGCAAGTCCCCTGTGTCTAAGTCAGCTGATGGTGAAATGTATGCAGAAATAACAGTATACCTTTTATCCAGGTGCAGCTGCACAGCTACAGCCTGAAAGGAGGAATCTAAAGCAAAGAGAAGAACAGAGGCATTATGCTAGATGTAAATCATGCAGCCTCCTGCACCCCCCCCCCTGTGGTGGTGGGGTTGCAAAACCTTTATACCCCAGGAGGGTGGGCAAGGGGCAGGCGCCCAGCATGGTCTCCAAAAAGATAGCTAACAGGGAACAATACGTAATGCGCCTCTACAAATCCTCACAATTGGCCCAGAGTCCGCAGCAATTCCCTAGAAGGAATATGATCTACAGGCCTAGCTCTGAGGAGATGAAGGGAAGGGGGAACTCTTTGAAGAGAAGACACTCACGGGAATGGCTATATGCTTACTGGAGCAGAACACTGGGCGCTGTTGGCTGGATAAAGCGCTATTGCATTCAAGGACTTATTGGGGGAGGATGGGCTCATCATGCAGGTCTTTTCATCCATAACTCAGGCATTTTTAATTTGTGAACTAGTCTCCTATGTGGAACCTTATCAAAAGCTTTGCTAAAATCTTAGTAAATTACATCAACTCACCTGGTAGGGCTACCTTACAGCAGCGCATGGCACCAACAACCAAGCAGCCCAATAGTTTAAATGGACACGCCAGTCAATTGATAGAATAGATGATTGATTAAGATTGGTGCAACTGGTATAGTGTGTCCAAGAATGAGTTGATGGATGCATAAAGCTAGTTTTCCACTTGAGCTAGCAGACCAATGTTGGGGGAGGAAAGAGTGGGGAATTGAGGTAGAGAAGGCTGTGATTAGTGGTTATAGAGTGTCATGTAGGTGTTGTACAAGTTTAGCTTTGAACATTTGTAATGAGGTTGAGCGGACTACATCATTGGGTAGGGCATTCCATGGTTTGACAACCCTACATGTGAAGAACCGTCTTCTGGCCTCTGTTGAGATGCAGGTGACAAATATTTTATATGGGTGGCCCCCTCATCCCATGGTGTGGAGCCATTGTAAATAGGACAGTGGGTTTAATGGGTGATAAGTCATTAAAGATTTTGTAGCATTGATGGAGAAGAGGTTGAGAGTCACTAACAGGTCAGTATAAGAGAGATTAATTAAGTCTGTGACTTGTTTGGTCCAATGTATCTATACAGATTCCAGCAGTCTTAGGTCACCGAGGAAACCTGTATTCCACAAAACAGAGGCATTCTCTCCCTTATCTAATTGTTTAGTAACATAATCCATAAAATCCAGTAAATTTGTTAGACACGACCTACCTCTTCTAAACCCATGCTGAGCATGATTTATTAACCTACAACACTCTAGATGGTCAGAAATCCCCTTCATAACTATCTTCTCAAGAATTTTACAACCAATAGAAGTTAAGCTTACCGGCCTAAAGTTATTTGGGTCTTCTTTACTTCCATTTAAAAAAATTGGAACTACATTCGCTAATTTCCAATTAATAGGTATTTTTCCTCTTTTTTTTTTAAATTTAAAGAGCTCATCTGGCAATTACCTACTTGAGCATTAAAAACTGCCTAGAAGTAGGCTACTCTTAAATTTAATGCAATAACACACACAAAAAAAAACAAAAAAACAACAGAAACTAAAAAAAGTGGATAAGGAAACGAGTAGTAAGCAAGCTCCTGCGTCGGGGAGAGGTACCCCTGGCGCAGGAGCAGGCAACCTATAAGGAAAAAAAAACAACAAAACAAAACAAAAAACCTGGTTAAATAATAGGGAGAGGGCCAGCCTCCCCCAAAAGTCACCAAGTCCACCAGTCAAAGTGCAAGCACTAATCTTGAGTACAAGGGACAGGCGGTAGCGACCCCGCCCATCCCGGTACCGGGACAGGTAACGTGCACGAAGATCACCCAGACTGGGAAATTCGACAAGATTGTGCCGTACATTCTGGGGGACGATGCAGTCATTGCAATAGGGCACAGGCAAGCGCTCCATCAAATAGCGATGCGTCACACGAGTATGTCCAATTAGGAGATGGCAGAAAGCGGCCTGAAGCCATCACGGCATTGGGGGATAGGTCGATGGGAACAGTCGCGGTGCAATGGCACGCAACTTTAAGTTCCCTTAGACCATCTCCCATCTTCTTTGCCAAGCAGTCCAAAGAGCTGCCCATATTCCTGTCATGTAGTCTTTGTGAGGAAGAGCAAAATGCTGGTCCGGCCGCAGAGTCCTCGGATATCGCAAACCAGGGGATGCAGAGATTCCAATGCCCCGATAGCACTCAGGGTGCTTTGTAAGTCGCTATAGATCACAATCCGGTCTCCGAACCAGGCACATCGCGTAATCCACCGTACCGAGTGGTGTATTGCCACCAATTTGGCCGTGAAGACAGACTCAGTGCCTGGCAGAGCCCCGCTGACTTCAAACAGAGGGGATACGGCGTGGAAGCCGACCCCTTCTTGGGACTTGGAGCCGTCTGTATACACTGGCACGGTTCTAGCGTGACACGAGGTGTGCTCCAGAAAGGTCAAACGCAATACTCCAGGCACTGTACAAGCTTTGGGAGAAGAGGCGTGGCGACAAATAACCAAATGTGGTACCCTCCAGGGTGGCATCCTAGACAGAACCAGGGGCGACACCGGCCAGAGAGCTATACCTAGCTCTCGGAGGAGTTTCCTGGCCCTAAACCCAAAGGGCTTAGGGTATGACTGCCGTCGCTCGGTGGCATAGACACCGTCGAGATCAGCTGCGGATGCAGTGATAGCTATTGGCGACTGAGGGAGGCGCCGGCCTCGTGCGTACAGGCGAGAAATGCACTGCACGCGGCGTAGGGCGAGTGGCATCTCACCAGCATCGACCAACAGGCTCTCAATGGGGGGAAGTGCGGAAGGCACTGGTCGCAAGGCGAAGACCGGTGTGGTGGATCGAGTTCACCTTCCACAATAAACGCTGGGCTGCGGATACATAAAACTCGCATCCGTAATCAAGCTTCAAACGAACAAAGGATCGATAAAAAAGTAAGGCAGTAGCCCTATCAGCACCCCAAGCGCTGAACGTCACGGAGGATATCCATGGCGCGGGTAGAACAGACCCTAAGGCTGCGAATGAGCCTCTCAGGTGAGGCGTCAGTCAAATACAAGACCAAGGAAAAAGTGCGACTCAACCACATCCAGGCGCACCCCATTAAGAAATAAGTCTGGGTCAGGGTGGAGCCATGGATGGTGGCAGAAGTGCACCACCTTGGTATTGGCCAAGGAAAACTGAAACTTGTGCGCTTCGGCATAGCGAGAGACACGGTTCAATGCCAGTTGTAGTCCAAGCTCCAGAGTTGGCATCTGGGCCGCGCCAAAAGAGATTGAAAGGTCTTGCTACGTAGAGCGTAGCAAGAACATCTTCCGGCAGCACTGAGGTGATGCTGCTGATGCTCAGGGCAAAGAGTGTGACACTGAGGACACTTCCCTGCAGGACACCCTCTTCCTGCTCCTTTGGGCCGGAGAGGGCTCCCCCCACCTGTACGTGGAATCATCTGGAGTCTCCATGACACCGTCGGCCATGCGGTATCATAGGCCTTCTCCAGATTGAAAAACACCATGGCATAGTGCTGTCTACGAAGGAAGGCCTCGCAGATAGCATTTTCCTGGGTCGGAGCAGAGCATCCGACGTGGAGTGGAACTTGCAGAAGCCACACTGTGCAGAAGACAGATGGCTTCCACTGTCCAGGAAAAAGGCTAATCTAACATTTAACAATTTCTCCATCAACTTGCACACACAAGAGGTTAGAGAGATTGGGCGGAAACCGGTCGGAGTAGAGTGATCTCTCCTCATTTTGCGAAAGGCGAGAACAGTAGCAATTCGCCAGGAATCTGGGAGAAGACCCTCCACCCAGATCCTGTTGAACAAATCTAACAGAAAGGCCATGCCTCGCTCACCCAGGTGTCGAAGCATGGAGTACGGCACATGTCAGGACCATGGGTGGTGTCCGCGCACGAAGCAAGACTGGAACGCAACTCACTCACAGTAAACCTGTCATTGAAAGGTTTTCCGCCTATGGAGGTAAAGTCCAGCCGGCGGCCTTCCGCGACATCACGACGTGCATTGAATGCTGGCGGAGCAGCATCCCGTCTAGAGAATGTGGAAAAAGCGGTTGCAAAGGAGGGGGATCCTGCGAGAACTTGCCCCAAATCCTTTTGATTCGCTTCCACACCTCTGCTAAAGGGGCCTTCACATTAGGTTTAGACATGTATGCCTGCCAAGAACAGGGGCGGACGTGCTTCGAAATATACTGGAACCTAGCTCTAGCCAGACAAAATTCAGCGACAGTGAAATTGTTTGGGCGGCGCTTATAGCGCATGTGGGCATAACGCTTTTGTTTGAGGGCCGTCTCACACTCGGACGACCACCATGGGAGTGGTTGGTGTGTAAAACAGCCACCGCGCCAAGCACCACCGATGTAGGCTCTCAGGCGGGAGTTGCCCTGAAAATGATATTTGAATGGGAAAGTGATCACTACCATGGAGGTCATTGACCACCCCCCAATCAAAATGAGGCTGTGCATCTGAAGAGCACAAAGATAGGTCAAGTCAAGAAAATGAAGCGGTTCTCGAACAGTGATGCGTAAACTCATCCAAGTTTAGGACACCAATCTCAAGCTCTTCAATCAGATCGGCAAGGACTTGTCCTCTGGGATTTATTGATTAATCTCCCCAGAGAGGATGTCTGCCATTCAGATCTCCAAGCAAGAGAAAGGGCCTCAGCAACCATACCACGATGCGGCAGGAGGCCCCCGCGCCGAAGTAAGCTGATGGTGGAATGTACGCAGAAATGATAGTATACCTCCTATCCAGGTGCAGCTGCACAGCCACTGCCTGAAAGGAGGTATCTAAAGTGAAAGGAAGAACGGAGACCATGCTGGGTGTAAAACGCACATTCCGTGGTGGTGGGATCGCAAGACCATTATACTCCAGGAGTGCAGGTAGGAGGCACGCGCCTAGCATGGTCCTCTGCAGAAAAATAGCTAATGGGGAATGGGATGAGACGAGCCTCCGCAGCTCCTCCCAGTTGGCCCAGAGTCCATGGCAATTCCATTGAAGGAATATGCTGTCCAGGCCTAGCTCAGAGGAGATGTGGAGGCCCTCCTCGAACAGAAGACCCTCACGGGAATGGCTGTACGCTTCCCGGAGGCAGAACCCCAGGCGCTGATGGCCAGACAAAGCGCTGTCGCTTTCAAGGACTTATTGGGGGGAGGTTGGGCTCTCCATGCGAGTCTTTTCCTCCATCCGCCTCGAAACCTTAGGCGGGCGTCTCAGAGCCCCTCGCTCCAACACTAGGCGTGGGCGAAAGAGCCAAAGGTCTTTTGTTGCTGACCTCCTTTCGGGGGACAGCTTTAGGAACCCAGGAAGATGGCCTTGGGACCAACTTCAGGGGTGTTGCCTCCTATGAATCTAATGACTCGGTGGAGGCGCATGGCCGTTTTGACTTACAGGATACGGTCACACTGGGGGAAGAGGGGGGAGCCCTGGTTTTAGCCGGGACTGGGTGTGAACCCCTTTTTGCCGCCAGCTTTACCAGGGGAGTGCCCGGGTTGAGTAGAGCCCGCAGAAGGGCTCCGAATGGGTGCGGAAACAATCGTGCTCGTTGGCCTGGATGGCCCGGGAACAGAGGGTGCCTTTCTAACTATTGAGGCATAGGGCGTCCCAGGCAGAGCTGGGCGTGCCAGGACCAAGTCCTTAGCATCGCAGAATGAGAGTCGATCCTGGGTCTGAATGGCCAGGATTTCTTTCTCAAGGAGATATGTACCACATTGCTTCAAAGAAGCGGGGTGCTGCTCTCCGTAATTGACACACTTGGCCACACGCGATTTAGACTTAACGTGTGCGGCCTTGGAGCAATTTACACAGACTTCGGGTGACAACTTTGCATGTCTACAAGAACGGTTCATTTGGCCCAAGCGGTGACAGTAATAGGACCGCCACGGCAGTGGCACAAATACCTTCACGCTGAAGCGGTACCAACCGGCACGCACCGACTCAGGGAGCTTGTCACAGTCGAACGTGCCAAAGAGTGTAGGGGTGGGTCTCGAGGCCCCTCCCTGTTTTCTCATCACACGTTCGACCTTGACCGCCCCATGGTCAGCCAGCTTTAAGGTTATGTCCTCAATGGAGTAGTCAATGAGTTCCCTCGCATAAACTACTCATTTCACAAAGTTCATGGTAGAGTGCGGTGTCACACTCACCGGGGTGCCATCAAGTGTCTGAAGAGCACTTATCTTGGCCGCCTTGGCGGTATTCTCCAGAAATCTCCCGTCCGAAAAATGGGTCACCTTCGGCTCTCTACGAATTGCACTAGATAATGCCCTCCTTTGATGGATCATGTTGCCCTTGGCCAACATGGCGCCATCAGTGGAGCGAATAATGAGGAAGCGTTTGAAGCCAGCAGGCTCAAAAATGCCAGGTAACCTCTGAATGAGGGGCCCCTAGTTATCGAGGCTCCGCCCTGTGCACTTTTCATCTTAGTCGGTGGCTCCGAACCCGGTGTGGCCGAGGGGACAGATGTGCCGATCTTGGCTTGGTCATCTACCAAAGTGGCAGCAGACCCATCCGTCCCCGCAGCCCCTGTGGTAGAGAGTAACCCCCCCCCCCCGTCTTTTTCTTCTTCTTTTTAGCAGAGGAGGGCGGGGAATGAACCCACTTCTCACCTCCGCTGGCAGAAGCCCCTAGGCCAGATGGACCGGCCTCAGCCAGGTCCTTCTTCGAAATGGAGAAGGTCTTCGTGGTCGCAGGAAAACCGGTTGGAGGAGATCACTCCCCTCCTTGTACTGCCTTGGAGACCCAGCCATTTAAGGAGGACCTTGCATAAGGGCGGATTCGGGCTCGGTGCTTAGCGCCGAGCCAGGATTCCCCCCCCATGGAAGGCCCTACCGTCTGAGGCTGGGTTTCCTCAAGGACCATGTCTATCACAGGAGGGGCCTCCAGTTGGCCATCCCCTCCCAGGACATCGCAGGTCCCCTTGGCAGCGTCACTAGTCTTGTGTGCGGAAGCACAGGCCTTGACCCCGGCAAGGTTTAATATTCTTGCCAGCAGGTCTTTTGAGGGAAGCGACTGATGGGGCCTGGCTTCCCTCTCCCCCTTAAGGGGGTTTGCCCTACCAAGCTGCTTTGATGGGGAGCAGTTGGCTATGGGCTGCCTGCTGGCTTTCTTGGCAGTCCCCTTGAAAAGCAAAGGAGAACTGCTGCTGGAAGCAGGGAGGTGCCCGAAAGCACCTCCAGAGAAGGGGGTGAGGGGGAGTCCCCTACACCCGTATGCGTAGGAGAGGAGTAAGCCTCCTCTCCAGTTAAAGAAATATGGAGGGTCCCTTGTGCAAGCACAGTGGGGAGGGGGACCTCCATTTTTTCCTATGGAGCTGCCCGAGAGCTGCTCTGTCATTGGTACAGGGGTATTTAAAGGGGGGGGGGTTAGACTCATCATTGGGCATGGTGATCTATTTTTTATTACAGGATGCAACCGCTCATCACCTCTTGCAGTTGCCCGCACTGCAAGAGGTGCTTACAAGCCCGGCAGAGCCAGGCACCGCCATTTAGGACCCCCCCCCCCCCCCTCCCGCCTGGTAGCCTGGTAGTCCATCGGCATGGCGGCTCCACCTTGAACACGGCGTAAAAAGATAGGGTAACACTTCAGATTCGTGGCGCACGGTAGATGGCGCTGTTAGTCGGCTACAATTTTGGGCTACAGCATATCTCTTATGACGTCAGACGGTAGCGTCGGATGTGAATAATATCGGCGTAATATTTTTTGGTATATGAGTATATACTGGGGGGCTGCGCCCCCCAGACCCCCCCCAATTGATTGAAACTCAGGGTCATCGTAGGGTGGTCTCCCTGCAGTGCTTACTCCCCCACGAGCAGCTTTTTACTGGCAGAAAAAACGTAACCTAAAGACAAACCATACTAACTTTAAGCGGGCAGAAATTCGTGGAATCGCTCTTTGATACTGGAAAATTTCTTCACGAAAAGAGCGGTTGCGAGATAGCCAGCAAAATGTTTACCGTTTTCGTTTAAATAGAACTTATCACAACGAAACAGTAAATTTTCCGAAAAATGTAAATTCGCACTGGATTTTGGGCATTTTATAGTTTTCTTAATTAATTTATGAGCCTCTAGATAATCTAAAAGTTTTTCGCGGTTATGCAAAATAAAGCCAAATTCGAATAATGACGAAGCACAAGTAGAGCACGCAGAGCAAAACGGGTCATAGTTATAAGCTACGACGTTGCCAGTAAGAAGCTGTTATCGTTCGTAACAATACAAAATATACGAAAACAAAAAAAAAAACAATAAAAGACATCAAGAAACCTTACCTAACTTAGAAAAAACTATAAATAAGCAGAGGCACAGATATTTAGTAAATAATACAAACTAAAAGTTACAAATCCCCAAAACAACAAAACAATATAACGCCGTGATTGGTCATATCTGGGGCACCGTCTGACGTCATAAGAGATATGCTGTAGCCCAAAATTGTAGCCGACTAACAGCGCCATCTACCGTGCGCCACGAATCTGAAGTATTACCAAAGATAGATTGTGAGGGGGAAAGGAAAAGGGATGCGAGGAAGGTATGGGTGGGGATGAAGCAGGTTGTTAAAAATTAACCGCCCCAGACCGGAGCTCAGGGTTTAGGGAACATTGTCCCCTCCTCCCTCAGCCCTGATCCGGGACGGTTGGCTGAGAAGAATGTCAGCATTTACCCTGTGAAATTAGAGGCTGACCAGAGAAAGTTGTGAGAGAGGTTATATGAAAAGCGACGAAGTTGGAGAGAAATACAGGCTGTCTGAAAGGAGTCGAGGCTAAGCTGGGGTTAGGCGGGGTGCCAAGTCCTGTCAGCACGGCAGCCAGGATGGCAAATAGCCACGACCCTTACAGGGAGGTATTTCTCCAAACTCTAGTGATCTAGTACATATATATCTACTCAAGAGCTACTACAATACTATCTCCACCTTCTTTGAGTAACCTAGAATGAATGTTGTCTGGACCAGATGACTTACTTGTATTTAACTCCAATATAATCCCTTTAATTACTTCCCTGTTCACATTAATGGTATTCAATACTACTTCTCTTGGCCTAGAATTATCATCAATTAATGTGTCTGGATTCTCCTGTGTAAATACTGAAGAAAAATTATCATTAAGAACCGCTACAATTTCTTCATCAGATTCTTGCAAAACCCCTTAACATAACATAATTTCATGGATGCCAAAAGCCACAAGGGCCAATCAGAGGTCATCCGCATCTGTCAAAACCCACCCACAAAAAGCATCCATAGGATTGATTGTCAGATAATGCATCTACAATATATAATTTGAACCATCAATTTTCAGGTTTATCTTTTAGCTACAGAAAATCGAGACAAATTGGGTTTTTACGCAGCTAAATGTGCGGGGTGAGCAATTTATGATTGAAATAAGTACTGCATACGAAAGAATTTGACAAAAATGGATTATAAAACCCCAAAAATCCATTCCGTATATGATGATGATGATGGCTTCTAAGGGCTTTGATGCCTTTCGGCGTATGTGCCCTGTAGTATGGGTCCCACCACTTTATAGTCGTGAGAGCTGTTGAGACTTCCTCAGGAATAGGCAAGTGAGGTGGATGACTTTGGAGCGGGTTTGGGGGGTAACGGGTGGGGCTGCTGCCAGTAGGGTGGGCAGATTGAAGGTTGGGATGCCTAAGGTGCGGAGACTATGTTTCAGGGCTAGTCTGTGCGAGTGGAAGCGGGGGCAGTGGAGAAGGAAGTGTTCCACTGTTTCTTCAACGTTCAGACACCAAGGACAAAATGGATCAGGGGATAGGTTTAGGCGGTGGAGGTGGGCATTGAGGGATGTGTGGCCTAAGCGAAGTCTGGTCAGGGCGACATCTAGGGCCCGTGATTGTAGCCTGATCCATGGCTGTGGGGTGGAGTCAATGCGGTATCTGCCCATGGAGGTGGTGTTGAGGGAGTTTTGTAGGTTGGCATCCCATTGGGATTGGCAGGCAGCAGAGAGCAGTTTTTTTGCTACCGACAGAGGGGGTGGTAGTGGAGTTATGCTCTCTAGGGACAGACCCTTCTTGGCAGCAGCATCCACTATCTCATTCCCTCTGATGTCAGAGTGTGAGGGCACCCACTGTAGGGTGATGGCCCATCCTACTAACCTGAGGGATAGTAGCATGCTTTGGATGGAGTGGGCTAGGGCTGTGGATGACTTTGGGCGGTGTGAGAGCAGAAGTTGCAGAGATGATCGGGAGTCAGTGAAGATTACTGTTTTGGTTGGGGTATAGTTTGTGTTTATGAAACTTAGAGCTTGGCGGAGTGCGAACATTTCTGCAGTCACTATATCTATTTCTGGGGGCAGCCTCCAAATTCGGCATATGTTGGAGGAGGGGATGTAGATGGCAGCAGCGGTCGAGGGAGGGGTTGGGGATCGGGAACCATCGGTATATATTTGGAGATGGTGGGAATAGCTGGAGTGCCTGAGTTGGGCAAACAGGGCTGCAGCTATAGGGCCAGCTGAGTTCTTTGGGGGGAGGTTTGGAATATTGAGGGCAAAGATGGAGGAGAGGTCTATCCATGGGGGTGCTGGGGGGTGGGAGTATATTTTAGAGGGAGGGGGTAGAGGCTGCTGTAGTGCAGTGTGTGCCAGCAGTGCTCTGACCATTAGGGGTTTACGTGCTCCTGGAGACCATGATGGGGATTGTTGGTCCACTTCGGCTGTGGAATGGATGACTGCCATGGGGTGGTCTGGAGGGAGGGTCTGGACATGGTGGTATTGGTGGCATAGTGCCACCTGTCTATGGAGGTGCAATGGAAGTAGGCCACTTTCTGCATGGAGGGCTGTAACGGGGGAGGATCTCATAGCACCCATGGCAATCCTCAGAGCAGCGTTTTGGATAGGATCTAGCTTGCGGAGGATTGTTGGGGCTGCTGAGCCATAGAGGCTGCCTCCGTAGGAGATTTTGGTTCTGATGGCTGCTTGGTAGTAGTGAAGGAGGAGGTCTCGACTGGCCCCCCAGCGGACTCCTGCCACCCTTTTCATGACATCGAGTCTCTTGTTGCATTTGAGCAACAGGTGTTCGATGTGGGGGGACCAGGTGAGACGGGGGCCATCGAGCCAGAGTCCCAGGAGGCAGTGAGACCTGACATATGGGACAGGACATCCATTTATGGTGATGCTGGGGAGGGTAACCTGCTTCTTGAGGGTGAAGCACATGAGTGCACTTTTGGGGGCACTGATGGTCAAGCCCCAGGCAGTCACCCATGCTGTGAGAGCCTCAGCAGCCTCTTGTAGGTTGCTCTCTGCCTCTTCTTGAGTGGCTGCCTTGCTGATTATCGTGATGTCATCAGCATAGATGAGGAGGTGGGAGTGGTCTGGGATGCTTAGATCTGAGAGGAGGATATTGAATAGGAGGGGGCCGAGGATGGAGCCTTGTGGGACACCTCTGTGGATAGGGGCCGGTGGGGAAAGAGTCGAGCCAACTGCTACACTGAAGGTGCGGTTGGAGAGGTAGGAGTTGAGCCAAGCAAGGGGAGGGCCTGTGATACCCATCCTAGCAAGCTTGTAAAGTATTCCTGTGTGGGAGGTGTAATCAAAGGCACCCTCCAGGTCGATAAACAGGGTGGTCATTACCCCTTTCTTCCTGTAGGTGTCGCAGATGTGGAATTCAATCTGCCCTAAGACATCAAGGGTGCTTCGACGGGGGCGGAAGCCGCACTGTTCTGGGAGGAGCAAATTGTTTCTCTCCAGCCACCAGGTAAGTCGAGCTGTGACAAGCCGTTCAATGAGTTTCCCGATGCCAGATAACAGAGCTATTGGACGATAGCTGGAGGCTTTGGTGGGGTCTTTTCCAGGTTTAGGTATGGGGAGCAATATGGAGGATTTCCAGCTGGCTGGAAACTTGCCGGTGCGCCAGCTGGAGTTGTAAATAGTGAGTAGGGTCTGAATTAGGTGAGGGGGTGCATGGATGAGAAACTCATTTAGTACTAGGTCCGGGCCTGGAGTTTTGCCGATGGGAAGGGAGGACAGTGCGGTACGGAGTTCACCCTGTGTAAAGCTCTGGGTGAGTTCAGGGATGCCAGGGGTTGAAAACGAGGCTGTGATCAAATCAGCCACCGTTGGGTCAAGCAGAGGGGGTGGAAAGCAACCAACTTTGGTCTGGTAGTGAGCAGCAAGGGTGGAGGCTTTCTGAGCTTCTGTGATGATGGGTGAAGTACCGATAGTCAGGGGCAGAGGGGCTCTAGCCTTTCGACCTTCCATTGAGTGAAGGAAGTCCCATGTGCGTCCTGTATTAGATGTCACAGATAGGGAAGCACAGTGGGAACTCCAGGATTTCCTTTGGGCCTTGAGGATAACTCTGGTGCAGATGGCGTTAAGCCTCCGGTACTCGGCTCCTAGTTGCGGGGTTGGACGTTTCCTCCAGGAGTTCCATGCCTTTCTGCGAGCTTTAACAGCTTGAAGACATTCGTCGGTCCACCATGTCTTTCCGGGGCGTCTAGGTTTATGCTGTCTGATGAGCTTGAATGCTGCTTTACCAGCCGCTATGATGGTGTTGGAGAGGTGCACTGCAGCTTCTTCGAGTTCCTTGGGGGAGGAGTCGGAGTCTGCTAGCTTGTTTCTAAAAGCTTCCCAACCCTGTGGAGAAAGTCTCCAGCGGGGTAGACAGCCTGGGTTGGATGTAGGGTTAATATTGCCGATTGTTGCTAAGAGAGGAAGGTGGTCACTGCCCATGTATGGGCCGGTAGCTACAACAAAAGGCTGCAGTGATGGGTCGCCAATGAAGAGGTCGAGTACCGAAGAGTCTCCTGTGTGGCCATTATAGCGGGTTGGTAGTCCTGGAGGCGAAAGGAGGGATAGCTGGGGAGAGGCGAGGATTGTTTGGAATAGTGCTCTTCCTGAGGGGTTAGTAAGATGAGGGGGGAGGGCAGGTTCCCAGCATCTATGGTGGGCATTAAAATCACCCATGAGGACGACTGGGGGAGGGAGGTGGGAGAGATAGTGGTGGAGTTCCTGGTAAGTGGCAGCTCCATCAGGGTTATAGCACACTGCCTGGGAGATCCATCCACGATTTGTGGCAACCCTGGCAGCGACTATTTCAAGGCGACCTTGGGGCCATTGTGGAAGGGTTAGTGGGGTTGAATTATATTTGTCTCGGAGGGCCAGGAGGACACCACCTCCCCGCCCTTGGTGCCTGTCTTTCCGGAGGATTATATATCCCGGCAGGTGGAAGGAGAGATTGGGTGAGAGCCATGTCTCAGTGAGGGCAATTATGGCTGGGGGGGCGTTTGCTATATACATTTTTAATTCGGCGGTTTTTCTCAGAATGGATCTGGAGTTCCATAACAAAATTTTGAGGTCTATTATGGGAAAAAGGTGGAGAGGATGTTGGAGAGGGTTGGCCACAGGGAGGAGATGATGTTAAGGACTGTTTTCCCTTGTTGATAGAGGGTGAAAGCATCCATGAGCATGGTGATGATCTGTCCAAATACTTGGTCTTTAGGTGGGGCAGCTTGCTGAGGTTGGGTTGAGGGTTTTGGAAAGGTGGTTCTTGTAGACGGAGATGGGTTACCATGTGTTTGGGGGCTGGGTTTTGGGGTCTTTCTAGTCGGAGGGTTGTTGCTCGTGGATGTAGAGGGAGGTGGATGTTGAATCTTTGCCGTGACGGAGGGGGTTTGTTCCATCTGGTCCTTACTGGTAGGGGAGTCTGTGGAAGTGGCACTTGGGGCAGGGGTTGTGGTGCGACGGCATTGGCTTGGTTTGGAGGGCTCAGGGTGGGTGGGAGGGGGAGTGGAGATTACTACATCTTGGGTTGGGGGGGCCTGCTCTTCTAGGTCCTGTAAAGCTGCAAATCTGTTGTGGGAGACAGCATTTGCATAGGAGAGTGAGGGTTGCACAGTGTTATAGGTTGCGCAGACCCCCGAGGTGATGGGAGGAGCAGGACAAGTTTGGGGAGCCTTGAGGGAGGGAAGAGCCCGTAATTGCTCGTTAATCTGAGGGAGAGGTTTTCCTTCTTCTGACAGACTTTCATAGAGGTCTTGGGCCAGCTTGTTGTGGAGGCAGTAGATAGACTTAGGGCTGTGGGGGCCTCCACACTGGAAACAGTGGTAGGGTTTTTGGCAGGGATTACCGGTATTGGCATCCTTGTGCGGGTGTGGGCCGCTGCATCGGGAGCAGCGTATGGAAGATCGGCATGTGTTGATGGAGTGGCCGATTCGTTGGCACATAGGGCAACGGAGGATGGGGAGGAGGTAGCTCCGGGTGGTATAGACAATGTGGCCTATATAGACTTTGGAGGGAATTGAGCCTTTTACCTTTAGGCGTAGCCATTTTCCTGTGGTGTGGTAGGGGAGGTGACGGGGGTGAATCCAGACTATTTCACTTATTAGGCTTTCATCTGGAGTCCGAAGTGAGGCTTTGACCTCGTCAAGATTGGAGTCTTCGGATAGGGGGCCCACCTTCACAAATTGGTATTGGGAGGATCCTTCTTTATCTGCCTGGCGGCAGGTGACCTCCCATTCCCCGAGCTGGAAGGAAGGCTGTTGCAGGATGGGGATTTTGCAGAGATTGTGTTCCCACACTGCCACTACCAAGGAGGAGCCATTGCCTAGGCAGCGTGACTCCCCTTGGATGATATATTTGTCCAGAGGGGATTCATGCAAGGCAGAGGAAACCCGGGAGGGGTTTGCAAATACTCTAGCCCCATTCTTGGCACGGAGGAGGAAAGGGACCATCTTTGGTTCTTTTTGTGGTGTGTCGGAGACTCGCTGAGTTTTGCCGGGGGGCCTGTGAGGAGAGGTAGGTCCACGTTTGGGGACTGTGGAGGGAGGTGGGAGGGGCGGGAAGGCCGAGGGCATGAAGTCATCAGAATCGGTGTTCATTTTGAACTCATGCTAATCCTTGCTCTTGCTCTTACAGGTACACTCTAAATCTCAATATTTATTGTCGGAAGGAATGAGTTTTTGCTCAGCAATAGTCATAGAATTCGACTAGTCTACGGATAAAGATAAAGTGCCAATAAAATTAAAGAGGTATTATGACACTTTCTAGATTGTTTTTATCTAGATTATCAGATAAGACCGTGAGTTTTGACTATAATAACATTAGAGATATTCCTTCAGGTTGTTATGATACCGTTTGTAAGAGGTGCTCCGGTACGCATGTCAACCTGGTTCTTCCTGGTCTCGGAAGAAGTCATCCATTCCGTATATGATTTGCGTTTAAATTTGGGTGCGGGCTGAGATCATATCGGCTCAAAAGCCAAAGTTATTTTGTTTATGTTTACTCGGTACACATGACTCCATTCGTTGAAAGCCCCCTGGAAATAAAAAAAAAATAAAACCCTATCAAAACTAACAGAGCATCACAAACCATTTAAATAAAATAACACACCTAGTTTAAAGAACCACTTACTCAAACCTTTTATGACGTAGATAAATTAATGCCTTACATCAAGGCACTGACATTCATCATCGAGGGAGAATGCGTATTTCTAGCAGGTTTAAAGGTTGATGAGAGGCTATTTGTATCCGGATATGGCATTTATTTTCTGTGGAGAGGAGAAATAATTGATTAATTAGCCCTTATTCATTATCTTTTTCCATACACACTGCAAATATTTCTTTGTTGCCGTTACTAACATCTATTCGATTACCCTCTCTTTTTGTGGAAGTTGACATGATTACGACATGGCTGGAAGCGTAAATAATCGCGGCTTTGTTTAAATTTTCAATAGCATAAATCTCCATTATTTTACGAATATCAAGCCAGCCAAATGCAATATATATATATATATATATATATATATATATATATATATATATATATATATATATATATATATATATATATATATATATATATATATATATATATATATATATATATATATATATATATATATATATATATATATATATATATATATATATATATATATATATATATATATATATATATATATATATATATATATATATATATATATATATATGAATATATATATATATATATATATATATATATATATATATATATATATATATATATATATATAGAGAGAGAGAGAGAGAGAGAGAGAGAGAGAGAGAGAGAGAGAGATAGGTAAGAGGCCATGTTGTATACATGCACTGTTGAATTCCACAGCAGTGGCAGCGTCATTGATTTTAACTTGTATTCTCTTTATTTTTCTTACATTTTTTTGTCTGGGTCTTGTAGGCAAGAAAAAACATTCGCAAAAGACATATTTTATTCCGAGGCGTCTCTCGATGTATTCCTAGTCAGCAACGACTACCCATAGGAATACATCGATGCTGCTATAAAAAAAATAATAACTCGGCTGCTGGATCTGGTGCCCGGTGTACACCGACGAAGAAAAACACAATCGATCTTTATTACAAGGCTAATATGAACACAGGCTACCGTGAAGACGAAAAGGCCCTCAAAGCCATTTTACATCGAAATATCACCCCCAACCGACACTAATACGGATATAAACCTAATAATATATTACAAGACAAAAAAAAACAAATAATTCTATCATGAAGAACAGCTGTCTCCCTCCGACGAGCCAACTCCCGGAGACTAACGTCATGTATGAATATTCGTGTAAATTCGGTGACTGCGAACACCACAATTCCAAGTACATCGGCGTGACCTCCACAACCCTGTTGAGGCGACTCGCGGCTCACCTACAGGATGGGGCAATTAGAAAGCATGCCCAGTCTCACGGCACTACATTAACCCGTGAGACGCTAAATAAGAACAACATCCCGTGAGTACAAAACAGCAGAAGATTGCGAATGGCCGAAGCAGTCATTATCCAAATGAAGAAACCAGCAATTAATGTGAAACTCTAGCCCGAAACCATAGTTCTGACAACTCGGTGTCTCCGTGTCAACCGTCGCTAATACAAAATCGTAATTTCCTTTACTTATTGAATATTATCTGAACTAAAATTTCTCCTTCAATGTGTTTGGTCATTTTGTTTACGCCTGAAAAGGTCAATTATTCTATAGCACCTATGATTTAAATGTTAGTTTGTCCTTAAAATTTCTTACCTGTGATTGACCAATTTTGTATCCCTTATGTTTAAGTAAGAAAAATAAAGAGAATACTAATTAAAATCAATAACGCTACCAGTGCTGGGGACTTCATCAGTGTATATATATATATATATATATATATATATATATATATATATATATATATATATATATATATATATATATATATATATATATTTATATATCTTAAGAGAGCGAGCATAATGAAATAAATCCACCATACGCAAGAAAGAGAACACAACTTTTTTTGGTCTTCGAAAAAAGTTATTTACTACTTGAGTTTATGGGTGCACGCTAGGGGGTGTTATTTCTTGGCTACAATTAATGCGATTGGCTCTGCACGTTTATTGAAAGAATAAAGACGATAGCGCCGCCTTCTTTAGACTAATTCCCCCCAAAAGTAACATTTTTCATTTACTTTCTGTTTGGAATGTGAGTCAAGATTTTTTTTTTAATCCCTCGCATTCAATTCCATGCGGATGCTTATAGTGCTTCACCACTAACTCCGCAACTTAAAAAAAACTCTTAATATTACTACTTCGAAAGGCTAACATCAGATTTGAATGCAAAAGGCGAATGTTAAATGTCGGCGGCGCTCTCGTCATCTTAAATTACCTAATAAATAATCACTTCACGACAGAAGCTAAACCATCTCGATCTTTCACTATTATGATAGAGCCGCGCTTCTTTTCCACAACTATTTCAAATCTACGCTTTTAAAATGAGGCCATAATCTATACAAAAGCCTATTAAATTGATCGAGGAATTAACAAAAATCGTATTAAAGTTAAACAAACCAAATGCACAAGAATCGCGCTCTTTTAACTGCTTGGCTCCAGGGTTGCCAATGTTTGAAATAAATTCGAATTAAGGCTTGCCAGTGTGTGAAAATAATGTTGTTTTTTTTTAAATTAAGAGAAACCAAGCCTCACGTATTTAAATTTAAATTTTAACCCCTTCAAAGTATAGTATCTTGAAATATGTACTTTCCCCGCCAAACCGACATCACATATGCCGGCTGGAATGCTCAAAGTGCCTTTTGTATTTAAACGAAATAGGTAAAAGAAACATCAAAATTTAATAAAATACTAAACATAAAAATCAATGCATTACTAAATAATATACTTAATTAGAAGTGCAGGCAATTACTAAACAATAAAGAATAGAACCCCAAAACAAATAAAACGCCGTGAATGGCCACATCAGAAGCTAGTGTTTGACATCATAAGGCCTAAATTGTAGCCCGAAAGTGTAGCTCAGAAATAGCACCCCTTAGCGTGCGCCCATAGACTCAAGTAGTACAAAAAGTTAGTTCCTAATTCGAAGAATCCGTATCGGAATGGGATTCGAACCAAGCACACTGAGGCCGTGAGCAACCGCTTTGATTTCAATTAAAGTAAGTCTTCATCCACTCGGCTACGCCGAAGAACAAAAATTCTTCTGGATAGACAAGCTTCGCTAGGTCGATCGACACTATGAAAGAGAGAAAATTATTGGGAATTTAAAGGACAGAGGAGCAGAAATTGAGAGAATGATGAAATAAATCCAGCATACCGCAAAAAAGAGAAAACAGATTTTTTTTTCGGAAAAAGTTATTTCCTAATTCGAAAAATCCGTAGTGAGGTGGGATTCGAACCAAGCCGAGTGGATAAAAGGTCTTGCTTTAATTGAGATCAAAGCATGATGTTTACATAATATCCATTCGGTCGGCAATATGAAACTTTCTCTGTTAAGAGCTCTGGGGACATATATGTGCCCCCTTTTCTAGCTGAAACCTGTGATGTTGTTCTGTTTTGGGGTTGGGCACTCCTAACTCGCTCAGTTGAGCTTGTAGCATTTCGTCTATGATCTTTTTGGAAATCTTGCAGAAAATCTCAAGAAGAGAAATTGGGGTATAGTTAATCAGCTCGTATGTGTGGCTTATTCTCTTTCGGAATGAAGATGATGTTAGCCATATTATACCCATTCTGGAAGTGGCCTGTATTCAGGGCAGCATTCATGGTTTTAACCAGTGGTGGGCAGTCCGTCACTGACGGACTCCCGTTTCGCTGGCGGACTGACGAATGACGGAAACTTTGAAACACTGACGGAATAAGCGCTGACGGGGGCGATTTTCGGCCGTCACCCGAACCGTCACTAACCCGAAAAGCAAAGACAACCTTCGGCAAATAATGTTTCCGCCAGTCGTCAGTGAAACGAGAGTCCATCAGTGACGGACTGCCCATCACTGGTTTTTACGAGGTTGTTTTTCGTGAACCAAGATCGGCCAGGCGCTCTCTATTTGA
Source organism: Ceratothoa steindachneri (assembly GCA_963969495.1). Lineage (NCBI taxonomy): Eukaryota > Metazoa > Arthropoda > Malacostraca > Isopoda > Cymothoidae > Ceratothoa > Ceratothoa steindachneri. The sequence goes on along the minus strand of OZ018317.1, from coordinate 81,008,783 downwards.
AAGACCTTATAGTGGTTATGGTCTCTTTAAACGTGATGGGGCTTCCATGGTTAACCATATCTCTTCTTGGGATACTTAGTAATATGAATGGGTCCTGTGTACCTATCTATAATCGTGCCGAGGTTATCGAGCAGTTAGTCCCTGGTCGAAGTTGTCGTTTTTCTCAGGAATATTGCGAAAATGTCTTTTCCAAAGATTTCTGAATCTTCTTTCGAGAGATTTGAGTTCCTCTATGAACTCGTCGTCACCATCTCTGACTCGTGTTCTGAGATTTAGAGGCAATCCTCTAAGTTTATGGATTTTCTTTAATAAAATATATATATATATATATATATATATATATATATATATATATATATATATATATATATATATATATATATATATATATATATATATATATATCAGGATTTCTCTCTCTATCTAGCCTACCAATAATATTATTCCAGATCACTGTTTCTCGAGGATTAGATTTCTTACCTCCTCGCTCAGATCTTGCATTCGGACTCTTCTTTTCAAAGTGGAACGGGCTTGAGCATTGGCGCAAGCGAAATTGTTGTAATGTTAGTGATATGATCGATCGGGACCACGGGTCCTCGTTCGTTACCGATGTTAAATGGGTATTTTTTAATCGCTGGCACTATGTCCGATTTTTTTGCCGAACTATGTGTTAAGGCCCAGTCACACATAGCTAAATTTGAGTCCGAATGCAAATCGAATGTCGTACGGTTTGCATTCGATTTTGAATCGGAGACAAATTCGGAGAGGTCGGAATTGAGTCGGAACCATTTTCTGACTTTCGGAAATGATTCGGAAAGTTGCCCGAACATTTCGTGAAACATGAAACTATCGGAACCAAGTCGGAATGATGAGTGATATTCGGAATTGACTCGGTTGTCACTCGGAATGCGTTCGGAATTGATTCGGGGTGTTCGGTATGCATTCGGAACCTAAAATTTGAATATTGGCTGTCACAAATGTCAAAAATCGGTATCGACTCGGAATCGTTTCGGCATGCATTCGGTTTCTTTTCGATATGTATTCAGGAAGGTCATTCCGCATTAATTCCGAAACGAAACGGAATTCTAACACACATTCCGAATGCATACCGACTACATTCCGAAACAATTCCAAATCGATACCGAAGTGTCCGAATGCGCCCCGATACGATTCCGTAAACATACCGAACTCTGACATATGGCAACACTCCACCTATAAAAATCGCCCGGGGAGGGCAGTTGATACCACGTGACCTGCTACTACCACCACAACAAGACCTCTACCAGACCTCCGCTTCTCCTCCTCCTCACCATGGTTGCCAGTGACCGTGATCAGAACTCTCCGCCCCTTAAGTTTGAGTCTCAGAATATCAACACCCTCTATGAGTTTGAAAAGCCTACACAAGACTTAGGCGAGTCTCAGGATATGTTTTTTGTCAACGCAGCAAGAGGAAATGGAGGAAACGCAACCATCACAGCCTGATACCCAGAACATGCCAGCCCCCACAATTCAGACAACAACAGTGGCCTGGCCGGAAAACAACGAACCAAACAACGAACACTGCCCAAACTTACAGAGTACGACATGGGAGAGTGGCTGCTGCAGAACCAGGTATTCTCGACAAGAAGCTGAAGCAGTACAAGGATATCGCAGACAAGAAATCCCTCCTGGATAAGAAGGCGCAGGAGTACAACGTCTCTGGTGAGTTTTATATGTTTGTTTTATTTGGTGCAGTGATATGTGTGCAAAATATTGTTGTAATGTTTGTTGAATTGTTGTAATGGATTGGTTCACTTGAAGTGAACCAATTCAGTGATATACATGCAAATGAATTTTGGGCGTGTTCCCAAAACATTTTTATGACCTGAAGGAGTGGGACACTTGGATATAGACCACCTTCGGGTTCCTGCGCAGGCATCTTTCAGTTTCCAAGTCTCACCAGTCAAAGGTGAGAATGCCATTCATTGTTGAATATGAGTTAAATAACGAAGTTGGAGATATTGGTAATTAAATGGTGAAAGATTAGCTTTAAATTCTATATAACTTCTATCTGGTTTTAAGCTGATGAGGTACACGTGTCCAATAATCTCATTCATAATTTTTATGTTTGTCCTCGTCTTATTTAGGTTCTAGACGTGGGGGAAATATACAGCACCGAGCAAGAGAGTGGGGACGTCGTGAATGTACAGGTGATTGATCCACCACACTCAACCACGAGGGAGAAGCCTGGCACCCAGAGAACTGCAAAGGAGACCTACGCTGAGGTGAGTCTCACAATATATTTTTCACCATGTTAAAATCACACTCGTTTTAACTTTACTATACATATGTTTAACAACTTGTGTATTTTTTAAATATTCTCTCATTTCCATTATACCTCTCTCTCTCTCTCTTTCTCCTGCCGCCTGCAACTACCGTGACTAATCCTGCCCTGTAATTACCTTGACTACCTGTCCCTGACCTTTTTCGAGTACCTGCAATTGTCATTTGGAGATTATATTTTTTTCTGTCTTCTATTCACAGTTCAGTAACCAGCTGCGGGCATACCAGGAAGCCGCCAAGAAGCTGGATGACTTTACCATCCCCCGGAATTCTAAGGACGTTATGGTGGCTAACTACGCCGCCTACATCAAGTCGGAGTATGACATGCTGTCGATGAAGTCCGTCTTCAAGCTCAAGCTGGAGGCTACTGGCCCCATTGGAACCCACATTCGCCTACATAAACTTGTACTTGCTGTCAACCAGGGCAAGCAGGATAAGAGAGTTGAAGTAAAAGGACACACAATTTACAGGTGCACAAATGGCTATGTGCTTGCCGTCATGCCATTTACGGTGTGCTCGAAATTCCATCTGCTCGAGAACTCATGGGCCACTTCCTTCCATCCATCTTTTGTCGTAGGTCAGATCACCACTTCATTCATGAACTCGGCGATGATGGCCTGGCACGTCTCATACAAAAAAAAACAGATGTAGTGTTGTGAGGTACTCCAAATCAAAACGCGAGTTCACCACCTCATTCATGAACTCGGCGATGATGGCCTGGCACGTCTCATACAAAAAAAAACAGATGTAATGTTGTGAGGTACTCCAAATCAAAACGCGAGAGTACGGTAGCTTTCTCCGGTGGCCAATTACCTGAGGGTGATCGAGAGTCTCAAGACAGGCTGTAAGGGCAACCTCTAGAAGGTGTACTGTTTCTTGATGCGAGGACGGATCTGCTCCAGTATTTCTGTAAATGTGTCCTCATCCATGCGCAAGAAATTGCGATAGGATGTATTGTCCTCCAGTATCAACTCCTTAAGAAGGTTCCCCCATTGGCCAAACTGCTTCCTTCTTAACACCCAACCACGCGTCTAACATGATCTCTTCCTGCACTTCGGCAAGCTTTCTTGCTTTTCTTGTTCCTCCTCTTGCTGGAAAAGGAAAGCATACCAGTGTGATCCAGGGTTTCCATTTGCAGTCTGTGCTACAGTACCAGTTAACGCCTGTTCTCGTCGCTAGTAATAACGTTGGTGAGGCTTATTGGTGTCTGCTGCTGCTGATGGTGGAATGACACTCAGCGCCAGTGAGACCAAGTTAGTTCGTAATTACAGTGGTGCAAATCCTGCTCTGGATTTTAATGAAAATATGAGTTATTAGATGTTTTCAAAAAGTTTACAAATAATGATGTTATATTTCATTTAGTGAAATGTATAAATGACAGGGCAAAACATTTCTTTGAAGAAAATTCGGACAAAAAAGGTATATCATATTGAATAAAATGGAAGGGTGTAAATAATGACGATGAATATACATTTTTAACCTTGTATTTTTATACAGGATTATATAAACTCAATGAGATAAACTTGCATTGGTCTCGAACACCACTTTAGCCAGAGGTTTACTTTTTTTTGTGCACTAACGATGAGCAGGGATCGCTATCTTTCTATAATAAAGTTTCTAAGATTTAGTGAAGTAAAAGATGGAGAAAAGAATGATCCATCCACGCATTTAGACATTTTCCGCGATATGCTGACTACCATTGCAATGAACAACGTTGATGCTGGCAAACATTGTGCAGTTGATGAAGCTCGTGTTCTCTGTAAAGGAAGGCTAGTCTTTCACCAATTTATCAAAACTAAGAGGGCCTGTTTTGGAATAAAACTATTCATTTTATGCAACAGTGAAAAAGAAGAGAATAGCTATAACTATAATTTTGGCATTTATTATGGACAGGTCAGAAGTTTTATCCCCAAATACCCGAATAGCCGTACATTTGTCAAAATCTATTCTTGAACAAGAAGTCCTTGTTAAGGACGGCGCATTATTGTGGACAATTGGTATGCTAGTACGCGTTTGGCTAACTTTCTACACTAAAAAGAGATTATGCTGACTAGTACCATTCGTCCCAATAGAGGACCTCCAAAAGAATTGGCTACTCTTCCGCTGAGCTGATTGAAAAGGATAAGAATTACTTTGATGGAATAAAAAAGAATTTGAAGAAGCCTTATCAGATTGAAAAATATAATGAATTGATGGGCAGCGTTGATATGGCTGACTAATTATTGGAACCTTATGACCTCAGCCGAAAGAGCCATGCATGGTTCCAGAGGATAATAACCCAAGAGCAGGACGAAAACAAAAGCGAGAAAAGGTTGTCCATGCATTAGCAACGATCCCTCAAAAACCAGGCAGCTCTGTAGAGCGTCCAAAAAAAACGTTGCCGCGTTTGGTTCCCAAAACATAAGGATACGAGAACCCATTGTATCGGATGCCCAGACCAGCCAGGACTTTGTTCAATTGAACATTTCAAAAGTTTCACAGTGCTAAATAAATGTGAGTTAAATATATATTTTTCTTTAGTAATCATGAATAGGTTAACCATTTTTGTCAATAATAATTAATTTTAAATAATGCAAAAAAAGTCGTAATACGCACTGCGACGTTGCTACGCAACGTCGAGCGGAAGGGGTTAAGCAAGATATTTGTGATCAAGTAGTATGAATAATCTTACCTTATGAAAAGACCATCCGGTTATAGACAGTACTTATGTCAAGAACATTTCTAACCAATACAAACTGAGCTGAGACAACCACATGATACGAATCAACACGCCACGCTAGCTGGCAATCGATACCTTTGAACAAGAACAACATAGAACCTTCCTTCACCATGCTCATTAACCAACTGCCAGTGCATCTCAAGCATACCCGCACCAAGCGGTCATTCCAGAATGTTCCACCAAATTCCCCCACATCCCAAACACACACTCCCCTGGTCATTAGATCACCATCACGATGTATATTAAAATACAATGTGTATGAAACAAAAACGCAATAATGAGTTCAAACGACACTCCCACATGTAGATAAAAGATCTATCCCCACAAATATTATCACTAAGCAACAATATTTACAAACAGTCGATAACACTCCAGCAGTATTGTACATAGTCGTACAGCCAGTTAGGTGGTCTTCTTACTCTCTGTGAACGTTGCCTTCCATCACCAGAATCGGTCTCAAAATCAACTTCATGCTGTAATTTATTATCACCCTTATCGTTTGAATCATCAGAAGATGAAGAACCCGCAACAATGATTGGTTGAATGTATAACACATGACGTGATATGCTGTTAGCATCAACATTTTTCTCTGAATTGACATCAGTGACATACCCTTTATTCTATTTAGTAGTGCAACAAGCTAATGGATGTTTAACTCTAACTTCATCACCAATCTGATTAGGCTCTCTGTTTGCAGTTTCAGATGTAATTAGTGGATGACGCCATTCATAGGTATATATAAAACGTTGTGGCACCGATTTTTCATCTACCCTGATTGTGGGGAGATATTATATCAAATCATTGCTTCTTTTGACGACAATGTTCCTCTTTCAGTTACCTTTATTGTTCTGTGGTGTCGCCCTACTATTCCATTTTCACCTGGTCTGCAAGCTTCTATAAACACCCTAGAAATGTTCCAACTGACACATAGCCGTTTCAACAACTCTGACCGGAACGCCGTACTGTTATCCATTAATAATTCATTAACTAGCCCTCTTTCAAGGAATATCTCTTCTAATATCTGCACTATCCCTGACTCACCTTCCCTTCTCATCTCTCTCCATATAGAAAATCTACTTGGTCCACAATCAACTAATGACAGGTAGGGCAATTTCCTATAATGCGCCACATCAATTGCTATTCTGCACCAATTATTAGCAACACCCACTTCTCCTTGTCAATTGGTTACAGGAGCTGGGACAACAGATCGACATTTTTCACAACAGCTAACGACCCTTTTTACAGTTTGCTTGGTCACATTTGGATACACTTTTCGAGCTAAATACAAAGTTCTATTGATTCCCATATGATGCATATCAGTAAGATTCATACTTGAGACTGCGCAACACACATCATCATAGTTTATGTCTTCAGCAACATCAGTTGTTAACCAACTCTCTGTAACTATTGTTAGCACATCAGCTTTGTTGGGACAAATGACACTGTCACTCTCAGAATATTAATCTATCAGCTCTCTTAGAATACCCAATCGCCTTTTACCAATCATTTCTACCGCATCTTTCATCCGCACTCGTTTATATTTTTTTATGATAGTATTTATCCACCCTTGCACTGTAACTGATTCAATTTTCAATTCCATAGATGTAACCCCCATTTCAGTGCAAAATTAATATCTTTCAATACAGCCTCCAGTTCTGCAACATTTATATGGTTAAAATCATCTTTCTTACGCAGCCATGCAGCATCCTCAACGATCTTCTTACCTATCTCAACAACAACACCAATAGCGGTGCTACTTACATCACACCATATAACACTACTGTTCACATTAGGAACGTTCCAACATCCTCTCACCGGATCACTTTTTTTTGTTTTCTCCACTTTTTATCAACATTCTGACTACTTCAACACCCACCAGATCATTTCAATGTGACCCTTCTCCCCTTCTCTTTACATAGCTGTAAGCAATTCTCAGCCAGTCAGCCACTGGGTAATGACCAACGAGTGATCCAGATATTAAAAACAATTCCCTCCTCGTTATCTTTTCTCCAACTTCCGGCACTTTGTTACCTCTCTTGAACCACAACTCACCACCATCAGGTAGCAACTTTAACCTTAATGCTGCACTACCGTTCAACGGTTCAGGAAACTTAGTGATCAACCCAAACTTATTCAAGTACTTAGCAACTGAATCGGGTGAGACTCTAGAGTTATCCACCAAAATATCATCAATATATGAACCGGTTGCTTCTCGAATATCTTCTCGCTTAGCTAGCACAGTTTTAAGAATCTTAGACATGATACGAGGGGCACAATTCAGACCAAACCCAAGTCTCGTCAAGCAGTAAGTTTTATTTTTTATATTTTACTAACTGATATTGCCAGAGACTTCTATCTATTGTCTCTGGCAATATCAGTTAGTAAAATATAAAAAAATAAAACTTACTGCTTAATTTGTAAATATGCAGATTTAAGATCAATGATAGAGACATCAGGATTCATTTGTCTCTATTTACGAAGAGCCTCTTCGCATACATAAATTACATCATTGCCTGTATGACATTCTATACACTTATTTAATTCTCAAAAATCTAGCATAGGCATAACTTTATTTTATTGTGGGTCGATCTACTACCAACAGTGGAATTATTACTTCATCCTCTCATTGCATCAAAATTAGTTCATCAATCTATCTCTCAACTTCCTTTTCGAACTCTTCCTTCAGTTTCCCAGTCAATTTAGAATTATAACAACTGGTCTTATTCTTAGGTTGGGCTGGCTGAATATTTTTCCACACCCACCTGACATTCTAATTCTTCCCATCAAAAGTAGCAGAAAAATCCTTATATGTTATGTAACACACCCGTTCTTTCACATCTTCAGGTTCTACAGCCGACGCACAACTACTTGATGCCGATTCAGTGGGATGATTAGATACACCAAACTGCAGTCTATTACCAGTCCCCCCCCCCTCCCCGCTGCTTTTAACACGTGCATTCCGATCAGTAAATTTATACCCTCAATCAGATCATCAGAGACAATCGCATTTACTGTAAGAGCTCTCTCTGACAAACACATACGAACAAGGCTGGTACTCTTATACCTAACATTGTGTCCATTAAATGCATCCACAACACGTGCACCCGTACACTTCGACACCAAACTCAACCTTACCAATGTCGAGGTACAACCCGTGTCTACCAGACATTTTACCGTTTTAGAATTGAAGATAATCTCGATCACTGGCAAAGCACACAATTGCGCCCCAACTTCTCTCGATTAACTGTTGGCGCATCAGTCAACCTTCATTCGTTTCCCTGACTAGACTGCTCAGAGTTGGCAGCTTTATGGCGATATTTATTACAGTTAAAACATTTCACCCACTGCTTATTATAATATTTAATTAAATGGGGTCTACCACATCTACAACAGTCAGAGGTGGACACTAAATACATTTAATGTAATTAAATATTATATACATGAGAAAAATGTACTTAGATACTAAATACATTTTGAAGATGTATTTAGTATGTACGAGTAAATAATAAATGCATTAAATGTATTTAGATACATTTTTAAATGCATTTAAAATACATGATATATGATGACAATCGATAAGGACCATTGGTATCACAACCAAAAAATATCCATTAAAATGAAATTGTATATTATAATTACTAATGTAGGATTTTATTTCAATTGGATATAGGTACTACAAAAAAATAGAAAGTTCCATAGAATTAAATTTCCGTTAGCTATTTATATCAGCATTACATTTAAGTAATATTAGTTGCTGAAATGTTTCGTCAGATAAAGAACTCCGTTTTGGAGATAAGGTCAATCCTTCTAAAGAGAAGAGCCGTTCCGCGGGAGCTGACGACGGAAGGGTGGTGTATTTAATAAATAACTTTTTTATGTTTGGATATCTACATATTTAAACTTTGAAATGTTTTATTTGAATCCTGAAGTTAACTGAACAATTCTAAATATGCGGTTTATGGTGTTTGAATGGGTTTTGTAAATCCCAACTGATCGTCACTGTCCAATACACTACTGGATGAATCAGCTTCGGGTTCCTATGCTAAATTTTCAAACACTTGAATCATAATATCTCTAACAGAATCTTGGTGGCTTGAACTGTCCCATGAAATACTGATATCTAACCAGCGGAGTTTGAAGAATGGATGGCTGGTTGATAAAATAATGGCATCTGTAACGCTGGCTTCATTTGCCAAGGTCAAATAAGATTGGTGGCGCTTTCCAAAAACCTTAGTGACTGCACTTAGAAGAGGTTGGCAAAATCTCAGAGAGCGTGACTGAAGGCTCTTCAGCCTTTCCTCAACAGTGAGCAAGGTATGGAGCAATTCTCCATTAAAACAGTTTAGTTCTCCCTGTAGGCGATCAATTGCCACTGCAAGAGGAACCAAAACTGAGACATACTCCCCAAGAAATTCAATTTCTTGACTTCTGAACACCAGAAGTTCAAGGGACGTCATGAGTTGATGTAATTTTTCCTTGTGTTTTAAAAGTAAGGACAATGCATCAAACAGAGCTCCAGCTTGTAATGCAAGACACCTTTAATGAGCAATTAATAACAGTTTTGATAATCTCTGCTGATTTTGGACGACTGCTTTTGTTCCATAATGCTGAGCATTTCCTCATCGCAGCATGATTGATATTTGCAAAAGAAGATATTTTCAGTGCCTGTTTTGCATCAATTGTGGCCAAGAGACTGTGTGTGTGTATGTGCGTGTGAAGCACAGCGCACATGCTTAGTTAGCCTGAAGCTGAATGGGTCAGACGAAATGTCTTCTTCCTGATCTAAGGCACTTCTCATTAAGAAACTATCCTCGAGCCCGTGCTCACCCTGATCTTCTTTACCTACCTAGATTCCATTTTCTGAATCTGTGGACACATTTGCAGCAGTGACTGCAAATTCCTTAAACGCTTTAGCAAAATTAGAGCCGTTATCAGTGACGGTGCTCGTTATTTTCTGCAGGGAGATATCGTATTCATTGATGATATTCTCAATATGTTCAGCAATCTTGATGTAGTTATGTTATCCTCTGAAGCAACAGCATGCCAATGCTCCACTGTGACGGACAAGAGCAGCTTCCTCAAGCTGAACAAAATTTAAATAAGTCCAATGTTTGTCTCATAAATGTTTCCATAAATTTTAAATATTAATATAATTGAGATAAATTCCACCAATAAATAGGTCTGCTTTCAGCTAAGAGCTGATAACTCCCTAACTGTAAAGACATTTTCAATTTCATATTTCATAAAAAGCAAAATCTCAACATACCGAATGAATTGTAACGTCCCAAAAACTAAGGTGACGAGTTGACTACAGGGTTGCCAGATGGTTTGGAGCATTTTTAGCCAGAGGCTAAATTAGCCACAATTAGCCAAATGATATAGTACATCAGTATTGAAACAATGATATCAAACTACTCAGCTTCCATTTCCTTTACAATAGGTCTGCCGCTTACTGGTTTTCCTTCTATACTTTGGATTTGGCTTTACCTACAATTTTGCAAATACATCTCACTTGTAAAAAGATTTAGCATTTTTTTGTGCCATTAAAGTTTTTACAGCATTTATTATTTAATGCTACATGAGATTTGAGCCTTAAAATGGAATAAATTGTGAGATGGATTTAGATGACTTTAAACATTTTTTCTTACTCTTATGCGCTGATGACTTTTCATGCATCACTAAATTATGGTTTTTAACTGATATTGTACAAAGACATAATTTGCAAAAAACATGCATTTTCTTTAAGCATCAACCATGGATGCTCAGCTTCCCATGTTTTATTGTATTTTCTATTGCTACTCATGAAATTATTTCAATATATTAACCTTTGTTGTTTGTATGTCTTCCTTTATTTTACTTCATAATATAGCCTACGTAGTAACCAATGATCCAAACGCTTTAGTATTCGGTCGTTATAAGAGCTTAACCTGTACTACTAATACTATAATTGTAAACATCATTTATAAGTCAAGATGCTTTCGTTGTTGATAAATGTACATGATTAGATAATTGAAGGACATTTATTTCACATTTCCATAATTCACGTTAAATTCAATCAGCATATACTATAAATAAAGATGTTGCAAAAGGAAGCAGATAGTTCGTGCATGGTAAACCTACTCTACTTAACATTATCGTTACCTACTAGAAATTTTGCAATTTAAAAAAAATAATAAATAGAGAAACTTGTCAATTCAATTCAGTATCATATAACTAGCTTTAATAAATTCCTACCTCCAAATGAATGTGTAGATTGTAAGTAGCATTGCTCGCAGCAGAGATTTCGCCATTGCATGATGTACATACACACTTCACTTTTTTTACCCCGGAAAATTTCACTCTAAAAGATTTACCATCTAGTAAAGGATGACTATAATTGCATGATTCTTTATCTTCCTCGACTTTATTATTGTCTAATCTCTCCATTTCACACTCTTTCGAAGAAGCTGAAGTTGCCATGCAGCAGTTGAAATAACACTGAGCGCTCTCATAATACAACCAAACACAACTGTGAGCATCTGTTAACTGAATTTGAACTGAGGCAAGCAATCTTCCCTCACCGACTCACGCAGTCACCGCCTGGGTCATACAAGTTGCGACAAGATAAAACATGCATTACACGTTCTTAACAGTTATATAAACCTATTATCAGTAAAGTATTTGCAAAACGTATTTAAATACAATGTATTTAAATACTTTCAAAAGCATTTAAATACATTGTATTTAAATACTTTTGAAAGTATTTAAATACATGATATCAAATGTATTTACAAATACAATTTTAAATACAAAAATGTATTTCAATACAAAGTATTTAAATACTGCCCACCTCTATTAATTATTGCAAAGCAAACTGTATATGTACTTATAAATAATGCTAAGCCGCTAGTCAATAATAAATGTATTAATGCCAAGGAAAATTTATACTTGTAAATAATGCAAAACCACTAGGCAATGAAATCGCTGTGCTCTCACGCTAACACACAAACATTAACACACATACATTAGAAAACTGGCGCGAGCCGACAGATTTGGCTGCGGGGATAAGGAAGACAATTGAAACAGCTGTTCTTACAAGTAATGAATCTGATATAGAGAGGGAGTCTAATCCACCAGCTTTGGCATGGACACGCGCAAGACGAAATTTTATGTTGTTACAAATATCCCCCTGATCTATATATATATATATATATATATATATATATATATATATATATATATATATATATATATATATATATATATATATATATATATATATATATATATAAGTCAGACTTCCACATTTGAAATCTCTTGGTGTACACACGCCTACACTAAATACACGCACATACACTCTGGTCAAATAGCTTCCGCAAAGCTCTCGTATTGGAGAAACGGATCCACCCCCCCTAATCTTTCGTTAGAAGCAAAGGGCTTGTAAAAAACATACAAAAGGACAGCCAAACAGCCAGATACAAGAACGTGAGCATAAAACAAGCAAGGAACTCAGTGATTTCAATTGCCCCCAAACAAAAGGCGGTCATAAGACCAAGAATAAATCTCCCAAACCACCATTTTATAATTTCGTTACCTTTGCCAAGTAATGAGCCGGTTAACGTTACTCCAGCTTATAGGGCCAACAATCATATAATTCTACAGCATAACCAAACTCTGCCGATAATCCAAAGTCAAATCACGCATGTCCTATAAGCTACTCATCCCCCCATACAACAACATACACACTGAATCACGCTAATATCTTCGTAGGGAAAGTTATTTCTCGGTTCTCTGTGACCCACTTTTGGTTAAACTTTTCCCAGTTGGTATTACGTTGTTCAATTTTTATTTCCAATTCGTCGTTTCTTGGGTAAACCACGCTAATAGGTTATTTTTTCAATGAAAGTAGCCCATCTAGACATATTTTGGAGAAAACGAAAGATAATTATACACATTAAGCATACCTTGCGTATATATTGAACAGAAAACTATAATTATAATACACGATTGATAGACGTAATGAATTATTTGCCCACATCAGGGCGATTTCGACCGATGACTTCAAAAACCCTATTATCTATAGAATGTTAATTCCTTAATAATAGCAGGTTGGACTGCCTCTGCCGTAACTATGATGTTCGTCCATAATAATTCTTTATACTAAAATTGACGTCTAACGGCATAAATATTTGTTTAATAATGGATCACAAACCTTTTATGCCGCAAGAGCCTAGGAACACTTGGGTGGTTCTGACAGAGTGGGGTGGATCGTTGTCATGCAGGAAAATTAGAGTCCTTAGAAGTGACAACAGTATGTCATCTACCCAATGATTCAAAACCACATCCACGAGATTGTAGCAGGTGGCTACAATCACTTTAACGGCATCAGGTACACTGGATGGGCCAACAAGTCTCTATCCAATTATATCTGCCCACAACATGACTCTTAATCCATGCTGCTGACGTCGTAAAAGTTAGTGACGTTCATCTTCAAAATAGACAACCATTTGCACAACCGCCAGGTTTGTCACGGGTCGCCCTGATCTCGTCAGTGAAGAGAAGGCGACTCATGTTCAACGTCATGTACTCTCAACGAAGCAGTTTCAAGGGAGCTCGCACGGAAGCCATAGTCCCTAGGATAATGTTCATAGTGGTCTTCGTTAAATGGGGACGACCAACGGCGATAAAAATGACTTTGCTCGTTTGTCCGGGTTTCTCAGGTAACTGGCAGCCAATATTCCTGAAATCCCTGGCTGCCAGAGTCTTGGAAGTCCCACAATCGGATCGCATATTCCTTAACAAAGGGTCTTTCATAAATGTGTTTACATGGCGAACTAACTTCTCAGCAATAACATGAAATGAGGTGCCTTAAGCACTTTCCTTGATGATGAAAAACTATTCTTCATCGTTTAGACGTCTGCGACGTACCATTATTCTTAAAGAGGATAGAAGCTATTAGCGTGGTTAAACCCAAAAACTAAGAATCTGAAATGAAAATTCAAGGACGTACAACAGGATAATGAGAACATAACAGTGTTGGTATATGTAAAGGGTAGGCTCTCGGATTACCATGATTTTCCTTTCTCATCATAATTTATGGTGTTTACCGCAGGTTGACCCGCTTCGAGGCTACCGTTTTTAGCATAAACTTCTGAAACCTACCAGTCTAATTTGCGTAGGGGAAGCGACTTATCCCCTCCCCCCCTTGTGCCCCACTTCCTTTTTCTCCCTTCGGACTGAAGAAAATAAATGAGCCATGAGCCCTTTTAAGTTATTCTGTTGCGAGAATTCTGCCTGATTGCTCCGCTGAATCGTTGTCCGTCACTTACCTTGACGTTGTTAATTTTGGGAGACCCGTACTGGATTCCTTCGTGCAGCGAGGATTTTCTGCCAGCTTTGTCGCTGCCCCTCTGTCGGTTGCATCGTATTGTACTCTTCCAGTTACATTTGCAAGTGTTCTCCTTGGGAAGCCGTTCATAATGGGCACATGAAAGTTCTTCCCTAGTCTCTTCACCATCTCCTCTTTGTGGAATTCAGTCATCGCGAATTCCTTCTCTCGGATCGTTGGGCCTTCGAATCATCGTGCCCCGTGATCTCGTCGCCTTTCGCCACGATATCTCCGCCTGTGGGTTTCTCCTCGCCGAAGACCGCCATCGCATTCACCCTTGTCGACTTGGGTCGATTTCACTCATCGTCGCCGAGCCTCTTTCGCCTGGGTTCCAGACGTGGGTTATTGCTTCACTGCGCTGGTGTAAGGTATTTTAGAGTATCTCTTTCTTCTTACGTCCCCTTTAAATTAATTAAGTGTTATTCATGTAACTTCGTGCCTTCGGGTAAGGGACGTAAGACAGGGAGGATATTGCAGGAAGACCTGTCGCTAGAGTAATGAAGCCTATTTTCATCTTCAACGACGTGTGTCGTTTCGGCTTTAAACAATTGATCCATAGAACCCATTTTTGTATGCGCGAATATCTTTTTGGTTAAAACGGCTTGTGGTCATTCGATGGTGTTAAGCATTTGTAACTTTTCTTATTGTTTGATGACAGATCCCCGTATAATTTGTTAACAGTTAATTTATATTATTTTATTTTGTTGTAAATAATACTGTAAATACTCTTTGCCTGTGTATTTATTTAACCCCTTGCGGATACCTCATAATTTAGCACCGTCCTGATTAATTCTGGTGAATTTATGGTAGGCCTTTAGATCCCTGATCTTTTAAAAAAATTTTGTGTGTATCATTTATGGGCCGTGTGAACCGGGTTCCGCGATAGCCCTTACATAGCAATGCCTCTGGACATTCCTATAATAAAAACCTCCTGGGAAACTTAAATATATATATCATCATTTATTATGTATAAAATTCATTCAATTATTTTACTTTAACTTTGTTAATTTAATCATTCAATTATTTTACTTTAACTTTGTCAATTTAATCTTTCAATTCATTCACTTCAAATTTTGTAAATTAAATCATTTTATTTTAAATTTAATAATTAATTAATTCATTTATTTTACTTGTCAATTCAATTTACGTATACTGTTCCAAACAACATCTCCTAAATTTCCACACAAACAAACAAACACACGCTCCCAGCTCGATCAAAATAGCACGATCTTCCACCCACTCGACTCGCAGCTTTCTTCGTATAGAGGGCGGTAATCATTCCTTCTACAATTATTCATTTACCTCCAACAAATCATACTTTGTTAATTCCATTTTCTCTCACAATTCTTTGCAAACGACCATGCGAGAGTAGATCCTAATTATATTTACTTCTCATTGCAGCCCCAATTCAGTTCATCATAGATACTCTATATTATTTACTATATTATTATTTACTCTATTATTCACTCTATTATTTACTATATTATTCACCATATTATTCCACCATATTAATTTACTGTAAATCATATGTTAAAATATCTTACGTTGTATACCTAACCTACTTATCTCATTGTACATTCGTTGATTTTATGAATATATTTATATTCGTGTAATTGTCTTTCTTAAAGCCCAAGTCATTATCCCAAAATTTATTTCGCTGTCGCCTTACGCCTAAAACTAACGGCAGACAACTTCGATTAAACAAATTTATGGTTATGGTTTAGGAAACGCTATTTAGGCTTATTTATTAACAAGATAAATCACAAAGATAACCATACACTATACGACATTGCCAGGATTAGAGTTATCCAGTATTTGTGTTTTTTTCCAGTTTAAGTTGTCAGGTTAGGTTGTGGTGCTTATCCGCTTGGGTGTTTAAGTCGCCTCGATCGCACATTCACTGTCTGTGGCCCGGAAGTGAATTCCAACTGTGCATAGGATTTTGTTAGCCCTTGCGCTACCGAGGTTTGCTTTTGTTTCAGTTTTCACGGCTCTGCTTAGCCGTTGTTTGTATTAATTTATTTATCTTTTGAAACTTGCAGGGGTGTCTTCGTAGGTTTGCTATACTCCTCGTATTAACGGTTGTTTGTTTTTCTTGCCGTGTTTATCTTTGTACTACTTACATTTGGCTATTTTAAGCATAAATTTTTTAAAGAGGTTTGTTTATTGCCTCTTGTGTGGCATTTGTGTGGTCCTCATCGTGTGTTTAACCTTTTTAAAAATTATTTTTGCCCCCTTCTACTTAGCATTCTTGTGTCTGTTTAGTTAACTCTTGCGTGTCATTTCATTTTTCATTTGCTATTCATAACGCTCGTGTTTTCTTCTTTGCAGAGTTAACCTGCTCACTTATTTTGGGGTTTGTAACCTATTCTTATAACTCATTATCGAGTTAATTTTATCTTTTTACTGAATCTCGTTTTCTGGCATTATGCCCCACATTAAAGAACTTAAGGATCAGGCAATCCAATTGGGTTTCACTGGTAATGAAATTGCTCACTATGTCCTCCAACAACAAGCGTTTGAACGTGAGGAACGTGAAAAGGACCACCAAGCAAAAAGGGAAGAACGTCAAGTCCAGAGGAAGCAAGAAGACAGGAAGGTTAAAAAAGAGGAGGAAGGACGGCAGCGTCAGCTAGCCCAAATCCAAGTAGAAGTACAAACAAAAAAAGAAGAGGAAGATCGGAAGCTTCAGCTGGCGCAAATCCAAGTAGATGCAGAGAAGGCCCAAGCTAAGATCCAAGCCAAGAAGGAGGTTGAATTCACTCGCATCTCCGCACCTCAGCAACCTATTTCTTTACAATTCACTGACCCCGTGAGTCGTCCGAAACTTCCCCTGTTACAGGATGACGAGGACATTACTTCTTATCTCAATCACTTCAAGAGGTTTGCCGAATTACTCGAAGTTAACCCCAAGAGTTACGCCGTGAGATTTGGAAGCCTACTCACCGGTAAGGCTGCTGAGCTTTATATCTACCTGCCCATGGATGTCCCCAGGGACTTCAACCTTTTCAAGAAAGCCCGTCTTATCGGCTTAAATAACACTCCGGACGGCTACCGTACCGAGTTTCGTAGGGCTAAGGTTTTCCCGGGGAAAACCTTTCAGCAATTTTCATTTCACCTCACCCGATTATTTCAGGCATGGCTCGAAGCCTCCGGCGTCGGTAACACATTTGATGGGCTCAAGTAATTTATGAGCTTGGACTAATTTCTTTCTTCCCTCCATTCTGACCTGCGTGCCTTCAAGGAACAACGAACTTCTAATCTATCGGAAGCGATCCAGCTGGTGGATAATTGGACTTCTGCTCACCCCAGTCTTTCTAGAACTTCTAGCTCTCATCCCCAAAAGTTCGTGCGTCCGTCCAACCCGTCTTGGAAGGGGAAGACAACTTTATTCACCGCTAAAAGCAACTCACAGAATTCCTCCTTCACCCTGATGTGTCATGGCTGCTGTGAGGTTGGCCACATTCATCCGCAGTGCCTAAGGAACCCCCGTGCTTTCAAGGATGGCTCATCTTCATCGAAACCTTTTAAAGTGGGATTCTGTCTTTCCGACCGAAGTGTCCCTCATTTCCAGGCTTCTGGTACTATTAACAGGGCCTGAGTTTCAACCATTATCAGGGACACTGGTTGCTCTTGCGTAGTCGTCTCTGAGCATGTCTTGCCAGACGCTAACGCCCCCACGTGCAAGAAAGTCTTCGTGGCCGATTACTTGGGACGAGTTGACTCATTCCTCCTCGTCTCTTGCTACCTTCTTTGCCCTTACTTCGAAGGATGGACGGACGTCATTAGAGCACCAATTAAATTCGCTAGTGTACTGGTTGGAAACATTCATGGAGTTAGGGACCTTGATGCTTCTAAAACTTTACCTTCTCCAGCTCCACCTCAGTCATTTGCAACCCTTAATCCACCGAGAACTTCTTCCACTATCAACGGAACTACCTCAGCACCTAAACTCAACAATGCTCGTGGTGTCCGGGCCAGGGCAGGGAAGATGAAACAAATTCACCCCTTAGCCCTGCCTGCTCTCCAGCCCCTTTCTGTGACGCATGACGACTTCTGTCGCCTGCAGACTTCCTGTGGAATCCTCTCTGCTGTTCCATCTAAAGCTGCCTCAGGCGAGATTGAGCGAGTTAGGAACGGGGCTAGTTACCAGTTCCTCAAGGTTGACGGCCTCATTTATCGGAAATGCTTAATATCTGACCATCTCCATAAGGTAGGCAAGTTTACCTTGGTTGTTCCCCGTGAGTGTCACCGAGTCATCCTTTAAGTTGCTCATGAGAGCCCGTTGGCTGGCCATTTTTCCCACAGGAAGACCGAATTGAGGGTCACAGATCAATTCTATTGCCATGGAATGGGGTCTGACATTCGTGCTTTCTGCCGCTCATGTGATAAGTGCCAACGCTTCTCGGCCAAAGGACGCGTGCTACCGCTGCGTCTTCAGCCAATGCCCATCGTGACTGAGCCTTTCGCCCGAATCGCCAATGATTTGGTGGGACCTCTTTCTCTCCCATCTTCTGACGGTGACAGGTTTATTCTTACCCTAATTGATTTTAACACAGGGTTTCCAGAGCCTTTGCCTTTGAAGGAACCTTATGAAAGAACTTCACAAGCTGCTGGGTGTCAAATCTATCTTCACCACACCTTTCCATCAGTGGAAACGGTAGGATCGAGAGACTTCATGCCCCCTTGAAGGCTATTCTCCGTAAGTTGTGTTCAGAGAAGCCTCGAGAATGGCACAGGTACCTCATTCCAACCCTATTTGCCTTCAGGGAACTTCCGAGTGACCGAACTGGGTTTTCGGCCCTCGAGTTGTTATATGGCCGCTCAGTCCGTGGCCCACTAACCGTTCTCCGAGATCTGTGGGAAGATCGAACCCTACGGGACGACGACCAGACCAGCTTTCAGTACATCATCGAGCTGCAGAAAAAGTTGGCCGAATGTTCTAAAAATTGCTGCCCAACATGCCGAAGTCAGCAGCTCCCGGTACAAGACTTATTTCGACCTTCAGTCACAGGACCGGAAATTCAAGTTCCTCTGTCTGAAAACACCCGACCTTTAATCACTTTTTATACCCTTCTAGGCCTCATGTAGTTCTGTCGAAAGCCTTCGGTATTTGACCATCGAGAGAGAGTGTCTGGCCATAGTATTCGGCCTTGCCAGATTTGACTTCTATATACGGGGTAAGGAATTTGCTTTGGAGGTCGACCACAAGCCTCTCCTCTATCTGTCAACATTCAAGGGCAAGAAAGACAGACTACTTCGGTCGGCTCCAGCCCTACAAGTTTAGGGTTGTCCACATCGCTAGAAAGGACACCTTAGGGTCTGACCTTTTAAGTAGGTCCCCTATGTAATTATTGTATATACTTTACTCTTCTTTTTTATCTACTTGCCAGTAGATTCTGGTCCCGGGGGTGGTGTAATGGGTAAGCCCTCGGATTACCATGATTTCTCTTACTCATCATAGTTTATGGTATTTATCGCAGGTCGACCCTCATCGAGGCTACCATTTTTCGCATAAACTTCTGCAACCTACCAGTCTAATTTGAGTAGGGGAAGCGACACATTCCCCGTCCCCCTTTTGTTATCCACCTCCGTTTTTCCCCTTCGGACTGAAGGATATAAATGGGGCTGTGTGCCCTTTTAAGTTATTCTGTTGCGAGAATTCTGCCTGATTGCTCCGCTGAATCGTTGTCCGTCACTTACCTTGACGTTATTAATTTTGGGAGACTCGTATTGGATTCCTTCGTCCAGCGAGGATTTTCTACCAGCTTTGTTGCTGCCCTTCTGTCGGTTGCATCGAATTGTGCTCTTCCAGTTACGTTTGCAAGTGTTCTCCTTGGGAAGCCGTTCATAATGGGCACGTGAAAGTTCTCCCCTAGTCTCTTCGCCATCTCCTCTTTGTGGAATTCTGTCATCGCGAATTCCTTCTCTCGGATCGTTGGGCCTTCGAATCATCGTGCCCCGTGATCTCGTCGCCTTTCGCCACGATATCTGCGTCTATGGGTTTCTCCTCGCCGAAGACTGCCATCGCATTCACCCCTGTCGACTTGGGTCGATTTCACTCATCGTCGCCGAGCCTCTTTCGCCTGGGTTCCCGACGTGGGTTATTGCTTCACTGCGCTGGTATAAGATATTTTGGAGTATCTCTTTCTTCTTACGTCCCCTTTAAATTAATTAAGTATTATAAGTGTTATTCATGTAACTTCGTGCCGTCGGGTAAGCGACGTAAGACAGGGAGGTTATTGCATGAAGACCTGTCGCTAGAGTAACGAAGCCTATTTTTATCTTCAATGACGCGTGTCGTTTCGGCTTTAAACAATTGATCCATAGAACCCATTTTTGTATGCGCGAATATCTTTTTGGTTAAAACGACTTGTGGTCATTCGATGGTGTTAAGCATTTGTAACTTTTCTTATTGTTTGATGACCCCCGTATAATTTGTTAACAGTTAATTTATTTCATTTTAATTTTGTTGTAAATAATACTGTAAATACTTTTTGTATGTGTATTTATTTAACCCCTTGCGGATACCTCATAATTTAGCACCGTCCTGATTAATTCTGGTGAATTTATGGTAGGCCGTTAGATCCCTGTTCTTCTATAAATTTTATATGTGTATGTTATTTGGGCCGTGTGAACCGGGTTCCGCGATAGCCTTTACACCATATTTTGCAGATCAGCTGGGAAAGTTTAATTAAAATGGATTCACAGACGACTGAGAAATCCTAACTTTCCCTAGCAATCTATTGGCGTGGCTCAGGGTGTATATAAATACTAGAACACTGCCCCACACAAAACTGCATGACCACCCAAGCAAAAAAAAAAAGAAGAAATTAACGCTAACACTTCACAACAGACTACCACGAATCGAACACCCACTAAAATCGGATTAAACGGAATACACCTGCCATTAAATAAAACAAAACCCATCTAGGACTCACACTAGATACCCACATGATGATAAGACCCACACAACAAACAAGGACACAAATAAAATCAACGCTTTCAAAGTACCACCAAACATTACATTAGGGCAACAGAAAGAGCCTCTTACCAGTCTATGTAAACAATTCATCCGTATCACCCTCAACTACGCAGCACCAGCATGACACTCAACTATAGCCGCCAAACCTCTCATAAACACACTACAAACCACACAAAACAAGGCACCCTCAAGAATGACAGGATGTACACACAGAACACCTACACCACAAGCTGAAACAAAAATACTCCCAATCAAAATACAACTAGACACGATTGAAACCCAACACTTCACTGGAGCATTGACCCGTCCCACCCGAAACACCATCTGACATCTGTAGATAGAAGGGAGTAGGAAAAGGGACAAAGACAAAAAATAATTGCGTAGGCCAGTTGCGAACAGCTTCCCGCGTCGCTGGACCACTGTTAGCTAGCGGCGAATCCACTCGGCCATCCTAAGTCTAAAAAGACTCATTCAAACGAAGCTTTTAAGCCGCTCACCTGCACTTCACGTACGTTACACATCAAAGCCCTCGCCACCTAGACACGAGAAAAAAAAATACAGAATACTGCTTCCAACGGAATGGGACGTTTAAGCGCCGTCAATTCAGCGCACACTCGAGGGGTATCAATGCGGGCGGAATAAGGAAATTGAAAAGTTTAAATTATTTCTTATTTTTCTAATGTCCATTTGGGAATTGGGATTTACTATCTTAAAAGGACTTATATACAGTCATATATATAATTAAATTTTAAATATTCGTTTTGCGTTAGTTTGGTTAAACTAAATTTGATTAGTTCAATGCGACTTGACAAGCTTTTAGCTATGTCGAATGCGGGCATCAAAAATAAAAGTTGGTCTCCCTGGCCTAGCCGTTTCAGTCCGAAGATGTTCCAGCGCTACATTATTGTAAAATATTTAAAATTCTAAAAGGATGGAAGAATTTGTTTGCGAAAAATGTTTCCTATTATAAGTACCTTGGCGCGAGAGCTTTTAGCATTCATGTGCGAAAATATTTATGGCTTTAGTGTTAATCTCTGGAGGGTAAAGTAGTTCATTTATAATGGAACATTGCATTAATTAGTCTGCCAGATTCTTGAAATATGGTCTGGGAATCATCTAACAATAGAGTAAATAGGCCATCTAGCGATCCTTTAGAAAACCCTGACTAAAAAAAATCAACCTCTCTATCATGAGCATCCTTTAAAGGTTAATGTATAATTTAATATCATTATTTTACCTGTATGCAGGGCCGGTTTAAGGAGCTGTGGGCCTCTCACCCGTATATATATATATATATATATATATATATATATATATATATATTGTATCTCACCCCACCTCCATTTTACTTTGCTGAGGGAAAAAATTATCTGAGGAATTTAAAAAAACTGCTAGTATGGCTGGGAGGATTCAACCTAAAAAAAGGAGGGTTTTATTTTGTACACATTATATTCCATTTTAAAGAACAACACCGTGCATACCAGTAGCTTAGCCAGTAGACTATTTGTGCTACCTTGGAGAATCCTGGAACCATTTGTTGAACTGAACACCAACTAGTTACAGGCTCACATGAAGCACTTAAGAGACTTAGCAACAGAAAGCTGCTCATTTATCTTTAACGTGTTAATTTCCCTCAGTATCTCCTGATCAATACTCATTAGGGAGAGATGGTTCAATATTTTGTTTGACCCATACTGCCTCTTACTTCGTTCTTGATTCTTTTTAATTTTGAAAAGGAGCGTTCACCACTCCAGTTGGTAACCATTAGAGATAAATAAATCTTCAACGCGATCTCGACAATAGGAAAACAACACCCACAAGAATTATGAAACTATCAGAAGATACAATGTCAGTTCGTAAAGGTCTTATTGAGATCCAGCAACAATATCAGCTAGGTCAGTTTTCAAAAGTTCACCGTCAGAGAGAGAAGGTTACCCCGGCTTTCTTATCAAGAATGGTCGGGCCAGTGGAACCCAAGGAGTCGCCTCAAGAATTTTGCACGGCCGTGTGATCCGTGTTTGGTTCCCTTCCTTCTCCCCCGTCGCATCGCCTGTTCAGCGCCAGGCCTTTTGCGTGAGCTTGTGATTCTCGCCGAGAATATCCCCTCCCCTCTGGTGCGCCAAGCCAATGAGATCCCCGTCCCCCTTTGGGGGGCCTCTGGCGACCCGCTTCCGCAGAGGCAGTATAAATACTTCGAGAAAAGCGTTGAGAAATTAGTACCATACAGCCCCGTCTTGGTTTGTAGCCACGTACAATCTCGTACGCCCTGCCCCGCCTCCCAACGGCTTCCAGCTACGAACGCGACGCGTCACCTCTCTACCCGGCCTTGCTCGTACTTGAGGCCAGAGTTCCTGCCCGACACACGATAGCCATGAACAGGCATCTATCACTCGGGTACCGACTTCATTCTCGTCTGAATACTCCGTCGTTCCTTTCTCAGCGAGATTACAGAAGGAATTTTGCAAGTGGAACTTTGCAGCGCCCCGCTTCCTTGTCGTCTCCAAAGTCTCCGGTCAATTAGGCTTTACGCGAGTCTCTCCGTCATTTGCACTCTCCCTTTCCCTGGAAGCAATCACCGTACATCCTCTCTCGGATTCTCTTCCCCGGAAAGTCATTTGTACCCTTCTCCCCATAGGTGGGCGTTATCGCAATAAATAATCGCGATAACAACATCGGGTTATCAGGTATCCTGTATTTTTTTCGCCTTATCGATTCATCGGTATCGCCGATACGTTTGGTTTCAAACTAGCGATAATCGATAATTTCAGTTTTTGGTTCCAGTTTAGCACAGGGGCGAGCCGCCGTGCCTTGGAGGCAGAAATAGGTAGGTCCAAGGATCCTCAAAACCTATGAAGTGAAGGTGAGCCTCACCAGGTAAGAAACTAAGAAACAGTATTCAAATATTCTTACTATTGTATTATAAAATAACGCTATATATAGTCAATAATCAATATTGTATTATAATTTTGGATCTATCGGTTATCACCTATCGGGCGATAAATTTATCGCCAGTTATCGTTATCGCGCCCACCTTGCCTCTCCGCCCCGTTTGGTATCTCGGGTGTCATCTTATTTATTGTCATTTATTTACTTTTGTTAATATTTTCTTTGTTGATAGTAAAGTTATTTTTCTACAATCAGTGTCTCTAGACCCAGAACCTATACGAATTAATTATTTAAGCCAACCGCACTCGATTTTGATTAATTAACCCGCGTACTGGGATCTATATCGCTTTTCCCCATTTCTGGCGTGCTTCCTTTCCGCATCACCACAGAGTCAATCCTCGGCTAGCATCGACGTTCGACTCAACGAAATTCACTAAACTAGATCAATTCCTCTTCGAACTCCTTTTCCAAATCTTCGGGTTAAACGTGAATCAGTTTTGTTGCACCAGCTTTCGAAGAAACCTAAACATACCTTTCAACTTCATATATGCCAACTGCCTTTTTGAGAGATCAACAACCAAACTGTCCACAATAACCAGAAAAGCTCCAATTCTGAATGATTCAGATGGCTGGATGGATTCTATGCTGCTATCAATATATCATATATAATTATAATATAAAAAAATCAGGAAAATAAATAATTATTTTGTGTCGGCCTTCTGTGCCTAAGGGCAAAAAAATAATTACTACTACTTTTTATATCCCCGCGGGGCCCGTAACACGTGCTACTAGGTTAAACCGGCACTGCCTGTATGACACTATTTGAAATATTACTTGTTGGCAATTTTACAAAGGGAATAGATGGACATGCAGTAATATGTAAAAATGTTTAACATTTAAATGTTATCCATGTTAAAATAACCTAGATTTAAAAGTTTTTAAATCAGGCCAGCCTCCTCCAAAAAAGTCGAATAGTCCACAAGTCAGTGTACACACATAGAAGTGGATAAGGCGAAATATGATCAAGAGATAGAGCTGCATCAACCTGTGAACCTCAGCATGACTCAAGCTGAAATTGCGCAGGTATATAAAGAGACCAGCACTCGGGAAAAATGATTCGACGACGCAGAAGTATAGCGTACGAGAAGTGCAGGCGAGCGACTAAAATGCTTCGTTTGGATGACTCTTTTTTGAGACTCAGGATGGCCGAGTGGATTCGCTGCTGGCTAACAGTGGTCCAGCGAACGGGAAGCTGTTCGCAACTCGCCTACGCTATTATTTTTTATTTGCCCCCTTTCCTACTCCCCTCTATCTACAGAAGGAAATAAACAAAATGCCTGACAGTCCTAATTATATTTATGAATTAGTTGACGATGGTGCGGGGCATGATAGAATTATTTTTGGAAGAGACCTGGTTGGAACTTCTAGCGACTACTAATACTTGGTATGTTAATGGAACTTTTGCTTCTGCCCCCAATTTAATTTATCAAGTTTACATCGCAAAAGCATGTTCATCCAATACTATATGTGATCTTATAAAATAAGCCGTGCGAAACTTCTAAAATAATACTCATTATTATTAAAGACATGGTTCCAAATGCAATCACTTGTGATTTTGAGCAAGCGGCCATTTTGGCTATCAAGGAATCATTCCCTACTGTAGCAGTGCGAAGATGCCTTTTCCATTTGGCCCAAAATTTGTTAATGATTTATTTTTTTTCCTAGCACTAGGCTACTTTAAAATAAGAATAACGATGATAAAAAAACGGGAAAAACTTAACAATTAGGAAGCAATCTCCGGCGTCGGGTTTTTTTTTAGAGCCCATCTGGCGACTGCCCACTTGGGATAAGTCACCGGAAACACGACAGCCTAGAACTAGGCTACTTTAAAATAAGAATATGAAAACATAACAATGATAAAACGGGAAAAACTTAACAATTAGTAAGCAATCTCCGGCGTCGGTGGGAGGTCCCCCTCACCCCGGTGCAAGAGCGTGCAACCTACAAAGAAAACAATAACAAAAAAATAGAACCTACTTAAATAAAGAGAGATGCAAGGCCTCCCCCCAAAAGTCAACAAGTCAATGTGCACGAACTCGTCCCGATACCGGGACAGATATCGTGAGCGAAGACAACCCAGACTGGGACGTTCGACAAGAATGTGCCGAACAGTATGGGGGACGACCCAGTCGTCACAATAGGGCGCTGGCGAGCGCTCCATCAGATAGCGATGCGTCACACGATTGTGCTTGAATCCGAGACTACAGAAAGCGACCTGAAGCCGTCGCGTCATTGGGGGACAGGTCAATGGGAACAGTCGCGGCGCAATGGCACGCAAATTTAAGTTCCCTTAGATCGTATCCCATCTTCTTTGCCAAGCAGTCCGAAGAGCTGCCCGTATTCCTGCCATGTAGTCTGTGTGAGGAAGAGCGAAACGCTGGTCCGGATGCAGAGTCCTCGCGGACAATTTGGTGCGCTCATTCCCCGCAATTCCGACACGTCCAGGAACCCAGCAGAAGATAATCTCGACATCCGCCCGGCTCGCCAAAACCGTGGGGTCACGGATAGCGTGAACCAGGGGATGTGGAGATTACAATGCCTTGAGAGCACTCATGGTGCGTGGTGAGTCGCTATAGATCACAATCCGGTCTCCGAACCGGGCACGTCGCGTAATCTCCCGTACCGAGTGGTGTATTGCAACCAGCTCGGCCGTGAAGACAGACGCAGCGCCTGGCAGAGCCCTGCTGACTTCAAACAGAGGGAAAACGGCGTGGAAGCCGACCCTCTCTTGGGACTTGGAGCCATTCGTATACACTGGCACGGTTCCAGCGTGATACGAGGTGTGCTCCAAAAAGGTCAAACGCAATACTCCCGGCGCCGTACAAGCTTTGGGAGCAAAGGCGTGGCGACAAATAGCCAAATGTGGTACCCTCCAGGGTGGATTCCTAGCAGAACCAGGGGTGCTACCGGCCTGAGAGTTATACCTAGCTCTTGAAAGAGTTTCCTGGCTTAGAGTATGACTATCGTCGCTCGGCGGCATAGACACCGACGAGATCAGCTGCGGATGCAGTGAGAGCTGTTGGCGACTGAGGGAAGCGCCGGGCTCGCGCGTACAGGCAAGTAATGCACAGCACGCGGCGTAGAGTGAGTGGCATCTCCCCAGCATCGACCAAAAGGCTTTCAATGGGAAAGGTGCGGAAAGCACCGGTCGCAAGCCCTTCGAAGGCCGGTGTGGTGGATCGAGTCCACCATACGCAATAAACGTTCGGCTGTGGATGCATAAAACTCGCATCCGTAGTCGAGATTCGAACGAACAAAGGATCGATAAAAAAGTAGGGCAGTAGCCCTATCAGCGCCCCAAGCGCTGAACGTCACGGAACGCGGAATGTCTATGGCGCGGGTACAAGACCCTAAGGCTGCGAATATGAGCCTCCCAGGTGAGGCGTCGGTCGAATACAAGACCGAGGAAACGGTGCGATTCAACCACATCCAGGCGCACCCCATTAAGAAACAAATCTGGGTCGGGGTGGAGTCGTGGATGGCGGCAGAAGTGCACCACCTTAGTCTTGGCCAAGGAAAACCGAAACCTGTGCGCTTCGGCATAGCGAGAGACGTGGTTCAATGTCTGTTGGAGTCGACGCCCCAGAGTTGGCATCTGAGCCGCGCCAAAAGAGATCGAAAGGTCGTCCACGTAGAACGAAGCGAGAACATCTTCCGGCAGCACCGAGGTGATGCCGTTGATGCTCAGGGCAAAGAGTGTGACACTTCCCTGCGGGACACCCTCTTCCTGCTCCTTTGGGCTGGAGAGGGCTCCCCCCACCCGTACGAGGAATCGATGATCTCGCAAAAATTCAGATATAAACATTGGGAGGCGTCCCCTCGCCCCCATCGCGTAGAGAGCCTCCATGATACCGTATCGCCATGCGGTATCATAGGCCTTCTGCAGATCGAAAAACACCGTGGCGTAGTGCTGTCTACGAAGGAAAGCCTCGCAGACGGCATTTTCCAGTCGGAGCAGAGCATCGAACGTGGAGTGGAACTTGCGGAAGCCGCACTGTGCGGAAGACAGATGGCCTCCGCTGTCCAGGAAAAAGGCTAATCTAACATTTACCAATTTCTCCATCAACTTGCACACGCAAGAGGTTAGAGAGATTGGGCGGAAACCGGCCGGAGTATAGTGATCTCTCCCCGGTTTGCGAAAGGCGAGCACAGTAGCGATTCGCCAGGAATCTGGGAGAAGACCCTCCACCCAGATCCTGTTGAACAAATCTAACATAAAGGACATGCCTCGCTCACGCAGGTGTCGAAGCATGGCGTACGGGACATCGTCCGGACCATGGGCGGTGTCCGCGCACGAAGCAAGAGCGGAGCGCAACTCACTTATAGTAAACCTGTCGTTGAAGGGTTCTCCGCCTCTGGAGGTAAAGTCCAGCCGGCGGCCTTCCTCGACATCCTGACGTGCATTGAATGCTGGCGAAACAGCATCCCGGGGAGAGAATGCAGAAAAAGCGGTCGCGAAAGATTCCGCCACGGACGCGGGGTCCGAGATTGCGGTCCAATTCTCCTGGAGAACGGGAGGGATGGTCCTGCGAGAACTTGCCCCAAATCCTTTTGACTCGCTTCCACAACTCTGCTAAATGGGTCTTCCCGTTAAGTGAAGACACGTATGCCCGACAAGAAGAGCAGCGGGCGTGCTTCGAAATATACTGGAACCTACCCCGACGAAATTCACCGACAGTGAAATCGTTCGGGCGGCGCTTATAGCGCATGCAGGCATAACGCTTCTGTTTGAGGGCCGTCTCACATTCGGTCGACCACCATTGCAGTGGTCGGCGTGCAAAACAGCCAGACCTTCTAGGAATAGTAGTCAGGCCCGCGGCGATGAGCTTACCGGAGAAGAACTCAACGGCCTCATCTACCGACCTAAACTCCTCGTCTGAAGTAGAGAATTCAGGCACTTCATGAAATGCAGGCCATCGCGCCCGCGCCAAGCACAACCAGCCCGGCCATCTTGTGGTGGTGGTGGTGGGGTCGCAAAACCCTTATACCCCAGGAGGGCGGGCAGGGGACACGCGCCTAGCACGGTCCCCTGCAGAAATATAGCTAACAGGGAACGGGACGAGACGAGCCTCCGCAGCTCCTCCCAGTTGGCCCAGAGTCCACGGCAATTCCATTGAAGGAATATGCCGTCCAGGCCTAGCTCGGAAACGCGGGTGCCCGCCTCGAAAAGAAGACCCTCACGGGAATAGCCATACCTTTTCCTGAGGCAGAACCCCAGGCGCTGTTGCCTTCGAGGACTTATTGGGGGATGTTGGGCTCACCATGCGAGTCTTTTCCTACTTCCGTCTCGAAACCTTAGGCGGGAGTTTCGGCTTCGGAGGCGGGGCCCCTCTTTTCGAGGAACCACCGTTTCAGAGCCACTCGCTCAAACACTAGGTGTGGGCGAAGGAGCCGAAGCTCCTTTCAGGGGACAGTTTTAGGAACCCTGAAGATGGCCTGGCGACCAACTTCAGGGTTGTTGCCTCCTGTGAGTCTAACGACTCGGTGGAGGCGCGTGGCCGTTTTGCCTTACGGGAAACGGTCACGCTGAGGGAAGCCCTGGTTGTAGCTGGGGCTGGGTATAAACCCTTTTTGCCGCCAGCTTTACCAGGGGAGTGCCCGGGTTGAGTAAAGCCCGCAGAAGGGCTCCGAATGGGCGCGGAAACAACCGTGCTCGTTGGCCTTGATGGGCCAGGAGCAGAGCGTGCCTTTCTAACTATTGAGGCATATGACGTCCCAGGCAGAGCTGGGCGCGCCAGGACCAAGTCCTAAATCCCGCGGAATGAGATTAGATCCTGGGAGCGAATAACGAGGAAGCGTTTTTAGCCAGCGGGCTCGAAAACGCCAGGTAACCTCTGAATGAGGGGCCCCGATGTTATCGAGGCTCCGCCCTGTGCACTTTTGGTCTTAGTCAGGGGCTCCGCAACCGGGGGGGGGCAGAGGGGCCGGATGTGCCGAGCTTGGCTTGGTCGCTTGCCAAAGTGGCAGCAGACCCATCCGTCCCCGCAGCCCCCGCGGATGGAGAGGAGCCCTAAGTCTTCTATTCTCTTTTTTGGAGAGGAGGGCGGGGAATGAACCCGCTTATCACCTGCGCCGGAAGGAGCCCCCAGGCAAGATGGACTGGCCTTAGCCAGGTCCTTCTCCGAAATGGAGAAGGTCCTGGTAGTCGTAGGTGCACCGGTCGGAGAAGATCCCTTCCCTCCTTGTACTGCCTCAGAAACCCTAGCCGTTTGAGGAGTACCTTGCATAAAGGCCGAGCCCGGATTCCCCCCCCCCCCCATGGAAGGCCCTACCGTCTGAGGCTGGGTTTCCTCAAGGATAATCTCTATCACAGGAGGGGCCTCCAGTTGGCCATCCCCTCCCAGGACATAGCAGGTCCCCTTGGCAGCGTCACCAGTCTTGTGTGGGGAGGCACAGGCCTTGACCCCGGCAAGGTTTAATATTCTTGCTAACAGGTCTTTTGAGGGAAGCGACCGAAGGGGCCTGGCTTCCCTCTCCCTCGTAAGGTGGCTTGCCCTACGAGCCGCTTCGTTGGGGAGCAGTTGGTTATGGGCTGCCTGCTGGTTTCTTGGCAGTCCCCTTGGAAAGAAAAGGAGGTACTGCCGTTGGAAGCAGGGAGGGGCCCGAAAGCACCTCCAGAGAAGGGGGTGAGGGGGAGTCACCTACAGCCGTAGGCGTAGGAGAGGAGTAAGCCTCCTCTCCGGTTAAAGAAATATGGAGAGTTCCCTGTGCAAGCACAGTGAGGGGGGGACCTCCATTTTTTCTGTGGAGCTGCCCGAGGGCGGCTCCGTTGTTGTTACAGGGAAAGTTGAGGGTTGGGCTTTTTTTAGGTGTTCATACATGGGCATGGTGACCCTATTTTTTTCACGGGAAGCAATCGCTCAACACCTCTCGCAGTAGCCCGCACTGCAAGAGGTGCTTACAGGCCTGGCAGAGCCAGGTGCCGCCATTTGGGACCACCCCTCCCGCCTGGTGGCCTGGCGACTCCACCTTGAACACGACGTAGAATCAAGGATAGACGGTGAAGTGAGAAGGAAAAGGGATGTGAGGAAGGTATGGGTGGGGATGAAGCAGGTTGTAAAAAAACCCCATCCCGAACCGGAGCTGATGGGTTAGGGAACATTGTCCCCTCCACCCTCAGTCCGGATCCGGGACGGTTGGCTTGAGAAGGAGGTCAGCATCTACCCTGCAAAATTAGAGGCTGACCAGAGAAAGTTGTGGAAGAGGTATGAAAAGCGAGGAAACACAAGTGTTTTGAAGGAATAAGAGGCTAACCTGGCGTCGGACGGGGTGCTGAATCCCGTCAGCACGGCAGCCAGGATGGCAAATCGCCGCGCCCCTTACGGGGTTGTTAATGAAAATATAACAAATGGGCTATGAGTCAGTATAGGCTCTCTGTAAAATTCATAAAGGATGAGAAGAGTATATGGAAAAGCAAGCATCTTGGCATGGACCTGCAGTGAATTGTTAACATACAGAATTCTTTAAGAATTCTTTTGCAGTAGAGAGAAATGAAGTCTAATATTTGCGCCAATTGCTCCGAATTTAATGAAATAATAACCTATTCAAAATTTAGTGACTTTTAATTCACTCTATATATTTGAATATATTAATGATTTTGCAATTTTTTAAAACTTAGGCGAGAGGCTCTATTCACCTTAAGTTATGCAAAACTTATCTAATAAAGCCACTTATTAGTGTATTATCATTAAATAAATAGATTTTCATTGCAGGAGATCTGCCTACAAAGGCGTATTTAAAAAAAAAAAGATATAGATTTGTACAAGAAATTAAGAGTTTAAATATGAACCCTATGTAAATGGTATGTAAAATTTTGTAATACTTTATTTTCATTTCTTTAGTAATTCAAATTCATCTTTTGATAAATATTCTTCTTTGCAAATTTTTTTAAATTTTAGAATTTTTGTGCCATTTCCTTTTTTAGTAACTCAGGTTTTGTTACTTAAAGATATACTTTATAAAAAATAAACTAGGTTAAATAAAGGTTTGTTTTTTTCAATTTCAACATTCGTTGATACCAAACTTAATTACCAAAAGTATATTTGCGCTAAAATGTTATAGGGATATATTCGCAATGAAATAATCAGGCGCTGAACTGTACCTAACCCCTCCAACACCTCGATCAAATTTATCAAACACATCCGGACCACCTTCACCCAAAGATACTTGAACACCCGACCAACAAAGAACATGGCGACTCGATGGTGTTAATGCGCGTTGAAACGTGCTTGAGGTTCGCCACTACGTTTTGGGAAAGTTAAATGGGTGGTGTGAAGGCTAAATGTTTATTTGGGGAGAAATCAGTGTTACGGAGGGGGAGGGAGATTGGCGGTAGGGTCCATATTAAGGTTGTGTGAACGGTGCTACTTCACTTTCGAGTGCCCAAAATGTATTAAGGGAGTCCTCATTTGGTGCCATGGTCCGACTCAAACAGGCGGGAATCGTGCTACGCAATGGTTGGCATGGTGTTATAAGAGGGCTTAATGGGTTACTAGTATGAGAGGAATCAATGGCTATTAAGGGAACGCTCAATTAATTGAATGAGTAGTTAGGTCCGTGTCGGGAGGGTTTAATTACGGTGTTACGTGGTAGCAAAACATGCGTCTTGCTAAGTAATTTTCGGGAGGGGCCAAGTGCGTAAAGGCTCGATGGTGTTAGTGCCCCGAGCTTCACCATTTCGTTGTTGTAGGAAGGCTTCAAGTGTATTACGCGGTCACTATGGGTGTTCAGTCCAGGCGAAACATGCCATGCTGCGCCGCAATTGGAAAGGCTGAAGGAGGGTTACGGGAGGCCTCAACTAGGGTTATGCGATGGTCCAAAGGGGCGATCAGTTTTCTAAGAACCAATGACCGCGGCACGTAGTCCACCAAACACTGATTTGGTTCAACGAGGTCGCCGCATTACATGGGGCGCAAACGGAAGCACGATTTTTCCACCAAACAGTACCTCGATCAAGCAAAGGTTCAAAGGCGGTTCAGGAAGGGTTCAATGAGTATTACGAGAGCCCTTAATTGGTAGTACGATACGACTCAGTTGGTAGGACACGAAGATTCAAAAGGTGTGTGTAGATTGGGAGAGATCAGTGGGTGGATTTTTGTTTTTTTTTAAGAGCTCATCTGGCGACTGCTTACATGGGCATTAGTCGCCGTATTAAAACTGGCCTAGTTCTAGGCTACTTTAAAATAAAATTAGAGAAAAAAAAAACACACCAAGGGGAAAAGGAAGCAAGCTGGTGCGTCGGGGAGAGGTACCCTCGGCGCAGGAGCGTGCAACTAAAGGAAAAAAAACAAAAACAAATGCAAAAAACAAAACAAAACAGAAAAAAAACAAACCTTGCTTAAATAATAGGGAGAAGGCCGGCCTCCCCCAAGATATCAGTGGGTGGAGCGGAATGTTCAATCGGTGATAGGAGAGGACTCAAATGGGGTTTTCAGGATTACGGGAACACTCAATTGGTGGTGCAGGAGGGCTGATTGAGTTTTATGTTTCAGATTAAGCTTGTAAGAACGGTGCTAACTCAACGTCGGAAGGGGCCTCATAGGGTTGGAGGGAAATAAAAGAACAATACGGACAAGTCTGATATTGGCCAAAACATCGACAAAGTGGGAAGCCGTACGTGCCCAGGGCAAGAAAAAGGAGAATCGGTGATCCGTATGTGGGAGCGGGAGCCGAGCATCTTCTATTTTCTTTAGGTTTTTTCAGTTGCATCGAGTTAGCTTTGTGATTTATTTTGCTTCTGCATTGGTGCCATTTTGTTTTTGTTGTGAGCAATGAAGTGTTGGATTTGTAATTATTTTTTTAGGCAGTTTGAGACTTCTTTCGTGATGTTTGTGTTGTGTTTTCCTTCATAGTGAGGGATGTATTTTCTTTCTGGCTTCGTTGATTGTTTGGTTTGTACGCGCTAGTGCTTGGTCTAGAAGGGCTAGTTGTCTATGGTGAAATGTCGTTTTTTCTTCCTGTAAAGAGTATAATTATCCCAATTTAATGAGGTTGCGTGGTTTTGAATGTTATGATGATCTGAAGATGGTCGGCTATTGTGTACCCTGTGGTTCCGGTATATAAATGAGGTAAGCAGAATGTTTCCTGGGAAAGTGCTATTTAGTGTGAATGAAGTGGTTGTCATGTGTTGTTTAATGCGACGAAAGGCCAGTAAATAAGCCTAAATCCACGGGTGAAATGAGTAATGCTGGGCTAATAACCTGTTCTATAGTACTCCCATGACATGCGATAAAGATTCGTTAAGTCCATATGCAATGAAGGCAAAATATTTTTTTCCTGGCTTAAATATTTTTATTTGAATATATACTTTGTCATATAAACATTTAACATATATTTCAAAGGTTAAATTTGCAATACTTGTGAGTTGTTTATAGTTTCCCGGGAGCAGGTGGCATCTCTGCTCCTTCTGAGAGCTTGGGAGAGATTCTATGGATGAGGGTAGTGGCCTTACAAGCTTTAGTTATACTGGTTATGATCACTGACCCTCGGAAATTGTCAGAAAAAAAATAATATATATATATATATATATACACTAACCATTTAGTGAGGGGATAAAATTGGAGAATATGCAGAAAGATAGTAATAATACTTTTGATAGAATATTTAGCCCGAATCTGTGTGGTGGTTGCATATCTTATTGGAGAACAGAATTTAACCTGGGTTTGAAACCACGTGTTTAAATATATGGCACGTCACTGCAAAATCAACTGTACCGGGGCACACACCCAACCATATTCCCAATGTGGCAGGGAGTGGGAAGGGGAAGGGTTTAATCAAAATTTGAGGGCTATATTCGCCACGCTATATATAAACCAGGCAGTCAACATTAGCATAAGTTAAAATTGTTTTCTTTTAAGTATTTTTACCTCCTCTTCATCGGTTCCTCGAAGTTTGCGGTTAATTAATACTTTTTAAAATGGTCCCTTCCTCAAAAACCCCTTCTGTGATAGAAACCTAAAATCGAGTACAGCCTTCCCTAACATATGATACAATGATGACAGTTAATTGCTGGACAGAATATGCACATTCCAAATAGGGAGAGTAGAGCGATGACTGTCGACCCTAAATGTATGTCAGATAAAATTAATCTTATATCGGTATTAAAAGGGGCATTTATAAGGAAAAAAAAGTGTGTCAATTAAGGCAGAGATACAATACACCACGAACTCAGGACATTAAGTTAATTAGGGTAGCAAAGAGAAATGCGATTAAATTGGCAAAAATGCAAGGAAGACGCCAAAGTTTTCTTTCGATTTTACAGAATTATGACGAGAGATAAAATGGTCACATTTAAAACTACAGATGGAGAGCTAGTGAGTGATAATGATGCAATGGCTAGGATGTTAAAGTAGTATTTTCTTTTAGTATTTACACTCAATATTCTAATTATATGTGAGGGGAACTTTGATCTTGAAGAGTAACGAGGAAAAATTAGATATTTTAATTACGAAGGAAAGTCTCAAAAGAAATAGATAAGCACCGAGCCCTGATGAGATTTTCCCTAGGAATTAGAAAGAATGTGTTAAGTGAGCCCCTAGCATGCCAATTTAGAAAATCGGTAGAGACAGCATTTTAACAACGGCATAGAAGAAAGCTAATGTGATAACTATATTTAAGAAGGGAGATAAAATGATTATGGCCAATTACAGGTCAGTGAGTTTGACATCAGTAGTGGGGGAAAATGATGGAATCTGTAATAGCAGAACCTATTAGGGATCCCTTAGGTAAGCATAAGTTAATTAAGGAATATCAACACGGCTTTCTTTCCTCGGGGAATATCATGTTTGACTAATTTACTCTTTTTATAGAAAAGTGCATGATGCTGCCGAGCGAGATGGGAATTACAATACTGTTTATTTGGATTTTAGTAAAGCTTACAACAGGTTACCAGGCTTTCGACTTTTGAATAAAGTTCAAGCTTAGTATGTATGGAATTAACTCTGAGTGGAGGAATGTTACCAGTGGGGTTCCTGTCATTGGACATAATTATGATTTATATTAATGATCTTGACTTAGCAACCTGAGCAAGTTTACCGATGATACTAAGTTAGGTAGGATTATAAGGTCCGACTCTGATGCTGAGTTATTACAAAATGAATTAACTATACTATCCCAATGGGCAGAGAAACGGCAAATGTAGTGCACTTGGTATAGGTAGGTGCAATATACTGAATAATTATAAACAATGGGAGAGTTTTAGGAAGGTCAGAATGCGAGAGACTTAGGTGGAGTGGTAAGTTCAGACCTCGAGCCTAGAAAGCAGGAATAAAGCTAATAGTGTATTGGGGTTTATTGGGAGGAGTGAGTGCTGATGTCATTCTGAAATTGTACCTGGCATTAGATATCCTCATCTCGAGTATGCGGGGCAATTTTAGTCACTATATTAGAGGATGGATATTGATTGCTTTATCTGTGAAAAGAAGGATGACTACGAAGATTGGTGGGTTGAGGAGTTTACTTTATGGTGAAATGATTAGGTGACTAAATCTTCATATGTTAGAAAGGAGAAATAGTTCGAGGGGACTTGCTTAGTCTTCAAGTAGGTAAAAAAAGATATAATAGGGGAGACAAAGGTAGGTTCTTAATTTTAGTGAACAGGATATGACACGTAGCAATGGGTTTAAGGTGGACAAGTTTAGGTTTAGGAAAGAGATTGGTTTACTACGAGTAATAGAGTCGTAGATGGAAGGAATAGGCTCACTAGTCATGTGATAGAAACGTCCTCTCTACGTAGTTATAAAAAGAATAGATTGGATAGATTTATGAATGAGGATGGAAGGTGGGAGTGAACTGGGTGATGGGAAGAGGAGCTTCATCGCAATAGCTATTGATTAGCTTTTTGCAGACTCCTCCTTTTCTTATGCTCTAACCATGTTGTTGGAACTGCTGGAAATATGACATTCCCAACCCTATGGCCCCCAGAAGAGAACAACACCCCTCCCACTGATACACCAGCAGTAGTAGTTGTAAAAGTACATTGAGTAACGTCAAGTATTTTATAGTGGAGTCGGATAAAACTAATTTTATTTAAAAAATGGGCGAACCCAAGTGGAAAATCTGGTGATTCAACTTTATTCATTATAGTAGTCACTTAAATGTAAGAGCCATCTCTAAATAGTAATTTTTATATAAAATGGTCTTTAAAATACACAAATCATCAATATCTAAATTGGAACTATCTCCTGCACAATGACGAGCTTAATATGAAAAGGGTTTTTTGCCTTAAATAAATGATGAAAAGTAAAATCTTGGAAAAAATAAAATTGCCATAACGAAGAACAGATAAACAATATTCAATTGAGTTCAATGAACCTGATGATGACTTTTTAAAATCGAAACGCTCAAAACTCAGAAAAGGGGCAAGAAAAGCAATTAATTTAATTTTTGTAGTTTCAAAATGAATGGTTGAAAGATAAAAAAAGTAAAATGAGAGGTATGGGAACGAATCTATGACGAAATATTTCTACAGACTTCTGGAGGAGAGTAATAATATTTCTTGAGTTCGGAACCCTGAACATCGCAGTTCATTTGACACTAAAAGAAACTAAAAAATAAATGCACATTCCGGGAGTGTAGTCATATAGGTGAATAGATGACCAAATATAGTGTGTTTAGACTTGTAAGAAACCTATCTTAGCTGAGCATTCCAAAACCATCGTTGCTTTCTCGACCTTTCTTTTCAAAGAACATGAAGTCCTGAAAAAGAAAAAAACAACAACAATGCTTATATTACAGAGAAAATGAATGAAATGACTTTGTATTTTGCTTAACACAGTTTAATGAGGTGTTAAAACCTTAACTAGCAATAACATATGGTAGGAGACGCAATGCTGAAATGACATGCTTGCTTTTTTTTCAGACACTAAACAGGTTGTAGTAGATTAAGAAGTATATAATACCATTTGGTTATATGAATATAATCCTTGTAGTTAATAACACTATTAGAGAAATAAAATATAAATACAAGGAAGAATAAATCTATGGTAGGAAAGGGTCTCTGTAAGTATGAGGTGACGTTAGTTGCAAACAACAAAAGGAGAGATATACAGATAAAGAGGGTAAATTCACTATACTTTTTGGTATGCCCCCAAAAGCAAACCGACATAGTATCATATTAACAATTCACTTTAGAATTTCAGATAGTTGATATCCAAGAGCAGAAGCCCAAGAATAGGAACCTAAAAGACAATGAAAGATGCAAAGAAAAATAACAAGAGGAAATAATACGAAATATGGCGTTCCCAATGCTTTAAAATTCCGGTATCAGGGAATTATTCCTAGCAGCATGTTGAATCCGCTTCTTTTGGCGATCCTTCGGATTCAGCACTTCCCAAATTACCTCCCTCCACACCCTTAGTCAACGTATTTACTGACACGCATTGTGCCATATTCGGGCGTGAGTGAAAAATGTACACCTAAATTACACGAGGCAACCTGTTCATAATTACTCACGATGAGGAAGACAGCTCCGAGGAGGGTGGCCTTAACGTGTACGTCGAGGTCAATGGGGAAAGTGATACCGAAGTAGTCGGTATCAGTAAAAGCCTCGCGCAAAAGGCCACTCCACTGCTTCGAGATCTTACCAACCTGAGTGACACCATCTGATGTCATTACCTGTGGGAACCATTATGTTAAGAGATCGGGTGAAGTGCTCAAGGTACACTTTCAGACAGTTTACATCAAAGCCAAGAGACTACGTTTGGTTTATTTCAATCAAGTTCACACGATTTCACTCACTAAGAAGTTTAGTTGTTTCTGGAGGATGAGGCCATATCAGGGGCCGCTAAAATGGGTAAAGCTACCGGAAAAATAATAATAAACCATAGATATTCAACTAAACTAAAAACGATAAGGATAATATACATACGGAGGTGCCTCTGGAGAGAGCCGCCTTCATCAGGGAACCAAGCTGAAACTAGACTACACCACAATCCATTGTGTAGGCGCCAACCCGCGGGACAAGCGGTAGCGCATCCGCGCATCACGTACCTGGATAGGTACCGCGCAGAAAATTCTATAGACAATGATATTCAACCACAATGTGAGGTTGACTATAGGACCAAAGAGTTTTGCAGATAACAGAAAATGACTTAATATCGAAGAGGCGCAAAACTTTAAGTTCTTGTCTGCCTTCTCCCATCATCTTTGTCATGCAGATGGGAGGGCTGACTCGATTCCTGCCATATAGTCAGAGTGGGAAAGAACGAAACGCTGGTCTAGTCGCCGAGTCTGTGGAGAAACCTTAGTCCTCGTCTCAACGTCCCCACACATGTCTAGAACTCAGCAGAAGGAATTTCTTTTTATATTTAAGGCGCTGCTAAGAAGGACACAAGTCACCGGAAACAATTTATCGCATTAATGGACATTTAAAAAAACAAACAAAATAGACAAACAAAAAAAAGGAAAAAAAAAGAGGTAGAACAAAAGCAAGGAGGTACGCTCCGTCGTCGGGGAGAGTCTCGACTCCCACAACAAATGGTGAATGCGCAAAATACCATAGAGTCGAATAAAATGGAGGCCAGCCTCCTTCAGAAAAATATACAGTCCAAAAATGTGTGAGCACGAACTCGTCCCGAGCACAAGGAAGAAGAAGCAGTGACCCCACTCATCCAGAACATGTAACATGCGCGGAGATCAGGTTGACTAGGACATTCAACAAGAATTTGCCAAAAAATCTGGGGGATCAACGCAGTCGTCTCCATAAAGTTCTGGCGAGCGCTCCATCAAATGATGGTGCGTCCCGCGAGTGTGATCAATTCGGAGACGATAGAAAGCACGCAACTTTAGGCTTCCCTCGACCGTCTCCCATCTTCTTTGAGAAACAACTCGGAGGGCTGTCCGTATTCCTGCCATGTAATCGGTGTGAGGAAGAGCGAAAACCTGGTCTGGTCACCCAGTCCTCGCAGACTCTTTGGCGCCCTCATTCTACGCAATTCCCACATGTACAGGAACCCAGCACAAGATAATATAGAGATCCGCCTGGCTCGCCAAAACCGTGGCGTCACGGGTTTCGGAGATTCCAATGCCCCGAGAGCACTCAGGGCACTTTGTGAGTATCTATAAATTACAATCCGGTCTCCGAACCGGGCACGACGCATTATCTCCCGTACAGAGCGGTGTATTACACCCAGCTGGGCCCTGAAGACAAACAGAGCCCCGCTGACTTCAAACAGGAAGGATGCAGCGTGGAAACCGACCCCCTCTTGGAACTTGGAGCCATCCTTATACACTGGCACGGTTCCAGGGTGACACGAAGTGTGCTCCAAAAAGGCCGAACGCAATACTCCCAGCGCTGTAGAAGTTTCGGGAGCAGAGGCGTGGCGACAAATAGTCAAAGGTGGTGCCATCCAGGGTAGGAAGAAAGATGCTAAACGTCACAGAACGAATAATGTCCATGGCATGGGTACAAGAGACCCTAAGGCTGCGAATATGAGCCTCCCGGGTGCGGCGTTGGTCAAATACAAGACCAAGGAAACTGTGCGAATCCACAACTTCCAGGCAAACACCATTTAGAACAAGTCTGCTCAGGGTGGAGCCGTGGACGGCGGTAGAAGTGCACCACCTTAGTCTTGGCCAAGGAAAACCGAAGCCTGTGTGCTTCGGCATAGCTGGGCGCCTTTGATTGGCCCCGGTCGCTATCACTGGACGGGGTGATATACGCTTTCGCCGCCACCCCTTGGGAAATCCGGGACAAATCCTACACATGGCGTGGTAGGCAGGTCGGGATGACGAATCCAGCTTGGTGACCGGCTTCTGAGCGGTTAAGGTCACCATGCCTAACATCTTTTCGTCAATGTTCGGTTCCGTGGTCCAAATGAGCACCCGGGTCGTGATCGAAGAGGTCTATGGGCAGGAGAAGGAGCCAGGTGTTAGGCCATGCCAGGATGGCATGCAGTCCACCCAGGCACCATGGCTACCAGACAAATCTTTGGAAGGTGTAAACACTCCTCCTGGTGTAAAGTGCGGGGGAGAAAAGGTTGAGTGGAGAGCCGTAATGATAATAAATAATATTAATAACATACTAATAATGATTAATACTAATCCTACTAAATACTCATAATACATAATGATAATAATAGTATAAATTATCATAATAAATACTAATACAAATATAAAAATCATACTAAATAATAATAATAAATAATGATAATACAACTAATAGTAATAATTAATAGTAATCAAAATAAACATAATGCATATTAATTACTAATAAAAAATAAAATAAAAATCATACTAAGTAATACATAATAAGGTAAAGTAGTGCTGAGTGGGGGGTGGGGGGAAGCGCACCTTCATTCCCCACATGTCCAGCAACTCCTCTCGATACCAAGTGTAACAGACTACACAGAAGGACATGCAGACCTTTCGGATACCATGCAACTAACTACGCAAGGTACCTCCCCTGGGGGGGCCTTGCATGGGTATTTTTTTTCATTTCAAATTGATGCCAAAGTTTTGTTTTCAGTACCAATTTTAAGGTCTATGGAGCAATTCTGGTTCGAGTGTCAAGCAGTCAGATAAAAAAAAAAAAATGGTCGCCAATTTCCAGCTTTTTTTCGCATTCCGCCTCATAACTTTTGTATTATTGAACCTAGAATGGTGATTTTGGTCTCTATATCTTTGTTTTTATGTGATTCATAACTTACTAACTGATCACTAATTGTGTTCTTCATTTACCATTTTATTGGTCTCTTTTCACAGATGGAAAAAAAGTCTCCATTTGCATACCCAATTGTATTTGCGACGCCAATTGTACAGACAGCAGTTATTTAATATATTTTTTCCTTTGTTTTTTTCCAGGTTATTTCTGAGATGGC
Source organism: Ceratothoa steindachneri (assembly GCA_963969495.1). NCBI lineage: Eukaryota > Metazoa > Arthropoda > Malacostraca > Isopoda > Cymothoidae > Ceratothoa > Ceratothoa steindachneri. The sequence goes on along the minus strand of OZ018317.1, from coordinate 80,966,628 downwards.
TGAGGCAAGGATATGGCAGTTGTGTATTTTGTGCCAAAAGCAAACTGAGGAAGTGCTTGTTTGTCCTCTTGCGAATCCAATCACCAGTCGTAGAGAGGGAGCCTACACAGAAATCATCAGCCTCGCAAGTCAGTTCAGAGCAATTGGTGCTGCTCCCCACCCAGACGATGAATCCATGAGAATAATCGTGCATCCTAGCATAAATCTTGTCGTCAGCTTTACAGGGCATCAGCACTTGACCATGCAAAAAAACGTCATAATGAAGGATTGCCTCCTGCAAGAAAAAGATCTCGGCGAGGTAATGCAGCTGCTTATCGTAATCTGCGTATCATATGTGGTGATGAAACAAAGGCAGTAGACCATTCTTTCTAGAAAGTTACACTCACCCAACAGATACATGACAAGGCAGTTGCGCTGGGCGAAGAGCGTATCGTGGCACTCTTTGCCGAATGCGATGTGGTCACATTGAAGCAAAGTACCATAGGAATTGCTACACATAGTTCAATCACCTTTACGATGCGATTTGTAAACAAGACACAGCTAGTGAAAATCTTGAGGCCACAACAGAAAATTAACTGCTCCAATTTACAAAGGAAGAAGTCACTGGAGGTCGTAGAATTTTTGCATTGCAAGATCTGACAGATATGATGACCGAGAGATTAGAACAACATGGAATCCAGAAGACCGTGAACCGGACACGCCTAAAGGAAAGAGTTCTTGGAACACTTGCCGAATTTGACAGAGGAGAAAGTTATCCGAGACCGAGTTTTTATCATTTGTTCGAAGACGGCTAGAAAGGTTACATCAGATGCAACTCAAACACCAGATGAGGAAGCACGTACATTACTAATGGCGGCATCGATTCGCCGTAAAACTGTTTTGGATCACGACACTGCATTCAGGTTTGATGGCTCATTTCTCAATGGTTGCGAAGAATTATCTGTTCCACAACGTATAAATGACTTTTTTTTCTGCGACCTTGAATTGTGAGCCTCCACTTGCAGTGTTCCTGGCCCTCAAATTGCATTCCCTAACAAGAAGCTGGTAGAACTACTACACAAGTATGCTCTGAGCGTGTCAGTAAAGAATATCCTCAGCATTCAATCTAGATTTGCACAGGCTATTGCAGATCATACAAGGAACAATGCTGATATTATCTACCCTACAAATTTGCATGAGGGCATTTTCACAGTTGCAGCCCTGGATAACCTGGATCACAATCCCATATCACGCACTGCAAGCTCAATCCTTCCATGGAACTGGTATTTCAATATTTCAGTTTCCTTCATCATCTTCATCACGCCTGGGTTGGACCAAGAATGTCTACGAATCAACTCACAGAAAATAAGAACACGCAACCAGTGGCAACGAGTTCATTCGATGAGGAGAAACAGCACGAACAGGCATGGATGGCTGCAGTAAATGATATCGTATATGTGGATTGTGATACAGAAAAATACACTCCAGCGATTGGGTCTTCCTACCATGCTGCTCGATCAGATACCATTGGAGAACCGGAAAAATGCATTGAAGCCCTCCTGTCAATTTTCCATGAAAAAGCCGCCACTCCCAAAATGATTCTACATGGAATGGAACTGGTGAAAAAGACAACTGAGCACCTCGCCAAGAAAATGCAGTGGACCTTCCCTGACATTTATGGGGAAGACAAGTTTGTGGTTATGCTAGGTGGGCTCACCTGAAACCCTGAAAAAAGCTGGGCTAGTGAAGACAGAAGCAGCAGCCACAGCTTTTCTGAATGCATCCAATGTAATGAGAACAAGATTTGCCCAGCAAGTTACTGTTATGGTACTAGACAGCCTTTTGAAGCGAGCATACGAAGACAGTGGAACCGAGATGGCTCTTGAGGATTGGGTTGTGGTAGCTCTCGGTGCAAATGCGTGAAGACAAAGTTGAAGTGCACACGTCAGTGCAAGTACACATACGAGATGTAGCTGGACTATAACAATTTCCAATACTAACATGTATATAGGGGTCTTTGTTAATTTGTTAGCCATTTTCTTATTGAATTTTTTTCAAGCAATTGTGTAAGCATTTACTTGGAAGGACTCAATATAAGAAAAGATATGCTCCAATCATGTTTAATTTATTTTAATTACTCATACATGCAAACCTAGGTATAGAGACCAAAATCACCATTCTAGGTTCAATAGTACAAAAGTTATGAGGTGTAATTCGAAAACAAGCTGGAAATTGGCGGCCATTTTGAATTTTTTTTATCTGACTGCTCGACACTCGAACCAAAATTGTTCTATAGACCCTTACTTTCAAATTGGTAGTGAAAACAAAACTTTTGCATCAATTTGAAATGACTGAGTGCCTGGGCACCCCCACTACGTGGCCTTAATCCTAGGAGAGAAGATAAAGAGTGAGTGCATAGAGAGAAAGGGGATAATGCACCAGCTCCCCAAGAGTTCAATTCAAACCCCTGAGCCAAGCCTTCCCTTTTGGCCCTTGGGTCGGGAGGACTTGCCACGCTTTTGGGTACCAGACCTGTAACAGTCTACACAGGGTGCGGAAAGAGTAAACAAGTATGGTTACCTGTGCAATGGTAGCACAAGGGTGGATCGCACATAAAAACCTTCGATTTGAGTCTGAGGAGGAGTGTGTGGGCGAAAGGTGTTATATTATTCCAGTTTGTAAAAATGACCAATGGAAGTGAGCCAGATGAGGATGCGAGGTCGACGCTCACAAGATAAACTCTGGACATGTCTAGACCCAGGTTGCCTTTGAGATGTCATGACTGGGTCAGTAAACCCTCCCTCGACCGTTGCCTCAACGAACTGCACTACGGGGTTTCTAGACATCCCGAACCTCTGCCTCTCTGCAGGTATCGTATAAGGTACGGGAGTGTTGGAGATGTAGTGAATGTGTTGAAATATGCACATCTCGTTAGCAGCGTGTGCTCGCGCCTGTATTGGTTGCTTCGTATGACGATGAGAAAGCGCTGGGGAAAGATTGTGTTTTAAGGGCACTACCAGTGTAGGAGAAAGGGCAGTTTCGTGATTCAGCCTACTACACTTTTCACGCCTAAAGAGATTTTGTATTCTATCTGTATGGCATCTAAAACTTCTGTAGACGATTTTGTCAAAAAAGATACCCACCCATGCTTAAACAGAAATCCCCCTCCCCCTTACCCGAGCAAAATATGGTCTTACTTTGAATTCCACATCACCACACATGCTCCACGTGCAGATAGGTCCTTCAATCTTGAGAACCACATCTCCATTTGCATTCTTGATTGAAAACATTGGCGTCAAGATACTCCAATCCTGTTCAACTGTTCCAATTACATTTCCAGGAGGGGCTGACACCTCCAAACTCTATAAAACGAAAACCAACATTCTTAATTCCAATATCTATTTAATTAACAGCTCTTTAATGGGCTACCTAGGTCTAGGAATAGTTTTTATGTGCACAATTATGGCAAATCTGGTTCTTGTCATAGTTGCCGATCGAATAATAAAACCGAGTGTAAATTTCTGTTTCAAAAACAAAGTTCTTTGAATGATTTCATTTACATGCCTAGCACTCTTTAATTTGACGCCATTTCCTACAATACAAACAACTCCTCTAAATATAAGATCATTCACCAAAGGTCTCCCTCCATTATACTAGGCTTTTATCAGGTTGGAACGAAAGTAATGTCCGATTTGGGGGTATATATTAAAAATGAAAAAAACTTATAACTATGGAAATATTTAATTATAAGCATAACCTCCATTGCTTCCTAGAACCTCATTCAATCTGTAAAAAAGCTTATAAATGCCACGCTTTTGAAATTATTTAGGGTTTGATGCAGATACTGAATATGAATCCAACTCGTTTTCAACCTCTTCTCTTGATGTCAACTTAAGATCCCGTGATAATCAAGAGCAAGGTCAGGAGAATATGGAGGATGAAGCAATATTTGCCAACCGAGCTCCTCCAAGAGATCCTTGGTCATTCGAGCTGTGTGAGGACGGGCATTATCGTGATGGAGGATAACACAAACTTCTGTTGACTATGGGGTGGCGTTTGGTCCAAAGCGGCTTTCAAACGAGGAAATTAGCATTAATTTTTTGAGTGTTGTCTAACAGGTCGTATTAGACAATTCCTTCAATATCCCACCATACAATCAACGTGATCTTTTTGGATGAAGTCCTATTCTCGATCGTTGATACATTCTGCTTCCTCGACCGATAACAGTCGTATCGGTTACGTTAAATTGTTCTGAGAGTTCCCTATACGTTGTAGCCGGATTTGCTATGACAACAGCTTCCAACTCTTCTTCGGAATCAAGTTCTTTTGGACGACCTTCTTTAGGTCCGTCATTTAGACTGAAATTACCACTTCGGAAACGGAAAAAACCATCTCCTGCAATTTCTTTCATTTACTTCATCTGAATGGCATTGGCACCTTTATGAAACATCTGAAAGAAAAACGTATTAAATTAATCAGTGTGGCATTCCTAAACGATAACAAGAGGAACTACCTTAATAAATACTATCCTAAACTTTATTCTAGAAAACGCACATTACTTTCGTTCCAACCTGATATAATACAACAAAGTTGCCTTGGATGATCAAATGTTCTTAATTATCAAGCCTTAACAGACAAATTTACCTTTGACAAATCTGGGTAAACAGCAATATTATAACAAGACTAACTATTGTTAGTGGTAATAATGAATAAATGGTCCTGTTTATAGCCAACTACCTCGATGAACTCTGTCAAACAGACAGGGTGCTTTCACCGACCCAACACTACATAATCTGTAGTTTGTCAGTTGTGTGAGTGATCACTAAGCTGTGAATATCTTTTAAAACTGCATATGGGGACTGGTGGCAGCAAGTCAGATATATTTTGCGTTGGTCAAGCTAAAGGAAGCAAGCTCCGGCGTGGGGAATAGACCCCCCCCCCCTCCGGCAGCGGAGCATGCTATCAACATCAAACAGAGTAAAATAAAATGGAGACTTGCCTCATTCAGAAAGTCGTAGTCCACAGGTTTATGTGCACAAATCCGGCCCGAGTAGTAACCCCAGACTGGGACATTCAAAAATAATGAGGAGACAACGCAGTCGTCGCAGTAAGGTGCAGGGAAGCGCTCTATTAAATGGCGGTGCGTCCCGCGTGTGTCAAATTCGGAGACGACAGAAAGTGATCTGAAGCCGTCGCGGCATTGGGGGCTAGGTCCGTGGGAGCAGTAGCGGCGCGATGGCACAGAACTTTAATTTCCCTTCGGCCGTCTCCATATTCTTTGCCAGGAAGTCTGGATGGCTACCTTGATTCCTGCCATACAGTCGGTGTGAGGCTGCCATACAGTCGGTGTGAGGAAGAGCGAAACGCTGGTTTGGTTGCCCAGTCCCCGCGGGCTCTTTGGCGCCCTCATTCCCCGCAAGTTCCGCATATCCAGGAACCGAGCATATGGTAATTTCAACATCCGACCGACTCGAGTCAACCGTGGCGGAACAGATACTACAAATATAAGGAAGTGGAGATTCCAATGGGCCACGAGCACCCAGGGCGCGTTCCAAACTGGGCACAAAGCGTTATCTTCCGTACCAAGCGGTGTATTGCACCGAACTCGGATGTGAAGACAGAGGCAGTACCTGGTAGAGCCCCACTGACTTCAAACAGAGGAGGAGATAAGGCGTGGAAGCCGAGATAAGAGACCCTAAGGCTGTGAATATAAGCATACCGGGTGAGGCATCGATCAAAAAACACGACAAAGGAAACGATGCGAGTACACCATTTGAATGTAAGACCCGTTTAGGAACAGGTCCTTGTCGGGGTGGGGCCGTGGATGGCGACGGAAGTGCACTTCTTTAGCCTTGATCAAAGGAAAACAAAAGCTCTGCGTTTAGGCATAACGATAGATGCAGTTGAATGCAGGCTAGAGTTAACACTCCAGAGTCTGCATCTGGGCCGTATCAAAAGAGATCGAAAGGTCGTCTAAGTAAAGAGTAGCGAGAACATCTTCCGGCCGGACTGAATGGTCAGGGTAAAGATTGTGACAACGAAGACACTCGCCTGCGGGATACCCTTTTCCTGCCATATTGGGCCGGAGTGTGTTCCCTAAGCCATATGCAGAATCTACGATCCAGTAGAAATTGAGATATGAAAATTGGGAGGCGTAGCCTCATCTCCATGATATAGCATTAGCATACAGTATCATAGACTTCCAGAACGAAAACCATCATGGCGTAATTCTCTCTACAACGGAAAGACTCTGATAGCATTATTCAGCTTGAGCAGAGCATCCGATGTGGAGTGGAACTTGCGAAAGCCGCTGTGTAGAAGACAGGTGGGAGGATACCGACGGGGGTAGTGATATCTCCAGAGTTTACGAAAAGCGAACACAGTATCCATTTGCCAAGAGGCTGGGAGGATACCCCCATGTTGAACAAATTTAGCAAAAATGCCATACCTCGATCACTTAGGTGTCGAAGCATGGCACTAGGAGCGGTGTCCGCGCATGAAGCGAGAGTGCAACGCAAGTCAGCGAAAATCTGTCATTAAAGGGTTCTACACATCTGGATGTAAAGTCCAATGGGCAGCCTTCAGCGACATAAAGTTCGTTTAATGCTGGCGACGCAGCATCCCAGCTAGAGCATGTGGACAAAGCGGTCGCGAAAGAAACTGCCACGGACGCGGGGTCCGAGAGCTTGCCCCTAATCCGTTTAATTCGCTTCAACAAATGGGCAAGAGGGTCTTCTCATTAAGTGAAGACACGTATGTACCCATAAGAAGAGCGGCGTGTGTGCTTCGAAACATAACGAAACTAAGCATTAGCTCGACGAAATTCATCCACGGTGAAATCGTCCGGGCGGGACTTATTATAGCGCATGTAGTCATAACGCTTCTGTTTGAGGGCGAGGACCGTCTCATGAGTTAACTGGTCAGGTTTTTAAGCTTAGACAAAGGGTTAAGGTAGGGGTCGGGTAACTTTTTTGAGTGTTACCCCAAAAGAATTTGTAGTAAAATGAATTTACCCCTGACTTTGAAGTACTCTGGGGGACAAACCAATTTAATTATAAAAATCATGGATAATAAAGACAAAAAAATTTATATTGGGATAATGTTTGATTTTTTATTCCATCTATCACTAGGAAATAAAAGTCCGTCTTTTTGGCATGGAAATAGCACACAAGAAAAAATGATAGGAAATTATATATTTATACCAGAAATAAAACAGTCACTTTTTAGCATTGCATGGCAAACAAGCAAAATTATTGACTATGTCACTATCATGTATTTAAAATTTGCACAAAAACAAAATAGGAAAATGTTTTGAATCCACTATTATGGGAAAAAAATGTTTACCCTTTCTGGCATGAGAATGGTACACAAATAAAACTAATGAAAAAATGATTGAAAACTTGAATATATCAGCTCCCTCAGGCTTTGGAAAAATGATACTGTTTCATCTTTAATAAAACAATTTCAATATCAGGGATTTTTGATGTCTGCTACTTTGATGCTGTCTTCAGGATCCAACCGGTTTCTGTATTTTGTTTTTAGATTTACAAGGGTAGAAAAACCTTGTTCGCAAAGGTAGGTTATTGCAAAAGGTAGCAGCATTTTAGTTGCTTCCAAATGTGCAGTTTATAAGCTTTTGACATCCAAAAACTTGAGAGGTCATCCTTGGTCTCAAATTCCATGCTTGTTTCACTGTTGGAACGCAGTTCAATAAGCTCTTCTGTCAATCCTTCAGGCTCTTCAAGCAAATCAGCCAGTTCACATTTGAAGGGATTTACAACCCAGTTGACAGTATGTGAATCAAGCTCTGGAAAGTAGTCACAAAACCTATTCCTAAGTTTGGTTAGGTGCCTTGTGACTGATTCCTTCATGTCACTAAGACTGCAGTCTTCACATTCTTCCAAAAACTCTGCCAGGTTTGTTGGAAAGACAGCGATCTTATTGACATTTACTTTTTGGTTCCTATACCCAAGCTTTGATACAAATGCCGAAATATTATCCCTTGCTAATATGAGATTGATTTTCTTTCCTTGTAATTCCTTGTTCAGCGCATTTACATACCCAAAAATGTCAGCTAAGTATGCAAGAAGAGCTAGGCAGGTTGATTTTCTGAACTTCTCTGCAAGTGTGTTTTTGATCAATCAGAAATATTTCAAGTTCGGTTTTAAGAGCCCACACTCTATTCAGGACATTTCCACGTGAAAGCCACCTCACTTCCGTATGGAAAAGAAGGGTTGAATATTCAGCCTCTCCATCCTCGTGTTTAGTGCATGCCCTTTTACAACATTAACAATCTTAATTACATCATTCAACACAGCTTCCAATGGCAATGTATCATACAATGGATGACCTGAATATTTGGATTCTGTTTGTGTTTGGCCAAAGCCACAAAACCAGTGACGTGACCAGGCATGGCAGGAGCTCCATCAACTGATACTGCGATACAATCTTCCCACTTTAAATCAACACTTTGTTTTTTGAAGTATGCATCAAGCTTATTGAACACATCAATACCACAAGTTCTCAACTTAAGAGGAGAACATAGCAACATTTCTTCTTCAATTTCATCAGAACCCCTGTATCGAACGTATACCATCAGCTGCGAATTGCTACTGACATCTGTAGTCTCATCAAGTTGAATGGCAAACTCTTTACTCTTTTTTACTGAATATTTTCTGCCAAGATGGAAATTCTTTCTTTAATAACTCTTGCAAACAAAGGCACTGTATTCAGTTGTTTAGCTACTTTCTGCCATTTAACCAGCTGCCTGTTTGATTAAGTCTTCACCAATAGTATGTGGTTTGTTGTTTCGAGCAACCAGCCATTCCACTTCAAAACTAGCTATTGCTGCTGAACGTTGGTCAAATGTTGCACACTTATTATTTTCCAATATCTGTCTTTGAACCTTTTTTCCAGATTCTCAAAGTATTCTCGTGTTTGCAAGGCAGATGTGAATGAACCTTGTCCAAGTGTTTCTTCAGTTGATTCTTTATGAAAGACTTGGCAGTCAGTACTTTCATACAAACGAAACATTGAGGTTTCATTTGTCCTTTGCCCTCTATTTCTGTGAAGTCATAATTAAGGAACTCTGCCGGATATGTCCTTTTCCTTGCTGATGCCATCTGAAAATGAAAGACAAATCTATCACTTTTTTAAGGTCTTTTGACTTCTATTTTTGAAAAATAAAAAATTATTTAGTGATGAATTTAAGAGTTTAAATTGAAACTTTAAAATAGCACAACATAAAATCAAACCACAACTCACAACCATAAAAATTCAAACAATAAGACTTAAAAAGAGTGAGCATTACATCTGTAGGATCTGCATGAAATCTTCTTAAATAGAGTTAAACTCGTTAAAAAACTTACTTTTAATATAAAATAATTCATTAAAATAAAAATAAGTAAATAAATGAAAAAAAAAATAGTTAACCCTAAAAAAAGTGAGAAACTGGCAACTAAACAACTAATGGGATAATTAGGCCCCTTACAAATAAACTAAAATATTCTAAAGTTTAAACTAATCTTATATTTATATATTTAACTTTTGCTGAATTTTAATCACAAAAGTCTATACAGAAACGTAAATATTATAGATTATATGCTAACAAGATCAGCTCTACTAATTCATCAACTACTCTGAAAGAGGCAATGTTCAAAACATGGCAAAATGCCACTTAATTAGGAGAAATGTTGCCAGATTTTACCGAAAAATAGAAGAAAGGCTCCTCGATGCATTCTTTTTCTCCAACTTTCATATTCGTTTCCCTCACTTAGCACATCCATTACCTCCCAATTTTTCTAAATTACCCCATTTGGGGTAATTTACCCCTGTTCCCCGACCACCGGGTTAAGGGAATAATCGTAGAAAAAAAAAAGGAATACTGAATGGGAATGAGAAGGAAGCACAACTACTTCCCATAGCACCCTCAGAGAATTCTAGTCAACCCAGAAGCAGGGCTTGTCCTAATTGCACAGAGGCTAGGAGGACATACGGCTCCTCTAGGTACCAAGTGTAACAGCCTATACAGGGTAACCCCCCCCCCTCCCCCTGCAGGTCAAGGTCAATAATAACCACGAAATGAGAGGCACACAAAAACTCACCACCCACTACACTACATGGCAGAACACCCACTCCCACAGAGAAACATCTAATTTATACTACATCCAAGATAAATTGTCAACCAACTATTCCACCTGGCCATCCCCAAACCAACCTTCAGAGACATACCACATACACTTGACTCACTGTTCTATCTAATCAGTTTCACACAGCACCCTGCTGCAGACAAAGCTCACTGCCATCCTTGTTTCTGCTGAACCCTCCCTCCCTTGTTAAGTCCACCAAGCCAAGCTGCTGTGTGGACATCACCCAGCCCTCTTGATCTACCAGGAAAAGCTGGATGTGTATTTTGGCCAGAGAGCTTGAGGATCAGTAGCAACAACTGTTATGAGTTCCTATCATCTTTAGATGTATTTCAATTGTCATGTAAGTCTGGTAAGGGTGTGGTTTGTGTGCATCATATAATGATTTCACAATGTAACAATAAATTCTTTTCTTTGCTCATGATGATTTATTGATTTTATTGGGCTTAATTATATCATGGTTAAACTATAATGAGCTCTTTTCTTTGTGCACAACAGTTGTAAAAAAATTATGTAACAGTTTTAATTAATCACCTTGCATAGCATAACCATATATCAAATATGTTATATTTTACTACAATCATCATTCTGCCGCAATAGTTGACTTAACAACTTCTTGCATTTGATAAAATTCAGCCAATTCATTTTGAAATGTTAAGAACATTTGAGGATGTATAGGCTTATTAAGGTTGTACTCTGAGTGTCTGACTTCAATCCTTATGAATTGTATCTTCAGTGTTTCCTTGTTGTTGATAAGCATTTTAGTGTGCAATCTGGTAGTATTAAAGGAGATCAAATTGTGTACTAGTATTAGGAAACCATGTGTTTTTTTTTTTTGCTGTGTTAAATTTGTTTCTTGGATGAAAGGTCTGTGTATATTGTGTTTAAGTAATTCAGTATTTGTTGGAGATTGAGTATATATTTAGTTGTAGGCTGTTTTGGGCATGTTGATCCATAAAAGAGTTGACTGGGTGTGCTTGGGGTTTGTGTAAGCATGTGGAACATGTCTAATTTCTGGTCTAGTGCTCTTCCAGAAAAGGTTGGAACAGAGTAGCTGTATCAAGTTGCATATGATGCACAAGGTGGTGATAGTTGGTGCTTGGGGGTTTCTGCACAGAAATGAACCCTATGCCATAGCACACAGTGCCCACTTGGAATGATGGGGCAATCTAGTACCCCCCCCCCCCACAAAAAAAAACTATGGGTAAAAATCATTTGGTAAGGGCCCTTTTATCACAAATGAAAGCTACCTTTGCTTGCTCTATTTTGTGGGACAGTGAATAATGATGACAATGATGGAGATACCAACAAAGCAAAGTGCACTTCTCTGCCATAAAGTGGTAAACTTGAGGGAAAGGTAAAAGGTACATTGCCAAGTAGCAGATTACTTACGATTTATGGGACTTAGAGGGAGGACAACGTCCCTGAAAGAGTCTGCCCCCCTCCTTCACTTCACACCCTTCAGCAATGAAGGAAGGATTTGTGGAGACGGGGGGTGGGGGCAGTCAAAGGATTTGTCTTTTATGGTCCAAATCTGGATTAATTTAAATGAATACCCACAATGGGATCTGCCTCAATCATGGAACATATGTATAGGAGGGTTATGTACTGTTACAGTCCTTACCTAGACAATGTACCTTCAATACCTGTCCATTTCATGTAGGTGACACCTCAACCCTATGAAACCAACATAAAGAACAATAGTAGTATCTTTTGCCAACAAGCATGTTCATCCCTTGTGGCTCAAGGGAGAACCACCCATTTCATATCACTTATTAAGCCTCTTTTTCAAATCTTTCTTGGTCAGGCAGTCAGTGTGCATCAATGCTTTTCTTATTTAAAAAATCTAATAAGGCACCTGAAGGCAGCAGGGGAAGAAACAAGAATCACAAGCAAGTGGGCGATTGAGATGAATGACTTCATTATCCATATTGTCGAGTATTTTCATATCAAAGGGTCTGGAGGGGCCACAGCAGTTTCTTGTGAGGCAATCTGTGTCTTCTTTTGCATAATACACCATTTGACCCATTGAATTTTTTATTTTGTATTTATTCTTGGTCTCAAAAGTGGTGATAGCTGAAAAAGAACAAGGAAATAATAGGCTGCTTGATATTAGGAAAAGAAGTACATCATTAACCAGTGCTTTCTCCCATAACGGAGTTGGTGTGCATCAACAATGCTAAAAACTAATCCCTCTCTCCATATTAACATGTTGCCTATGAAATAGGCAATACTGATACACAAATGGTTTGAAATAATTTACTCATTGTGTTGTGAGATATACTTATGTATTAGGACGTTAAGATCGATGTCCGAGCATTCAATACCTCCATAGTTTATGCCTAGCCTTGTGTGAACAATAACAGTCAATGTGTTAAGTGTAAGACTGACTAAACATTTTCTCTCCACCAAATTCATTTTCATACATATGGGGGGAGGGGGGTTATGTAAAAGAGTACTATATCTCAGCAAATTTACGGGGCAACAAAACCTGGATAGGGTGCACTAGACTGAGAAGCCCCATCCCTAATATGATTTATTACACCAAATAATGCATTTCCATTCCTCCACAGTCCACTGTTTTGTCTCTTCTTTACTAGTGTAACCATGTAACTTTTTGGACACAAGTGAGCAAAGGCCTCTTGCATGCCAAACTCTCCATATGTTCATACTATGCAGTTCTCTACAGTGTTCTTTAAGTAATGGGTGCCAATGCCAAAGGATGTCTTACAGCAATTCATGCCTTGAAGTGAAGCAATTTTTAGCTCAAACCTGGGAAACACTTGAGTATTCACAGTCCATCAATATTGTCTTTCAGTCACAATTCTGGTGGGAATTTTTTATAGACAAGGATTTTTGCCAATGCAGGTAGACTCACATGACAATACACATGCAAATTATGCTATATCTTTTACAGGATGCCCAAATGCAATCACAGCTTTTTGCTACTCAGTAATATCTACTTTGTGCCCCATTTTACATACACCATATGAGCCAGGCACTGCACTGCACTGCACCTTTGTAAAATTTATGAATCTGATCACACACTGCCAATGTTAACAACAGGCACCTGTAGTTTGAACTATTTTAAACACATTGTGACTTACTCTTTGTCCAGTGAGCTTATATATATAATTAATAATTATTTTGACCAATATTTGATAACTTAAATACCCTTCACATAACCATAAAGTTGAAAACAGAATGAGAACCTGAAGACTCACTACCTTTCTTGGATGTTAGAAATATAAAAAAAACAATTCCTGCCTGATCTATATCATATTTTGTAAGCCCACTTACTAGAAATTTTACATTTATTTCTTATTGTGTCATCATAACTTATTGAATAGTTCACTGATACATTTGCTGTTCATTCAAGCATATCAGATTTGTGACTCACCCCTTCTCCAGGATGAATTACCACATTCCAAAAGTATTAATTTTCAATCCACTATAGGTAATAGAAAAAGCTCACCAATGTAAGAACCTATATTATAAACCTAAGCCATCTAATAAGGGAAAAAATAAAAGATTCATTTTCTTTCCACATTCCAATAATTTAGTTGGTTTGAAAAATTTCTTTTGGGAGAGAAATTTAACCTTTTCAAATTCTGAGATAATAAAATGGTCCCTCTACTCACATAATATATGGTTTGCCAGAAAGTCCTGACTCACTTAGAAAGCGGAAAGGTAACAAAATTTTATGGAGCAACACCAACATTAGGTTAGATTAGCTTTACTCATTCAACTACCAGCCTCTGTACACTGCTGCTGTTTGTTGCTCTTGTGCAGTTTATTTCTATTTGTGTAAGCCCCAACTGACAGAAATGAGTTTGCAAGAAAGTGGAATTAGAGTTTTGATTTGCAACTGTTACAAGCGAAAACTTTCTACAAGAGTTGCTGTGGAGGATATTTGCGATACTGACAAAGAAGGCACAGTCAGTCAGGCGAAGGTCTCAAGGTAGTACAGATGTTTCAACTCTGGGGATCTTACCCTTAATGATTAACCATGTTCCGGCCAACCATCAACCATAGACAGCAACCTTCTGCAAGCAGCAGTGATCTTGCGAAAGTTGTTGGGAGTGTTACCCCATCAGACTGTGCTGAACTGATTACATCAAATGGATTTTGTCCACAAGAAGCCCCGATTGGATCCATATGACCTCACCGAAGCAAAAAAATGCCTGTAGAGTAGAGATTTGGAGCCAACTTCTCAATAACCCAATGGATGACCAATTCTGGAGGTGAATTGTCACATAAGATGAGAAGTGGGTGTACTTAGTTAATCACGATTGGGAGAGGAAATGGGTTCCACAAGGTGAACAACTGGCATATGTTCCACAACAAAATCAGTTTGACAAGAGGGTCATGATCTCTGTCTGGAGGAATTTCCAAGGAGTACTGCATTTTGAGCTTGTTCCATATGGTTGCGCTGTGGTGGAGGGAATGTGAGAGTGATTGTAGGGCCATTCTCCCACCCCCTTTCCAATGCTCTCCCTCCCTCTGTAAGAATGTGTGTGAGTGGCTGATGTTTTTTTTTATATAATATATATATATTTGATTTCATGTTGTATTATAAAATGTTTTTTCCTCTCTTTCCAGGAGCCATATTCTGAAAAGAGTGTATGTAGTTTTAACATAGCGCAATATATTTAAAACAAAAAGCCACCCTATGATAGATAAAGATTTGCCAAATTTAATCTTTGCTTTTTGTAAAGAGTGGCTAAAAGTTATTGTGAGTTCCAGCTGGACAGGAGGTTTTGCCTTTTCTATATAGCCTCAATACTGTGACAAGATCGCTAATATTGTATCGAGCTCGGAGGCACTTTTTTTTTTTTTTTTTGTAAAATGCTTGAGACGCCAATACCCACCTGGGTAACATGTTAGGCCTTTCTTCTATTTTTTTTGTCCGCTTGTTTACTTTAGGCCTTTTATTGTTGACTTCTTTGTTTGCTGTGTTATCGATTGGTTGTTATTGCCCTGGCAGATATTTTTTTTTGTTGTTTGACTTTGCATCTCTTCCTTTTGTATATATAGTCTAATTGAGTGGGATTTTTTTTTTTTGGGGGGGGGTATAAATTTTGATTGGTAGTATTCATATGATAAAATTACTTGTTTTATATATATATATATATATATTATTAGCACGTTGTATATAAATATATTTACCCCATATTTTTATTGTAAATAAAGGACTGTACATACAATCGTTTCATTTCTCCCATCCGAATTAGTGTAGGAAGCGGGCTGGATCAATTGGGGTTAGAGGATAGATTTTTGGCCTGCTACAGCACCATTAACACTAAACTGTAGTGCCAGCAGCTAGAACGCGTGTATGACAAACTAAAGGAGTATCCTGCTTTGATCAAATGAGGTCAGGATTTGTTTCAGCCGGACAATGCGAGGCCACACACTGAAAAGGAGACTATGGAGAAGTTCAAACAGATGGACGGTGAGATTCTTCACATCCACCATTCAGTCCTGATACTGCTCCAAGTGATGCCTATTCCACTCAATGGCACACTTCCTCCGCAACCAGCAATTCAACTCTTTTGATGGAGTGAAGGAAGTTTGTTTACAGTTATTTTTTATTTTGAAGAATAAATATTGGTGTTGCACAATCAATTGTTTTTTCTGCTTCTTAAGTGAGTCAGGACTTTCTGGCCAATCATATAATATAAGAGAGCAAGGCAAGAGAGTACCTGATTCCATGTGAGGGTTGTCATAAGTTATATATTGGTGAAACAGGCAGAAATGTCTCATCATTTGTATGAACAAAAAAATATATATTTATTAAAAACATAAGAAAGGAAGGAGTCTGCAAAAGTCTAATCAAAAGCCTATATGAGGCAGCTGCTGTAAGAGAAGGAAAACTCAAGACTTGTCTCACACGTTAAATATGAACCACCCATTTCCTAACATTATTCTCAGAAATTACATTGGACCCATAACTAATTACTTGCTTGGATAAAGTGGTCTACATGCTTTCACTCCACACAGAACTCCCCTTCTTACAGCAAAACATGTGAAGAATCGTTTAACCTTTGCCAAAGGAATTGAGTTTTGGGAACGGGTTGGATGGTCCGATGAAAGCAAAATTGAACTTTTCGGCCGAAATGAATCTCATCATGTTTGGAAGAAAGCAGGAACTGCCTATGATCTCAAGAACACCATCCCTACCATCAAGAATGGAGGAGGCAACATTATGGTGTGGGGCTGTTTTACTGTCCATGGTGTAGGGGAACTCCACATCATTGATGGAAAAATGGATAGTTCCATGTACAGGCAGATACTGGAGCAGAAGCTGCTTCCGAGTGCAAAAAAATTCTACGACCGGCACAAATGGATCTTTCAGCAAGATAATGACCCCAAACATACGGCAAAATTAACAAAGAGTGGTACGCAAATAAGAAAATAGGTGTCCTTCCATGGCCTAGCCAATCGCCTGACCTCAATCACATTGAAAATTTGCGGCGATTATTGAAAACTGCTGTGCACAAGAGGAGTCCAAAGAACCTTGCTGATTTGAGGATCATCTGCATGCAAGAATGGAACAGATACCACAAACGGAGTGTCAAAAGTTAGTTTCAAGTTACAATAATCGTCTCCATGCTGTTATTGCAAATAAAGGTCACGCCACTAAATACTTGTTTTTTTGTTTTGGCCAAATACTTTTGTCCCATACATTTTTTTGTTTATTTGATTTTCCGGTTGTCAATATATTTTTGTATGTTCTGCTTAAATATTCTGTTAAATATATGTTCTCTGAACTATGTGCTCTTTACCCCAAACCAGATCTTGAACTTTTCAAAATACATCAGAAATAGAGCTGTGCAAAAACTTATGTCCAGTCACTGTATATGTATGTATATGTATGTATATATATATATATATATATATATATATATATATATATATATATATATATATATATATATATATATATATATATATGAGATATAGTGGCCATGTCAGCCTTGCAAATGATGCTCCAATTACAGACTCTTCTTTGGTACAAAAAAACAATATTTGGATCCTCTCCAGTCTGATGAAGGAAGGGTAAGACAAGATGTCTTGCAAACTGGCTCTGGCTTCCACTAGTGTGTCTCAGGTCATCCCCTTACACAATTGGGTGTGAAGCAGGTGAAGCAAAAGTTACCCAAATGGTCAGCAGCAGTGGTTCTCCAATTAACGAGTGGAGGTAGGCAAACTAAGTCAACCCAGAAAATCTGCTGCCAAATAAAGATTGGCGACTACCAAAAATAAGGGCCTAAATAACAATTTTTTTTTCTTTGAACCTTGATTTAGCAGCCAAAAGGTGGGCTCTAGTTTATGTAAGAATCTTTGTTTGCAATACAAGTATATATAAAAAAGTTAATTAAAGCAAATTATTAACTCCTGCAACAAAGAGAACATTTTTTAAACATAAAAAACAAATCTACACTACTAATTTCTATCTACAACCTACTCTATCCCAACCCCCCTCTCTAGCAAAACAGTCACACTCTTCTATCATAAACAAGGAAAAGTAGGGTAAAAGGACAGATGAAGGCAAAGTGGTGAAAAATCCATAGCAGACAAAATGGGGAGAATAGCTCCCAAATATACTCTTCATTCACTCACCAGCCATCCACCAGTGTTGGTCTCTATGATAGCATATTGCAATACAGTAACACAGATTGAAAAATATGGTGGACTAGTGCTGTCTATGAAGTAAGGTCTCATATTTTCCATTTGGAACAGAGCATCTGATAAGGAGTGGAACTAGCAGAAACGACACTATGATGCAGAATACAGGTTGGCTTCTGCTGTTGAGGAAGTAAGCTAATCTAATATTGACCAATTTCTCCATTAGCTGGCACACGCAGGAGGTTAGAAAAATTGTAAGGAAACTGGTTGCTTGCTTTTCACAAATGGGGACAGATTACACATCTCTCCCCATTTGTGAAAAGCAAGAACAGTAACCATTTGCCAAGAGTCTGTTAGGATACCCTCTGTCCAGATCCTGTTGAACACATCCAACAAAAATACAATGCCTAAGAAACCTCAGTGTTAAAGCTGGCATACAGGTGTTTGTCCAGACCAAAGGCTCTTTCCATGCATGAAGTTTGAGCGGAATGCAACTCACTAAGGGTAAACCTGTGGTTGAAGGGTTCTTTCCTGTGAAGGTAAAGTTCAGTCTGCAACCTTCAGAGGCATCACAATGTGCATTGTATGCTGGTGTAGAAGCATCCCAGTTTGACAAATGGAGAAAGAGGTCGTGAAAGACTTCTCACAGATGCAGAGTCCGAGATTGCAGTCCCATCATCATGGAGAGAGGGAGGGTTCCTGTGAAAAATTGCCACAAATCCTTTGGACTTGCTTCTACACCTCAACAAGAGGAGTATTTTCATTAAGTGAAGACACATGCTTGCTAAGATAAGCGGTGAGATTGCTTCCAAATATAGTGGAACCTAGCCATAGCTTGACAAAGTTCATTGATGGTGAGATAATTTGGGCAGCTATTTTAGTGCATGTAGACATATCACTTCTCTTTAAGTGACATGTGCCCAGGGTGGGCAAATAAAAAAAAAAAACCCAGCCTTAAAAAACCTGGGGTTTATCAGATTTTTTTTTTTTACTTTTTCAAATGAAATTTGTAAAACCTGGTTTTGGGGGCTATTTCAAAATTACTTTTTTTTTTCAAGATGAGAATGGTACTTATTATTTTATCCAAAATTCATATTTATGTTTATAGTGATCTATTCTTACTACAATATAATTATTAAACTAAAGTAATTATTAATATTATCTAAAAATAGAGATAGCTATTCTTTTTTATGCTATTCTAGTGCTTGTAGCATTTGTTTTTTGAAAAAACCCAAGATTTAAAAAGATCCAGAATAGAACCCGGATTTGTTTTGTTTTTTTCAAAATTACTTTTTTTTTTAAAGAAATGAATGCTACTTATAATTATTTTATTCAAAATTAATATTTATGTTTATAATTTCAACAAATATGTATCAAATTAAGGTTATTTCTCTGATACTGACTCATAATTCATCTCTCCTTCTACAGGTTATGGCTATCATGGGTACCCAGAATTCTCAATCAGTGATCTGTTACTATGATCTATTCTTACCATAATATAATTATTAAACTAAGTGATTATTAATATTATATAAAAATAGAGATATCTATTCTTTTTCTATGCTATTCTAATGCTTGTAGCATTTTTTTTTTATAAAACCCAGGTTTTATTTTTTTTTTTCTTCAAAATTTTGAGTTTTTTTTTCCAACCCTGCATGTACCACTTAGCTGACCACCAATGGATTGAATGGTATGCAAAATGATGACATTGTCAGAATAGTAGTCAAGGCCACAGCGATGAGGTTGGCAGGGAAGCACTCAATGGCCTAATCGAATGACCTAGGCACCTCAACTGGGAAAGAGAAATTAGTCATTTCCTGAAATATGGACAACCAAGGCCACACCAAGTACCACTTGACCTTTTAAGAGGCGGCAGTGGCCCAGAAAATAATGGGAAAGTGGTCACTACTATGAAGGTCATCGATGATCTCCCACCACAAATCTGGCAGTGTATCTGAAGAGCACAGGGACAGATCGAGATAGAAAAGAAATGGTTCTCAGGCAGGAATGATTAAACTCATCAACATTTAGGACACCTTAGCTCAAGCCCATGGATATGTTTGGTTAGGACCTTAACTTGGGAGTGACTATGTACATAACCCCGGCCCCTCGGGTTACCATTCAAATCC
Source organism: Ceratothoa steindachneri (assembly GCA_963969495.1). Taxonomy (NCBI): domain Eukaryota; kingdom Metazoa; phylum Arthropoda; class Malacostraca; order Isopoda; family Cymothoidae; genus Ceratothoa; species Ceratothoa steindachneri. Next base: position 80,946,746 of record OZ018317.1, on the reverse strand, counting down.
CTAAGTAGAAAGGGCTTTGGCAACTGTGCTACAATGCAGCAGAAGGCGACGGCATAAAAGAGGCTGATTGTGAAACGTACGTGGAAATAATAATCCCTTCTATCCAGGTATAGCTCTACTTCTACTGCCTGAAAGGAGGCATTTATAGGGAATAGAACGGGGACATCACGCCATCTGTAAATCGTGCATCACCTGACCCTGGTCCCATGTGGTGGGCAGGAAGCACACATCCAACATGGTCACCTCCAAGCAAATAGCTAACTGGGTACAGGAGATGAGCCTCTGCAGCTCCTCAAAGTTGGCCGTGTCCATAGCAATTACATAGGAATATGTACTTTAGGCCTAGCTGGGAAGAGATGTGAAGGCCCGCTTTGATGAGAAAACCATTAGAGGAGTGGCCATATGCTTCCCAGAGGTGGTTACCGGTGGTTACCGGAGGTAGAACTCAGCGGGCTATAGGCCATACAAAGTGCTGTCGCCTTCTAGGACTTGCCATGCATCTGTTCCTGACACTGTCTCAAGCCCTTTGCTTAATAGGGTAGCTTCGGAGATGTGGGCACCTCTTTTGTATGGTCTGCCATGGGTGAGGACATAACAGCCGAAGCTCCTTTGATGCAGCCCTACTTTTGGGGGACAGCTTTATCAGTCTACAAAGAAGGCCTCATGGTGTCACCCTTAAGAGTGTTTGACTCCTGTGAGTCTGACTCAGTAGAGGCATGTGATCATTTTGCCTTAAAGGAAATAATCATGCAGGGGTAGGGTGGATTGAGCCCTGGTTTTAGCTGAGGCTGAGTATAAAGCCTTTGAGCGGGGAGCTCTACCAAAGGAAAGCCAGGGAGGGGAAGTAGAACCTGCAGAAGCTTTCCAAATGAGCATGGAAGCAACCATACTCATAGGCCTGGCAAAGGGTGACCACCACAAATGGAGAGTAGTCCAGAGGCAAATCTACAAATGTAGGTAAGGGAGAAACCCCCGAACATGTCAATAATGGAGAGGGAGAAACACCCTTGGAGGGGCTCTTGAGAAAGTACAAGGGGGTGGGGAGCAACATCAGTGACAGAAGTGGAGTTGCATGATGACCTAAGTAGTTTCTAATACACATTAGCAGCAAAGGGTTCCTTCCCACAACTGTTGGTAGGTGGCGAAACACTACTACTATTTTGCCTGCCTGCTTCCCACCCACCTCTAACTGGACCAGTCATGGTGTTGCCAACAATTGTCATACTGATATATGGATTTCATACCATCCAAAGGAATGGGACAGGTAGCAGCAGTAATTAATAATTCAAAAGAGCTATTGTCCCATTACGTTTTAATCTAAGCTTACCTTCCAACAATTCAACCTTTTGTTTTATAAGCAATTGATCAATCTTGGTGAGATATTCCAATCCAGGCGGGCAGTCCATCACTTGAGGCACAGGCATCCAATTTCCTGGGGTAAGGAGGGCACTTATTATTTATATACATAAAACTGAGGGGGAAACCAGCATGGGTATCTTTGAAGTCAATGAGAGATTTGTAATTATTATTAATTACTAAAACTAACCAGTTACCCAATATAAACAATTTATCCATACCACACTTAAATAGGCATTATTTGAATGGAACCCCACCACTCCTAAAGCTAACACACAAAAACTTGAAGCAGCACAAAACTAAGCCCTCAGGATAGAAACCACAAACATGAGAGGTACAAAATTCTACACCAAGACATACACTATCCCCCCCCCCCCAGGAATAAGAAAATGTCTTTGGTACACCAAAATATAATCTACACCTCCACTACCCCTTGTCTACAACAAAAAGAAACCAAACCAATTACATCCACACTGAAATAGTCATCCACCACAAGATCCCAAACAACCCATACTGCACTCACCTCCCAAAGCCAAAGCAAGATTCTAGCCTCAATAAAAACACAGTCACTCTCTCCAGGCTCATATCGGGTCATCACCCAAACCTACCAACCTAGAAACACCTCATAACCAACCAGACAACCACCCCTCAGAAAAGATTGAACACTGTATCAACCAGCATCCCCACAAACTTGAACCCCTCAGACAAACAGAACCCTAATGTATCTTGTCAGGGACTTTTGGGCTTGGCCCTCAGTGGTTGCGACCTTCTTGGCAGATGAAGAGGGAGGATGGGGGAGGGGTGTAAGCATGTACTTAAAACTATTTATACCTTATTTTTTTTTTAAGAAGAGATATTTGGGGCCTCCAGAATGAAAAGGACATGCAATTATTAAAAAGCTGTCTACCCTAAGAAATGAAGACCTGTAGGGGAAGGAACTTGTAAGGAAAGTGGGAATGTAATGAAGGTACATAGAATGAGTAGTTTAAAGAGAAGACTACTTATGATACACAACTGGGTGGATGTGCAAGTCTCCAGAATGTGACGACCTAAAAAATTAAGGCTGTTCCACAACAGGAGCCACTATGGGAGAAACTTGTTTTAACATTTATTACACAAATTCAAGATTGAAAAAGTTAAATTAATGAGTAGTGTAATTAAATATCTTAAATCATGGACAATTTAGATGCACAAATCACTTAAGGTATGCCACTGAGGTGAGCTAATCTAAGCTCTGATTGGCTAATCTGAAACAATGGTTGTTGAAGCAAATATTCATGCCTATCGAACAAAAGGATATTTGTAAGTTGCAAATATTCATGCCTATTCGACACAAAAAGTTATTTGTAAGTTGCATGTTCATCATCATCAAAGTGTCTAGCTTCTCCCTCCTGAGGTGGTACATCTCAACTATTTTGAAGATAGATTAGATGAAATGCTAAACATCTTTAAGAAAATTATTTGTCAGAAACTTCAATTATGTGATTTTTAAAGTGTTATATGCAGTGTCTTTTTCTTTCTTTTTTTTAAATGAAAGGCATCCATCTGGCAGTGACCAGCAAGGATAAAGCTAATGAAACTATAAACAAGCCTAATTCTAGGCTAGTTTAAAGAGAAAAAAAAAATATGAAAGGCAAAGAGTCAATCCTTTAAGGACATGAGTATTAGGGGAAAATGAAATCAGACTATTGTAAAGATAAAAGATTGTCGTAAAAAATATTGATACACAATAAATAATTTATTGCAAAATGAAAAAAACAAAACAAACAACCCTATGTCCAGCCAATTCAACCATAGAGCTAACTAAAAATATATTATCATATTTAGGAATCCAATCAATAGCTTGCATTCTGATTGGTCATCATTGGTCATGTGACTGTATTCAAAGCCGCTCATTAAATGGGGGTTTAAAAACTGAGAATGCCTACCTTTTTCCAACTTAATCTTATCTCCAAATTAAGTTTTGATAACACTGGGCTGAATCCCCCCCTCCCCAAACTCATTGCAACAAAGATGTCATTACCATTTCCCATTAGAGTTTTGCTGAATCCAGAAATCATACTCATTTTTTCAGGGAGGTTCTCATTTTTTTGTAATAACCGACACTAAATTATTCAGGTTTATCGTGCAGAAAGGAATATGAGCCAGGTCTATAAAATTCCTGTAAATATATATAGGTAAATAAGGCAAACAGAGGTTGACAGGCCATTTTATTTTATTGAGAAGAAACAAAATCATGATAAATGTACGTTACACACATACAGGCATGTACATATCTGCTTACGAAAATCACCATTGTATTTGAATGTTGAGGCCAGCAATTCTCCCTCAAAGGCACGCGTTCGAGACTTTCTCTTGTGTGCCGGTGTATCAGCAGATGTTGCCCGGCTTCTTTGAAGCGACCAGCAGAAATCAGCCATCATCGTCATGCTCCAATTGCCTTGATAGCGGTGCTCCATTTCAGATATATCTTGATGGAACCTCTCCCCTTGTGCCTCAGTGAAGTCACCCAAGTTGGCAGGAAGTAGTCAAGATGGCTATGGAGGAAATGCATTATTATGCTCATCTGTCTCATATGCTTGAAACATGTTCCCAACTCTTTCCTTGTAGTCAGCGGCTTTTGTGTTCCCCAAGAAGCTCTTGCAACTGACTTAAAACTATTCCAAGCACTTCTTTCATGAGGTGTTAATGCTTCAGTAAAGCCGGTATCTGAAAGAAGCTCACGAATCTGTGGTCCAACAAATATGCCAGCTTTGATTTTAGCATCACTTACAGAAGGGAATTTGTGGGACAGTTACTTAAACCCTTCTCCATCTTTCGGAAGTACTTTTACAAAGTTCTTCATCAATCCCAGCTTTATGTGAAGTGGTCCGCTGGTACAATTAGTAGAGCTTTGATGTTATGGCGGCCAGGTACAAATTCCATCCGTTGTGGCCATTGCACTTGTCGGTAGAGTATGGAATCTGCATGGCTGTCCGACAAGCATAAAAAGCATGGATGTTTTGTGTAGCCTCCCTGCAGCCCTACCAAAATACTTAGGACCTTCAGGTCGTCCACGTCTACGTAGAGCGTAACGAGAACATCTTCCGGCAGCACCGAAGTGATGCCATTGATGCTCAGGGCAAAGAGTGTGACACTGAGGACACTTCCGTGCGGGACACCCTCTTCCTGCTCCTTTGGGCCGGAGAGGGCTCCCCCCACCCGTACGCGGAATCGACGATCTCGCAAAAATTCAGATATAAACATTGGGGGGCGTCCCCTCGCCCCCATCGTGTGGAGTCTCCATGATACCGTATCGCCATGCGGTATCATAGGCCTTCTCCAGATCGAAAAACACTGTGGCGTAGTGCTGCCTACGAAGGAAGGCCTCGTAGACAGCATTTTCCAGTTGGAGCAGAGCATCCATCCGATGTGGAGTGGAACTTGCGGAAGCGGCACTGTGCAGAAGAGAGATGGCTTCCGCTGTCCAGGAAAAAGGCTAATCTAACATTTACCAATTTCTCCATCAACTTGCACACGCAAGAGGTTAGAAAGATTGGACGGAAACCGGAAGGAGTAGTGATCTCTCCACGGTTTGCGGAAGGCGAGCACAGTAGCGATTCGCCAGGAATCCGTGAAGACTGTTCACCCAGATCCTGTTGAACAAATCTAACAGAAAGGCGATGCCTCGCTCACGCAAGTATCGAAGCGGGGCGTACGGGACATCGTCCGGACCATGGGAGGTGTCCGCGCACGAAGCAAAAGCGGAACTTAACTCACTCAGGGTAAACCTATCGTTGAAGGGTTCTCCGCCTCTGGAGGTAAAGTCCAGTCGGCGGCCTTCCGCGACATCACGACGTGCATTGAATACTGTCGGAGAAGCATCCCGCCTAGAGAATGCGGAGAAAGCGGTCGCGAAGGATTCCGCCACGGACGCGGGGTCCGAGATTGCGGTCCCATTCTCCTGGAGAATGGGAGGGGGCACCTGCCACAACTTGCCCCGAATCCCTTTGACTCGCTGCCACTCCTCTGTTAGAGGGATCTTTCCGTTAAGTGAAGACACGTATGCCCGCCAAGAAGAGCGGCGGGCGTGCTTCGAAATATACCAGAACCTAACCCTAGCCCGACGAAATTCACACAGTGAAATCGTTCGGACGGCGTTTATAACGCATGTAGGCAGGGTGCTTCTGCTTGAGGGCCGTCTCACACTCAGCTGACCACCACCAAGGGAGTGGTCGGCCAGACGTTCTGAGAATAGTAGTTAGGCCCGCGGCGATGAGGTTGCTGGAGAAGAACTCAACAGCCTCGTCTACCGAACTAAACTACTCGAGTGAGATAGAGAATTCAGTCATTTCCTGAAATGCCGACCACCGCACGAAACACCACCAGGCCGGGCTCTCGTGCGGCAGCGCCCCAGGAAATATTTGAATGGGAAAGGTATCACTACCATGGAGGTCATCGACCACTCCATAATCAAAATCGGGCTGTGCAATCGAAGAGCACAAAGATAGATCGAGGAAGGAAAATGAGGCGGTTCTCTGGCAGTGATGCATAAACTCATCCACATTTAGGACACCCATCTCAAGCTCGTCGATCAGGTCGGCAAGGACTTGACCCCGAGGGCCCTCTTCGACGAAAAAACATTCACGAGAATGGCCACACGCTATCCGGAGCAGAACCCCGGACGCTGTTGGGCGGACGATGCGCTTAAGGCACTGTCACTTTCGAGGACTTATTGGGGGAGGTTGGGCTCGCCATGCGAGTCTTTTCCTCCCTCCGCCTCGAAATCTTAGGTGGGCGTTGCGGCTTTCGAGGCGGAGGGCCCTCTTTTTGAGGATCCACCGTTTCTGAGCAACCCAGCCCCCTATTAGGCTTGGGTGAAGGAGCCGAAGCGCATTTGTTGCTGTCCTCCTTTCGGGGGGCAGCTTTAGCAACACCAGAAGATGGTCTGATGACCAACTTCAAGGGTGTTGCCTCCTGTGAGTGTAATGACTCAACCGGTTGAGTAGAACCCGCAGAAGGGCTCCAAATGGGTGTGTGGAAATAACTGTGCTCGTTGGCTTGGATGGGCAAGGAGCTGACGGTGTCTTTCTAAGCATTGAGGCGTAAGACGTCCCAGGAAGAGCTGGGCGCGCTAGGACCAGGTCCTTAGCCTCGTGGAATGAGAGACGATCCTGGGCCTGAACAGCCAGGATTTCCTTCTCATGGAGATATGCACCACATTGCTTCAAAGAAACCAGGTGCAGCCCGATTTTGATTGGGGAGTGGTCGATGACCTCCATGGTAGTGATCACTTTCCCATTCAAATATTTCCTGGGGCGCTGCCGCCTGAGAGCCCGGCCTGGTGGTGTGCGTGCCGGTACCAACCGGCACGCACCGACTCTGGGAACTTGTCACAGTCAAATGTGAAGAAGAGTGTAGGGGTAGGTCTCGAGGCCCCTCCCTGTTTTTTCATCACATGGTCGACCTTGACCGCCCCGTGGTCAGCCAGCTCTAGTGATATCTTCTATGTAGTCCACGAGTTCCCTTGCATAAACTACTCCTTTCACAAAGTTCATGGTCTATTGCGGAGTCACACTCACCTGGGTACCATCCGTGTCCGAAGAGCACTTATCTTGGCCGCCTCAGAGTGATTTGCCAGAAGGCTCCTGTCCGAGAAATGAGTCACCTTCGGCTCTCTACCAATCACACTAGCTAAAGCTCTCCTCTGATGGATCATGTTGCCCTTAGCCAACATGGTGCCATCAGTGGAGCAAATAATCCGGAAGCGTTTGAAGCCAGCGGGCTTGAAAATGGAGGGTAATCTTTGAATGAGGGGCCTCCGATGCAATCAAGGCTCCACTCTGCGCACTAGCATTTTTGGTTGGTCATAGTCAGGGGCTCTGCACCCGGTAGGGGGCGGGGGCAGACGTACCAGATGCGTCGATCTTGGCTTGGTTGCTTTCCAAAGTGGCAGCAGACCTACCCGTCCTTGTGGATGGTGGGGGAATGAACCCTCTTCTCCCCTACTTCGGATGGACCGTCCTAAGCAAGGTCCTTCTCCGAGATGGAGAAGGTCCTGGCAGTCATAGGGACATCGGTCGGAGTAGATCCCTCCCTTCCTTGTACTGCCTTGGAAACCCTAGCTGTTTGAGGAGGACCTTGCATAGAAGACTCAAATTCGGCACCGAGCCGGGATTCACTCCCATGGAAGGCCCTACCATCTGAGGCTGGGTTGTCTCAAGTACCATGTCTATCTCGGGTGGGTCCTCCAGTTGGCTATCTCCCCCAGGACATCGCAGGTTGTATTGGCAGCAGTGTCATGAGTCTTGTCTTGGGAAGCACAGGCCTTGACCCCCACTATATTTAATATTCTAGCCAGCAGGTCTTTTGAGGGAAGCAACGGATGGAGCCTGGCTTCCCTCTCCGTCCTAAGGGGGTTTGCCCTACCGAGCCACTTCAATGGGGAGCGGTCGGCAATGGGCTGCCTGCTGCCTTTCTTGGCAGTTCCATTGGAAAGTAAAGGGGGGACTGCCGCTGGAAAGAGGGAGGTGCCCAAAGGCACCTCCAGACAAGGGAGTGAGGAGGAGGTCCCCTACACCCATAAGTGAAGGAGAACATGCAATTTTTTTTCTGTTGTGCTGCCCGAAGGTGGCTCCTATGATGGACAACGGCAAATTGAGGTAAGATTTTTGATTTTCTTATCATTGGGCATGGTGATACTATTTTTTTTTACGAGAAGCAAACGCTCATCACCTCTCGCAGTAGCCAGCCCTGCAAGGGGTGCGTACAGGGCTGGCAGAGCCAGGTGCCACCATTTAAGGCCACCCCTCCAGCCTGGTGACATATGAGCTCCACCTTGGGCACAGCGTAAAAAAATAGATTGTGAAGTAAGAAGGAAAAGAGATGTGAGGAAGGTATGGGTGGGGATGAAGCAGGTTGTTAAAAACCCACCATCCCAAACCGGAGCTCAGGGGTTAAGGAAAATTGCCTCCTCCCACCTCAGCTTCAGGAAAATCTGACTTTGCACATCTACAGGAGCGACTAGTATGGTCGAAGCTGTGGCACCTCTGCAGTACAGTAATGGCACGAATGCCTTCACACGGTAGCGATACCAAGTGACACATACTGACTCAGGGAGCTTGTCACAGTCAAACATGATGAAGAGTGTAGGCGTGGGTCTCAAGGCCCCTCCCTAGTTTCTAATCACATGTTCGACCTTGACTGCTCCATGTTTGGCTAGATCTAAGGTGATGTCATCTATGGAGTAATCCACAGATTCCCTCGCATAAACCACTCTTTTCACGAAATTCGTGGTAGTGTATGGTGTCACACTCACCGGCCTGCCATCAAGTGTCTAAAGGGCACTAAATCATGGCTGCTTCTGAGGGGTTCGGCGCATTTGCCAGAAGGCTCCCATCCCATCAGATGTAATAAAGACTGCGCAATTTTGGACTTAGTTGGGCACTTCCCACCTGGGTCAGCAACAGGGCCAGACATGTCGATCTTGGCTTAGTCGTATACCTAAATGACAGCAGACTCGCCTGTCGCCGCAGCTCCTCGAGAAGAAGAGGAGCCAAACATGAACAAGAAGAGGAGCCCCGAGTCTTCTTGTTCATTTTCTTTTTAGGATAGGAGGGTGGGGAATGAACCAGCTGCTCTCCTCTGCGGGTAGTTGCCCCTAGGCCAGATCCTTCTCTGAAATGGATAAGGTCTTGGCTGACACAGGGGCACCAACCAGGAGAGGAGATCCCTCCTCTCTTTGTGGATCCTCAGAGGCCTGAGCTCGGGTTCGACCCCATGGAAGATTCTACCATCTTGAGATGGGTCACCTAAGGGACCATGTCTATCTCTTGGGGGGCCTCCATGTGGCCATCCTCTCTAAGACATCACAGATCACATTCAAGAACCTTTTTTTCTTGTCTTGTGCTGGCGAAACTGCATCCACCACAAAGAGAGAGGGCAGGTATACTAACCCACTGCAAGCTGCTTGCGCATGCTAATAGGACATTAGGGGGCAAAGGCTGATGGACCCTGCCATCCCTTAAGGTGGTTGGTTTTATCAAACTGATCCTGGTCAAATATGGGCTGCCTGCATGCTTTCTTGGCAGTCCACTTGGAAATTAAAGGGGAAGGCGACTGCTCTGGAGAGATAAGAGGCACTCAAGGGTGACTACAGGGAAGGGGAGTCCCCTGCACCCGAAGGCATAAGAAGGAGTAAGCCTCCTCTCAGGTCATTGTCAAAATGTTTTGGAGTGTCTCCTGTGAAAGTACAGGGGAGGGACCTCCTTTTCTATTTTCGAGCTACATGAGGGCGGATCCGATGCTGGTGAAAAGGGGGGTGGGTAATTTACATCATCAGGCATGGTGACCATATTTTTAGCACAGGATGCATACACTAATTACTCCACACAGTAACCCACTTTGTAAGGGGTGAACATAGGTCAACAAAACCAGCTGCTGCCATTTGAGGCCACTCCTACCACCTAGTGACCTGGTGGCTCCACCTTAGGCACGGAGTAAAATAAATAGGCAGTGAAAGGAGAAAGAAAGGGTATGTGAGGAAGGTATGGGTGGGGATGAAGCAGGTGGTTAAAAACCCACCACCACAGACCAGAGTTCAGAGGTGAGGGAGCGTTGTCCCCCCTCCCCATCAGCCCCAATCTGGGATAGTTGGGTGAGAGGAAGCTGGTCGGCATCTACCCTGTGAAATTAGAGGTTGACCAGAGAAAGTTGTGGGAGAGGTTGGATGGAAAGCAAGGAAGTGAGGTAAAACACAGGCTGTCAGAAAGGAGAAAAGGCTAAGCTGGAGCTGGATAGGGCACTCTGAGTCCCGTCAGCACAGAGGCCAGGAAGGCAAATTCCTGTGCCCTGTACAGGGAGAAGGCATAGAAGTTGACGTCTTTAGAGTTGGAGTCATCTATGTGCATTGGAACTGGTAGTGTGACACAAGATGCTAAAAGAAAAAATGCCGTAAAAATTTGGGAGTAAAGCCATTGCAACAAACATTCAGATGTAGTATCCTCCAGGGTGGCATCCTGGAAAGAACAAGAGAGGCTACCAGCCCAAGAGCTATTTCAAGTTCTGGAAGGAATTTTTGTGACAAAACCAAAAGACTTAGGGTATGATTAGCATCTCACATTAACTTGGGCACTGCTGAGATCAGCCACAAGTGAAATGAAAGCCATTGGTATAGAGAGTATCAATTACAGGGAAGTAGTGAATCAGATAGAGATGATTTAAGATATGTCTAGTGCAAATATTTATGGCCAAACTTTACTTTTTTACCTCCAGAGGTGGTAATTCCAGCACATGTGCCTCAGAAAGTATCTTGGTGCACTACACTAACTAACAAGTTTCTGACAAAATGGGTTTGTTGGCGGAGTGTAAAGTTTGGGGAGTTTTCTTTAGGTGTTTTTTGTTTCTGGTTGCATCTTGAGTTTGTTTAGTTGGACTGTTGTGTTAGGTGTTTGTAACACTGTAGCGATGGGTGGTGGCCAAAAAGTGAGCAGGGCTAAGGTGACATGCATTTAGGGAGATTATCCTCATCTCTGTCTATGTATGGGAGATTTCGAAGGCGTTATGCAATAAATTGGGGGTGTATATGTATGATCTTGGTCTGGGTAGGCATTGGGGCATTATTTTATTTACACTCTTACTAGGAGAGAGAAAGTTTCATCCTATCAAAAATCTCAATCACACCATAATCCAATGTGCAGGAGTCCCTCCCAAGGACTGGGTGGTAGTGCCCCTTTTCTGTCACGCTACTAGGATAACTACAGGTCATAAAGCTCCCCCAGACTAGGGCATTCAACCACAAAGGTGTCTTACTGTCTGAAAAACCAAACAATCTTGATGGAAAAGTCAATGGGAGCATTCAAGCAACTTAAACTGCATCCTGTGAGTGTCCATCCAAATGGATGCAAAAAAAGATGAACTGATACCATCAAGGCATTGAGAGGGGGAGAGGGTAGATCCAGGGGAAATATCAGGGTGCTTTGTCTCTGAACCCAGCACCACAGATAATCCCCCATACCAACAAGCAGTGTATTGCAACCAGCTTATATGTAATGATTTCTCTAATTTGTTTATTAGGCGAGGATAGGGGGGGAGGGCTCATTTAACATGTTATTTGGTGGTAGTGTGTTAAGTGTTTGGTGGTGGCAGGTTATTATAGAGGTGTTGGAAATAGTGTGGTGGGGTTTCTTTCTTGTCTAGGTGGTGCAGGCTCAGTGCTCTGCTGAAGCATTGGGTTCCAATAATGTCAAGGTGTATTATGGTTTCAACATGTAGGTGTGGGGTGGGAGTGCTACATTTGCATCCTGCGGTTTTGTGTGAGGAAGTGTTCTAGTGTGTTTATATGTTGTTGGAGTGTCCTGTTTGCTGTTATGATTGAAGGGTGATGTACTGTGAGTGAATGTCATCTGCCTAGGTGTAAGTGCTGATTAATGGGGTTTGTAGTTGTGAGATGTCATGTGTAAATAGGTTGTGGAATACTCATGTGTAAGAGTTATGGGTTTTGTGGGTGATTTTGGCTTGCCTGCCAAAGATAAACTTTATTAGCCACTTTTTGTCATTGTTGGAAGGGTTGGTGTTCCAGATTTGGTGTGCAGTCAGCTATAGTGTTTCATGTGGTTCTGGTGTATGAGGTGAGGAAAGGGCTATGTCTGGGGAGGTGCTATTTTGCCTGTGTTGGAGGGGTTGTCTGGCATGTATCCTGAGTGAGTGAACTTGTTTATCCTAATAAGCAGGATTCATATGAAAGACCATTACATTCTTTACCAGCTTCATATGCACAAAAATTGAGTGTAACAGCAATCGAAGGACACTTAGATAATCACAACTCAGAATGATTAAGAACATGAATAAAGGCAAGGATGTTAAATATTGCTGAGACAAGTATGAAAAAAAAAAATTTCTAATATTTGAATTCAAGCTTGAGCCATTCAAAACTTTCAAAAAGAATCTTTGCAAATATATATATTTTTTTAGTTATGCCAAAAAATCAAACATAGGAGTTCATTTTCTAAGAGTCCTTTGTATTGTTATTATGCTCAAGTTTCACACATAAGCTGATAAATACATGCATGGATATTCTTGGGTATGAATGCCACAAACCAGGATTTGGTGGTTAATATTTAATCAACATACAATATGAGAATGGCACAAAATAATGTACACTGCATGGATTTTTTTATCTTGAATATAGGTGTGATAGCAATGAAACCAAATAACACAAAGTTTGTAAGGAGATCTCTCTTAAATGGAGCTGCAGAGTGAAAATGTATGGAATCTATTTCTTACCGGCATTAGCACCTGGCGGGTAAACTGAGTTTGGGGCCAGGAGGGCACACAAACCTCAAGATATCATTTGATATCCCCTTGTTGGTATATAAAAGAATAGATAAAGAAAGGGAAGATAGGCACATAAAAAGGAGTAAAGGGTGGGAAGGATGCAAACATGTTAAAACCAACCAGTCCAAACAAAAAAAAGTAGCATAATTTTTCAAACTTTCTTCTTATATTAGGTATAAAAAATATTTGTCATAAAAAGCAAAATAAATGAGTTTATTCAAAGCTCTGCAACATAATAGAAATATTCATATGCGGCTTATTAATTTAACTGTTTCTTTTTCTTCCAATGCTTTAATTTGTGCAAATTTTCTTTTTTTCTTCTGATATTGAATTTTTATTTTTTCTTCCAATGCTTTAATTTATGCAAATTTCCTTTTTTCTTAACATTCAATTTTCTTCTTTTTTTTTCAATGCTTTAATTTGTACAAATTTACTTTTTTCCTGACTTATTCAATGCTTCTTCAGAAAGTTTTTGTTTGTGATCTGCCAGATATTTTTTTCTTCTTTCTTTTTCCTGACTTATTCATTTCTTCTGCAGAAAGTTTTTGTTTGCGATCTGCCAGATATTTTTTCTTTCAATAGGATATAAAAAGTATGGGAGGGGAGGATAGTGTTGACTCTTTAAGGCATCGATCTGGCAACTGCCTGTAGGGGCATAGAAAGCCAAAGAATAATTTTATCCTACATATAGAGATGGGATGCTTAATTGGAATTGCTAAAAATAATCCCAGTTTTCCGATTCTAAAAAAGATTCCTTCAAAATTCCAGTACAGACTCTTTCAACAGTGTATTTTAAGTTTTTAGTTTTCTTTCCTACTTGCAAAATAGCTGAATCAAAATTTTAAACATTGTTTATTTCCATTTGTGTCAATCAAGTTGTAGCGGGCCGAAAATAGATCTCTAATCCCAATCGATAATCGATCCAACCCGCTTCCTACACTCGTTATCACTCGCAAGAACTCCAACACTTTCCCATCCAAACAATCTCCCAGAACACTCACCCAGTGACCCTTGTTCTGCGGGTACTTGAGCTTGCAGTACCGCTCAAAATCCCCGAAGAACTCATCCATACTCTTTCCCCCATGCAATCTAAACTTATCAATCCTTGGCACTTCCCTAATCAAAATTCCTTTTCCCACATTCACTTCACTCTCCGAAGAGCTACTCTCGGTCTCACTCATTCCAATCATATCGTCACTCTCTCCCTCATCTGAGTATAGCGAATCCACACTCTTCCCTCTCGCCTTCCTATCCTTAACCTTAGAACCATGCTTACTTCCTCTCTTACTTTCCACTCTCTTCCATTCACCCCCTTTCCTACCACTCACAGTATCTTCTTTAGACTCGATCATACTGCCATCCATTCCATTTAGCGGAGTCCCTTCAGTAGGAGCAGGGGTCAGGGTTGTAGGTCCTGGGACTGATCCAGCCCCTGTCATCATGTTATACAGGTCCTGCATCCGTCGGTCCGTCTGATCCTGTCGGTCTCCCATTTCCTTCTTCATCCTATCAGTCTTTTCATTCATCCCTTTTATTTTATTCTCCATTCCCTCCATCATTCCCTGCAACATTTCACACTCCTCTTCTTTCTTCCTCAACTCCAGTCTCAATCGCACTACTTCTTCATTCAATGTTTCCGCTACAGCCATTCTTCCCAAGTTAGTAAAAGATAGGAGGAGGGAAAAATCAATCAAACTACTTGTCACACTAATTGGGTATGGACTGCAATCCAATCCAGTCACGCTCCCAGTTTCGAAGTCTCACGTCCCTATTCGGGCGCCAAATGTAGCGGGCCGAAAATAGATCTCTAATCCCAATCGATAATCGATCCAACCCGCTTCCTACACTCGTTATCACTCGCAAGAACTCCAACACTTTCCCATCCAAACAATCTCCCAGAACACTCACCCAGTGACCCTTGTTCTGCGGGTACTTGAGCTTGCAGTACCGCTAAAAATCCCCGAAGAACTCATCCATACTCTTTCCCCCATGCAATCTAAACTTATCAATCCTTGGCACTTCCCTAATCAAAATTCCTTTTCTTCACAGGTTTATGCTCGCAACATCTAAACTCTTCATACTTACTCAGAATATTCTCATTCACTAAAGACACCTGCGCTCCAGTATCAATCAAACCACAGAACAACCTTTCACCAACTTTCACTCTCGCTTCCATCATATCAGGTCCACCATGTTCACAATACACCGAAGGAACAAGCACGCCAACATCAGCACTTATATCCACACTGTCATTAACTCCCATATCATCACTCACCACACGCTCATCTTCATCCAGACAATCATTCTTCTCTCTTATATATGAACACTTTTCAATCACCCAATTGTAGTGCACACCGCTCAAACATTGCAGATGTACCACATTAGGATTCAAACCCTTCATCTTCTCATCCTTGTACACAATCGGCCTTTCACCACCAAAGTGCACATATACAATCACTCCATACAAACGACTCACTACAATCAACACTTCCTGAAATGGCGGGACCCCTTGCATACACATCGCTCTCAATTCTTTCATGAAGTTCCGCACCTTTGCCATACCAATGCTTTCAGGCTTCCTACACACTTCATTCATTACCTCCTTCCTTAAATCATCTACACTATCGGGCACTCTCACATCTACTCCATCACTCTTCAAATCTTGCAAACCATTCCATACACTCTCAAACAAGGAATCACCACCACCCTTACTCTCTTTTCCATTCATAATTCCTTTCGGCAAATACTCAGGATCACTCACTCCACACACATTTTCATCATTCGTACCAGGATACCTTGACATCAAATCAGCCACTCCATTCCGTTCACCAGGCACATACTCAATCACATAGTCAAAGTCACTCAAATCTTCCAAAGTCCTTGCAATCCTACTATCAGCCCACTTCATACGCTGCAGATACACAAGAGGTTGATGTGAAGTTACGGATAAGTGGATTAGGGAATGGCATGATAGTGGCATGGGAACTGGTTAGTCTGAAAGTGAGTTTGGGTAATGGTGTGAATGTGAAGCATGACTTTGTGATTCTGAAAGGTGAGCAAATGCCTTGTTGTTTCTTGCTTGGTGTAGACTTTATGAGATTGAATGATTTGTCTTTGGATGCTGATAAGGATCGTCTTATGAAAGGTGAATGTGAGGTGATGAGGTTGAATGAGTGTGCAAAGAATGTTGTCAAGTTTTGCGGTATGATTGAGTTGGTCATCTGTCCTATTATTCAGTAAAATTATAACGTTAATAAGTTATTTACTAATAGATTTAGATAGTGGACAAGAATGCATCACTATTAGTATTTAATATCAATTAATATTGAAGATCTGACTGAATAAGTGTGGTGATCATAATAAAGCATCAATACCTTTCTCTAGGTTTTATCCAACTAACAAAACATCCATAGTCTGAAAAAAAAAGAGAAACAATATAAGTAAACATACCCATTCTAATCTGGTTAACAAGCACAATTAGTTATAAGTAAACAAAATAATCTAGTGTAACCCATTAGGCAATTATACATATAAGGTTACATGAAGCTTAGATCACCACAATAAGAAAGGTATTTTATATTTAATTGTTTATATGCATGAAATGAAGGCCTGCTGAGGCATCATTTAGAACAGTTGATGCAATTCTAAGATTTTAGAGCTTTGTTTAGCAGTGCTGCCGAAGTTGGCACATTCGTACAAATTTGGTACCTTTTTGTGACAAGGAAATGCTTTTTGATACCATTTTACTTTTGTTTTATGTTTTAATTAGATTTTGTACGATTTTACCAATTGTGTTATGTTTTCAGAGTAAGTTTTGGTACTATTGCTAAAATTCTTTCGGCAGTGTGCAGCCCTATTGACTAACAGCCACTGTAGATGTATGTAATGCTATGTGTGCTTCCTACTCACAGCCTCTGTTAAATGTTGAGTAACAATATCATAATAGCTGAATATTAATAGTATTTAATACATTAGTCATTATTAGTTGACATTATCGAATGTCTGATTTGAATTACAATTTCCACATAAACTGTGCATTATTTGCTATCAAAGATAAAAAATTCCCTTGGTTGTGATGACTGACAATACCAAACTTCCAGCATAAGGCACTATATCAGAAGATTAGTTGTTAGCAGATACTATGTAAACTTAGGTACAATGTTCATCTTACATTTAGTTGCTTACTATATATTCTATTTAGTTTATGTAACTAACTTTATTAATTATTATTGAAGTATCAAGTATTATTATTACAAAGAAGGAATTATGAATCAATATTCTATTTTGTGAAGGAATTGGAATCATAACTTATAACTGGAATCGGACTAAGAATCACATTTTTTGTGGGGAATAGTCCCATCTCTAGAGAAAAGGCACACTTAGGTGTCGGGAGACTTAATCAGGAGTCTGAGCACTCACCTAGAGTCTAAATAATATGGAGGCCTTTCTCCTCTCAAACCTTAGGAACACAACAATTAGGTGTGTACTAATCCATCCCTAGTACAAGGAACAAGCAGTAGTGACTATGCTCATCCTGGTACTGGAACAGGTAGTATGCATGAAGATCTCCCAGAGTAGGAGATTTGAGAAGAAAATAACCCAAAGCCATCAAAGCACTGGGGAGATAAATCCACAGGTTTTAAGTCAATGCATGATGGCATGCAGCTTTAAGTTCTCAGTGGTCATCTCACATCTTATTTACCAGCAACTGGAAGGGGTGATATAAATCCTGCCAGGTCATGGAGAAAAGAGCAAAGCGCTGATCCAGAATGTTTGGTGCCCTCATTTCCCACAATCCTTACATACCCATAGCCCAACCGAACACAATCTCAATATCCTCCTGACTGATTTGAGGCAGTTGTGAGATCATATACTGCAAACAAGGGTATTTGGAGATATCAAGACCTCAAGGGCACTTTGTGAATTGCTATAAATCACAATTATGGCTCCAAACTGGGCATATAGTATAATTGTTTGTATCAAGCAGTGTATTGGAACCAGCTCACCATAGAGACAGATGCAGAACCTGTTAGAGCCCCACTGGCTTGAAATAGGTGGGGGTTGGGTGAAAGCTGACCCTTCTTCAGAATTAGAGCCTCTTGTACATTGGCACATCAATGGGTGACATGGCATATGTGCCCCCTAAAATTAGCACAGTACTTTCAGTGTTGTATAAGCTTTGGGAACAGAATCATAGGTGGTACCATGGGCAGAACCAGTATTGCCACTAATACAAAGAGCTACAATTACGCGCATATCCATTGGCAACACATCTCAAATTAGCCTAAAAGCAATATATTATAATGTATAAATGATAATAAAACAAATTATTAACATTATACATGGTGTTTATTAGAAAAACACAAGAAGCAAAAGTATGGCCCATGTTCACATAATACTGATTTAACAAATCAAATTATTAAAATTATGGTAAAGAATGTTCGAGAATGACTGATGGAATATTCTAGACTAATCCAGGACAGCTGGTTACTTGCGTGGCTAACTTTTTTCTTTGGTATTCATTATGGTATTTGAATTGTCAACAAGAATCCAAAAGTCACTTCCAAGGAAATGAAAGCAAATCTGGCTAGCAGTGGAACAATCATGGACGTGTCAACAATGCAACATTACCTGAGCCGTGAGAGTCTCCATGGACATGTACTAAGGAGGAATCCACTGTTGAAGATGGTATACAAAAAGAGACATTTAAAGTTTGCCAGAGAACATCTTGATAACACTGAAGCAGAACTTAGTAAAATATTATGATCAGACTAAACTAAGCTCAATGTTTGGCATAAATGACCACCATTACACTTGGAGAAAATCTTGAGAAGCTCTGCTGAAAAAGAATATCATACCTACTATGAATCATGTAAGTGGTCCATCATGTTGTGGGGGGGTTTTGCTGCTGCAGTTACTGGCTCAATTTGTGTGATAGGAATTCCAAGGGATATCGGAGAAGCAAATCAACGCAGAAATATTTTGCTAATCAATATTTCTAGGAGATGAAATGGCCTTCTCAGTCCAGACTTAAATCCAATTGAAAATTTATGGAAAGAACTGAAGTCACATGTTCATAAGAGGTCACCAAGCAGCATCGCAGAGTTGAAAGCTTTTGCAGTGGAAGAGTGGAGTAAAGTTCCTACTAAAACTTGCAAAAACCTTGTTCATACCTACAAGAAATGTCTAATTGCTGTGATTGCTGCTAAAGGAGGTCATACTAAGTATTATTTATATAAGTCAATAATATATATAAATATTGCCAATACTTTTGCTTTTTGTTTTTGAAATAAACATCATGTTTAATGTTAAAAATTTGTTTTATCATTTATACATTATAATATATTGCCTTTAGGCTAATATAATATATGTACATTTTGAACTGGGAACATTTAAAAATTCATAAATTACAAAATTTGAGATGTGTTGCCAATAGATATGCGTGCAACTGTATGCCTTGACCAACCAGTGGTGTTGACACTTACTGAACCTACTTTATGGCAAACTGGTAGGTATTTAATTCTTGAACAATTAATCGATTAGCTCCATTCTTATTTTCTAACCATTGTGGTGGAGCGAATGTGAGTGTGTGTAAAAGGGCCATTCTCCCACCCCTTTTCTAAGTACCCTCTCCCTCCCTCTGTAAGAATGTGTGTGGGAATGGGAATGGGTTTGGTTTTTGTTTGTTTGTTTTTTATTGATTAGCATGTTATTATAAATTTTTTTTCTTATCTTTCCAGGCGCCATAATTTGGAAAGATAAGAGGGCAAGCAATTGTAAATTACCCCTGTAATTGAAGCTATAACTGTTATTATTATTATACCAAAGGCCATTAGTATAGGACAAGGGTTCCAGGCCATGTTCTGTCCTATTTGATTGTGTATAAAAATAGTTTAGCTTTAACGAAGGAGGGCTTATTAGAGCCACACAACTCTAACAAGGTTACCTATCTTAGTCCAAGCTCGGAGGTGCAATTTTGAATACAAAAATTTTGTAAGTAAAGGGACTGTATAACGTGAGCCCATCTTTTGTTGTTTATTGACTGTAGTAACCCAAATTTTATTTGGGTTGTTTGATTCTTATTGTTCCTAAAATCAATTAATACTAATTATAAGTGGGACTTATTTATTTTTTCTGATATATATATATAGGCTCATTGGGTGCACATTTACCCATATTTTTGTAAATATTGTATTTTTTTCGTGTTATTAAAGGACTGTACATACAATCCGTTTCATTCTCCTTCGATTTCTCACGTCCGGATTAGTGTAGGAAGCGGGTTGGATCGATTGGGGTTAGTCTAAATTTTTCGGCCCGCTACATTTGGCGCCTGAATAGGGACGTGAGACTTCGAAACCGGGAGCGTGACGGGATTGGATTGCAGTCCATACCCAATTAGCGTGGCAGGTAGTTTGGTTGTTTTTCACCTTTGTCTATCGCTGTTACTAACCTGGGAGGATGGCTTCTGTGGAACAGGGCCTCCATGATGAGATTGTGAGACTGAGGCTGGAATTGAGGCAGAAAGAGGAGGAATGTATGATGTTGAGGAACGTGATTGATGGATTGAAGAGTGATGTGATGAGTATGGATGAGAAGACAGACAAGATGAGGAAAGAAATGGACGAGAGACAGAAGCAGGTCGACCAACGGATGAAGGACTTGTATGACATGATGAAGGGGTCAGGACCGGCCCTAGGACCCTCGACCTTGACCCCTGCTCCGACTGAAGGGGATAAGACTAATGGGATCAATGGGAGTGTGTGCGAGTCTAGAGAGGATAGGGTGATTATGAGTGATAGGAAGGACGGAGAATGGAAGAGAGTTGAATGCAAGAGAAGAAGGAAGAGTGGCGCAAAGGGGAAGGATAGGAAGGTAAGAGGCAAGAGTGTGGACTCATTGTACTCGGATGAAGGAGAGAGTGATGGTATGATTGATATGAGTGAGAGTGAAGGCAGCTCAAGTGAGAGTGAAGTGAATGTGGGAAAGGGTATTTTCATAAGGGAAGTGCCAAAGATAGATAGATTTAGGTTACATGGTGGGAAAAGTGTGGAAGAATTCTTCGGGGAATTTGAGCGATATTGTAAGCTCAAGTACCCGGAGAATAAGGGATACTGGATGAATGTTTTGGGGGAATGTTTGGAGGGAAAAGTATTGGAGTTTTTCCGCGTGATTACAAGTGTGGGGGAACCAAGGTACGATGTGGTGAAGAAGCGGATGATTGGACAGGTGAAACGAATGAGAGAGAGTGTGAAGTATAAAAGGGTAAATGAATTTGAGAAGGCTCGAATGGGGAAAAGTGAAAGTGTGAACATGTATGCACATAGGCTTGAGAGTATCGCAAGAAAGAGGTATGGTGATGATGATGTAAATGAATGTAAACCACTGATGAGGAAGTTTTTGGACACGATCCCGCGAAAGGTGAGTGAATGGCTGAGTGGAAAGAGAAAGGAGAGGATGAGACTGACAGGTGAACGGTTGATGTGGGAGGATGTGTTGGAGCTGTTGGAAGATGGACGATTTAATGATGAAAGCAATCTAGAAGAGGATGGATGGTACAGTGTGAACGTTGGGGGTAAGAAGCCCAGGAGCTTTCATCCACCCCAGCAGTATGTCAGCTACAGGGATGCCCTGAAGGCTGCACCAGCTGGAGTGATGTCGAACTTCCTGGGCCGGCAGAATGGATGGGTAAATGGAGGGTGGTCAAATGGAAGGGGACAGATGAATTTCAAGCGTGGGAACGGATATATGAGAGAGAAACCGAGGTATGTCCCAGCAAACGAGAGATCGAATGGTGGGAGAAAGATTGTGGAATGTCATCAGTGTAGAAGGAAAGGTCATATGTTGGCAGAATGTAGGTGGACATCTGGTGCATGTTTTGGTTGTGGTAAGAAAGGGCATATGATAAAGGATTGCCAGGAAAGTGTGAAAGAGTGCTTTGAGTGTAAAGAAATAGGCCATTTGAAGAAAGATTGTCCGAGGTTGAATGGTGGAGCAACTGCTGGGGGGAGTGTGAAGTATGCTTGTGATAATTGTGGAAAGGCTGGTCATTATGTGAGGATGTGTCGTGACCAGAGGAATGTATGTAGCTATTGTGCGATGGAAGGACATTCAAGTGAAAAGTGTTGGATTAGACTGAGAGCGCAAGGTGTGAATGGAAAGTCTGAAGCGGGAAACTGAATTGTAAGAGGGTACCTGGTGAAGTATCCTCTGGGTGCATGAGTGTGAGTAATGTGTTGGTAAGTCTGTCGAGTGTGAAAGTGCTGTCTGGTAGGAAGTATGAGTGTCTGAGTGTGAAGGTGGAATTGAATGGAATTGAGTGTTTGGCTTTAATAGATTCTGGATGCAAGGCGAGCTTGGTGTATAAAGATGTGTATGACAAGGTTAGCGAGAAAGCCCTCCTGTCTGAGTGCAAGGGTAGTTTGGTAGGTATTGGTAATAGGAGAGTGCCTGTGATTGGAATGATAAGGTCACCTGTTCGAATGCATGGTATGATGATGAATGAATGTGAATTTTCTGTGATTGATAAGGTGAGTAGTGAGTATGGTGTGATTTTGGGGTATGATTTTATGAAAATGAATTGTATGGTTGTGCATCCTGCGAGTGATCAGATTGAGAGAAAGATTGGTAAAAATGGGGTGTTTAAGTTATATGTAGGGAAAGATGGTAGTGTTTTGAGGAGTGTGTTTACTGGTATTGAGGTGACTGCTATGGAGAATGTAAGACTTGTGAAGGGTGAAAGGGTGTCTGTTAGAGTGAGTTGGAGTAAGGATATTAGTTTGAATGTGAGTGAGAACACTGTGATATTGGATGGAAAGGATGCGTGTTATAAGGTAAGGCGTGTTGCTTGTGTGTTTGATGGCTTGATGAGAATGAATGATCCTTTTGTATGTGTGCAGGCGGACCCCAGTGTGAAAGGGCAGGTGAGGGGAATCCAAGTCGGAGATGTACTGGGCCACCTCTCCACTGTCAATGAGGTAGGTATGGATGATAGTACGGATATCAGGGTGAATGTTGCGAATGAAAAGACATGTGAATGGATGTATAATGAGGTGAAGGACATGGTGAAATTGGATGGATGTTTGACTGAGTATGAAAGGGAGGATGTGTATCGAATGATATTTGAGCGAAAGGGAGCCCTCAGTAAGGGTGATCTGGATTTCGGGGTTGCAAAGCTCCCGGAATTCAAGATTGTCCTGAAGGAGGACTCCCCAATCTATCAGCGGCCGAGGCATTTCCCACGTCCGGTTGCTGATGAGATTGAGGAGCAATGTTTGGAATTGGAGCAATTGGGGGTGATTGAAGAGAGCGAGAGTGCATGGAATAGTCCAATTGTACCTGTACGTAAGCCGGATGGAAGATTGCGTCTGTGTGTGGATTATCGAAAGGTGAATGAAAGGACTGTGAAAGAAAGGTTTCCGATGTGTGTGGTATCTGAGTGTGTGTATAGTATGCATGGGATGGAGTGGTTTACGAAGCTGGATCTGGTACGGGGGTATTACCAGATGCCCATTGCTGCCTTCTCTTCCTCAAAGAGGCATTACCAGTTCCGGAACCTCAGCTTTGGGTTGGCTAATGCTCCCGGAGCCTTCCAGTGGGCAATGAATGTTGTGTTGAGTAAGTTTGCGAGTAAGAATGTGATTGCGCTTATAGATGATATTTTGATTATGACTGAGACTTTTGAGGAGCATATGAGATTGGTGAATGATGTATTGAGAACGTTGGAGAGTGTTGGTGTGAAGGTGAAAGTGGCGAAGTGTGAATGGTTTGCGAGAGAAGTGGAATTCCTTGGGCATATGGTGAGTGAAAATGGGTTGCGAAAATCACCGAAGTATGTTGAGAAGGTGCGAATGTTTCCTAAACCGGTGACTGTGAAGCAACTGAAGTCGTTTTTGGGTTTGATTGAGTTCCAGCGAAAGTTTATATGTGATTGTTCTGGTGTGAGTAAGCCTCTGACTGAGTGGATGGGCAAGAAAGGTAGTACGGTTGTCAAGTGGAATGATAAGATGAATGAGGCGTATGAGAGACTGAAAGAGGCAGCGGCTGAAGATGTTGAATTGGCTTACCCAGATTATAGTGTAAATGCAAAAATGCTTGAACTGTATACAGATGCGAGTGGGTATTGTATGGGAAGTTTTCTGATGCAAGAGCAGCGTTTGAATGGAGAGAATGTCAGGCGAATAATTGGGTATGTATCCAAGGCTATGAATGTTGCAGAACGAAAGTATTCGACTGTGGAACGAGAGCTGGCTGCGATAAGATATTGTTTGAAAGTGTTGCGTCCATTTTTGTATGGTGTGAGGTTTGTGATAAAAACCGATCATCAACCTCTTGTGTATCTGCAGCGTATGAAGTGGGCTGATAGTAGGATTGCAAGGACTTTGGAAGATTTGAGTGACTTTGACTATGTGATTGAATATGTGCCTGGTGAACGGAATGGAGTGGCTGATTTGATGTCAAGGTATCCTGGTACGAATGATGAAAATGTGTGTGGAGTGAGTGATCCTGAGTATTTGCCGAAAGGGATTATGAATGGAAAAGAGAGTAAGGGTGGTGGTGATTCCTTGTTTGAGAGTGTATGGAATGGTTTGCAAGATTTAAAGAGTGATGGAGTAGACGTGAGAGTGCCCGATAGTGTAGATGATTTAAGGAAGGAGGTAATGAATGAAGTGTGTAGGAAGCCTGAAAGCATTGGTATGGCAAAGGTGCGGAACTACATGAAAGAATTGAGAGCGATGTGTATGCAAGGGGTCCCGCCATTTCAGGAAGTGTTGATTGTAGTGAGTCGTTTGTATGGAGTGATTGTTTATGTGCACTTTGGTGGTGAGAGGCCGATTGTGTACAAGGATGAGAAGATGAAGGGTTTGAATCCTAATGTGGTACATCTGCAATGTTTGAGCAGTGTGCACTACAATTGGGTGATTGAAAAGTGTTCATATATAAGAGAGAAGAATGATTGTCTGGATGAAGATGAGTGTGTGGTGAGTGATGATATGGGAGTAAATGACAGTGTGGATATAAGTGCTGATGTTGGTGTGCTTGTTCCTTCAGTGTATTGCGAACATGGTGGACCTGATATGATGGAAGCGAGAGTGAAAGTTGGTGAAAGGTTGTTCTGTGGTTTGATTGATACTGGAGCGCAGGTGTCTTTAGTGAATGAGAGAATTCTGAGTAAGTATGATGAGTTTAAATGTTGCGAGCATAAACCTGTGAAGTTACGGATAAGTGGATTAGGGAATGGCTTGATAGTGGCATGGGAACAGGTTAGTCTGAAAGTGAGTTTGGGTAATGGTGTGAATGTGAAGCATGACTTTGTGATTCTGAAAGGTGAGCAAATGCCTTGTTGTTTCTTGCTTGGTGTAGACTTTATGAGATTGAATGATTTGTCTTTGGATGCTGATAAGGATTGTCTTATGAAAGGTGAATGTGAGGTGATGAGGTTGAGTGTGCAAAGAACGTTGTCAAGTTTTGCGGTATGATTGAGTTGGTCATGGATGATGAGAATGAGATTTTAAGTGATGATGATATTCTAGAGATGCAAGAGATGTGTCCTTTTGTTAGTGAGTTGAAGAGGTGTGTAATGATGCGTGTTGATTTGAATGAATGGCCAGAGTGTTTAAGTGATTTTAAAAGGTATGCTAAGAATTTTGTTGTTTGTATGGATGTTGTATATTTTGTGAGGCATGTGAAGGGTGGTGATGATATGTATGTACCTGTGATGTCCTTAGTTGGTATGATTGGTCTGGTGAAGGTTGTGCATGATAATTATGGGCATATGGGTAAGTTTAAGCTGTGGGAGTGTATGAAGGAGCGTGTGTTCCATCCGTTTCTGAGAACTGTTGTGAATGATGTTGCAACTACATGTGAAAGGTGTCAGAAGCGAAAGGTGCAAGGTGTGCAAGTGCAACCACCGATGTTGAAAGTTGATGCGAAAGAACCGTTTGAATTGGTAGTGATTGATTGTGTGTCTTTGCCGCGTACGAGTGCTGGGAATGTTGGTATGGTTGTTATGGTTGATCATAAAAGTAAGTTTGTGTATGCAGCGCCTGTGAGAGATAAAAGGAGTGTGACTGTTGCGCGTGTGGTTGAGCAGTTGTTTTTTCCTATGTGTGTATGGAAGCCTAGAAGATGTCTGAGTGATAATGGGCCTGAATTTGTAGGGGAAGTGTTTGAGCAAATGTTGAGAGAGAATGGTGTGGAGCATGTGAGAACAACTCCGTATGTACCGTCTTCAAATGGATTGGCTGAACGGACTATAAGAACCTTGTGTGAGATAATGAGAATGATGAGTACGACAGTGAATGACTGTGCTGTGTGTCTGGGGAGAGTGTTGTGGGCGTATAATTCAACTGTGCATAGTGCAACTGGAATGTCCCCATGTCAGTTTGTGATGAATTTTGAAAGGCGAGTGAAAGATAGGTTTCGTTTGAGTGAAAGTGAGCAGAGTGTATGGCGTGAAGCGCATGAAAGGTTCCATTCATTTGAATTAGGTACAAAAGTATTGAAGGAGAAAGAAGTGAAGGGTAGGTTGAATGTATCAAAGATGAGTGAGAAGTTTGATGGACCTTATAGAGTTGTGAGAGTTTGGGAAAATGGGGTAACGTATGTTTTGGAGAGTTTGAATGACGGCATGACTGAGAGAGTGCGGGCTCATCAGAGTCAGTTAAGGAGATGGAGGGAACCTCCTGACTACCTGGTGAGCCATCCAGTATATGGACTGTGTTGAGAGAGAGGTAAAGTGCATGATGATGAGAATGAATGTGATAGTATGGATCTGTCTGGGAAAGAGCTAGTCTTAGTCTCAAGGAGTAGAAAGCGTGCAAAGAAGGGTGAAAGGAAGAAGGCAAGTACGAATGAAAGTAAGTCTGAGCAGAGTGTTTCTGCTATGGGGGATCTTGAGAGGGAGATTGAGTTTTTGCGTAAACAGGTGAGTGATTTGGCTGGTATAAGTAGACGAGTGAGTGAGCTGCCTGTGCCTGATTTTTCTGGTTTTGGGAACAGTATGAATGATAGTGTGTTTGGGCAGAACGAACCTAGTGTGGCTGATTTTTCGGGTTTCATGAATGGTAATAGTAGGGATGAGTTTGATGTAGTGAATGATGAAGTGGCTGATTTTTCAGGTTTCTGGTGGGAACCAGTCGAAGGGGTTTCTGATATGCCTGTTGAGAATACAGGGGATGTGAGTGACCTGTCTGTTTCGCAAGAATGTACCTTGAGTTGGATGAGAGCTGTGAGTGAGAAGCTGATGAATGGGGGTATGAAGAGTGAGGGTTCTGAACGGAAGAGTATGAAAGAATTCTGTCGTGAGATGGGAGAACTGGTAATGAGGGCTAAGAGTATGGTTGATGAGATGATAAATAGTGACGATGAGACTGACAGGATGACTGACGAACAACCCCGACTAATTGCTACGCATAGCCAGGGACCAGTAGAAGAGTGTGAATGGGTGCAGAAGGGTGCGATTGAGCACAAGTGGTACCGTGAAGAGTGATTGAAAGGGTTTAGTGAGTGGCTGGTCGAATGGCTTAAGGAAGGAGGGGTGTGGTGGAGCGAATGTGAGTGTGTGTAAAAGGGCCATTCTCCCACCCCTTTTCTAAGTACCCTCTCCCTCCCTCTGTAAGAATGTGTGTGGGAATGGGAATGGGTTTGGTTTTTGTTTGTTTGTTTTTTATTGATTAGCATGTTATTATAAATTTTTTTTCTTATCTTTCCAGGCGCCATAATTTGGAAAGATAAGAGGGCAAGCACTTGTAAATTACCCTTGTAATTGAAGCTATAACTGTTATTATTATTATACCAAAGGCCATTAGTATAGGACAAGGGTTCCAGGCCATGTTCTGTCCTATTTGATTGTGTATAAAATAGTTTAGCTTTAACGAAGGAGGGCTTATTAGAGCCACACAACTCTAACAAGGTTACCTATCTTATAGTCCAAGCTCAGAGGTGCAATTTTGAATACAAAAATTTTGTAAGTAAAGGGACTGTATAATGTGAGCCCATCTTTTGTTGTTTATTGACTGTAGTAACCCAAATTTTATTTGGGTTGTTTGATTCTTATTGTTCCTAAAATCAATTAATACTAATTATAAGTGGGACTTATTTATTTTTTCTGATATATATATATAGGCTCATTGGGTGCACATTTACCCATATTTTTGTAAATATTGTATTTTTTTTTGTGTTAGTAAAGGACTGTACATACAATCCGTTTCATTCTCCTTCGATTTCTCACGTCCGGATTAGTGTAGGAAGCGGGTTGGATCGATTGGGGTTAGTCTAAATTTTTCGGCCCGCTACACCATGAGACAACAAATGTCATATATTCATGGGCACAATCAGCATAACAAGACTGAATCTTTATTTAAAGATATACTCACTCACTTTCATAACCCTTCTATCTCCCATCCTGATATGAGGGAAACTGGTTTGGAAAGCATTATAAATAACCTACCACATGATGCAATCTGCAATAGTTTATATTTTATATAGGATACCCATATTAGGTAATATATTTTAATTAGTAGATCTTTTGTTTTTCATGCATAAAATAGCTTAGAAGTAAAGCATAACTATTGATATATTTTATCCTAATTAGTTTAAAGATTGATCATAACCTGAAACTAACCTGGATCTTGTGTAGGTGGGTATTGTCCACCAGGAGGAGGGTATTGCCCAGGAGGAGGGTATTGTGGTCCAGGTGGGTATTGCCCTCCAGAAGGTGGGTATTGCCCTCCAGGAGGTGGGTATTGCCCTCCAGGAGGTGGGTATTGCCCTCCGGGAGGTGGGTATTGCCCTCCGGGAGGTGGGTATTGCCCTCCGGGAGGTGGATATTGCCCTCCGGGAGGTGGATATTGCCCTCCGGGAGGTGGATATTGCCCTCCGGGAGGTGGATATTGCCCTCCAGGAGGTGGATATTGCCCTCCAGGAGGTGGATATTGCCCTCCAGGAGGTGGGTATTGCCCTCCAGGAGGTGGGTACTGATCCCCAGAAGGGGGATAGCCATATGGCACCTGTGAATATCCTTGACTCATGAATGCTCTTCCTGAAAAACATTAAAAAATTAAGATTTTAAAAATGGTATTCTTTGAAATTTAGTACTTATCATGAAATGCTTCAATTTGGAGGGTTACTAAAATACAATCATTATTTTTGAAGCTCTGATTAACAGGAGCGTTCAATACAATCAAAACTGTAGTACATTGAGAGAGCTTTATTCAGAAGTGTGTAGGCTTCCATCTTTAGTCTGATGATATTTGAACTCCTAGTGAGGCCTTAAATACTTACAATCTGACAGAAGTTTGGCTAGAGCATCTCTCTCACTTCAGTGATTGGAATAATTTGCTTATTTTCATATTACAAAAATAGACAAGAGAGCAACACACCATGAGTATACATTGTAAAGCAGTGGTGTCAAACATATGGCATGAGATGGATTAATAGAGAATAAATCTCTGGAAATGTAAAAAAAAAACAACAAAAAAACAGTCTCTAGATCTAGAGGAGTTATGAATTTTCAAAAAAATAACCAAAATGCTTGTAAAAAATATTTTTGACATTCCTGGAAAACTTAACAGTAAGAAGCATTTTTCAACATCGTTAGGCTTTTTTTGTGTAATCATTTCCTGTGCACTCTCTTAATACAAAGCAATGTGCTTTGCAACCAAGTTTAGATGGAAACTTAGCAACTTTCTCACGCAATGGGTTTCCACCAATCAGTGCTTGAAAGCTTCGCTCAACGACACCTCAAGCTGGGCCCACCATAACTTGGGCAGTCTGGAAGTCACTTCTTTCACACAAGCATCTTGTCTTGCACAGTCTGAGAAATTTGAGTGACAACCCCCAAAATGTCTTTGTCAAAAAGAAAAGTAGACACAGAGTGCAGAGTTTTCCAGGAAAAATGGACTGAGTATTATTTTTTGAGAGAGGTGAATACAAAACCAGCGGGCTTGCTATGTAATCAACAAGTTTTAGTGCTTAAAGGATATAATATTCGGTGCTACTATGATACTCATCCTAAAGAAAAATATCACCATTTGCAAGGACAAGTAAGAAAAGTGAAGATAAATGAATGGTTAGCTGGTCTGAAGAAACAGCAGTCAGCATTTACTCACAGCCATGAGGTCAGTGATGCAACAGTAAAAGCTAGCTACATTATTGCTAACGAGTTGGTGCAAGCATCCAAGCCATTTTCTGATGGTGAGTTTGTGAAAACACGAATGCTGAAAGCTGCAGAGGTCAAGTGCCCTAAAAAGGAACCTACCTGAGGCACTAGTCCAGGCGCTGTTGGCCGAACAAGCAAATGTTGCTTTCAGGTACTTTCGAGCTCAACCTCCACAGAGGTTGAGCTCGCTATGCAAGTCTTTTTCTGCGTCCAGCTTAAAATCTTTGGCAGGAGCCGAAGCTCCTTTGGTGCTGTCCTCCTTTCAAGGAGTCAGCTTTAGGAACTCCAGAAGACAGCCTCATGACCACCTTCACATGTGTTATCTTCTGTGAGTCTTAACAACTCTGTGAGCAGAGGGGCTGTTTCACTTTACTGAAAAAAGTCACATTGGCGGAGGGAGGGGGCTTGGTTTTAGCCAAGGCTGGGTTTGAACCCACAATGAAGAAGCATGGTGCAGGTCTCTGCAATTGAGATACCTCACCATACACGATAGGGACTTGGAGTAACTTACACAGACTTTGGTTAAACCCAACTTAGCACATTTACAGGAACAATTGGCATTGCCAAAGTGGTGGCAGTAGTAGCACCACTGCGGCAGTTGGACAAATTCTTACATGCAGTAGTGATACCCACCATTGTAGACCAACTCAGAACCTGTTTTGTTTGAACATGAAGAAGAGTGTAACGGTTAGTCTCGAGGTCCCTCCCTACTTCATCATCAAATGTATATAGTAGGTCAACGGCTGTAGGGTAATGTTTTCTATCAGGGTTGGCAAAAAATGAAAAAGAAATTGAAAAAGAACCCCAGAACCTGGGTTTTATTTTTTTTTTCTCAAAAAACAAACATTAAAACCATTAAAATAAAAGATTTATTTTTTAAGAGCTCATCTGGCCACTGCCTTCTTGGGCATTAGTCACTGTATTAAAAACTGCCTAGTACTAGGCTACTTTGAAATCGAATTCAATAAGGCACACAAAAAACAACCCAAACAACACCAAAAATTTTAAAAAGGGGAAAAAACAACAAAACAAAACAAAAAAAAAACTTGAATACAATAATAGGGAGAAGGCCAGCCTCCCCACCAAAAGTCAACAAGTCCACCAGTCAATGTGCACGCACTCATCCGAAGTACAAGGGACAGGTGGTAGCCACCTCGCCCATCACGGTAGCGCAGTCGTTGCAATAGGGTGCAGGCGAGCGCTCCATCAAATAGGGATGCGTCACACGAGTGTGCCCGATTCGGAGACGACAGAAAGCAACCTGAAGCCGCCGCGGCATTGGGGGATAGGTCCATGGGAACAGTCGCGGCTCAATGGCACGCAACTTTAAGTTCCCTTCGACCGTCTCCCATCTTCTTTGCAAAGCAGTCCGAAGAGCTGCCCGTATTCCTGCCATGTAGTCGGTGTGAGGAAGAGCGAAACGCTGGTCCGGTCGCAGAGTCCTCGCGGACTCTTTGGCGCCCTCATTCCCCGCAATTCCTACATGTCCAGGAACCCAGCAGAAGATAATCTCGACATCTGCCCGGCTCGCCAAAACCGTGGCGTCACGGATATCGCGAAACAGGGGATGCGGAGATTCCAATGCCCCGAGAGCACTCAGGGCGCTTTGTGAGTCGCTATAGATCACAATCCGGTCTCCGAAACGGGCACGTCGCGAAATCTCCCGTTCCGAGTAGTGTATTGCCACCAGCTCGGCCGTGAAGACAGACGCAGCGCCTGGTAGAGCCCCGCTGACTTCAAACAGAGGGGATACGGCGTGGAAGCCGACCCCCTCTTGGGACTTGGAGCAATCCGTATACCCTCGCACGGTTCCAGCGTGACACGAGGTGTGCTCCAGAAAGGTCCAACGCAATACTCCCGGCGCCGTAAAAGCTTTGGGAGTAGAGGCGTGGCGACAAATAGCCAAATGTGGTACCCTCCAGGGTGGCGTCCTGGGCAGAACCAGGGGTGCCACCGGCCCGAGAGCTATATCTAGCTCTCGAAGGAGTTTCCTGGCCCTAAACCCAAAGGGCTTCGGGTATGACTGGCGTCTCTCGGCGGCATAGGCACCATCGAGATCAGCTGCGGATGCAGTGAGAGCTGTTGGCGACTGAGGGAGGCGCCGGACTCGCGCGTAAAGTAGAGTGATGCACTACACGCTGCGCAGAGCGAGTGGCATCTCCCCAACAACGACCAACAAGCTCTCAATGGGGAGGAGTGCGGAAGGCACCGGTCGCAAGGCGAAAGCCGATGTGGTGGATCGAATCCACCTTCCGCAATAAACGCTCGGGTGCGGATGCATAAAACTCGCATCCGTAGTCGAGATTCGAACGAACAAAGGATCGATAAAAAAGTAGGGCAGTAGCCCTGCCCTATCAGCGCCCCAAGCGCTGAACGTCACGGAACGGAGAATGTCCATGGCGCGGGTACAAGAGACCCTAAGGCTGCGAATATGAGCCTCCCAGGTGAGGCGTCGGTCGAATACAAGACCGAGGAAACGGTGCGATTCAACCACATCCAGGTGCACCCCATTAAGAAACAAATCTGGGTGGGGGTGAAGCCAAGGATGGCAGCACAAGTGCACCACCTTAGTCTTGGCCAAAGAAAACCGAAACCTGTGCGCTTCGGCATAGCGAGAGACGCGGTTCAATTTCCTGTTGGAGTCGACGCTCGAGATTTGGCATCTGGGCCGCGCCAAAAGAGATCGAAAGGTCGTCCACGTAGAGCGTAGCGAGAACATCTTTCGGCAGCACCGAGGTGATGCCGTTGATGCTTAGGGCAAAGATTTTTTTTTTTTTTTTAATTAAGGGGCTATCTGGCGACTGCCGACTTAGGCATTAGTCGCCGTAAACAAACAGCCTAGTTCTAGGCTACTTTAAAAATTAAACAGGAAACAATAAAAAGAGATAACAATAACAATAAAAAAGCAATAACAAAAACAACAACAACAATTAAACTGGGTTAAATGAAAGGGAGAAGGCCAGCCTCCCCCCAAAAGTTAATAAGTCAACTAGTCATGGTGCACGCACTCGTCCCGAGTACAAGGGACAGGCGGTAGCGACCCCGCCCATCCCGGTACCGGGACAGGTATCGTGCGCGAAGATCACCCAGACTGGGACATTCGACAAGAATGTGCCGAACAGTCTGGGGGACGACGCAGTCGTTGCAATAGGGCGCAGGCGAGCGCTCCATCAAGTAGCGATGCGTCACACGAGTGTGTCCGATTCGAAGACGACAGAAAGCAACCTGAAGCCGCCGCGGCATTGGGGGATAGGTCCATGGGAACAGTCGCGGCGCAATGGCACGCAACTTTAAGTTCCCTTCGACCGTCTCCCATCTTTGCAAAGCAGTCCGAAGAGCTGCCCGTATTCCTGCCATGTAGTCGGTGTGAGGAAGAGCGAAACGCTGGTCCGGTCGCAGAGTCCTCGCGGACTCTTTGGCGCCCTCATTCCCCGCAATTCCTACATGTCCAGGAACCCAGCAGAAGATAATCTCGACATCTGCCCGGCTCGCCAAAACCGTGGCGTCACGGATATCGCGAAACAGGGGATGCGGAGATTCCAATGCCCCGAGAGCACTCAGGGCGCTTTGTGAGTCGCTATAGATCACAATCCGGTCTCCGAAACGGGCACGTCGCGAAATCTCCCGTTCCGAGTAGTGTATTGCCACCAGCTCGGCCGTGAAGACAGACGCAGCGCCTGGTAGAGCCCCGCTGACTTCAAACAGAGGGGATACGGCGTGGAAGCCGAC
Organism: Ceratothoa steindachneri; assembly: GCA_963969495.1. NCBI lineage: Eukaryota > Metazoa > Arthropoda > Malacostraca > Isopoda > Cymothoidae > Ceratothoa > Ceratothoa steindachneri. The sequence goes on along the minus strand of OZ018317.1, from coordinate 80,913,190 downwards.
CCCCTCTTGGGAGTGGAGCAATCCGTATACCCTCGCACGGTTCCAGCGTGACACGAGGTGTGCTCCAGAAAGGTCGAACGCAATACTCCCGGCGCCGTAAAAGCTTTGGGAGTAGAGGCGTGGCGACAAATAGCCAAATGTGGTACCCTCCAGGGTGGCGTCCTGGGCAGAACCAGGGGTGCCACCGGCCCGAGAGCTATATCTAGCTCTCGAAGGATTTTTTTTTTTTTTATAGAGCCCATCTGGCAACTACCCACTTGGGCATAAGTCGCCGAAAAACACGACAGCCTAGAATTAGGCTACTTTAAAGTTAAAATATGAAAACTTAACAATCAATATAAATTGGAAAAACTTAACAATCGAAGCAATCTCCGGCAGCGGGGGGAGGTCCCCCTCACCCCGGTGCAGGAGAGTGCAACCTAAAACAAAACAATAAAAAAAAGGAACCTTAAATAAAGGGGAGAAGGCCGGCCTCCCCCAAAAAGTCAATAAGTCCACCAGTCATGGTGCACGCACTCGTCCCGAGTACAAGGGACAGGCGGTAGCGACCCCGCCCATCCCGGTACCGAGACAGGTATCGTGCGCGAAGATCACCCAGACTGGGACATTCGACAAGAATATGCCGAACAGTCTGGGGGACGACGCAGTCGTTGCAATAGGGCACATGCGAGCGCTCCACCAAGTAACGATGCGTCACACGAGTGTGTCCGATTCGAAGACGACAGAAAGCAACCTGAAGCCGCCGCGGCATTGGGGGATAGGTCCATGGGAACAGTCGCGGCGCAATGGCACGCAACTTTAAGTTCCCCTCGACCGTCTCCCATCTTCTTTGCCAAGCAGTCCGAAGAGCTGCCCGTATTCCTGCCATGTAGTCAGTGTGAGGAAGAGCGAAACGCTGGTCCGGTCGCAGAGTCCTCGCGGACTCTTTGGCGCGCTCATTCCCCGCAATTCCTACATGTCCAGGAGCCCAGCAGAAGATAATCTCGACATCTGCCCGGCTCGCCAAAACCGTGGCGTCACGGATATCGCGAAACAGGGGATGCGGAGATTCCAATGCCCCGAGAGCACTCAGGGCGCTTTGTGAGTCGCTATAGATCACAATCCGGTCTCCGAAACGGGCACGTCGCGAAATCTCCCGTTCCGAGTAGTGTATTGCCACCAGCTCGGCCGTGAAGACAGACGCAGCGCCTGGTAGAGCCCCGCTGACTTCAAACAGAGGGGATACGGCGTGGAAGCCGACCCCCTCTTGGGACTTGGAGCAATCCGTATACCCTCGCACGGTTCCAGCGTGACACGAGGTGTGCTCCAGAAAGGTCGAACGCAATACTCCCGGCGCCGTAAAAGCTTTGGGAGTAGAGGCGTGGCGACAAATAGCCAAATGTGGTACCCTCCAGGGTGGCGTCCTGGGCAGAACCAGGGGTGCCACCGGCCCGAGAGCTATATCTAGCTCTCGAAGGAGTTTCCTGGCCCTAAACCCAAAGGGCTTCGGGTATGACTGGCGTCTCTCGGCGGCATAGGCACCATCGAGATCAGCTGCGGATGCAGTGAGAGCTGTTGGCGACTGAGGGAGGCGCCGGACTCGCGCGTAAAGTAGAGTGATGCACTACACGCTGCGCAGAGCGAGTGGCATCTCCCCAACAACGACCAACAAGCTCTCAATGGGGAGGAGTGCGGAAGGCACCGGTCGCAAGGCGAAGGCCGGTGTGGTGGATCGAATCCACCTTCCGCAATAAACGCTCGGCTGCGGATGCATAAAACTCGCATCCGTAGTCGAGTTCCTTCGAACAAAGGATAGATAAAAAAGTAAGGCGGTAGCCCTATCAGCGCCCCAAGCGCTGAACGTCACGGAACGGAGAATGTCCATGGCGCGGGTACAAGAGACCCTAAGGCTGCGAATGTGAGCCTCCCAGGTGAGGTGTCGGTCGAATACAAGACCAAGGAAACGGTGCGACTCAACCACATCCAGGCGCACCCCATTAAGAAACAAATCTGGGTCGGGGTGAAGCCGTGGATGGCGGCAGAAGTGCACCACCTTAGTCTTGGCCAAAGAAAACCGAAACCTGTGCGCTTCGGCATAGCGAGAGACGCGGTTCAATGCCTGTTGGAGTCGGCGCTCCAGAGTTGGCATCTGGGCCGCGCCAAAAGAGATCGAAAGGTCGTCCACGTAGAGCGTAGCGAGAACATCTTCCGGCAGCACCGAGGTGATGCCGTTGATGCTCAGGGCAAAGAGTGTGACACTGAGGACACTTCCCTGCGGGACACCCTCTTCCTGCTCCTTTGGGCCGGAGAGGGCTCCCCCCACCCGTACGCGGAATCGACGATCTCGCAAAAATTCAGATATAAACATTGGGAGGCGTCCCCTCGCCCCCATCGTGTGGAGAGTCTCCATGATACCGTATCGCCATGCGGTATCATAGGCCTTCTCCAGATCAAAAAACACCGTGGCGTAGTGCTGTCTACGAAGGAAAGCCTCGCAGACGGCATTTTCCAGTCGGAGCAGAGCATCCGACGTGGAGTGGAACTTACGGAAGCCGCACTATGCAGAAGACAGATGGCCTCCGCTGTCCAGGAAATAGGCTAATCTAACATTTACCAATTTCTCCATCAACTTGCACACGCAAGAGGTTAGAGAGATTGGGCGGAATCCGGTCGGAGTAGAGTGATCTCTCCCCGGCTTGCGAAAGGCGAGCACAGTAGCGATTCGCCAGGAGTCTGGGAGAAGACCTTCCACCCAGATCCTGTTGAACAAATCTAACAGAAAGGCCATGCCTCGCTCACCCAGGTGTCGAAGCATGGCGTACGGGACATCGTCCGGACCATGGGCGGTGTCCGCGCACGAAGCGAGAGCGGAGCGCAACTCACTCACAGTAAACTTGTCGTTGAAGGGTTCTCCGCCTCTGGAGGTAAAGTCCAGCCGGAGGCCTTCCGCGACATCACGACGTGCATTGAATGCTGGCGGAGCAGCATCACGGCTAGAGAATGCGGAAAAAGCGGTCGCTAAGGATTCCGCCACGGACGCGGGGTCCGAGATTGCAGTCCCATTCTCCTGGAGAACGGGAGGGGGGTCCTGCGAGAACTTGCCCCGAATCCTTTTGACTCGCTTCCACACCTCAGCTAAAGGGGTCTTCCCGTTAAGTGAAGACACGTATGCCCGCCAAGAAGAGCGGCGGGCGTGCTTCGAAATATACCGGAACCTAGCCCTAGCCCGACGAAATTCAGCGACAGTGAAATCGTTCGGGCGGCGCTTATAGCGCATGTAGGCATAACGCTTCTGTTTGAGGGCCGTCTCACACTCGGCCGACCACCATGGGAGTGGTCGGCGTGCAAAACGGCCAGACGTCCTAGGAATAGTAGTCAGGCCCACGGCGATGAGGTTGCCGGAGAAGAACTCAACGGCCTCATCTACCGACCTAAACTCCTCGACTGAGATAGAGAATTCAGTCATTTCCTGAAATGCAGGCCACCGCGCCCGCGCCAAGCACCACCGAGGTGGTCTCTCAGGCGGCAGTTGCCCTGAAAATGATATTTGAATGGGAAAGTGATCACTACCATGGAGGTCATCGACCACCCCCCAATCAAAAACAGGCTGTGCATCCGAAGAGCACAAAGATAGGTCAAGGCAAGAAAATGAAGCGGTTCTCGGACAGTGATGCGTAAACTCATCCACGTTTAGGACACCCATCTCAAGCTCTTCGATCAGATCGGCAAGGACTTGTCCCCTGGGATTTATGGAGTAATCTCCCCAGAGAGGATGCCTGCCGTTCAGATCTCCAAGCAAGAGATAGGGCCTCGGCAACCGTGCCACGACGCGGCGGAAGTCCCCCGCGTCGAAGTCAGCTGACGGTGGAATGTACGCAGAAATGATAGTATACCTCCTATCCAGGTGCAGCTGCACAGCCACTGCCTGAAAGGAGGTATCTAAAGAGAAAGGAAGAACGGAGACATCATGCCGGGTGTAAACTGCGCACCCCCCAGCCCGGCCATCCCGCGGTGGTGGGGTCGCAAGACCCTTATACCCCGGGAGGGCAGGGAGGGGGCACGAACCTAGCATGGTCTCCTGCAAAAAAATAGCTAACGGGGAACGGGACGAGACGAGCCTCCGCAGCTCCTCCCAGTTGGCCCGGAGTCCACGGCAATTCCATTGAAGGAATATGCCCTCCAGGCCTAGCTCGGAGGAGACGCGGGGGCCCTCCTCGAATTGAAGACCCTCACGGGAATGGCCGTACGCTTCCCGGGGGCAGAACCCCGGGCGCTGTTGGCCGGACAAAGCGCTGAAGGCGCTGTCGCCTTCGAGGACTTATTGGGGGAGGTTGGGCTCGCCATGCGAGTCTTTTCCTCCCTCCGCCTCGAAACCTTAGGCGGGCGTTGCGGCTTCCGAGGCGGGGGGCCCTCTTTTCGAGGAACCACCGTCTCCGAGCAACTCGCTCCACCTCGGGGCGTGGGCGAAGGAGCCGAAGCTCCTTTGTTGCTGTCCTCCTTTCGGGGGACAGCTTTAGGAACCCCGGAAGATGGCCTAGCGACCATCTTCAGGGGTGTTGCCTCCTGTGAGTCTAACGACTCGGTGGAGGCGCGTGGCCGTTTCGCCTTACGGGAAACGGTCACGCTGGGGGAAGAGGGGGGAGCCCTGGTTTTAGCCGGGGCAGGGTATGAACCCTTTTTTCCGCCAGCTTTACCAGGGGAGCGCCCGGGTTGGGTAGAGCCCGCAGAAGGGCTCCGAATGGGCGCGGAAACAACCGTGCTCGTTGGCCTGGATGGGCCAGGAGCAGAGGGTGCATTCCTAACTATTGAGGCATACGACGTCCCAGGCAGAGCCGGGCGCGCCAGGACCAAGTCCTTTGCCTCGCGGAATGAGAGTCGATCCTGGGCCTGAACGGCCAGGATTTCTTTCTCAAGGAGATATGCACCACATTGCTTCGAAGAAGAAGGGTGCGGCTCTCCGCAATTGACACACTTGGCCACACACGATTTGGACTTATCGTGTGCGACCTTGGAGCAATTTACACAGACTTCGGGTGACCCCGACTTTGCACGTCTACATGAGCGATTCGTATGGCCGAAGCGGTGACAGTAATAGCACCGCCGCGGCAGTGGCACGAATGCCTTCACGCGGTAGCGGTACCAACCGGCACGCACCGACTCAGGGAGCTTGTCACAGTCGAACGTGACGAAGAGTGTAGGGGTGGGTCTCGAGGCCCCTCCCTGTTTTCTAATCACACGTTCGACCTTGACCGCCCCATGGTCGGCCAGCTCTAAGGTGATGTCTTCAATGGAGTAGTCAACGAGTTCCCTCGCATAAACTACTCCTTTCACAAAGTTCATGGTAGAGTGCGGCGTCACACTCACCGGGGTGCCATGAAGTGTCCGAAGAGCACTAATCTTGGCCGCCTCGGCGGGATTCGCCGCATTCGCCAGAAGGCTCCCGTCCGAGAAACGGGTTACCTTCGGCTCTCTACCAATTGCACTAGCTAATCCTCTCCGCTGATGGATCATGTTGCCCTTGGACAACATGGTGCCATCAGTGGAGCGAATAACGAGGAAGCGTTTGAAGCCAGCGGGCTCGAAAACGCCAGGTAACCTCTGAATCAGGGGCCCCGATGTCATCGAGGCTCCGCCCTGTGCACTCTTGGTAGTAGTCTTCTTTGTCAGGGGCTCCGCAACCGGGGGGGCAGAGGGGGCGGATGTGCCGATCTTGGCTTGGTCGCTTGCCAGAGTGGCAGCAGACCCATCCGTCCCCGCAGCCCCCGCGGATGGAGAGGAGCCCCGAGTCTTTTTTGTCTTTTTAGTCTTTTTCGGAGAGGAGGGCGGGGAATGAACCCGCTTTTCAACTCCGCCGGCAGAAGTCCCCAGGCCGCTTTTCAACTCCGCCGGCAGAAGTCCCCAGGCCAGATGGACCGGCCTCAGCCAGGTCCCTCTCCGAAATGGAGAAGGTCCTGGTTGTCGTAGGGGCACCTCTCGGAGGAGATCCCTCCACTCCTTTTACTGCCTCGGAGCCCTCAGCCATTTGAGGAGGACCTTGCATTGGGGCGGATTCAGGTTCGGTGCTTGGCGCCGAGCCCGAATTCCCCCCCCATGGAAGGCCCTACCGTCTGAGGCTGGGTCTCCTCAAAGACCATGTTTATCACAGGAGGGGCCTCCAGTTGGCCATCCCCTCCCAGGACATCACAGGTCCCCTTGGCAGTGTCGCCAGTCTTGTGTGGGGAGGCACAGGCCTTGACCCCAGCAAGGTTTAAAATTCTTGCCAGCAGGTCTTTTGAGGGAAGCGACCGAAGGGGCCTGGCTTCCCTCTCCCCCCTAAGGGGGTTTGCCCTACCGAGCCGCTTTGATGGGGAGCGGCTGGCTAAGGGCTGCCTGCTGGCTTTCTTGGCAGTCCCCTTGGAAAGAAAAGAGGGGACTGCCGCTGGGAAAAGGGAGGTGCCCGAAAGCACCTCCAGAGAAGGGGGTGAGGGGGAGTCCCCGCACCCGTAGGCGAAGGAGAGGAGTAAGCCTCCTCTCCGGTTAGAGAAATATGGAGGGTCCCCTGTGCAAGCACAGGGGGGGACCTCCATTTTTTTTGCTGGAGCTGCCCGAGGGCGGCTCCGTCGATGGAACAGGGGAAGTTGAGGGTTGGATTTGTTTTGTTTTTTTATCATCATTGGGCATGGTGACCCTTTTTTAAACACGGGATGCAATCCCGCACACCTCTCGCAGTAGCCCGCACTGCGAGAGGTGCTTACATGCCCGGCCGAGCCAGGCGCGGCCATTTGGGACCACCCCTCCGCCTGGTGGCCTGGCAGTCCATCGGCATGGCGGCTCCACCTTAGACACGGCGTAAAAATTAATAGATTGTGAAGAGGAGAGGAAAAGGGATGTGAGGAAGGTATAGGTGGGGATGAAGCAGGTAGTTAAAAACCAGCCACCCCAGACCGGAGCTCAGGGGTTAGGGAACATTGTCCCCCACCCCCTCAGCCCCGATGCGGGACGGTTGGCTGAAAGGAAGGTCAGCATCTACCCTGTGAAATTAGAGGCTGACCAGAGAAAGTTCTGGGAGAGGTTGTGTGAAAAGAGAGGAAACAAGTGTTTTGAAGGAAGGAAGAGGCTAAGCTGGGGCCGGACGGGGTGCTGAGTCCCGTCAGCACGGCGGCCAAGATGGCAAATCGCCGCGCCCCTTACGGGGGCTCAGGGCAAAGAGTGTGACACTGAGGACACTTCCCTGCGGGACACCTTCTTCCTGCTCCTTTGGGCCAGGGAGGGCTCCCCCCACCCGTATGCGGAATCAACGATCTCGCAAAAATTCAAGTATAAACATTGGGGGGCGTCCCCTCGCCCCCATCGTGTGGAGTCTCCATGATACCGTATCGCCATGCGGTATCATAGGCCTTCTCCAGATCGAAAAAGATCGTGGCGTAGTGCTGTCTACGAAGGAGAGCCTCGCAGACGGCATTTTCCAGTCGGAGCAGAGCATCCGACGTGGAATGTAACTTGCGGAAGCCGCACTGTGCAGAAGAAAGATGGCCTCCGGTGTCCCGGAAAAAGGCTAATCTAACATTTACCAATTTCTCTATCAACTTGCACACGCAAGAGGTTAGAGAGATTGGGCGGAAACCGGTCGGAGTAGAGTGATCTCTCCACGGTTTGCGAAAGGCGAGCACAGTAGCGATTCGCCAGGAGTCTGAGAGAAGACCCTCCACCCAGATCCTGTTGAACAAATCTAACAGAAAGGCCATGCCTCGCTCACCCAGGTGTCGAAGCATGGCGTACGGGACATCGTCCGGACCATGGGCGGTGTCCACGCACGAAGCGAGAGCGGAGCGCAACTCACTCACAGTAAACTTGTCGTTGAAGGGTTCTCCGCCTCTGGAGGTAAAGTCCAGCCGGCGGCCTTCCGCGACATCACGACGTGCATTGAATGCTGGCGGAGCAGCATCCGGGCTAGAGAATGCAACAAAAGCGGTCGCTAAGGATTCCGCCACCGACGCGGGGTCCGAGATTGCGGTCCCATTCTCCTGGAGAATGGGAGGGGGGTCCTGCGAGAACTTGCCCCGAATCCTTTTGACTCGCTTCCACACATCAGCTAAAGGGGTCTTCCCGTTAAGTGAAGACACGAATGCCCGCCAAGAAGAGCGGCGGGCGTGCTTCGAAATATACCGTAATCTAGCCCGACGAAATTCAGCGACAGTGAAATCGTTCGGGCGGCGCTTATAGCACAGGTAGGCATAACGCTTCTGTTTGAGGGCCGTCTCACACTCGGCCGACCACCATGGGAGTGGTCGGCGTGCAAAACGGCCAGACGTCCTAGGAATAGTAGTCAGGCCCACGGCGATGAGGTTGCCGGAGAAGAACTCAACGGCCTCATCTACCGACCTAAACTCCTCAACTGAGATAGAGAATTCAGTCATTTCCTGAAATGCAGGCCACCGCGCCCGCGCCAAGCACCACCGAGGTGGTCTCTCAGGCGGCAGTTGCCCTGAAAATGATATTTGAATGGGAAAGTGATCACTACCATGGAGGTCATCGACCACCCCCCAATCAAAATCAGGCTGTGCATCCGAAGAGCACAAAGATAGGTCAAGGCAAGAAAATGAAGCGGTTCTCGGACAGTGATGCGTAAACTCATCCACGTTTAGGACACCCATCTCAAGCTCTTCGATCAGATCGGCAAGGACTTGTCCCCTGGGATTTATGGAGTAATCTCCCCAGAGAGGATGCCTGCCATTCAGATCTCCAAGCAAGAGATAGGGCCTCGGCAACAGTGCCACGACGCGGCGGAAGTCCCCCGCGTCGAAGTCAGCTGACGGTGGAATGTACGCAGAAATGATAGTATACCTCCTATCCAGGTGCAGCTGCACAGCCACTACCTGAAAGGAGGTATTTAGAGAAAGGGAGAACGGAGACATCATGCCGGGTGTATACCGCGCATCACCCAGCCCGGCCATCCCGCAGTGGTGGGGTCGCAAGACCCTTATACCCCGGGAGGGCGGGAAGGGCGCACGCGCCTAGCATGGTCTCCTGCCAAAAGATAGCTAACGGGGAACGGGACGAGACGAGTCTCCGCAGATCCTCTCAGTTGGCCCAGAGTCGACGGCAATTCCATTGAAGGAATATGCCCTCCAGGCCTAGCTCGGAGGAGACGCGGGGGCCCTCCTCGAACTGAAGACCCTCACGGGAATGGCCGTACGATTCCCGGGGGCAGAACCCCGGGCGCTGTTAGCCGGCCAAAGCGCTGAAGGCGCTGTCGCCTTCGAGGACTTATTGGGGGAGGTTGGGCTCGCCATGCGAGTCTTTTCCTCCCTCCGCCTCGAAACCTTAGGCGGGCGTTGCGGCTTCGGAGGCGGGGGGCCCTCTTTTCGAGGAACCACCGTCTTCGAGCCACTCGCTCCACCTCGGGGCGTGGGCGAAGGAGCCGAAGCTCCTTTGTTGCTGTCCTCCTTTCGGGGGACAGCGTTAGGAACCCCGGAAGATGGCCTAGCGACCATCTTCAAGGGTGTTGCCTCCTGTGAGTCTAACGACTCGGTGGAGGCGCGTGGCCGTTCGCCTTACGGGAAACGGTCCCGCTGGGACAAGAAAGGGGAGCCCTGGTTTTAGCCGGGGCTGGGTGTGAACCCTTTTTGCCGCCAGCTTTACCAGGGAAGCGCCCGGGTTGAGTAGAGCCTACAGAAGGGGTCCGAATGTGCGCGGAAACAACCGTGCTCGTTGGTCTGGATGGGCCAGGATTTTTTTTTTTTTTTTATAGAGCCCATCTGGCAACTACCCACTTGGGCATAAGTCGCCGAAAAACACGACCGCCTAGAATTAGGCTACTTTAAAGTTAAAATATGAAAACTTAACAATCAATATAAATTGGAAAAACTTAACAATCGAAGCAATCTCCGGCAGCGGGGGGAGGTCCCCCTCACCCCGGTGCATGAGAGTGCAACCTAAAACAAAACAATAACAAAAAAAAGGAACCTTAAATAAAGGGGAGAAGGCCGGCCTCCCCCAAAAAGTCAATAAGTCCACCAGTCATGGTGCACGCACTCGTCCCGAGTACAAGGGACAGGCGGTAGCGACCCCGCCCATCCCGGTACCGAGACAGGTATCGTGCGCGAAGATCACCCAGACTGGGACATTCGACAAGAATATGCCGAACAGTCTGGGGGACGACGCAGTCGTTGCAATAGGGCACATGCGAGCGCTCCACCAAGTAACGATGCGTCACACGAGTGTGTCCGATTCGAAGACGACAGAAAGCAACCTGAAGCCGCCGCGGCATTGGGGGATAGGTCCATGGGAACAGTCGCGGCGCAATGGCACGCAACTTTAAGTTCCCCTCGACCGTCTCCCATCTTCTTTGCCAAGCAGTCCGAAGAGCTGCCCGTATTCCTGCCATGTAGTCAGTGTGAGGAAGAGCGAAACGCTGGTCCGGTCGCAGAGTCCTCGCGGACTCTTTGGCGCCCTCATCGGCGCGCTCATTCCCCGCAATTCCTACATGTCCAGGAACCCAGCAGAAGATAATCTCGACATCTGCCCGGCTCGCCAAAACCGTGGCGTCACGGATTTCGCGAACCAGGGGATGCGGAGATTCCAATGCCCCGAGAGCACTCAGGGCGCTTTGTGAGTCGCTATAAATCACAATCCGGTCTCCGAACCGGGCACGTCGCGTAATCTCCCGTACCGAGTGGTGTATTGCCACCAGCTCGGCCGTGAAGACAGACGCAGCGCCTGGTAGAGCCCCGCTGACTTCCAACAGAGGGGATACGGCGTGGAAGCCGACCCCCTCTTGGGACTTGGAGCCATCCGTATACACTGGCACGGTACCAGCGTGACACGATGTGTGCTCCAAAAAGGTCGAACGCAATACTCCCGGCACAGTACAAGCTTTGGGAGCAGAGGCGTGGCGACAAATAGCCAAATGTGGTACCCTCCAGGGTGGCGTCCTGGGCAGAACCAGGGGCGCCACCGGCCCGAGAGCTATATCTACCTCTCGAAGGAGTTTCCTGGCCCTAAACCCAAAGGGCTTAGGGTATGACTGGCGTCTCTCGGCGGCATAGGCACCATCGAGATCAGCTGCGGATGCAGTGAGAGCTGTTGGCGACTGAGGGAGGCGCCGGGCTCGCGCGTACAGGCGAGTGATGCACTGCACGCGGGGCAGAGCGAGTGGCATCTCCCCAGCATCGACCAACAGGCTCTCAATGGGGAAAGTGCGGAAGGCACCGGTCGCAAGGCGAAGGCCGGTGTGGTGGATCGAATCCACCTTCCGCAATAAACGCTCGGCTGCGGATGCATAAAACTCGCATCCGTAGTCGAGCTTCGAGCGAACAAAGGATCGATAAAAAAGTAAGGCGGTAGCCCTATCAGCGCCCCAAGCGCTGAACGTCACGGAACGGAGAATGTCCATGGCGCGGGTACAAGAGACCCTAAGGCTGCGAATGTGAGCCTCCCAGGTGAGGCGTCGGTCGAATACAAGACCAAGGAAACGGTGCGACTCAACCACATCCAGGCGCACCCCATTAAGAAACAAATCTGGGTCGGGGTGAAGCCGTGGATGGCGGCAGAAGTGCACCACCTTAGTCTTGGCCAAAGAAAACCGAAACCTGTGCGCTTCGGCATAGCGAGAGACGCGGTTCAATGCCTGTTGGAGTCGACGCTCCAGAGTTGGCATCTGGGCCGCGCCAAAAGAGATCGAAAGGTCGTCCACGTAGAGCGTAGCGAGAACATCTTCCGGCAGCACCGAGGTGATGCCGTTGATGCTCAGGGCAAAGAGTGTGACACTGAGGACACTTCCCTGCTCCTTTGGGCCGGAGAGGGCTCCCCCCACCCGTACGCGGAATCGACGATCTCGCAAAAATTCAGATATAAACATTGGGAGGCGTCCCCTCGCCCCCATCGTGTGGAGAGTCTCCATGATACCGTATCGCCATGCGGTATCATAGGCCTTCTCCAGATCAAAAAACACCGTGGCGTAGTGCTGTCTACGAAGGAAAGCCTCGCAGACGGCATTTTCCAGTCGGAGCAGAGCATCCGACGTGGAGTGGAACTTACGGAAGCCGCACTGTGCAGAAGACAGATGGCCTCCGCTGTCCAGGAAATAGGCTAATCTAACATTTACCAATTTCTCCATCAACTTGCACACGCAAGAGGTTAGAGAGATTGGGCGGAAACCGGTCGGAGTAGAGTGATCTCTCCCCGGCTTGCGAAAGGCGAGCACAGTAGCGATTCGCCAGGAGTCTGGGAGAAGACCTTCCACCCAGATCCTGTTGAACAAATCTAACAGAAAGGCCATGCCTCGCTCACCCAGGTGTCGAAGCATGGCGTACGGGACATCGTCCGGACCATGGGCGGTGTCCGCGCACGAAGCGAGAGCGGAGCGCAACTCACTCACAGTAAACTTGTCGTTGAAGGGTTCTCCGCCTCTGGAGGTAAAGTCCAGCCGGCGGCCTTCCGCGACATCACGACGTGCATTGAATGCTGGCGGAGCAGCATCACGGCTAGAGAATGCGGAAAAAGCAGTCGCTAAGGATTCCGCCACGGACGCGGGGTCCGAGATTGCGGTCCCATTCTGCTGGAGAACGGGAGGGGGGTCCTGCGAGAACTTGCCCCGAATCCTTTTGACTCGCTTCCACACCTCAGCTAAAGGGGTCTTCCCGTTAAGTGAAGACACGTATGCCCGCCAAGAAGAGCGGCGGGCGTGCTTCGAAATATACCGGAACCTAGCCCTAGCCCGACGAAATTCAGCGACAGTGAAATCGTTCGGGCGGCGCTTATAGCGCATGTAGGCATAACGCTTCTGTTTGAGGGCCGTCTCACACTCGGCCGACCACCATGGGAGTGGTCGGCGTGCAAAACGGCCAGACGTCCTAGGAATAGTAGTCAGGCCCACGGAGATGAGGTTGCCGGAGAAGAACTCAACGGCATCATCTACCGACCTAAACTCCTCGACTGAGATAGAGAATTCAGTCATTTCCTGAAATGCAGGCCACCGCGCCCGCGCCAAGCACCACCGAGGTGGTCTCTCAGGCGGCAGTTGCCCTGAAAATGATATTTGAATGGGAAAGTGATTACTACCATGGAGGTCATCGACCACCCCCCAATCAAAATCAGGCTGTGCATCCGAAGAGCACAAAGATAGGTCAAGGCAAGAAAATGAAGCGGTTCTCGGACAGTGATGCGTAAACTCATCCACGTTTAGGACACCCATCTCAAGCTCTTCGATCAGATCGGCAAGGACTTGTCCCCTGGGATTTATGGAGTAATCTCCCCAGAGAGGATGCCTGCCATTCAGATCTCCAAGCAAGAGATAGGGCGTTGCCGCCACGACGCGGCGGAAGTCCCCCGCGTCGAAGTCAGCTGACGGTGGAATGTACGCAGAAATGATAGTATACCTCCTATCCAGGTGCAGCTGCACAGCCACTACCTGAAAGGAGGTATTTAGAGAAAGGGAGAACGGAGACATCATGCCGGGTGTATACCGCGCATCACCCAGCCCGGCCATCCCGCAGTGGTGGGGTCGCAAGACCCTTATACCCCGGGAGGGCGGGAAGGGCGCACGCGCCTAGCATGGTCTCCTGCCAAAAGATAGCTAACCGGGAACGGGACGAGACGAGTCTCCGCAGATCCTCTCAGTTGGCCCAGAGTCGACGGCAATTCCATTGAAGGAATATGCCCTCCAGGCCTAGCTCGGAGGAGACGCGGGGGCCCTCCTCGAACTGAAGACCCTCACGGGAATGGCCGTACGATTCCCGGGGGCAGAACCCCGGGCGATGTTAGCCGGCCAAAGCGCTGAAGGCGCTGTCGCCTTCGAGGACTTATTGGGGGAGGTTGGGCTCGCCATGCGAGTCTTTTCCTCCCTCCGCCTCGAAACCTTAGGCGGGCGCTGCGGCTTCGGAGGCGGGGGGCCCTCTTTTCGAGGAACCACCGTCTTCGAGCCACTCGCTCCACCTCGGGGCGTGGGCGAAGGAGCCGAAGCTCCTTTGTTGCTGTCCTCCTTTCGGGGGACAGCTTTAGGAACCCCGGAAGATGGCCTAGCGACCATCTTCAGGGGTGTTGCCTCCTGTGAGTCTAACGACTCGGTGGAGGCGCGTGGCCGTTTCGCCTTACGGGAAACGGTCACGCTGGGGGAAGAGGGGGGAGCCCTGGTTTTAGCCGAGGCAGGGTATGAGCCCTTTTTGCCGCCAGCTTTACCAGGGGAGCGCCCGGGTTGGGTAGAGCCCGCAGAAGGGCTCCGAATGGGCGCGGAAACAACCGTGCTCGTTGGCCTGGATGGGCCGGGAGCAGAGGGTGCCTTCCTAACTATTGAGGCATATGACGTCCCAGGCAGAGCCTGGCGCGCCAGGACCAAGTCCTTTGCCTCGCGGAATGAGAGTCGATCCTGGGCCTGAACGGCCAGGATTTCTTTCTCAAGGAGATATGCACCACATTGCTTCGAAGAAGCAGGGTGCGGCTCTCCGCAATTGACACACTTGGCCACACACGATTTGGACTTATCGTGTGCGACCTTGGAGCAATTTACACAGACTTCGGGTGACCCCGACTTTGCACGTCTACATGAGCGATTCGTATGGCTGAAGCGGTGACAGTAATAGCACCGCCACGGCAGTGGCACAAATGCCTTCACGCGGTAGCGGTACCAACCGGCACGCACCGACTCAGGGAGCTTGTCACAGTCGAACGTGACGAAGAGTGTAGGGGTGGGTCTCGAGGCCCCTCCCTGTTTTCTCATCACACGTTCGACCTTGACCGCCCCATGGTCGGCCAGCTCTAAGGTGATGTCTTCAATGGAGTAGTCAACGAGTTCCCTCGCATAAACTACTCCTTTCACAAAGTTCATGGTAGAGTGCGGCGTCACACTCACCGGGGTGCCATGAAGTGTCCGAAGAGCACTAATCCTGGCCGCCTCGGCGGGATTCGCCGCATTCGCCAGAAGGCTCCCGTCCGAGAAACGGGTTACCTTCGGCTCTCTACCAATTGCACTAGCTAATCCTCTCCGCTGATGGATCATGTTGCCCTTGGACAACATGGTGCCATCAGTGGAGCGAATAACGAGGAAGCGTTTGAAGCCAGCGGGCTCGAAAACGCCAGGTAACCTCTGAATCAGGGGCCCCGATGTCATCGAGGCTCCGCCCTGTGCACTCTTGGTAGTAGTCTTCTTTGTCAGGGGCTCCGCAACCGGGGGGGCAGAGGGGGCGGATGTGCCGATCTTGGCTTGGTCGCTTGCCAGAGTGGCAGCAGACCCATCCGTCCCCGCAGCCCCCGCGGATGGAGAGGAGCCCCGAGTCTTTTTGGTCTTTTTCTTTTTCGGAGAGGAGAGCGGGGAATGAACCCGCTTTTCACCTCCGCCGGCAGAAGTCCCCAGGCCAGATGGACCAGCCTCAGCCAGGTCCCTCTCCGAAATGGAGAAGGTCCTGGTTGTCGTAGGGGCACCTGTCGGAGGAGATCCCTCCCCTCCTTCTACTGCCTCGGAGCCCTCAGCCATTTGAGGAGGACCTTGCATAGGGGCGGATTCGGGTTCGGTGCTTGGCGCCGAGCCCGAATTCCCCCCCATGGAAGGCCCTACCGTCTGGGGCTGGGTCTCCTCAAGGACCATGTCTATCACAGGAGGGGCCTCCAATTGGCCATCCCCTCCCAGGACATCGCAGGTCCCCTTGGCAGTGTCGCCAGTCTTGTATGGGGAGGCACAGGCCTTGACCCCGGCAAGGTTTAAAATTCTTGCCAGTAGGTCTTTTGAGGGAAGCGACCGAAGGGGCCTGGCTTCCCTCTCCCCCCTAAGGGGGTTTGCCCTACCGAGCCGCTTTGATGGGAAGCGGCTGGCTAAGGGCTGCCTGCTGGCTTTCTTGGCAGTCCCCTTGAAAAGAAAAGATGGGACTGCCGCTGGGAAAAGGGAGGTGCCCGAAAGCACCTCCAGAGAAGGGGGTGAGGGGGAGTCCCCTGCACCCGTAGGCGAAGGAGAGGAGTAAGCCTCCTCTCCGGTTAGAGAAATATGGAGGGTCCCCTGTGCCAGCACAGGGGTGGGGACCTCCATTTTTTCGGTGGAGCTGCCCAAGGGCGGCTCCGTCGATGAGCAAGGGGGAGTTAAAGGGGTTTGGGTTTTTTTTTTTTGTTCATCTATGGGCATGGTGACCCTATTTTTGCCACGGGACGCAATAGCTCATCACCCCTCGCAGTAGCCCGCACTGCGAGAGGTGCTTACAAGCCCGGCAGAGCCAGGCGCCGCCATTCGGGACCACCCCTCCCGCCTGGTGGCCTGGCAGTCCATCGGCATGGCGGCTCCACCTTGGACACAGCGTAAAAAATATAGGTTGTGAAGAGGAGAGGAAAAGGGATGTGAGGAAGGTATGGGTGGGGATGAAGCAGGTTGTTAAAAAAAAACCATCCCGAACCGGAGCTCAGGGGTTAGGGGACAATATCCCCTCCCCCCTCAGCCCCGATCCGGGGTGGTTGGCTTGAGAAGAAGGTCAGCATTCTACCCTTTGAAATTAGAGGCTGACCAGAGAAAGTTGTGGGAGAGGTTGTATGAAAAGCGACAAGGTAGGGGAGAAATCGGGCTATCTGAAGGAAGGAAGAGAGGCTAAGCTGGGGCCGGACGGAGCGCTGGATCCCGTCAGCACGGCGGCCAGGATAGCAAATCGCCGCGCCCCTTACGGGGGGATGGGCCAGGAGCAGAGGGTGTCTTTCTAACTATTGAGGCATATGACGTCCCAGGCAGAGCCGGGCCGCCAGGACCAAGTCCTTAGCCTCGCGGCATGAAAGTCGATCCTGGGCCTAAATGGCCAGGATTTCTTTCTCAAGGAGATATGCACCACATTGCTTCGAAGAAACGGGGTTAGGCTATCCGCAATTGACATACTTGACAACACCCAATTTGGACTTATCATGTGCGGCCTTGGAGCAATTTACACAAACTTCGGGTGACCTCGACTTTGTACATCTACAAGAACGATTCGTATGGCTGAAGTGGTGACAGTAACACTGGCACGAATGACTTCACGCGGTAGCGGTACCAACCGGCACGCACCGACTCCGGAAGCTTGTCACAGTCGAACGTGACGAAGAGTGTAGGGGTGGGTCTCGAGGCCCCTCCCTGTTTTCTCATCACACGTTCCACCTTGACCGCCCCATGGTCGGCCAGCTCTAGGGTGATGTCCTCAATGGAGTAGTCAACGAGTTCTCTCGCATAAACTGCTCCTTTCACAAAGTTCATGCTAGAGTGCGGCGTCACACTCACCGGGGTGCCATGAAGTGTCCGAAGAGCACTTATCTTGGCCGCCTCGGCGGGATTCGCCAGAAGGCTCCCGTCCGAGAAACAGGTCACCTTCGGCTCTCTACCAATTGCACTAGCTAATCCTCTCCTCTGATGGATCATGTTGCCCTTGGCCAACATGGTGCCATCATTGGAGAGAATAACGAGGAAGCGTTTGAAGCCAGCGGGCTCGAAAACGCTAGGTAACCTCTGAATAAGGGGCCCTGATGTCATCGAGGCTCCGCCCTGTGCACTTTTCGCCTTTGTCATAGTCAGGGCTCCGCACCCGGGGGCGACAGAGAGGCCGGATGTGCCGATCTTGGCTTGGTCACTTGCCAGAATGGCAGCAGACCCATCGGTCCCCGTAGCCCCCGCAGATGGAGACGAGACCCGAGTCTTTTTCTTCTTTTTATGAGAGGAGGGCGGGGAATGAACCCGCTTTTCACCTCCGCCGACAGAAGCCCCTAGGCCAGATGGCCTGGCTTCAGCCAGGTCCTTCTCTGAAATGGAAAAGGTCCTGGAGGTCGCAGGGGCACCGGTCAGAGGAGATCCCTCCCCTCCTTGTACTGCCTCAGAGGCCCCAGCCGTTTGAGGAGGACCTTGCATAGGGGCGGATTCAGGTTCGGTGCCTGGCGCCAAGCCCGGATTCCCCCCCATGGAAGGCCCTACCGTCTGAGGCTGGATTTCCTCAAGGACCATGTCTATCACAGGAGGGGCCTTCAGTTGGTTATCCCCTCCCAGGACATCGCAGGTCCCCTTGGCAGCGTCACCAGTCTTTTGTGGGGAGGCACAGGCCTTGACCCCGGCAAGGTTTAAGATTCTTGCCAGCAGGTCTTTTGAGGGAAGCGACCGAAGGGGCCTGGCTTCCCTCTCCCCCCCCCCCCTAAGGGGGTTTGCCCTACCGAGCCGCTTATACGAGGGGCCGTCGGCAATGGGCTGCCTGCTAGCTTTCTTGGCAGTCCCCTTAGAAAGAAAAGGAGGGACTGCCGCTGGAAATAGGGAGGTGCCCTCGAGAAGGGGGTGAGGGGGAGTCCCCTGCCCCTGTAGGCGTAGGAGAGGAGTAAGCCTGCTCTCCGTTTAATGAAATATGGAGGGTCCCCTGCGCAAGCACAGGGGGGGGACCTCCCTTTTTTCGGTGGAGCTACCCGAGGGCGGCTCTGTCGATTTACAAGCGGGAATGGGGAGAGATTTAGGGGGTTTTTTTATTTGCATACATGGGCATGGTGACCCCTTTTTTACGGGACACAATAGCTCCGATGATGCGGAAATGAGCGAGGGAGGTGTTTGCAGATTACTTCAGCAGTGTCTTCGTTGGAATTGATCCGCTGTCTCCAGCTGATCATCAGGTGTTTGATGGAGTTATGGATCCCCTAACTATTTCATATGATTCTGTCAGGAGGTTGCTTTTGGAATTGGATGGGTCAAGTGCATCTGGACCTGATGGTGTTCATTCACAAGTCCTAAAGTCATGTGCTTCAGCATTGGCTTACCCTTTGTGCATCATCTTCCGTCAATCTCTCAATTCTGCATCTCTTCCTAGGGATTGGAAACGATCTGCAATGGTTCCAATTTTTAGTTCTGGAATAAGGCAAATCACTAAAAGTTACCGTCCTGTAAGTCTTACTTCTGTCTGTTGCAAGACAATGGAGAGGATGGCTGGTTCCCATAGTGTGGAATACCTCGAAAGTAACGGGCTGCTATCTGTGAACCAGTTTGGATTCAGGTCTGGACGCAGTACAGAGGATCAGCTACTGATTTTCTATGGGAATATAGCGAAGTGGATGGAGAGGGGATTTGTAGTAGATGTGGTGTTTATGGACTTCTCAAAGGCATTTGACCTCGTTTCACACACTTTGCTTATCAATAAACTTCGTCTCTTGGGTTTTGACAATGCTCTAGTTAAATGGATTGAAAGTTTTCTGGTTGGTCGCACTATGTCTGTGTCAGTGTCGGGCAAGTTGAGCTCTGAGAGAGATGTTACTATTGGGGTTCCACAGGGTTCAGTCCTTGGTCCGATTTTGTTTCTCATTTATGCCAATTATATTACAAAGGATGTCAACTCAGATTGGAAGGCATTTGCGGATGACTTTAAGCTATGTGTTTGCTACCCAGTTGGATCATCTGTTAATGGTAATAATGCAGCACAAGCTCTTCAAAGAGACCTAGATTCTATATGTGAAGTCAGCAAATCATGGAATCTCAGATTGAATCCACTGAAGTGCTATGCAATGAGATTTGGCGGGGGTGCAAGTCATAATGATCCACCAATTCAATATTTTATTTATCAGCAAGCGCTTCAGTATGTTGAATCCTACAAGGATTTGGGTGTAATTGTGGACTCTTCCCTCAAATTCCATCAACATATACGACTAGTAACTGCTAAAGCTGGAGGACTGATGGGTGAATTGTTGAGATCCACAGTCTGTAGATCAAAGGAATTCATGCTATCTCTTTTTATCTCACACATCAGACCATTAGTTGATTATTGCTCCTGTCTTTGGAATGCGGGATACCTTGGAGATATTAGAAAGCTAGAATCGTTACAACAAAGGTGGACTAGAGAAATAGCAGGTTTAGAAGCCCTCGACTATGTGGCTCGCTTAAAGAGTATTGGTCTCCATTCTATACAAGGACGTTTGTTACGTGCAGATATGATAAAGATCTGGAAGTCCTTTAATGCAAATGTAGATGTTGGAATAACATATGTTTGAAATGGCGCGAAATGTTGGAACCCGTGGTCACTCGCTCAAGATGTCTATCCCAATCTGCAGAAGTGAAGTATTGAGAAGGTCATTTGCAGTGCGGCGAATTACATTGTGGAATTCACTTCCACCTAATGTTGTTGGGACCACTTCCATCAGTACATTCAAGAGACTTCTGGAAGGGTTTCTGGGTGATGGATTGTTTGAGATTTCATGATGAGGTTGTGTAGTGGAAGTTAGTAATTAAGGGTATGTCCTAATTAATTAGTCAATTTTTAAATTTTTTAGCTGTTTCTTTTTGGCCTAGTTTTTTGCTTTACATTGTTTTTTTTGTGGTTTTTCTGTGTTTTTTGTTTTTACTTTGGATATGTTTTTATGTTCTGTTGTGTCTTTTACTTGTTTCTTCTTCCTAATTAATTAGTCAATTTTTATTTTTTAGTTGTTTCTTTTTGCCTTTGTTTTTGCTTTTTATTGGTTTTTGTGTTTTTTTCTATGTACTTTGTATTTGCTTTTCTTTGGATGGGTTTTTATGTTCTGTTGTGTCTTTTGCTTGTTTCTTCTTCCTATTGTTAGCAGTATGGCTTATTTAGAAGCAGTGTTCTTGGTTTTTGTATTTTATTCTTTTTATTTTTAATGATAGTCTTAGTATTAAGAGGATGTCCTTATTTTGTTGTATGGGTGTTTTCTAGATGGGCTTAGTAGTTGTGTTATTTTCAGTTTGTTTATCTTGTTTAGATTGTATTATTATGATGTGTAATCTAGCTATTCCCTGCGCAGCATTCCATTGTGTCACGTTTCTTTTTATTGTTGTTCTACCATGGCCAGTGGTCGAGTGGCACAGTGGCGCGCGGGAGTGTAGTGCCTCCGAGTCCTTGATGCATAATTCCTATGCCTAAAGGGGTGCAGCTCAGGAGGCTTCACAGGTAAGAATCACCTCTCGCAGTTGCCTGCACTGCAAGAGGTGCTTAAAGGCCTGGCAGAGCCAGGCACCGCCATTTGGGACCACCCCTCCCGCCTGGTAGCTTAGCAGACCTCTAGTTCTATTACTACCTTCTAACTCAAATAACTTGCTGAAATCCAATTTATCCATCCCAGAAAAGATTTTAAAAAGCTCAATC
This sequence comes from Ceratothoa steindachneri, assembly GCA_963969495.1. NCBI lineage: Eukaryota > Metazoa > Arthropoda > Malacostraca > Isopoda > Cymothoidae > Ceratothoa > Ceratothoa steindachneri. The sequence continues at coordinate 80,892,179 of OZ018317.1, read as the reverse complement.
ATATCTTCCCTCACACCTTCTTTCAAATGAGAACATATTTAATACCCTCAGTCTATCTTCATATTCAAGGTGCTTCAGGGATGGTATTATTTTTGTTGCCTTCCTTTGTACTGACTCTAATGTTAAAGTTTATATCAAGTCTAAAATGTGGTGACCATGCTTGTATACAGTACTCTAAATGTGGACTGACATAAGAGTTATATAGTTTAAGGATAACCTCCTTACTCTTGTAGCTAACATTCTTTTTAATGTAACCGAACACCCTATTTGCTCTATTTTTTGCCTCAATACACTGCTTTGAAAACTTAAGTGACCTATCTACTAATACTCCTAAGTCCTTCTCATCTTCAACTGAATTAAGCCAATACCCATCCATCTCATAGCTAAATTCCCTATTATCTCTCCCCATGTTAATAACTTTGCATTTATTAAGGTTAAAAGTCATCTGCCATTCTGAGCCCAAGCTAACAACTTATTTAAGTCACCCTGCACTTTAAAGCTACCCTCAACCTCTTTGACTACAGCTGCCAATTTAGTGTCATCAGCAAAAATTGGCACTGCTATTTACACCTTGCCCAAGATCATTTACATAGATTATAAATAATAAAGGGCCTAAAACTGATCCCTGAGGTACGCCACTAATAATATTCCTCCACTCTGACCTCACTCCATTCAGTACAACTCTCTGTTTCCTATCTTTCAGCCATTCAGTTATCCCACTTAAAACTCCCACATATTCAACCTATACCTCTTTTTTAATACCTTCTTCTCATGACCTCTTTAAGAAGTCTTCTAATAGTAGTTGACTGGATCTTGAAGAAAAGTGAGCTCGGAGGCGGCATGCGCCATAAAACCTGCACACCCAATTTTGTCACAAGAGTGACTGCCGACAAGATTTTTCCCTGGGGAGGCCGGCAAATCATAAACCGTGGTACCACGTAAGAAAACTCCTCTTTTTGTTGTCTCTTGTTTTGGTTGTCCCTTTTTGTATTTGCTAACTCTTAGTATTAATATATATATATATATATATATATATATATATATATATATATATATATATATATATATATATATATATATATATATATATATATATAGGCTCATTGGGTGCTTATTTACCCTGTAAATATTGTATTTTTTTGTTAGTAAAGGACTGTACATACAATCCGTTTAATTCTCCTTTGATTTCTCACATCCGGATTAGTGTAGGAAGCGGGTTGGATCAATTGGGGTTAGTCTAGATTTTTGGCCCGCTACAGTGTGACAGGATTGGATTGCAGTCCATACCCAATTAGCGTGACAGGTAGTTTGGTTGTTTTTCACCTTTGTCTATCACTGTTACTAACCTGGGAGGATGGCTTCTGTGGAACAGGGCCTCCATGATGAGATTGTGAGACTGAGGCTGGAATTGAGGCAGAAAGAGGAGGAATGTGATTGATGGATTGAAGAGTGATGTGATGAGTATGGATGAGAAGAAAGACAAGATGAAGAACGAAATGGATGAAAGACAGAAGCAGGTCGCCTAACGGATAAAGGACTTGTATGACATGATGAAGGGGGTCAGGACCGGCCCCAGGCCCCTCGACCTTGATCCCTGCTCCGACTGAAGGGGATGAGACTAATGGGGGATCAATGGGAGTGTGTGCCAGTCTAGAGAGGATAGGGTGACTCAGATGAAGGAGAGAGTGATGGTATGATTGATAGGGAGTGAGAGTGAAGGCAGCTCAAGTGAGAGTGAAGTGAATGTGGGAAAGGGTATTTTCATAAGGGAAGTGCCAAAGATAGATAGGTTTAGGTTACATGGTGGGAAAAGTGTGTAAAAATTCTTTGGGGAATTTGAGCGATATTGTAAGCTCAAGTACCCAGAGAATAAGGGATAATGGATGAATGTTTTGGGGGAATGTTTGGAGTTTTTCTGTGTGATTACAAGTGTAGGGGAACCGAGGTACGATGTGGTGAAGGAGAGATTGATTGGGCAGGTGAAATGAATGAAAGAGAGTGCGAAGTATAAAAGGGTAAATGAATTTGAGAAGGCTCGAATGGGGAAGAGTGAAAGTGTGAACATGTATGCACATAGGCTTGAGAGTATGGCGAGAAAGAGGTATGGTGATGATGATGTAAATGAATGTAAACCACTGATGAGGAAGTTTCTGGACACGATCCCGCGAAAGGTGAGTGAATGGCTGAGTGGAAAGAGAAAGGAGAGTATGAGACTGACAGGTGAACAGGTGATGTGGGAGGATGTGTTGGAGCTGTTGGAAGATGGATGATTTGATGATGAAAGCGATCTAGAAGAGGATGGATGGTACAGTGTGAATGTTGGGGGTAAGAAGCCCAGGAGCTTTCATCCACCCCTGCAGTTTGTCAGCTACAGGGATGCCCTGAAGGCTGCACCAGCTGGAGTGATGTCGAACTTCCTGGGCCGGCAGAATAGATGGGTAAATGGAGGGTGGATGAATGGAAGGGGACAGATGAATTTCAAGCGTGGGAACAGATATATGAGAGAGAAACCGAGGTATGTCACAGCAAATGAGAGACTGAATGGTGGGAGAAAGATTGTGGAATGTCGTCAGTGTGGAAGGAAAGGTCATATGTTGGCAGAATGTAGGTGGATGTCTGGTGCATGTTTTGGGTGTGGTAAGAAGGGGCATATGATAAAGGATTGCCAGGAAAGTGTGAAAAAGTGCTTTGAGTGTAAAGAAATAGGCCATTTGAAGAAAGATTGTCCGAGGTTGAATGGTGGAGCAACTGCTGGGGGGAGTATGAAGTATGCTTATGGTAATTGTGGAAAGGTTGGTCATTATGCAAGGATGTGTCGTGACCAGAGGAATGTATGCAGCTATTGTGCGATGGAAGGACATTTGAGTGAAAAGTGTTGGATTAGACTGAGAGCGCAAGGTGTGAATCGAAAGTCTGAAGCAGGAAACTGATTTGTAGGAGGGTACCTGGTGAAGTATCATCTGGGTGCATGAGTGTGAGTAATGTATTGGTAAGTCTGTCTAGTGTGAAAGTGCTGTCTGGTAGGAAGTATGAGTGTCTGAGTGTGAAGGTGGAATTGAATGGAATTGAGTGTTTGGCTTTAATAGATTCTGGATGCAAGACAAGCTTGGTGTATAAAGATGTATATGACAAAGTGAGTGAGAAAGCCCTCCTGTCTGAGTGCAAGGGTAGTTTGGTAGGTATTGGTAATAGGAGAGTGCCTGTGATTGGAATGATAAGGTCAGCTGTTTGAATGCATGGTATGTTGATGAATGAATGTGAATTCTCGGTGATTGATAAGGTGAGTAGTGAGTATGGTGTGATTTTGGGCTATGAATTTATGAAAATGAAACGTATGGTTGTGCATCCTGCAAGTGATCAGATTGAGAGAAAGATTGGTAAAAATAGGGTGTATAAGTTATATGTAGGGAAAGATGGTAGTGTTTTGAGGGGTGTGTTTACTGGTATTGAGGTGACTGCTATGGAGAATGTAAGGCTTGTGAAGGGTAAAAGGGTGTCTGTTAGAGTGAGTTGGAGTAAGGATGTTAGTTTGAATGTGGGTGAGAACACTGTGATATTGGATGGAAAGGATGTCTATTATAAGGCAAGGCGTGTTGCTTGTGTGTTTGATGGCTTGATGAGAATGAATGATCCTTTTGTATGTGTGCAGGTGGACCCCAGGATGAAAGGACAGGTGAGGGGTATCCAAGTCGGAGATGTACTGGGTCACCTCTCCATGTCAATGAGGTAGGTATGGATGATAGTACGGATGTCAGGGTGAATGTTGCAGGTGAAGAGACGTGTGAATGGACGTATAATGAAGTGAAGGGCATGGTGAAATTGGATGGATGTTTGACTGAGTATGAAAGGGAGGATGTGTATCGAATGATATTTGAACGAAAGGGAGGATGTGTATCGAATGATATTTGAACGAAAGGGAGCCCTCAGTAAGGGTGATCTGGATTTCGGCATTGCAAAACTCCCGGAATTCAAGATTGTCCTGAAGGAGGACTCCCCAATCTATCAGCGGCCGAGGCATTTCCCACGTCCGGTGCTGATGAGATTGGGGAGCAGTGTTTGGAATTAGAGCATTTGGGGGTGATTGAAGAGAGGGAGAGTGCATGGAATAGTCCAATTGTGCCTGTACGTAAGCCGGATGGAAGATTGCGTCTGTGTGTAGATTATTGAAAGGTGAATGAAAGGACTGTGAAAGAAAGATTTCAAAAATGTGTGTGGTATCTGAGTGTGTGTATAGTATGCATGGGGTGGAGTGGTTTACAAAGCTGGATCTGGTACCGGGGTATTACCAGATGCCCATTGCTGAGGAGAGCAGGCCGGTAACTGCCTTCTCTTCCACAAAGAGGCATTATCAGTTCCGGAACCTCAGCTTTGGGTTGGCTAATGCTCCCGGAGCCTTCCAGCGGGTAATGAATGTTGTGTTGAGTAAGTTTGCAAGTAAGAATGTGATTGCGTTTATAGATGATATTTTGATTATTATTGAGACTTTTGAGGAGCATATGAGATTGGTGAATGTGCTGAGAACGTGGAGAGTATTGGTGTGAATGGTTTGCGAAAGAAGTGGAATTCCTTGGGCATATGGTGGGTGAGAATGGGTTGCGAAAGTTGCTGAAGTATGTTGAGAAGGTGAGAATGTTTCTGAAACCAGTGACTGTGAAGCAACTGAAGTTGTTTTGGGGTTTGATTGAATTCCAGCGAAAGTTTATACGTGATTATTCTGGTGTGAGTAAGCCTCTGACTGAATGGATGGGTAAGAAAGGTAGGACGGTTGTCAGGTGGAATGATAAGATAAATAAGGCGTATGAGAAACTGAAAGAGGCAGTGGCTGAAGATGTTGAATTGGCGTATCCAGATTATAGTGTGAATGCTAAAATGCTTGAATTGTATACAGATGCGAGTAGGTATTGTATGGGAGGTTTTCTGATGCAAGAGCAGTGTCTGAATGGAGAGAATGTCAGGCGAATAATTGGGTATGTATCCAAGGCTATGAATGTTGCAGAACGAAAGTATTCGACTGTGGAGCGAGAGTTGGCTGTGATAAGGTATTGTTTGAAAGTGTTGCGCCCATTTTTGTATGGTGTGAGGTTTGTGATCAAAACAGATCATCAACCTCTTGTGTATCTGCAGCGTATGAAGTGGGCTGATAGTAGGATTGCAAGGACTTTGACTATGTGATTGATTATGTGCCTGGTGAATGGAATGGAGTGGCTAATTTGATGTCAACGTATCCTGGTACGAATGATGAAAATGTGTGTGGAGTGAGTGATCCTGAGTATTTGCCGAAATTAGGTGCGAAAGTATTGAAGGTGAAAGAAGCCAAGGGTAGGTTAAATGTGTCAAAGATGAGTGAGAAGTTTGATGGACCTTTTAGAGTTGGGGGGAGTTTGGGAAAATGGGGTGATGTATGTTTTGGAGCGTTTGAATGACGGTATGACTGAGAGAGTGCAGGCTCATCAGTCAGTTAAGGAGATGGAGAGAACCTCCTGACTACCTGGTGAGCCATCCTGTGTATGAACTATGCAGAGAGAGAGGTAAAGTGCATGATGATGAGATTGAATGTGATAGTATGGATCTGTCTGGGAAAGAGCTAGTCTTAGTCTCGAGGAGTAGAAAGCGTACAAAGAAGAGTGAAAGGAAGAATGCAAGTACGAATGAAAGTAAGTCCGAGCAGAGTCTTTCTGGTATGGGGGATCTTGAAAGGGAGATTGAGTTTTTGCGTAAACAGGTGAGTGATTTGGCTGGTATAAGTAGACAAGTGAGTGAGCTGCCTGTGCCTGATTTTTCTGGTTTTGGGAACAGTATGAATGATAGTGTGTTTGGGCAGAATGAATCTAGTGTGGCTGATTTTTCGGGTTTTATGAATGGTAAGGCTAGGGGTGAGTTTGATGTAATGAATGATGAAGTGGCTGATTTTTCAGGTTTCTGGTGGGAACCAGTTGAAGTGATTTCTGGTATGCCTGTTGAGAATACAGGGGATGTGAGTGACCTGTCTGTTTCGCAAGAGTGTGCTTTGAGTTTGATGAGGGCTGTGAGTGAGGAGCTGATGAATGGGGGTATGAAGAGTCAAGGTTGTGAACGGAAGAGTATGAAATAGTTCTGTCGTGAGATGGAAGAACTGGTAATGAGGGCTAAAAGTATGGTGGACGATATGATCAATAGTGACGATGAGACTTACAGGACGACTGATTGCTACGCGTAGCCAGGGACCAGTAGATGAGTGTGAATGGGTGCGATTGAGTATAAAAGGTACCGTGAGTAAGGATTGTGAGTGACTGTGGTCGAATGTCTTAAGGAAGGAGGGGTGTGGTGGAGTGAATGTGAGTGTGTATGAAGGGCCATTCTCCCACCCCTTTTCCCAATACCCTCTCCCTCCTTCTGTAAGAATGTGTGTGTGTGAATAACTGGAATTTAAATTTTATTGATGTTTGTATTATCTTTTCCGAGATTATATTTTGAAACAATAGTTTTAAAGATAAATATTTAAAGAATTATTAATGCTGAAAATTGTTTGGATATACATTTAGAGGTAAGATAGTTGATGAATTTACTTGGGTAATGCCCACTTATTAGTTTCCCTTCCGTGTATAGTATTGATTGTAAATGGAGGATATCATCTCTTCTACAGAGAGTGGAAGCTTGGACGGACTGCGAGAGGGGTTCTCTAGACAAGTGCTCCGCCCAGCCCTGAGACGGAGGGCTTTCATACCTCGCTAGAGACCTGAACTGCCCACCTGCATTGGCTGACGAGCCTCCAGCGCACAAGTGATAGTGCGTGCCCGTTTTCGTTCGGTTGTTGTTGTGTTTTTTTCATTTCGTTGTGTAGATGTATTTAAGTAAATTTGTTCTATTCGCCCGTTATAAAATTCTTTTGGTATCTTGTTTGGATTGGGAAATTTTGTCTCATTTTGAAGTGTGCACACTTCCCTTGTAAATATAATAAATTAAAATTATATTGTGAATATCATTGTACATTTTTTTTTGTAAGTAAAGGACTGTACATATAATCCGTTTCATTCTCCTTCAATTTCTCATGTCCGGATTAGTGTAGGAAGCGTGAATGCATTGTAGATTTAGAGGGGATGAGAATGCAGGATTTAGACAGGATATGTAGGCTGGAGGGGTTAGTTGCTGAGCTCAGGAGGGAACTTAGTGTTAGGCCTAGAGCTGGGAATAGGTTAGGTGGTGAGGTAGGCCAATTAGATGGTTCAGGTGAAGGTAGAGGGCCGGTGGAGGAGGTAGGATATGATAGTTCTAGGGATAGTGAAGTTAGCCCCCTTAGATTAGTTAGAAATAGGCCTAGTGAGGATGAGGGACAGTGGAGAGTGGTTAGAAAACGTGAAGCTAGGGAGGCTTCTCCTGTTCTTTGTGAGAATACGGTTGCCTCTGTTGAGGTTGTTCACCAGGGGGAGAATAGGTGTCTGAGTCAGAGGGACACAGAACCTATTAGCTTGACTAATAGATTCAGTGCCCTAAGAGAGGAAGTAACTGGAAGTGATATGACTGATGGGGGTGGGGGTGGAGGTAGAGTGACTGGTAGTTTGAATGAGAATAGGAGTGGGGATGGAGTTAGGTCTGTGGGGGTTAGGAATAGGAGTCTGACTGAAGTGCTTGTGATGGGTGATTCGCGAGTTAGATATTTAGATAGAAAGTTGAATGCAAGTAGATTGAATGGTTTGAGGGTGTGTTTGCCGGGTGCTGGAGTGAGAGATCTGTCTGATAGGTATGAGGAGCTGGTGTCTGGCTGTGCAAGGGATGCGGATGTGATTACACATGTAGGAGTGAATTATGTGAAGAAAGTGGGTGCATGTGAGTTACGTGAGAGGTACAAGAGGTTGATTGAAAAGGTGAAAGAAAATAGAATGAAAGGTGTTGTGACAGGTGTGCTTCCAAGAATGGATGTCTCGTGCGATTGGGCTGAATGATTATGTGAGGAGGATGTGTGAGATGGAAGGTGTCATGTTTGTGGATGTGTGGGATAGGTTTGTTGGAATGAAAGAAATGTATGCCATGGATGGACTGCATTTGAGTAGGAGGGGGGTAGATGTGTTGTGGGAGGAGTATGATCGTGTTATTAGGTCTTTGCGGGTGGGAAACTAGATACTAAATAGTGGTCAGGGAATTATGAGAGGACATTATAGTACTGAAAGTAGAATGGACTTGGCAGATAACAGAAATAGGTTACAAGGCGATAGAGGTGAGGTCATTAGGCTTTCAAGAGGTGCTTCAGGAAAAGGGGGGTTAAATTGTTTCTATATAAGAAGGATGAGCTATTTAGTTATATTAGCAATGAGGATATAGATATATTATGTGTTACTGAATCATGGGTTAATGAAATAGAATTTAGTGACACTATAAGTGAATTTGATTTACAGGGCTATAATATGTACATTAGTCAAAGGACAGGTAGGATTGGTGGAGGAATAATTATCTATATAAAAAACAACATTGTTTCAAGTTTAAATACTTCAATAAAGCAGGATGGAGTTGAGTCACTTTGGATAGATATTAGGTTCAGTAAAAATAGAATGGTGCATTTGGGAGCTTTTTACAGGCCACCTGGGCAGACTTATGATATGGATGAACTAATGATAAGGGAAATAAGTAAGGGATGTGGAACAGATGCAGTTATTATTGGGGACTTAAACTCTATGAACTGGGAAAATATGATAGGTAGGGATAGAACAAGTGGCAGGTTCATAGAATGCTTTCATAAGGGAGATTATGTAAAACTCCGAAGCTTGCTAAATTTGGTAGACTGGGATGTAGAATTCAGAGGTAAAAATGCTTATGGGATGTGGGATACTTTCAAGCATATAATAAATGTAGTCCAAGAACAATGTATCCCAATGAAGGCCATTAGGAACAAAAGTAGGAAACCATTATGGTGGAATCAGGAGATAGCTAGAAAAATTTCAGACAAGAAAAGGGCATATAAAAAATTACTGGTAGAAAATAATATTCAAAATTTAAGTGATTATAGAATGGCTAGGAATGAGTTAAATAAGATTATAAAGAACAAAAGGGTGTCAGAAATTAAATTAGCTCAGGATAGCAACAAAGATCCTAGAAAGTTCTTTAGTTACTATAAAATTAATAATAAGTCTGGCAGAGTTAAAATAGGGCCTATCAAATATGAAGGGGTTGTGAGAGAAGCTGATGAGGAAATAGTTGAGGTACGAAATGGTCATTTTGCATCAGTATTTACAAAGGAGAAACTAAATAGTCTTATGTATAGTACTCATGGGTCAGGGAAAGAGGTGTTTACTACCATTAGTGTGGATTGGAGGACGATAGAAGAACTAATAGGTGAGTTAGATACTACCAAGGCCTCCGGCCCTGATAATATTCATTCTTGGATACTTAAAGAAGGGGTAGAAAGCATCTCAATAGCTCTGAAGAAGTTGTATACTAGGTCACTGGAATATGGAGAAATACCCGATGATTGGAAGAGAGCGAATGTAGTCCCCATTTTCAAGAAGAGTAGTAAAGAGGATCCAAATAACTTTAGACCGGTTAGCCTAACTCCTGTAGCCTGTAAAATTCTTGAGAAAATAGTTAAAAAAGGGATTTGCCAACATCTAGAGAGGGAGGGGTTAATCAGCGATGCTCAGCATGGGTTTAGATCAGGTAGATCATGTTTGACTAATTTACTAGACTTTCTGGAGTTTGTAACAGATCAAGTAGATAAGGGAGAGAATGTAGAAATAATTTACTTAGATTTTAGTAAAGCATTTAATAAGGTACCACATAGAAGACTAGTTCATAAATTAAAAATGATTGGGATATGTGGGGGTGTTTCAAATTAGATAGCTGAGTGGCTGAAAGAGAGGAAGCAAAGGGTAGTGCTAAATGGTGTAAAGTCAGAGTGGAGGGATGTTATCAGTGGGGTTCCTCAGGGATCAGTTCTCGGCCCATTATTATCTGTCATTATATAAATGATCTTGGGGAGGCAGTTAATAATAAAGTGTCAATTTTGGCGGATGATACCAAATTAGCAGCTGTAGTTAAAGATATTGATGATAATTTTAAAGTGCATGGGGATTTAAATAAATTGTTATCCTGGGCACATAAGTGGCAAATGACTTTCAACCTTGATAAGCGCAAAGTTATTAACATGGGAAAAGATAAGAGAAGTTAACTATGAAATGGATGGGCATTGGCTAAGCTCAGTAGAGGATGAGAAAGATCTAGGAGTAGTAATAGATAAGTCATTAAGGTTTTCTAAGCAGTGTATTGAAGCAAGAAATAGGGCAAATAGAGTGCTGGGTTTCATTAAGAGAAATGTCAGTTACAAAAGTAAGGAGGTTATTCTTAAACTCTATAACTCTTATGTTAGGCCACATCAAGAGTACTGTATACAGGCATGGTCCCCACATTTTAGACACAATATTAACCTTCTTGAGTCAGTGTAGCAAAGATTATTCCTTCCCTGAGGCACCTTAAATATATAGATAGACTGAGGGTATTAAATATGTTCTCGTTCGATAGGAGGTGTGTAAGAGGGGATATGAATGAGCTTTTTAAAAAAATTTCTGGGATAGGTAAATTGGATATTAGCAAGTTTTTTGAGTTAGATGATGGAAATCGGACTAGAGGTCACCACTTGAAAATCAAAAAGCAAGGGTGTAGGTTGGATTTAAGAAAATATTTTGTCACCAATAGAGTGGTAGACTTCTGGAACAAATTGCCGTGGAGGGTAGTAGGTAGTCCAAATTTAAATGTATTTAAGAGCAGGTTGGATGAGTTTATGGGGAGGGAAGGTTGTGATGGTTCCTAAGTTTTGTATATATCTATATCTGCATGATTTAGTTCTTGACAAGCCTTGATTGGTGATACCCTTGTTTTCTGGACGCAATCCTCTGGATGTAGTTTTCCTGGGATTTGGGTACCTTAAAAAAGAGGCCGTTTGACTTGGATGACCTATGATGAGCCCTTGTGGCTTTTGTCATCTGTTATATTATATTGTGGGAGACTTTGATTTTGTCGTGCTTTTTGTGGGTGGGTTTTGATGGATGTGGATGACCTTTGATAGGCCCTTGTGGCCCACGAACTGTACTATGGGTTGCTATATGGGGGGGCATAGCTCCCCCATACCCCCCTGCTCGCTACGCTCGCCCTCAGGAACAAGTAATAAAATAAGTTAATCAAACAGTGGGGTAAGGGAATAACAGGAATAGAGATCAGGTGTAGGAAATGGAAGGGATGCAGAGATAGAGGAGTAGCTAGGGGAGAGGGCATACTGATGCGTTATTGGGGGACTAATGCACAAGTGAATGAGCAGATAACTAGGAATAAAAAAGCACAATGCAATGAAGATGGGAATAATAAAAAAACTTAAAAATATACTACACAAATGGTCGGAGTATAAGGAATAAGATAGATCTCTTAGGAGCATTAGCGAGTGAAGAGAATTTTGATATAATTGCGATAACAGAGTCATGGCTTGATTTGGCAGGTAATCACTTTAAACCTGAGGTTGAGATTGAGGGCTTTAACATGTTCCATACAGATAGGAATAGGAAGAGAGGAGGAGGGGTTATTATTTATATTAAAGATAATCTCCAGTGTTGTGTAAACAGTACAATTAAATTAGATGATAACACAGAGTCATTATGGCTAAATGTAAAGGACCACCAAATCTTAGTAAGGAAGCTTCAAATCTTCTGTGGCAGGAGATTGAACGGGCATGTAGAAGTAAGCATGTGTGTATAATGGGCGATTTTAATTACAGAAATATAGACTGGGAAGCTCTTGTGGGTGATCAGGAGGCTGAGGAATTTTTGAATGTTGTCCAAGATAATTTTCTGAGGCAGATTATTAATGAACCCACTAGAGGTAATAATATACTGGATTTAGTTGACAAATAGGGAAGAAGTTATTAAGGATACTGAGATTGGAGGAAATTTGGGTAATAGTGACCATTGTGAAATTAGATTCAAGATGAAATGGAATGGTATTGATAGTAGCATGAACAATGTTAAAATTCCTGACTTTAGAAGAGCAAATTATAATGGGCTAAGGACTTACCTGGAGGCAGTTGTACAGAAACCAGGCAATGAAATCAATTCAGGAATAGATTCAATGATATCAGTTAGTGGAGACAATAATCACCAGGAGGAAGAGATTACAATTGAAGAGGAGTATGAAAGAATAATTGAGTAATTAATTACAGGTCAGATGATTAACATTCCATATAAGGAGATTAGGACTAAAAATAATTACCCAAAATGGATGATGGATAAAATTAAGCATTATATTGGCATTAAAAAGGGCATTTATAGGAAAATAAAAAATGTAGAGGATCACTTAAGGCAGAGATATAATGAACTAGCAAGAGATGTTAAAAAGTTAGTTAGAGTAGCAAGGAGAAATTATGAAATTAAAGTGGTAAATAGGGCAAAGAAAGATCCTAAAAGTTTTTATCAATTATACAAAACTAAGGTTAGAGATAAAATAGGCCCACTTATAGATTCCAATGGAGAATTAGTGAGTGATAGGGACTCAATGGCTGGAATGCTAAATGACTTTTTTCTCTCAGTATTTACACAGGAGGATACTCTAAATATACCTGAGGTGTCAATGATCTTTCGGGGTAATGATGAAGAGAAATTAAAGGATATCTTGATCACAAAGGAGATAGTGACAAAGGAAATTGATAAAATCAAAAGTAGTAAAGCACCCGGTCCTGATGAGCTCTTTCCTAGAATTTTGAAAGAATGTAAGGATGTGTTAAGTGAGCCCCTAGCATGCATCTTTAGAAAATCATTGGAGAGTGGCATTGTGCCATGGAAGAAAGCCAATGTGATATCGATATTTAAGAAAGGGGATAAAACAAATATGTCTAATTACAGACCAGTAAGTTTGACATCAGTGGTAGGGAAAATGATGGAATCTATTATAGCAAGGAATATTAGAGATCACTTGGATAAGCATAAGTTGATAAAAGAATCACAGCATGGCTTTAGTAAGGGTAAATCCTGTCTCACTAATTTGCTGTCTTTTTATAGTAAGGTGTATGAAGCAGCAGATAATGATGAAAACTATGATATTTTATACTTGGACTTTAGTAAGGCTTTTGATCGAGTGCCACACTTACGGCTTCTGAGCAAAGTTAAATCACACAGGATCGATGGCAGTATATTTAGGTGGATTCAGTCATGGCTTGGTGACAGACAGCAAAGAGTTAGTATAGATGGAGTTAAATCTGAGTGGGGGTGTGTTAGCAGTGGAGTACCGCAAGGATCTGTTTTGGGTCCCTTGCTATTCTTAATTTATATTAATGATCTTGACATAGGTATAAGTAGTGACCTGAGTAAATTTGCTGATGATACTAAGCTAGGTAGGGCCATTAGGGCTGATTCTGATGCTGTTGTAATGCAGGAGGAATTGACCATTCTATCCAATTGGGCCGAGAAATGGCAAATGAAGTTTAACATAGACAAATGTAGTGTACTTAGTATAGGTAGAAATAATCCATTGAATAGTTATAAATTAAATGGGAGAATTTTAGGGAGGACCGATTGTGAGAAGGACTTGGGTATTTTGGTAAGTTCAGACCTTCGTCCTAGAAAGCAATGCCTAAATGCTAAGAATAAAGCTAATAGGATATTGGGATTCATTAGGAGGAGTGTAAGCAATAAGAGTGCTGAAGTCATTCTTAAAGTCATTTTTAAAGGGTGACAATGTTGATGATAAAGGGTGACAATGTTGATGACTTTTCTCTGGTAAGAAATCTTTTGTGTGTTGACTGGAACAGGAGCTGCCAAGTGTAGGCCATGAATGGTCTTTTGCAGTCTCCTTCTTTTCTTATGTTCTTACTAGCTTGTGCACTGTCAATTTCTTTTACTTTCTTTTCTCTTAATTTCCATAATCTGTATACCTCTCTTTTCTTCTCATCCAGGTTTTCTTCTTCAAAAAGAATGCTTCCAATAGTTTTGTTGATGTCCTTTTCTTTTTTGCCCAGGGTATTTTTTATAAGCACTCTTTCTTTATTTAATTCAGGGCATTCAAGCAAGAAATGGGAAATATCTTCTGGTGTATGTTTGCATAGTTTGCATGCAGTGTCCTGATTTTGGAATCTATTCCTGTCATTCAGCATTAGGCTGTTAGTTCTTGCCTTAAACAGTATTACAGAGGCAGGTGTGTTGTCATATATTGCTTCCTCTTTTATCTCTTTCTTATACTCCCTATAAAGTGTTAGGCTACCTTTATCTTCAAGTTCTCTTTTCCACTCTTTTGTATCCCATTTTCTTAACCTATCTTTCAGGTCATTTTTTGTCATTTTTATTAGTGATTTGTAGTCAATCTTTAAATTTTCCAGGTATTTGTTTATATCCTTTATCCATCTAGTTTGTTTTGCTGTACATTCTAGATAAACTTCTCTCAATAGTTCATTGTCTCTTTCATATATACTTTTAATGTAGTTTAATTTCCCTTTAATAATTCTTTCTTTCATGGAGGATGCGCCAATATCACCCCTTAGAGTGCAGTTTGGAGTATATTGTGATGCACCCATAATTTTTCTATATACTGAATTCTCTATATTTTGTAGTTTTTTTTATTTCTTTATCATTAATACCAATAATATTTAGGCCATAAAGTATTGCTGGAAGTGCTATACATTTCCAGTAAGTTTTACCAATTAGTACTTTATTACAGCATTTAGCTATTACTGAGAAAGTTAAGTTTTCCATCATCCGAGCCTTCTTAAACATCTCTTCTTTTTGACTTTTGAAGCAGTTTTTCTTATTGTCAATTAAAATGCCCAAATATTTAATTTTACTAACTACTTTAATACCTTCAATTTCTTCTGGATGGTGCTGTCTGCTATTTATAATCAATACATTGCTTTTCTCCTTATTCAGGTTTAATCCAAATTTTAAACTTTCTTTAACAAGTTTCCGGATCAGTATTTTTGCCCCATCTACTGGAACAGGAGCTGCCAAGTGTAGGCCATGAATGGTCTTTTGCAGTCTCCTTCTTTTCTTATGTTCTTATTCTAAAACTGTATCTGGCGCTAGTTAGGCCTCATCTAGACTATGCAGTACAATTTTGGTCACCATATTATAGGAAGGATATTGATTTGCTTGAGTCTGTGCAGAGAAGGATGACAAAGATGTTTGGTGGGCTAAGGAACTTACCTTATGGTGAAAGGCTCAGAAAACTAAATCTACATACATTGGAAAGGAGAAGAGTCAGAGGGGAATTGATTGAAGTCTTCAAATGGGTAAAAGGATATAATAAAGGGGATCTGGGTAAGGTTCTTATACTTAGTGAACATGACAGGACATGTAGCAATGGGTTTAAGCTTGATAAGTATAGGTTTAGGAAGGAGATTGGGAGGAATTGGTTTACAAATCGTGTGGTAGATGAATGGAATAGGCTCACTAGATATGTGATAGAAGCCTCCTCTCTGGGTAGTTTTAAGAATAGATTAGATAAATATATGGATGAAGCTGCTAGATGGGACTGACTTTTTTTTATGTACATATGTATATATTTTTCTAAGGAGTGGGGAGATTATATTTTGCGGTTGCATTAATGGACATAATCCTCTGGATGCATTTTATGTATATTGTAGATTAGATCTGACGAACTCCTGTAAAGGGTGACAATGTTGATGACTTTTCACTGGTAAGAAATCTTTTGTGTGTTGACTGGAACAGGAGCTGCCAAGTGTGGCCATGAATGGTCTTTTGCAGTCTCCTTCTTTTCTTATCTTCTTATGAAAACATGTTGGGAGGTGGAATAAATATTATGGGAATGCAAGCGTGAAAGCTCACAGGGTATGGATCTTCAGAATTACCGTAGTCTAATACTTCAAGTACCCTCAGTCTATCTCTAACGTTTACAGAAGTGAATGATTTAACTAAATCATTTTTGCGGCCTTTAATTGTTTTGCGAATTATAATGGAGGCAGGGGTGGGGTCTGATGTCAGAAATGACTGAATTGAATTTTTATTTTGTTTTTTTTCATTTAATATCTTTTTATTATCCTCATTTGAAGTCATTTTTATTTGTCAATATATTTGCCCCCCATTTTACTATTTTTATAACCTTATTTCTACATTTAAATGGGGCCGGGTATATTTCAAATAGGACTCAAATGCGCATGAATATTCAGGGGTAAACATGTAGACGAGCGGCCCGGCCGGAAAAAATTATTTTGTGTAAATATTATTGTTCACCCGTGTCATTTCTGATGTCATACCCCACCCCCAACCCCTATTATAATTCGCAAAACCATTAAAGGCGCTGACATGATGTAGTTAAAGCATTCACCTCTGTAAACGTCAGAACATTATAAAAAACAGCCCCCCAGACCCCTCCCAAATTTAATGAAACTCAGGATCATCGTAGTGCGGTCCACGCATCATGTTTAACTCGCCACGAGCCATCCCCTATAAATGTACTCCAAAAACGTGAAACATTTTGGAACACGGACGAAATAGTACATCTTATCGGCCGGGCCGCTCATCTACATATTTACCCTTTCAGGCAGGGGTGAACTAAAGGTAAATATGTAGATTATCGGCGTGAACGATGGGACGTACTATTTCGTCCGTGTTCCCAAATATTTCACATTTTTGGAGTACATTTAAGTTGATGGCTCGTGTGGGGGTAAACACAATGGGGGGACTACACTACGATGATCCTGAGTTTCATTAAATGGGGGGGGTCTGGGGGGCACAGCCCCGCAGTATATAATCCTAATTGTTTATAGAATAATAATTTGAAAAGGACTCAAACGCGCATAAATATTCCCAAACGAGTGAACGATAATATTTAAACAAAAAAAAAAAATTCCGGCTGGGCCGCTAATCTACATATTTACCAAACTAATTCTAAACACACAAAAATCCACTTTTTGGGCCAAGCCACCAATCTACATGTTTACCCATCTAAGTATATTAATCTTTTGATATATTTTCAGATCAGCGAAAATTTTGTATTTACAGGTCAAACCATGAGCCACAATATTAATATAAATGAGATAGGGTTGGTCCAAGGACAGACCCATGGGGAACTCCACTAATTACACGAGTAGAATCACTCTCAGAACCCCCACTGAACATAACCCTCATTACTCTACCACTCAGAAATCCATATATCCAAGAGTAAGGGATCCCCTATTCCGAATTAAGAGCGCTTGCTGATTATGAGGTTATGATTGATAAGGTAGAATACCTGCCTCAGTAAAGTAAAACAATATGAGATCGACCATGTGTGTGTGTGGGGAGGTATGCTTGGGAGACACAGCCCCCTAATATAATCCTAATTGTTTATAGAATGTTCTAACGTTTTTATTTAACCAAACGCGCATGAATATGTATGCG
The DNA here is from genome assembly GCA_963969495.1 of Ceratothoa steindachneri. Lineage (NCBI taxonomy): Eukaryota > Metazoa > Arthropoda > Malacostraca > Isopoda > Cymothoidae > Ceratothoa > Ceratothoa steindachneri. The sequence continues at coordinate 80,874,846 of OZ018317.1, read as the reverse complement.
CGGGTGAAGAAAACATACAAGCAAAAAAAAACCTTTTTCGGGCACCCGGCCAATCTTCATAGCCTGATTTTCAATAACTGACAATGTGCTTTATTATCATATTTCTGAGGCTTTTGTCAGCCGAGAAATTATGTTATGTAATTATGCTTTATCCAGAGTTTTGTGGTTCTATCGTTAACACCCATATATTTCCAATTGATATTTGGCAAATTAAAGTCTCCACTGATAATTACTTGATCAGAATTACATGCTACTAGCTAGCAAGACTGCAATGACAAAAACGGGTTGGAAAGTTATACAAGTAATGAACATGTTCGCAACTCACTCAAATGGGTGGCAATGGTGCAACGCCGCCGCCTGTATATATTCAATACTTGTTTGATATGCGTATTTACGTGCACTGTAATAGTATAAATTTATATTAATATGATATAATTTGTAATTATTAATAAATCGTTGTATATTTTCCGAAAAACAAGTTTTACGAGATTTTCAAAATTAAACCTAGAAACCCAGGTGGAACTGAAAAAGCACAGTTTCAGGTTGTTGAGCCACCCTTTGTATCGGGATATGGCATTTATTTTATGTGAGAGGAGAACAAATATGCTGTTGTTGTTGTTGAGGGCTTTGATCCCTTGTGGCATATGCGCCCTGTTGCTCGAGTCCCGCTTTATAGTCATGGGAGTTGTTGGGAATTCCTCAGGAATTCGCCGGTGGGGCAGATGACAGTAGATCAGTTGTGAGGAGAGACAGGGGGGGCAGCAGCCATTAGTGTGGGTAGATCAAAGGTGGGGACGTTCAGGGCACAGAGTCTATGTGTCAGGGCTTAGCGGTGGGAGTAGAAGTGGGGGCAGTGGAGTAGGAAGTGCTCCACCGTTTCCTCTATGTTCCGGCACCAAGGACAGAATGGGTCAGGGAAGAGGTTCATCCGGTGGAGGTGAGCGTTGAGGGATGTGTGGCCCAGCCGTAACTGGGTGAGGGCAACCTCCAGGATCCGTGACTGTTGTCTGATCCAGGGTTGTGGTGAGGAGTATGTGCGGTAGCTACTTATGGAGGTGTTGCGGCGGGAGTCATGGAGGCTGGCGTCCCATGCTGAACGGCAGGCAGCGGAGAGTGTGCTTTTGGCAGTGGAGTGCGGGAGCGGGAGGGAAGTTATGTCTTCCTGAGTCAGGCCCATCTTGGCAGAAGCATCTGCTATATCATTCACTATGATGTTTGAGTGGGATGGCACCCACTGGAGGGTGATCGCCCATCTGGCCGATCTGAGGGACAGTAGTAGGTTCTGCAGGGTGTGAACGAGGGCGGTGGATGACCGTGGGCGTCGTCGGAGAGTAGGAGTTGCAGAGACGACTGGGAATCTGTGAAAATGACTGATCTGGTCGGGGCATGGTTTGTGTTGAGGTGGCTCAGGGCCTGACGGATTGCAAATAGCTCTGCAATCACTATGTCTATCTCTGGGGGCAGCCGCCAGATTTGGCAGATGATGGAGCGGGGGACATAAATGGCAGCTGCAGTGGAAGGGGGGATGGGGGAGCGGGAACCGTCAGTGTATACTTGGAGGTGGTGATGGTAGCGGGAGTGTTGTAGGTGGGCGAACAGAGCTGCAGCCATAGGGCCAGCTGAGTGCTTGGGAGGGAGGTTGGGTATGGTGAGAGCAAACATGGAGGTGAGGTCCGTCCAGGGGGGCGCTGGGGGGTGGGAGTATATTTTTGCTGGCAGGGGTCTGGGCAGGCATAGCATGCTGTAGGTGAGCAGTGTTCGGACAAGTAGAGGCTGTTGGGCACCAGGAAGCCAGGTTGGGGCCTATGGATCTACTCCAGATGTGGAGTAGATGGCTGCAAGGGGGTGGGCAGGTGGTAAGGTCTGGATGTGATGGTACTGGTGGCACAAGTCCTCTCGTCTCTGGAGGTGTAGGGGAAGGAGGCCACATTCTGCATGGAGGGCTGAGATGGGGGAGGACCTCATTGCACCCATGGCTATCCTCAGGGCCGAGTGCTGGATGATGTCCAGTTTGCGGAGCAATGTGTGTGGGGGCTGCAGAGTCATAGAGGCTGCTCCTGTAAGATAGTTTAGATCGGATGGCTACCTGGTAATAGTGGAAGAGAAGGTCACGGCTGGCCCCCCCCATCAGATTCTTGCCACCCTTTTCATGACATTGAGACGCTTATTGCAGGAGATCCGTAGGTGTTCGATGTGGGGGGGGAGCCAGGTGAGGCGGGGTCCATCGAACCAGAGGCCAAAGAGGCGATGGGACCTGACGTATGGAACAGGGTGTCCACTGATGGTGATGCTGGGTGGGGTTGTGACCCTCTTGATGGTGAAACACATGGCTGCGCTTTTAGGGACACTGATTGAAAGGCCCCAAGCAGCCATCCAGGCAGCGAGTGCATCGGCTGCTTCCTGGAGGTGTAGCTCAGCCAGATCTTGAGTGGTTGTTCTGCTGATTATCGAGATATCATCGGCATAGATAAGGAGGCAAGAGTAGTCTGGGATCCGTAGGTCAGAGAGGGGGATGTTGAACAGAAGGGGGCTGAGGGTGGAACCCTGCAGGACTTCTCTATGCATGGGAGACTGCGGAGAGAGTGAAGAGCCGACGGCAACACGGAAGGTGCGGTTGGATAGGAATGAGTTGATCCATGCGAGGGGCGAACCAGTTATGCCCATCCTAGCCAACTTATATAAGATGCCTTCATGGGGTGCGGAGTCGAAGGCCCCCTCCAGGTCTATGAACAGGGTGGTCATTACCTCTGTCCTCCGGTAGGTGTCGCAGATGTGGAATTCCATCTGCCCCAGAATGTCCAAGGTGCTGCGGTGTGGACGGAATCCACACTGCTCCGGAGGGAGTATATTTTTGCTCTCCAGCCACCAGGAGAGACAAGTAGTGACCAGCCATTCGAGGAGCTTCCCGATACAGGAGATGAGTGCTATAGGGCGGTAACTTGCAGGTTGTGTGGGGACTTTTCCAGGCTTGGGTATGGGGAGTAGGATGGAAGACCTCCAGCTTGATGGAAACGTGCCAGTTTGCCAGCTGGTGTTATATACAGAGAGGAAGGCCTGATGTAGCTGGGGAGGTGCATGGGTGAGGAACTCATATGGTATTCCTTTTTATAGGAACTCAGCCAAATTTATTTATCGTTCCAATGGCCCTATAAAAAGGAATAACATTGAATGTGCTTTTATAAGCCAATGCGATCATTTTAACCTTTCCCCTGGCTTATATAAAATAGATGCTATAATTAAAAGACTAATACTTGAAGAAATTAGTTCTGACTTTTGTTCTTAGTTTTTTATATACAATCTTTAGTTATGTGGTCCCATTTTTTTTTTAATTGTCACTGCTCTGTTATGTACATTGTATTTTCCCCACTTTTCGCTCCTCGTACTTATAATCTCCCTCGTTAGGCTATTTCCATTTCTTTTAATCTGTTACCCTTTCCGTCTTCTGAGTTTGACCTTACTACCTGTTTCTTGTAATTCTTAATGTGAATCTGTATCTTCCCCCTTCCGTCTTCCTCATTGGTGATTTCTTGTTTTTTAGGCGGTCTTTCATACTTTTCTTTCGTATATATACCTCTAATATAATATTATTTCTTGTAGTTATCCTTGATATGGAACTTAATAAAGTTCGAAAGTACTTGGAAACACCATTTCATTTTTTCCTGCGGGACATTGCATTCATTTGCTACCCTCACGTGATGATACTTTGTGAGTTTTTCATTTCATATATATATATATATATATATATATATATATATATATATATATATATATATATATATATATATATATATATATAATTATATTATTATTAAAGTGGGAGTTGTTTCCCTAATCTTTTTCTTCTTTTGATTCCATAATTTTGCTAAAATGTCCTTAATTTTATTTTAAAACTTGTTTTCGATTAATTAGGTGCCCATTATCTGCTCTTTGTTCTATATGTATGGATGTTGTAGTTCAGTCTATTTTTCTCTGATACTAGTATATCCTTCACATGTTAATAAAAAGTTTCCTACATCCTCTCTTTCTTCACCACAGATTGGACATTCTCGATACTCTTCCTGTGCTAGTCCTCTTAGCTCTATTGATCGAATCGAATCGATGTATATAGAATGAACAGAGAGGGGTCACTGTATAACACAGGCGATCAGGTAGTCGTAGAGGAAAAGGCTACAGAAATAACTTGAAAATAGATAAGAAGAGTTGATAGGTTGGTGGCTAGACACCGATGGGTGATGTATGAATCTGCTGCAAATAGCATCGTATACAAAACGAAGAAAGATCAAGATTGGTTTGATGAGAGTTCTGACTCGATCTACATTCTCTTGGATGATATGCATAAAGCACATAATGTATCCCTAAGCAGTCCATCATCACAGGGACTAGGAAATTGTTAGAAAAACCTTAGGGCACAATTTCAAGCCCGTCTGTGAACTATAAAAAATGACGTGGACAAAAGAGGCACACAAAGTCCAAAACTATGCAGATATTAAAGACATGCACAATTTTTTCAATGCAGTGAAAAATTTTGATGGATCCAAGAATTGTTCATTGACGCCCATCAAAACTACTGATGGAAGTACTCTTTTAAAGGAACAATTACAAATAGTAAACAGATGTGCAGAACATTTCAAAGTTCTACTGAACCAGCCCAACCCAACTGATAATACAGTACTAGACTAGCTCCTAATGCTGCCACAGATGCTCGTCCTTGACCATGACCCAACTTTTGTAGAAGTCCTCTCAGCAATTAGGTCTCTGAAAAACAGTAAAACTCCTGGGCCTGGTAATATTCCAGCAGAGATCATAAAAAAATGGTGGCTATCTCTGTCATATGAATCTTCACATGATTATTTAAAAAGTATGGACTCAGAGAATCTGTTACTCAACAGTGGAAAGACGCCAACATTGTAACAATCTATAAAAACAAAGAGGGAAAATCACAATGTGGAAACAGCAGAGGTATCTCCCTACTATCTATGGTGGGGAAAGTCTTGGCTAAGATACTCCTCAATCGTTTAATACACCATATATCTGAAAAAATATTGCCGGAGATCCAGTGTGGGTTTAGACCAAATCGCGGAACAGTTGACATGATATTCACAACGAGATAGCTTCAAGAAAAGTGCAGAGAACAACATAAGGATCTTTTTATAGGTTTTATAGATCTGTCAAAGCCTTTAATACTGTCAATAGGGAACTGTTATGGGAAGTACTCCACAAATTTGTCTGTCCATCAAAATTTATTAATACTCGTATCTTACGACAGTTTCACGATGGAATGTTTGCTCGCGTCACTGTCGGGGGATTAGAGTCAGAACCATTCGAAGTTCACACTGGTGTAAAGCAAGGTTGTGTGCTTGCACCTGTGTTATTTAACATGTTTCTTGTCTCTGTTTCCACCTTACTCAAGTAGAATATACAAGAAAACAGCGGTGTGAAGATAGCTTACAGGCTTGATGGTAACCTTTTCAACATCAGACAATTTCAGGCAGTCACAAAAATTTCATTAGAGACAATCTTAGATCTACAATATACAGATATCTGTGCTTTTGTTGCACATACGCCAGAATCATTACAGGCTACACTAACAGCAGTAACAAATGCTTATAGAAGGATCGGACTCTGTCAACACTAACAAAACAGAAATACTATGTCAATGGTCGAATGGTCCCCCACACGATCCACCCATTTTCACTATTAACAACACTGACTTAACCAAAACCAATGATTTTAAATACCTCGGAAGCTCCCTCCTATAACTGCAGCCTGGATAATGAAATCCAACATCGTATACGGCAAGCTTCAGCCTCCTTCGGTAGCTTAAGGAAAAGAGTGTATGTGAACAATGATCTGAGCTTGAAGACCTAAGTAGCAGTCTACAGGGCCTTATGTATCTCGACTCTAACATACAGATGTGAAGCCTGGACCACATACAGCCGCCACATGAAAATGTTGGAGGCCTTCCACATATACTGCCTTCAACGTATTCTGGGAATCACCTGGCGAGATAGGCTGACCCACAACCAAATATTTGAGAGATCTTCATGTACCAGCATAGAGACTATTATTACACAACACCATCTCAGATGGCTTGGACACGTAATAAGAATGCCAGAAGACCGGCTACCTCGAAAAATACTCTACAGCCAATTAAACGAAGTTCGACGTTCAACAGGCTGCCAAAAGAAAAGATACAAAGAAAATATTAAGGGAACCTTAAAGAAAATAAATAAAAACCCAGCAAAGAAGACTTTGCCGCCGATCGACATCTTTGGAGGACAATAGGCCGTGAGGAGGCAGAAGAACTGGAGGATAGCATTAGACAATCAAGAAATGACAGACGTACAAGGAGGCACGCCCGTCAAGTTAACCCTATACACCCTACGAGAACTTTACCTGTCCTGTCTGCAACAAAGTGTGCAGATCAAGAATAGGACTCTACAGCCATCTACGGAGTCACCGATGATCCCAAGGAGAGCGTCGTCATCGGATACGATGGACTCCTATAAGCAAGCAAAGTAAGTCTTGGGGTGTTCATGACTGGACGACGGTTGGGGGGGGGGGTCGGTCAGGAAGGAGATCGTGTCTGCATAGTCAGAAACCCGTCGTTATTCATAATGCTCTTTATGGTATTTGTTATTAGTGGGGTTGATTTTAGTTAATAAATCAGCCTAGATAGCTATTTGAAAACTATTACCCTAAATTTGTTAAATTGGATGGAATAGTAGTCTGCTAATATTTAGGCCTAACGACTGACGTGAACTGAATTTGGAAACACTTCGAAGGCTAGGGTTATAAGAAAACGGACGCTAACAAAATATATATTTATAAAATCAACGAATGCACAATGAGGGGATTGAATTAGGAATTAACAAGTGAGCCGTAATTACAATTATACTAATAAATGAGATAATTAATTTGAAAATTGTTAAGGAATACAACGTAAATATAATTGAAATATAGATTACAGGATGAGATTATAGGATAGTATTACAAGTATAATTGACTTGTAAAAAGGATGGGAAGTGTAGAATAGTATGGTTGATTTGTGGGGAAGGCAGTGAAATATAACGTAACGTAATGAAATGTATAAAAATTATGGAGTGAAATGGAAGGTGAAGTGAGGTAAGGTAACTATGAGGGTTTAAAGTAAAATTGGTTTCCCGTTTATGTTGAGATGGGTTACAATTTGAATATATATATATATATATATATATATATATATATATATATATATATATATATATATATATCTATATATATATATATATATATATATATATATATATATATATATATATATATATATATATATATATATATATATATATATTGATTTAAAAAAGTATGCTAATATTTATGCACAAGGTATATTACGTTAAAATGATATTAGGTAATGGTAATATTTAAATTGATGCAATGGAATATTGATACAAATAATATTTTATAGGAATGCCAGATGGCATTGCTCTCTCACTCCCCTCTTAAAAAAATCACCCCCCCCCTCACACTTTTTTATTTAAGACCCGCTGTCATAGTAAAGCCGAGGCCTTTTGAAGACGCGACCGGAGGGCGTGACGACAGTGTCATTGGTTTGGCTGCGAGTGCGGGGACACGGATTCGCTGTGGGAACGCCATTAGCGTTGAACGAGGCACTGACACGAGAGAAGGCTGATGGAGCGAAGGTGATCTGCTTGTTGGTTCCTTCCGAGATGGCGTCAAGCGGGATGTGGGAGTCTTGAGTCCCGTTGTCCGCTGACGGAGGGTTCCTGCAACAAAAGAGGAGGAGGCAGCAAAACGGAAGTTGGTGTTTGATTCGCAGGGATGGTTGAAAGCATAGGGTTGGGTTTATTTTGACGTATTACTGTTCCATAGGGGGGTATAATGGAATAAAAAGTAGAAGGTAAAGGTGAACATTTTCTATATAGGCAGTTTAATGACGTGTTGCTATAGCATTATATGAGTACGAGAGAATTGATGACGTGTTGTCATACTTGTGTGTGAGGGAAGTGATGACATGTTACAATAGTTTGTGTGAGTGCTGAATGGATTGATGGCGTGTTGCCATAGCACTGTATGAGCGCTAAATGAAATTATGACGTGTTGCCATAGCACTGTATGAGTGTTGAATGAAATGATGGCGTCTTGCCATATCACTATATGAGTGCCGAATGATTTAATGGCGTGTTGCCATAGCACTGTATGAGTGCTGAATGAAATGATAGTGTGTTGCTATATCACTGTATGAGTGCTGAATGAAATTATGGCGTGTTGCCATAGCACTGAATTAGTGTTTAATCAAATGATGACGTGTTGCCATATCACTATATGAGTGCCGAATGAAATGATGGCGTGTTGCCATGAAGATGAAAACTTGTAGTTTTCGAAACGTTGTGAAAAATTAAAAGATGCTGCATCCGTTTCTCGTGGTTCTAGGATTTATCCTCAATATTATTTTTTAATATATATATATATATATATATATATATATATATATATATATATATATATATATATATATATATATATATATATAATATTTCAAGAACGGTTGGTAACCAGACTTAAATCGAGATTGGTACTCCCGCTCCCCCAAGCGCCTTAAAATTACCCATGAGGTTCCTTCGCATTGCTTCCCTCGCATCGGAATCAGGCCTGTATATATTGGAATTTTAATCGTTTAGCTAAAATTTCCCAAAAGAATCCCGAATTAATGCGTGATTCTTTTCTCATTTACAGACCCATTCAACTCTGTTATAATCTATTTAACTATAATCCATATACTCAATTTATCCATTTAACTATTAATCTAATTTGACCATATAATCTATTTGCACATTTAACTATTTACCAACATTTACCAATTTATAATCTATTTAATATTTATCAAAGGATTTACTACTATTTACCCATTTATCAATTTATAATCTATTTAATATTTATCAAACGATTTACCACTATTTACCCATTTAACTGTAATCCAATTTATCATCCAATTACTTATAAAACATTTACCAACTTATAATCTATTTAATATTTTATGTTTATCAATTGTAAATCCATTCTCGTTAACTCATACAAATTTAATTCACACGCGTAATTCAATCCAATCGTAACCCTTACTGTATAATTTCAGTTTTCAATAATAACTGTTTATTCAATAATATATATTTTTCTTAACTCTTTGTTTTTAATATACGTTTTTCCAACGTCCCTCAAATTTAGACCTATTAAATTTCGTCTGCAAAAAATTTAGATTTCGCGTTAGCATTTAACTTCATTCCCTTGAATAACGAAATATAGGTGTTTTATGTTTATTGTGATCAGAGCTATCTAGGATATTGCCGCAATATTCATCTAAAACCCTATAAGTGGTGTCCAGAATAGTTTAATTATCTCCCGGGAATTCATCCATTCATTCTTAATATTAAATTAATCTTCACAGTCACTTGTGTGGTATTTCTCGGACGACGCATTCCACCCCACTCAGTTGCATTTTTTTCTCGCGTGGACTTTCATTTTTCACGAGTGACTTTTCGACACGTGCTCATTTTCAATCCTTAGTTCACCTTAACATCTTTAAGTGATTCCTCAGCAATTTCGTAAAATTAATTATAATATACAGTAATAATTACAAAGAGTGACCAATTTTCGATAATTTTTTTTCAAATTTTTACGTTCAATTGCGTGAATTGAATTTGTGCATACACATGCACTCTCTCTCCCTCTCTCTCTCTCTCTCTCTCTCTCTCTCTCTCTCTCTCTCTCTCTCTCTCTCTCTCTCTCTCTCTCTCTCCCCTCTCTCTCTCTCTCTCTCTCTCTCTCACACACACATACACACACTTTTATTTTTCTATAAATGGATTATAAAGGAGCCCCAAGTAACGCCCCAACTTTGGGCACAGTAACAACCACGCAAGCATACTTCCCCGCAACAACAACGACATATTCATCCACCTTCGTCCCCCACGCAAGTACCCTCCCTCATCCGCCTCCCACTCAACAACGCTCCATCCCCACTCTCTCTTCGGTTCATTTTCCGCCATTCAACCCACAAAATCCCTGTCGTAGAATGACTCCCGACGATATACCATATATCACTATTGGTTGAGGGAACTTCCTTAATTATCTCTAGAGTGCGTTTTTACTGTCTGGCGGCCGATATTATGTATCTTCAAAATGCTTAAGAAGTGGAACTGAGCTCAAGGATAATAATATTGCTATCATTAATAAAATAGAGTTTTATTAATAATAACTATAAACAAAACACAAAAACGGAAAATATTGACAAACAGAATGGAAAGGGTCGTGGAGACTCGGGCTAATCCAAGGATTTAAGGGATCAAAAAAAGGTAAAACAAATATGGAGTTAAAGAGATGGGATGGTTCGATAAACCATTTAAAGCACAGGATAGAATTGACAAATAAGGGATCAATACTCAAAAGGTGACGCTTGGCTTACGTAACTTCATTAGGGTGCAGTGGAAGGTACTTGAAGGAATATTCGGTCCGCTGGCGAGTTCCAGCTAAAGAGGGGGGATAAAAGGATCCTGACGTGGCGTCTTGGAAAGGAGAACCGTTACTCGACGAACGGCTTGACGAACAATGGCTGTTCTAGGTTGTTCTCTTCTGAACAAAGGGGGGGATGAGAACCGTCTCTTGTCTACGGGCTCAAGAACAATGGCTGTTCTAATGTTGTTCTCCTTTGAACAACAGGGGGGGGGGTGAGAACCGTTTCTTGGCGAAGGGCTCAAAACGAACAATGGCTGTTCTAATGTTGTTCTCCTTGAACAACAGGGGGGGGGGATGAGAACCGTTTCTTGGCGAAGGGCTCAAAACGAACAATGGCTGTTCTAATGCTGTTCTCCTTGAACAACAGGGGGGGGGGGATGAGAACCGTTTCTTGGCGAAGGGCTCAAAACGAACAATGGCTGTTCTAATGCTGTTCTCCTTGAACAACAGGGGGGGGGGGATGAGAACCGTTTCTTGGCGAAGGGCTCAAAACGAACAATGGCTGTTCTAATGCTGTTCTTCTTGAACAACAGGGGGGGGATGCCTTGGGGACTTGGCGTCACTAAAGGCTCGAACCTTTGGCACTCAAGGAATATTGTCCTCCTTCTGGACAAGTGATGGTGAATCTCGAGGTCGAGGTCCCTTGGCGCACAAAGGGAGAGAGGGTCGTGGTAATGTTTCGCGACGAAAATCTGGATCTCCAATCTCATCTTAGTGGTAAAGTTTCCATATAAATAGCCAGGACATCTCCTTGGCGTGGGGGAGAATGGGGTGGAAGCTTCGAGGGAACGCACAGCTGGGCTGGAGAAAAATGCCTTATCTGTCCATAAGCCTAACTCGATCTGGCGAGGTCGGCGTATGGGGGCGAACGGGGGAGGACGATAACCTCCTTGTTTAAACATTGGCGTCCGGTAGCTGTTGATAAGACTCCAAGCCTCGAATCGAAGATGCACGTGGGTAGCCTCATGGTTTTAAATAAAATGTGATAGAAGTTGAAATGAATGCAGCTCTGAACTCGTTCTATCACACCCCTCCATTCCAGGGGAAGTTGTCACTTCGAAAAAAAAGAGAGAAGGGACAACGATAGAGCTCCGTTGTAGGGAACTCGTTTTCTTGTACCAACCGTATCTTCCTGCACCTAACTATTATTACCTCAATACATGATTATTTTGATCTTTAGATTACAGGGGAAAATAACCTTTAATACAACTTAATCAAAGAAAAAAAAAGGGCATGGAGCAATGAAATGATATAAACTTAGTACATACGGGACAAAATAATTTATACGTAAATTAATAAGAACAAATATATATACATAAAAAAAAATTAGACATTGAGCGTTACAAAATTCAGACATATACATTAATTAATTATATTACAAAAGAATCTTAAATTAAGTCGTACAAGACGGTATATACCTACATGGAGATACTAATCCTATGAATACAATTATTCTACGCTATTAGGTAACGCATTCCTACTGAGTGCGTCAGCGACCTGGTTATCGGAACCTTTTATCTAATTTATTTTAAACTGATACTCTTGCATGATGCGGCCGTTTGAGTGTCTCACATTCCTAATATAGGCTAACGGACGGTGGTCGGTTCCTATTTGAAATTCTTTACATATCAAGTACAGCTTGAATTTGTCTATGACCCAGATAATTGATAGAGCTTTCTTTTCTCTAGTGGCATATCTCTCTCCGCGTGGTAATAATTGACGACTAGCATATGCAACTGGATGACTCGTTCTGTCATCCACGTATTGAAGGAGTACACCTCCAATGCCCTCGTTGATCACGTCGGTCTTAACCCCAAAGGATTTTTCCGGGTTGGGCAACTTAAAAATGGGGGCAGAAATGAACTTACTTTTGAGCTGATTAAAATGGGAAACAGCGACATCATTCCAACGTAAACGATCGGAGAAATTCTTTTCCTGAAGGGGGCATAGGGGGGCCGAAATTGCAGCGAAATTCGGAACAAATCGCTGATAGGGAGAAGCTGATCCTAGGATCGATCTCAATGGCTTCTTTGTAATCGGGAGGGGCATGTGGGCGATTGCCTTAATCTTGTTCTCGTGGGGACCTAACTTGCTTCGTCCTATTTTGAAACCCAAATATTTAATGGGTTCGTGGGCAAAATGGCATTTGCGGGGGCCAATGGTGAGGCCATTTTCGCGCAGTTGTTCGAAAAGAGCTAATAGGGTGGGTAAATGGTGATTCCATTTAATTAGTTCTTGTAGCTGGCTCTTCGGACGTGGTGTCAGCTGCGCGTCACTATCCAGGTCAGAGGGTTCCAAAGACTTGCCTGGTAGGGAAGGAGGAGGGTAATCGGCATCAGGTTGGATGCACACTGTCTGGATTACCTTAAGGGACTCCGCGGGGCAATCCTCTTCAAGCGCCGATGCTTCGTCCAGTTCTACGAAGGTATCTCCATGGGCGCGTTGGGGGTTCCTTTTGTCTTGGGGTCCAGGGACAGTCTCCGTGTCCTTGTCTGGGGCCTTATCACCTAAGGGTTTTAGTGATTCACACTCCTCTTTTGCCGTCCTAAAGTCCTGGTTAGGGGTCTCCGAGAAATCGGACGGTATCGGGGTTCTGATGGGGACGGGCTCCTGGGCTTCTTTCTTATCTCGGCCTTGAGGAAGGGCGGCCTGAAACACAGGGTCGAAACTTACTTGGGGGCTCTGTCCTATAAGTACGGAACAGAATTTTATGGGTGCTACAATGACTTCAGCCCAGCCATTATAATATTGACACTGCAGGTAACATCTAGCGACGGGGAATCTGTTCGCCCGCCCAAGTTGGTCATGTACAACCGCAAATTTTTCGTGGTTAGAGGCCACTGGGAGGAGTTCGTCGGACACGATGAAGCACGTACATCCTGTGTCCCTGACGAGAGTCGATACTCGACAGCTGTCCACGCTGCCCTCCTCATATTTCAAAGTTCCCGATGAACTTTTACCAAAAACAAAATTTACCTGGTGGCCTGACGGAGGGGGAGAAGTTTCTGCTTGGGTCTGCACCACCGGGGAAGCCGGGGTCGCATTAATCTGGTGAACTTGGTGGGCTGGTCCGCTTTTAAGCCTAGAATTTTGTGGGCAATTCCAGCTCATGTGGTTTTCTACACCACAGGTGAAGCATATGGTTGGTCGCTTCGGGAAGAGAGATGGAGGAGAAGTCTTAACGGGAGGTTTGGAGTCCCGTTGTTGGTTTTGGGGAAAGAAGTTTGGGGGTTTTACGGGGCTCGGAAACTTTGTGAGCTTTCCTGGGAAGGGGCGCGAATCTGTCCTTCTTTCTTCTCGTTGGATTTCCTTTTCTCGTTCTTCTCGTTGTATTTTTCCTTCTCGTTCTTCTCGTTGGATTACTCTTCCCCGTTCCTCTCTTTCTCTTTCTTTTTCTACCTTTTTTCTTTGAACTTCTGCTTTAATCCGAGCTAATTTAATCTTAAGCTCAGCTTGTCTTATCCGTTCCTCTCTTTCTCTTTCTTTTTCTCGTTCCTCTTGTCGGATTACTCTTTCTTTTTCTTCTCGTTGTATTTCTCTTTCTTCCTTTTTTCTCTGTTTTTCTCTTTCTTCCTCTTTTCTTTGCTCCTCTTGAATGTACTCAATTAGTTCTTTTCCGGAAAGTCCACAGGATTCTCCTTGCGCTTTAAAGATTTCAAACTGAGTCATCTTTGCACTTGGGGGCGAACTAGTCAACCAACTAAAATTCCTTGCAACAAGAATTATGCCTCTATAGAATTAGCCTACCTAAATATGGGCACTGACCTATTCGTACTTGGTTTCTCAATCTAAATAACCACTGACTAAAATCACAAAAAAAACAACAAATTATTATAACCGTTCCTTGAGCTACTCCAGCTTCTTAAGTTTCAAAAAAAAGGGGATAGCAATCGTTAAAACAAAAGGGAACTACTATATTCTATTATTATAACGAATAACACTATGCTTTACTCGACTGAGACCAGTGTTTGCAAAGATATAGCGTTAAACCTTACACACCTGATACCAAATTAAATAGGATATATATATATGTCGTAGAATGACTCCCGACGATATACCATATATCACTATTGGTTGAGGGAACTTCCTTAATTATCTCTAGAGTGCGTTTTTACTGTCTGGCGGTCGATATTATGTATCTTCAAAATGCTTAAGAAGTGGAACTGAGCTCAAGGATAATAATATTGCTATCATTAATAAAATAGAGTTTTATTAATAATAACTATAAACAAAACACAAAAACGGAAAATATTGACAAACAGAATGGAAAGGGTCGTGGAGACTCGGGCTAATCCAAGGATTTAAGGGATCAAAAAAAGGTAAAACAAATATGGAGTTAAAGAGATGGGATGGTTCGATAAACCATTTAAAGCACAGGATAGAATTGACAAATAAGGGATCAATACTCAAAAGGTGACGCTTGGCTTACGTAACTTCATTAGGGTGCAGTGGAAGGTACTTGAAGGAATATTCGGTCCGCTGGCGAGTTCCAGCCGAAGGGGGGGATAAAAGGATCCTGACGTGGCGTCTTGGAAAGGAGAACCGTTACTCGACGAACGGCTTGACGAACAATGGCTGTTCTAGGTTGTTCTCTTCTGAACAAAGGGGGGGGATGAGAACCGTCTCTTGTCTACGGGCTCAAGAACAATGGCTGTTCTAATGTTGTTCTCCTTTGAACAACAGGGGGGGTGAGAACCGTTTCTTGGCGAAGGGCTCAAAACGAACAATGGCTGTTCTAATGTTGTTCTCCTTGAACAACAGGGGGGGGATGAGAACCGTTTCTTGGCGAAGGGCTCAAAACGAACAATGGCTGTTCTAATGCTGTTCTCCTTGAACAACAGGGGGGGGGGATGAGAACCGTTTCTTGGCGAAGGGCTCAAAACGAACAATGGCTGTTCTAATGCTGTTCTCCTTGAACAACAGGGGGGGGGGGGATGAGAACCGTTTCTTGGCGAAGGGCTCAAAACGAACAATGGCTGTTCTAATGCTGTTCTCCTTGAACAACAGGGGGGGGATGCCTTGGGGACTTGGCGTCACTAAAGGCTCGAACCTTTGGCACTCAAGGAATATTGTCCTCCTTCTGGACAAGTGATGGTGAATCTCGAGGTCGAGGTCCCTTGGCGCACAAAGGGAGAGAGGGTCGTGGTAATGTTTCGCGACGAAAATCTGGATCTCCAATCTCATCTTAGTGGTAAAGTTTCCATATAAATAGCCAGGACATCTCCTTGGCGTGGGGGAGAATGGGGTGGAAGCTTCGAGGGAACGCACAGCTGGGCCGGAGAAAAATGCCTTATCTGTCCATAAGCCTAACTCGATCTGGCGAGGTCGGCGTATGGGGGCGAACGGATGGGGGGGGGGGGGCGATAACCTCCTTGTTTAAACATTGGCGTCCGGTAGCTGTTGATAAGACTCCAAGCCTCGAATCGAAGATGCACGTGGGTAGCCTCATGGTTTTAAATAAAATGTGATAGAAGTTGAAATGAATGCAGCTCTGAACTCGTTCTATCACAATCCCATTGGCTGGTGGAAAATGGTGGAGCTCATCTTCCTACACCAGGCAGTTCATGAGGACCTTATAACAATCGTCGTTTCCCAGAAATTACCTCTAAGTATTTTGTCCACTTCTAAGAGTATTTTGCTTGATGGGGTTAATTTCTGGTTCTTGGGGAAGGTTCAAGAGGGCGTTCATGGAGGAATTTGGGAGATCGCAAATTGAGGACCTGAGGATCCTTCTCGATACGCAAGAGATGTGGGACACGAGCCCCACGCATTTTCTGGACCATCTCAAGGCCCTGGCACATGCCAAGGGAGCCTAGCTCGACCAACTCGAGCCACTCATAACTGAGATATTTATGCGTGGGATGCCGGACTAAATTAATCCCCTCATACTAATGTACTCCCCATCGAACGTGGAGAAGATGGCAGAGGCGGCTGACACCCTGTATAGTAATCTATTCGTCAACTGGGGAAATGCGGGCACCATGTCGTTTAGCGATGAAAATAGGGGGCGTAGCAACATCATAAAACTTTAATGTAAACACCACTCACATGTATCCATTTCTCAGGTTAGGTCACCGGCCGAGGCTCCTTACAACCGGCTAGAACTTCTTCAGTACGAATCCTCCCAGGCTCGGGTCTTTTATCCGTTCTGGAGAGGATTGAAATGGATATTCGTGCCCTAAAGGTGCGAACGGGTCTTCACCGAGAGCACAATCGTGAGCAGGACGGAGGAGTCAGACGACGTTCCTCCTCCCGAAAAAGGCAACACCAACGAGGGCAGAGCAGCACATGAAGTGAGGCACAACAGTTTCATTTCAAACCTAGGCCTAATTCCCCCAATCCTGACAACTCTCAGGGTAGCTGCTGGTATAATTCTAATTATGGGAGCAATGCTGTCCGCTATGTTCAGCCTTGCAGTTTTGAACGGGCATCATCTCATGCTCACAACTTTAGCCCTCCTTTTGGTTGTGCTACTCAGACTGCTATCTTTCAGCCTTCAGGCTTTTGCTGGTACCACCTCAAATTTGGTCCAAGAGCAGAAAAATGCACAAAGCCATGCTCGCACCATCAAAATCCTCAATTTCAACCTACCCTTGCCTCACCACCTCCGATTTTACAAAACTTTACGGGTTCCCTTACCCAACTTTCACCTTCAGCACAGGGAACTTTAAACTGAATTCGCAAGTGATACGTGGGTCTGTCACCTCTGCAACCTCATCTCATCAGGTCGATTGTCCATTTAGTATTCATGATCCACTCTCCGGTTTCTCCTTCCTGGTTGACACTGGCGCTCAATGCATTGTCATTCCAGCCTCTTCCGTCGAGAAAGCTTGCACTTTTTCTGATCTTGTCCTTAAAGCTGCCAATTCATCGGACATGAGGACTTATGGGAGGCGTATCCTCGAGCTCTCTCTCGGGTTACGTCGTGTTTTCCCATGGACGTTCATCATTGCGACTTTGACATGCCAATTTTAGGCCTCTATTTCCTTTCTGCGCACGACATTCTCGTCGATTCTCGTGCCGCAAGCTTTTCGACAGAACCACGACACTAACAGTTGCTGGTTCCTTCTTTCCTTCCACAAGCTCTCTCCTCTCTGTTCGTCTCCCCGCAACTGCTCCCCACTTCCAGGAACTTTTGCGGGAGTTCCCAATCCTCTGTCCGCCTCCTTCTAACGACACACCTATTAAGCACAATGTGGTGCACATAATAGAGACGACACAAAGACAAGTTTTCTTCCCTTCCCGTCGACTGGCCCCGGATAGACTTGCCCTAATGAAGCAAGAATTTAAGTTCATGATGGAGGCCGAGATCGCTTTCTCATCCACCTCCCCATGAGCTTCACCGCTTCATATAGTACCTAAGTCTACTCCGGAGGAATTCAGAGCTGTAGGTGACTATAGGCGACTCAATGTCTGTACAGTTCCGGATAAGTATCCTTTGCCTTATTGGTATTAACTCCGCTCTCTTCGGTTGTTGCATTTTTTCTCGGCTCGATTTGGTTCGCGCTTTCAACCAAATCCCGATTCACCCTGATTATATCCCTAAGGCGGCTATCATCACTCCATTTGGTTCCTTGGTCATGAACCGAATGCCTTACAGACTTCGTAACAGTGGTTAGACCTTCCAACACTTCATGGATCAGGTTCTGAGAGGTCTTCCCTCCGTATTTTGTTATATAGACGACCTCCTGAGAGCATCTTCGTCTTTAGAGGAGCATTTTTCTTACCTTCACCAGATTTGTGCACGTTTAGATGAGTATGGTATCGTACTCAACACTTCTAAGTGTATCTTTGGTGTCACACAACTCCCTTTTTAGGACACCACATTTCCCCAGAGAGAATTCGTCCTCTCGAGGACAAAGTTGAAGTTATTCGGGATTTTCCCCGACCTTCGCTAAGCAACTTCGTAGATTTTGTGGGATAGTAAACTTTTACCACAGGTTCATTTCCAATATTTCCCACATTATGCAACCTCTGCGAATTGCTTTCAAGTTCAATAAGAACCTTCCTCTTTCTTGGTCCCCCGAAGCTTGCGAGGCTTTCCCTCGCACCAAGGAGGCTATGGCTTCCACTGTCGCCCTGGCCCATCCTTGCCCAGGAGCTCCCATAAGCGTTGCTTCGGACGCGTCTGCAACTCATGTCGGTGCTACATTACAAAAGAAGGTTGGTGACTCTTGGCCAACCCCTCTCCTTCTTCTCTAAGGCTCTTCTTCTTTCCCAACAGAGGTACAGTACGTTTTCGCGCGAATTATTGAGCATATACCTCGCCCTCCGTCACTTCCAACAATACTTGGAATGGCGTGAATTCACTGTCTTTACAGACCACAAGCCATTGATTGGTGCGCTCGCCTCTAGTAGCACCTCCTCTGTGCACTCTGCAGTTGATACTCGTTACCTTGACTTCATCCTGCAGATGACATACCATATTCTATACGTTCCTGGCTCATCAAACGCCGTTCCGGACGCTCTCTCTCACATTTCATCGATTTCGGGCACGCAACTTCCTACACTGCGCCCATCGATAATGCAACAATAGCGCTTGCCCAGGATTAAGATGAAGACACGCAAACACTGCGTCACTCTTCTCAACTCGTCGTTCGCGAAATCGACTTGCTGGACAGTCCTTCCAGGTGCATCCTGGTTGACTATTTATTGCCTGACTGTCCTCGTCTACTCATTCCTCTCGCTTACCGTCAGCACATTTTTGACCAAACTCACGGTCTCTCCCATCCTGGCATTCGAGCAACTCGCAAGCTCATTACACAACGTTATGTGTGGCCAGGTCTGAACGCCGATGTGGCCAAATTTACCCGCGCATGTTGGTCGTGTCAACACGCAAAGGTTCACATCACACAAAGTCCCCTCTGGCTACTTTTTCACTTCCATCTGCACGTTTTGACGTCATTCACATCTATCTGGTGAGTCCTCTGCCCTTTTCGCGTGGTTGCACTTACCTTCTCACCATGATCGATCGTTTTACCTTTTGGCTAGAGACAGTTCCTATCCCGGACATCAGAGCTTCCACTGTAACTCGAGCCTTCGTCTTAGCATAGGTTGCTCGTTGCATCAACGATCATGACTGATCGAGGTAGCCAATTTGAATCCCACCAATGGGATGCACTCATGTCAGTGCTTGGCTCCTTTCGTCTCCGTACCACTAGGTACCATCTCCAGAGTAACTCTTAGGTGGAACGTTTACACAGGACTCTCAAGGGAAGCTTGGTGTCCCCAAAGAGAGAGTTGCGTGACATCAAAAAGACCCTTAGAAGTGTTGAGTACGATACCATACTCTTCTAAACGAGCGCAAACCTGACGAAGGTGAAAGAGATGTTCCTTTAAAGACGAAGATGCTATCAGGAGGTCGTCTATGTAACAAAATACAAAGGAAGGACCTCTCAGAATCTGATCCATAAAACGTTGGAAGGTCCGACCACTGTTACGAAGACCGTAAGACATTCGCTTCATGACGAAGGAACCGAATGGTGTGGTGATAGCCGTCTTTGGGACGTCATTTGGGTGAATA
The DNA here is from genome assembly GCA_963969495.1 of Ceratothoa steindachneri. NCBI lineage: Eukaryota > Metazoa > Arthropoda > Malacostraca > Isopoda > Cymothoidae > Ceratothoa > Ceratothoa steindachneri. The sequence continues at coordinate 80,854,811 of OZ018317.1, read as the reverse complement.
AGGATTTGGTTGAAAGCACGAACCAAATCGAGCCGAGAAAAGATTGAACAACCGAAAAGAGCAGAATTAAAATCAGGCAGGTAAGAAAGAGGATATCTATCTGGAATAGTACAAGCCTTGAGTCGCCTGTAATCACCCATAACCCTGAACTCACCCGGCGTAGACTTTGTCACTGCGTGAGGCCCAGGAAGAGGTAGATGGAAAAAGGAAAAGCTATTCCCACCTCCACCATAAACTTGAACTCCTGCTTCATTAGAGCAAGTCTATCCGGGGCCAGTCGATGATGGCGTGAGAATACAGGCCCTCCTATCGTTTCTATCCTCTGAACCACATCGTGCTTGATAGTCATGTTTTTTGAAGGTGGTAGACTAAGGCCAGGAAATTCCCGCAGGAGTTGTTGGAAGTGTGGGGCAGTTGTAGGGAGACGAACAAACAGGAGATAACTATGAGAAGGAAAAAACGAATCAGAAACTGTCAAAGTAGTAGTTCTGTCGACAAGCTTGCGATTGCAAGAATCGACCAAAAGGTCATGAGCCGAAAGGAAATCGAGACCCAAAATTGGGATGTCAACCTCGGTGACGATGAAATTCCATGGAAAAACACGACGTAACCTAAGAGAGAGCTCGTGGTTACGCCTTCCATTTGTCCTTATATCCGAAGAGTTAACCGCTTTAAGGACAATGTCAGACAGGCAAGCTTTGTCGTCCGGAGAGGTTGTAATGACACTGCATTGAGCCCCGGTGTCAACCAAAAATGAAAAACCTGAAAGTGGGTGGTAAATATTAAATGGAAGTTCGACCTGAGGAAAAACTGAGCTTGCAGAGGTGATAGACCCACGAGTCACTTGCGTTTTTAGTCTAAAGGATTATGCTATGCTGATGAGCTTGAAATTTGGGTAAGAGAACCCGTAGAGCTTTGCTGATTTTGTGCGTTGGAAGTTGGTGAAATTAGGGTATGTGAAGAAGTTGGAGTTGAAAAATGCACATGATGTTGGTACGTGCATGGGTATAAGCTCTTTTTCTGCCTTTGCACCAAATCAGCAATGGTACCAGCACCAATTTGAAAGTTGGGAAGGTGAAAATTCTGCGAATAAGGATTAGGTGAAGAACGATGATTAAATGCGTGGTTAGAAGCTACAAAGCTGTACACAACGTACGGCGTTGTTACCATAGTTAGAATGATACCAACAGAGACCCTGATAATTATTTATTGTTAGGATAGGCGGAATTGGGTAGGGAATGAAAATGATTCTGCCATGCGTCACCTCTTGAGCTGAAGTTCCCTCGTTGGTTTCTTTTTCGGGAAGAAGAACGGCGTCGGCCTCCCCCGCTACCCTGCTCACTACTGTTATATCGCTTCACCCACTGTCGCACCTTTAGGGCACGAAGATCACTCTCTATCCTCTCCAACACAGCAGCAAGATCCTGTGCCGGGGGGTTGACTTACGTGCGAGTTCTTGTCGGTTGTCTGAAGACTCTATCGGTAAACGAACCTGTGAAATAGACACATTTAAACATGGTTCTTGAAAGATTGAAATAGTTCCCCAGCTTACGTAGGGATTATTGAACAACTCATCGGCTGGCTTTGCCATTTGGTCTACATTAATAGGTCATGTCATTAGGATGAGTGGCCTAATATTTTTAAGAATCCCAAGTGTCGTAGAATTCTTTCTGATAAGAACCCTACTTACCTGACACCTCTTTTGTTTAGTGTCGTAGAATGCCCCTCCTTTTTGTTCTAGTCTCTAAGAGTGCTAAGAGTGTCTAATATATTGATATTATAAGAATATCTTAAAGCACAGAGCTGTTGTGCAACACGTAAGGATATATATAAGAGAAACGAACATTAATCCCAAAATAACTTATAATTGACCTTTATCAAATGAATACATAACATTTATACATTAACTACAGGAATACTCGGAATATTATCCTAAACAAAAATTAATTAAATTAGTTTACCCACAAAACTTGGTTAACGTTTTCTCTACACAACAATAATATAAAAATTAGGCTTACGGACTCGTGGAGTTTAAAGGGCCTCAGAAATATTTACTCTTGACGCGTGTAGATGGGCGGAATTCCACGGTCGTCTTGGCGAGGGTAGCAGCTGGGGGGTCCACACGTTCTTCCGGGGGGGGGGGGGGGTTCTTCAGGACGAGAACAATTTCGGTGCTTTATGCACCACCTAGGCAGTCGTGGTCTCTCTGGCGAGATGAGTCGAACTTGGTTCTTAATTCAAGTTAAATTGGAGTGCGGTGTGATCACCGAGTAACGAGCTCGAGGAGGAGCTTTTCTCCTTCGTTACTAATTTCCTTATGGACGAGGACTGAACTCGGGGAGGGTCTTCTTCAAGGGCGAGGATAACGGAGGGGAGGTTCTCTGGCGAGAATAAGTTACTTAAAGTTTGGTGTGGCCACCGAATAACGGGCTCGAGGGGGAGCCTTTTCCTTCTTCTTCTTAATTCCTCAAGGACGAGGAATAGCCCTGGTGTTTACGGTGCACCAGGATATGAGGAGTCTCTCTGGCGAGAGTAAGTTGAACTTACCCAAAGTTCACTTATCGTTTGGTTTGATAACCAGGGACTTAGCTCAAGGATGAGCTTTTTCTTAGCCCCTTAAGGTAGGTAGCCCTGCCTCTCTTGCAGGGTACTTCTTGGTCTGGCGAGCCAAGTACACTACCTCTCCAGTCTCGGTAGCTCGGTTGTGGATCCGAGGACTTCGTCACCTAGAGACTGACGTATACTACCACGATTTTCCTCAGAGTTCCTCATTTATACCTCGCACCCCCACTGGGGGAGTGGTAAGGGGGGGAGGGGCTTGAGGACGGCCCCAGGAGAGTTCTTTTTCCTAACGGTCTTTCCCACGAAGTCAAACATAGGCTCCTCGTTAGCCATCGAGATTGGGAGAAACCCGTCTCCAATTTCTTGTTCGACGTGAAACTGGATCTCACTCTCCTGGGGGAGATCTTACCTTTTTGACCTTTAGGGTCTTTCATGGCAATGGGTTGAACCACGTTGTGGTTACGCTTTCGACTCGCCGATGCTTGGGGCGGATGTCCTTGCGGTAACCGCCTTGGAACTGCACCAAGAGTGGTCGAGGGGGGGGGGGGAAGTGACCATTCCCTTACACCAAGCATAAATATTTCAATGAGCAGGGAGTCGAAAAATTCTAACTGAGCTCCCTTAGTTCGAATTAAGTCTTTTAGATGCTCCAGAAATCGCGTAGGACGCTGGTCACCCATCTCCTGAGTATTTAGTAGCATCCTTAGATCTTCGACTTGCGATCTCCCAAACTTTCCCTTAAAAGCCTCTTTTAATTTGTCCCAAGCTCCAATTCTACCACTTCCTAGCAAGATGTTTTTAAAAAGTGAAAAGATACTTAATGGTAAATTTTGAGTGATGCAGAAAATCAGGTTTTGTTTAGAGATGGCGTGATGCATCATTATAATCTCTGCCATTTCTAACCAGGCCATGGGGTTGCCCGAATCATATTTTGGGAGGACAATCGAGGAAGGAAGGAATCGAGATCGATCTTCTTGCATAGAGGAGGAATGATTGAGGATGCTTGCGGAAGTAACATTAGAGATACTCGTATTGGTAGAAGCAGTAAGGCCAGCCTGCGATGTCGTAATGATGTGAGTCGTCAACGAAGCTGTTGATGTAACCATCGTGATTCTTAACTAGTACGAGATGTGTGTATCGTGAAATTCCGAGAAAATATGGGGTTGGTAAATATTAAAAAGGTTAAACTAGTATATACGTTAATGTGAGATAATGAAATTGAATTTGAAAAAGAGGATGTACAATTATTGAATGGATTGAGAAAATACTTAAACGGAGGAAAAACGATGAGACTCAGCGGACGAAATTTCCGAGCTGAAAGTCTACTCAAAATGGCCGCTGTTTTTGAACAATGGCGAATATTTTCTATAAAATTTTTGTAACTAGAAAAACAACGGGACGGGCACCAATTTTATAGGGCATAGAAGTTCGTAAAATTATTCTGAAGAAAATTCCAGTTCTCGGCGAATGGCGAGTTTAGGCTTAACGACTTTTACGGGAAATAGTTTGGCAATGATTAAATAAAGCAAGGATTTATAACAAAATAGATATTATTATTATTATTATAGATTACAAGGAATTATTTATGTAGAATATTTGGATTAGGTTGAATTAACACAAATTTGGATAAATTGAAAAATATATATATATAGTTTGTCGTGAATGAAAGTACGGAGGTAATTAGTCGAAATTATGAAGATGGGAATAATAACAATGGGTAATAATGACAAGAACAATTAGTTAAATGGTAATTATAATAATATTTTGCTAGGCAACTTGTGTGAGTGGTAATGAAGTAAATGTAATTTGTAGCTACAGTCGCCGCAACGGAAGTCTGGACCTTTGGTCATATTATATGCATTGATATAGGTCCAATAATCATTGCGAGGAAAATGCTATAATTGATTAATGTTTTGTTGCGGTTTCTGGCAACGTCTGTTAGGTATATATGCGCATTGTGTCCGCTGTATTATTCAGTACGCGCTCAGACTTGGTCGTGAGGGGATACTCATTTTTTGCGATGTTACTTTCATTTTGGGGGTTTCTTGAAGATATTTGGCTGATCATATATTTTTTAACTAGTACTCCAACCATGGGTCCCAAGCCTCTCACAAATGAGGAAAAGGTCCGTATTCTCACTTTGAGGGAAGAAAATGTTAAGATGAGTGAAATATGCCTGCGAACAGGGCGGGCAAAATCTACCGTAATGGCGCTCCTCTCTGTTGCCCGTTAGCTTCCCACAAACACCATACCCCAACATAAAAAGCGCCAGGGACCAGAGAAAAAGACTACACAAGGGACAGATCGCTTGCTAAAGAAGGCTGTTATGAAGAACCCTAGGATAACAGCATGACAACTCAAGGAAATGTACCTTAACCTCCTCCAAAATGTCTCGGAACGGACCGTAAAACATCGTCTTCTGAAAGATTTGAAACTCCCCAGCCGTACTGCCGCGCTCAAACCGCTGTTGAATGACCGCATGAGGAAAAAGAGGCTTCATTTTGCAAAACAGCACAAGGGCTGGACAGTGGTCAGAGGTCATGTGGCAGATGAAAGCCCATTTCAGGTCATAAGGTCACATAGAGTAAAGGTGAGGAAGCCAGTTGGGTCAAACAGGTACAGCCCCCAGTAGGCAGTGAAGACTGTAAAACACAGTCCCTCAGTTATGGTTTGGGGTTGTTTCAGTGCCAAGTTAGGGAGAAGTGGTTTATATTTCCTGCCCAAGAATGTGACCATGAATGCTCAGTGCTACAAGGAAGTTTTGGAAGGTTATCTATTTAATCATATAGAACTTCATGGAACATCCATCTTTATGCATGATTCAGCTCCTTGTCACAAGGCTAATTTGATCAAGCAATTGCTACAAAGAAAGCGCATCAACGTATTGGACTGGAGTGTGAACAGTTTCAATCTAAACCCCATTGAAAACGCATGGAAAGTCATCAAAGACAAGGTTAATAGGGCCAATTTGTCATCAGTGCAGGACCTTCAGGAGGTCATCAAGAAGTGTTGTGCACCAACATGGACTTGAATTACTTAAAAAATCTTGTTGCAAGTATGCCCAAAAAGATGCAGGATGTCATCAACGCCAGGGGGCAGATCATAAAATATTAAAAGTATCAACAAAAGTGTTTTTAATTATATTAACATAACCTAATGGAGGTAAATTATATAAAAATAACATAAAATAGCGAGGGTCCAAACTTCCGTTGCAGCGACTGTAATTAGAATCAGGAATCATGAAATAAATAATTTGTATGAAAGTATGATTCGGGTGTAATTGTAATGGTAGCTAATAGAATCACGAATTGTGGGTAATTGTAACTAATTAAAATCACGATGGTTAAGAGGGGGTAATGTATGAGAGTCTGGAAAGGAAATATAAGGAATTAGAGTGTTTTTGTTTGTAAAACCTAAGGATTAAATGGAGGAAGAATTAAGAATTCAACTGAACTGATGTCTTGTTGCTAGCAGACGAGTGAATATTTTTTCTCCCATGCAGAATATTTGGAAGCGTTAGTACGTGCGTGTAAATGTTGCCAATTGTTTTTGAATCAGACTTTTTTACAAATATACATAATTTAAGAAAAATGATATAAAATTTTATATATATATATATATATATATATATATATATATATATATATATATATATATATATATATATATATATATATAATATATATATATATATATATATATATATATATATATATATATATATATATATATATATATATATATATATATATATATATATATATATATATATATATATATATATATTTGTAGCTGCAGAGCTGCTACAGTAGCCTGCAATGCGGAGTCTGTTGTTGAGAGGGTGTATACTGGTCGAGTCCAGAGTATTTTGTCAGGTCTTTGTGGGTTTAGGACCCAGTTGGCAATTCTACCACTTTCTAGCAAGATTTTTAAAAAATGAAAAGATACTTAATTGTATATTTTGAATACCGTGCCAACTGCGTACGTTTAATTGTATTTATTATGTTGAGGCGACCTATTGACGTGGGCTGAGTGCGCGTGGGGTTGATTTGGCCGGGACCGTTCCCCTCTTCTTGGTTATTTCCCAGGAGGCGTGGGAAGTGAGTACTTTGTGGGGGTCGAGCCAAGTAAAACATTCGGTTGAAAGGTTTAAACGGTTCACACAAAATGTTCGGGGAACGTTTATATTTTTTTCTGCTTGATTTTACCTCCTTTGCCGAGAATACACATTCAGTATCGTGTGCTGGATTCGAGCTCTGATTGAGTACTTAAAAATTCTCAAAATTACAAATTACAAATTAGGTTAAAGTGGTGAAATTGTGTGGTAGGTATATAAAGGTGTGAATATGTTTTCTAGTTTGCCCTGGTGTTAGGGCATCACTAGCATTCTTCATGTTGTGTATTTAAAAAATTTTAATTCCTCCGTCAAAAAGTAGCTGACTGTCATTGACAGCCAGTTTCCTCCGTTATAATATATATATTTCTTTTAGGTATTTCCACCTTCGAAGCATTCAAGCCTTTCAAGGTTGTCTTTCTTGCTGAATGAATCTCAGTGTTGGTTACTTTGTAGTCTCTTAATATGGGCATTTAGGCTCTTTTCTTAGTTTGAATTTTGTTGACTTTTAGTTTACTTATTATCAGTTGGGTATTGGGAGTTGGGCACTTCGCCTCTTTTTATTCTTGACTTTTGATTATTATTAGGTTTGGGCACTTCGCCTCTTTTATATTTAAATTTAGTTTTAATTTTATTAATTTTTCACTATATTTATATTTGGGGGGGGGGGGAGGGGACTTTAACGTGGGCACTACGCCTCTTTTTTTTTCAATATGTTTCTTAAAATTGTCAACTTGGTTGTCTAATCGTCAAACTTTTGAGTCTTGGAATCTTAGAGTCACATAATTTTAGAGAAGTGGACTAATACTACGTAAATATAGGTAGTACCACTTCTCTCGCGCAGGTTCTACTGCTTGGGAACAAAGCAGTTCTACCTATAGCGCGTCTCCGGTTTGCACGAATGTTTAGATTTAGGTTCAAATTCGGGAGTATAGTTTGATCTATCTTGTCCCATGTCTTTCTCCCTAGCCTTTGGATCTCCGTATTGATCGGCTTTAGACCGATTCTTTGGTGTAGAATCGATTGCCGAGTACGGTTGATCCTTCGCGTGCCTGTAATCAGCAGCGTGGCTTTATTCTGCACTCTCTGCATCATTCTGAGAGAGGTACAGCTTGCCATCTGCGTGATCACGGCCGGGTACACCAGGACTGAGCGTACCAGGGCCATATACAGCTTTTTGATGTTAGGCTCGCTGAGGCCTCGGAATCGGTAAAGTTTCTTCAGCTCTCGTTTGGCTAGGGAGACTCTGGTATTCATGTGGGTCTTATATCCAGATTTAAAGAGTCGTAAGCCCAGGACATTACCCTCGTTGGAGTACGGATAGTGTTCATTATTGACGACAACGTCATTAATTTTTCGGCGGTTCATTGGAATGATCGTGAACTTCTGGCGGTTGGTCTTTATTTTCCACTTTCTTTCATATCTATTGATATTTTCAATTTCGACAGCTGTCGCCCTCGCCTGGCTTCCAGAGTTCCTGAATGGACTCAGGACGATTTGGGTGATGTCGTCTGCATATTGCAGATACATCGAATCGTACCTCACTGGAGCAGGCAGGTCTATTGTGTACACGAGGTACAGCAGAGGGCTGAGACAGCTGCCTTGTGGAACTCCCGCTTGTAGTTCGAATTCGGGTCCTTTGCAGCCCTCGATTGAAATTCGGGCTCTCCTATCGGAGATGTAATTGCAAAGGATCCTTTCCAGGAGTGGGTTAAGCTGGAGGTTGAGGATCTTGTACTGTAATCCTCTCAGCCAAACCTTATCGAAGGCCTTCTTAACATCACGCAGCACCACGTCTACGTACCGCCTCTCAGCTTTACTGCAAGCGAGTTTCTCCGCAAGAAGGGCGAGGGCTGTTTCCGTTCCTCGACCCTTGCGGAACCCGTGCTGCTGAGGGTTGTGGGCTCCTAGCTCGGCAAGTTGTTGTTGAAGCCTGTCAGCTAGGAGTCTCGTAGACTTTTGCAATGAATTCCAGCAGGGCGATTGGCCTGTAGTTTACCAGTTGATCAGGGGGTTTACCTCCCTTGGGTATGAAGATCATCTTCGCAATCTTCAAACCTTCCGGGAAGTAGCCCGTGTTCATGGAAGTGTTGTATATATTAACGATACCCTGAATGATCTGCTGTGGGGCGTAAACCAAGTTGTTTCTGGTGATACCCGTCCAGCCTGGTGCCTTTTGGCGAAAGGCTTTTACAGTGGCCATGACGTCCTCTGATGTTATGGGGCGTCCATGACCCGCCATCTCCCTGCCTTCGTTGGCTTGCTGTAGTGGGTGCGTGCGTTGTATTTCCTGATTTAGTTGTTCAATCAGTTGACCTTCGAATTCCTGGTCGAACTCAGCGTTTTCCTCGGGGGTAATCCTGAAAACGCTTTTCCAGAAGTTCCTGAACATATCCTCGAGAACCACCGGGTTATCTATATAGTCACCGTTCTCCTTTATCCGAGCCTTGGGTCTTGGATTAAGTCCCTTTAAGTTCTTGACTTGGCGCCAGAACTTAGCCGGGCTAAGTTCGCTGTCGACTTTGGCTATCAAGTTGTTCCATATGTCCTCCTGCTGGAGGTTGATAGCCTCTCTAAGCTCAGAGCTTAGGCGTCGAAGCAGCAAGCTCCTTTCCCGGCTGGGACCCTCCCGTCGTCCTTCTTCGTACACTTCCCTGTGAACGCGAGCGATATCTCTCATCTCCTCTGTCCATCTGGGCTAAGGAGGTGTTTTATACCCTGTTACTGGTATGCTCTCGCGGTCCGCGTTTAGTATCGACGTCGTTATCCTCTCCAACTCCCTGTCAATCTCCTCTAACGACGCCGTGCTGAGGTCAGCTGGTGCATAGTCACTGAGTCGCCGCTTGTAGCGATCCCAGTTGGCCATGGCGTAGTTTTTCCGGAGAGGGGCTGGGAGCTGGATAGGTGCGAGAGATATTGTAGTGAGAATCGCTATGTGATCACTAGGGACTGTTGGGCCTGGCTCGCTATGGTAGTTGAAAGGGAAGCCTTCACTTGTCAAGATTATGTCAGGTTTAGTAGCTGACCGGGAAGTGATATAGGTCGGAAAATCCGGCCCTATCTTTTGAATGTTCTTTCTTCCCATAATCAAATCCAAGTTTCGGCCTCTATCGTTGGTGCTACCATAGCCCGCCGCACGGCATCTGGCATTGAGGTCTCCCCCTAAGAATGCCATTCTGCGGTGCCCAAACAGTGTGTAAAAGTTGCATAACGGGAGATATGCTCGTCGAGGGGGTTGATATGCCGCAGCTATCACGAGGTCTCCGGCCAGGGTGTGAACCTCGATTGCCACAAAGGACTCATCGAGTTCTGGCAGTTGTTTGAAGGAGATGTTCCTCTTGACAGCTATTGCAGCACCATCAAACCTTTCCTGGGAATGATTCTTCATGATCAGAGTGTCAGAATCCTCATTCTGTTGCTTACTCTTTCCATTTTCGGTCACCTAGTGTTTTTGGGTGACGTTCTTCTTCCTCCCATTCTTCTTCTTTCTGAATTCAGCGTTAGAGAGTTGCTCGCATGTGTTATGATGAAGGATCACATTCTGTGCGAGCAGGGCCTCTTCCACTGTACCAGGGTCTACTTCAGAGTCATACTCCCATTTGTATATCTTCGCTTTAATGCCTTGGAAGATACGACTGGGTTCCATTTCCTCTGGGAAGGGGAATTGATCGCAGGCGTATACTCTCAGGTTGATGTAGTTTGCCCGCAATTTCTTCGTTTTCTTCTTTTTTCCCTTCTTTTTCAGGGGTTTGGTAGCTTCCGCATCCGAGGAGTCCGAAGACTCCGATGAGCTGCTCGTTTCCGAGCTCGAATGTATCGCCGTGCTTGTCTTGGTTTGGGTGGGAGCAGGATTTTTCGCCTCGACTGCTTCCTTACTCGCTTTTTCGGCTTGCTGTTTGCAAGGTTTTGCTTGTTCCGTAGTCTGCTGGGCCTTTGGGGTCATCTGCAAATGCAGTACATCCCCAGAAGGGGGGTTATCCGGGAACCACATCTGTTCCATCCCGTTTTTGGCTAACATCTGGTTCAACACGGTGGCGAATGTGCCCGGGCGAGCCAGATTCATGACGTGCGCATGAAGTATGCACGTCATGATTTTAGTCGATCCCTCATTCTCAATTTTGAGGTACGTTTTTCTGGCATCCACCTCTGAGATGGCTGCCTTTGCTGCCTGGGCGTAGGACGTGTTCGCCCTGCGCGTCACTTCATTTCTTTTTGCCTCCTGCTTTTTCCTCATTACGTCCTTTTTGGCGGGGCAAGACATGGCCATTGTTCGGTGACCCTGCCCGCAACTCACGCATTTGTCCGTGGTGCTGACGCAGTTCCGCCAATTGTGGCCAAGCTGGCTGCATTTGGAGCAAGTTTCCTGTGGCTCCTTGCAGTCCTTGGTGGCGTGGGTCTCCATTTTATAGCATTTGAAGCAGTACTGGACCGGGGTGAACTCACCCTTTTCCACCTGCTCACCGCTAATTTTGGCGTTAAACATCAGTAGACCCTGTTCTTTCGCCTTCTGCGCCATGATGGTCTCCGAGAAGACCACCTTGAATACGTGCGAGTAATCGCTTCCGTCCCTCCTATTTTTGAATTTAATAATTTCGGCTACCTTAGCCCAGGCCTGCCGTAGCTCTATCTCTTCTTTCATCTCTCCTGCTGTATGCTGCCCAATCCACGGGTTGATCCGGCGGCACACTACGCTTCTGTGCGCCAGGATCTGGGGTGGCACTGCAGGCTGCAGTCCTATGGCTCGAAGGGCTTCGACTGCCTTCTCCTTAGAAATGTCCTCGATGTCTTTTTCAGTTTCGCATATCGCGATGTAGCCCGACGGTATATCTAGGAGCCTCACCATGGCAATTCCCAGCTTGCCGTACACGGCCTCGAAGGTGGATTCCCTGCTGGGCTTGGGTTGCCCGTCGACAACCCGCAGAGGAATCCGGGTCGTGTGGTCTTGGGCCATCTCTTCTTGAGAGTGGCCCCTCAGCGCTGTTAATTGGGTGTAGCAGATGCTCTCGTTGTGGGGAATTTGCTGTTGTTCAGTACGGTACACCTCTTCTTCTTCGTGGTCTTCTGTATTGATTTATTTGGGAGCTCCCTCTACTTCGTCTCTAAGCTTACGTGAACTTAACTGCCAAATGGGGGGGATGAATGATGGAGGGTGGACCCGGGCGAGGCCCCTCAGATGGGTGATGAGTGGCGGACTTGATGATGGGTGGTGATAGAATCAACTACCACCACCCGGGGTGCCCCTCCATCTGGGGTTTGGATATCGATGCTGTTTCCAACTTACACAGGGACGGTTGTGTGTCCCCCTGTGGTCTTGGCCGGAAGCTACCCTTAGAGATTAGAGCGAACTCTTCCCCAAAGCTTTCAGCATCGCCTCGTAACCGGGCGGTCTCTTCCGTAGAGTTCCACAGTGGGCTAATCCTCAAACCTGCTTTTCTTTACGTCCCCAATTATGTCTATCAAAGTGGACTGACATAGTTGTGGCGAGACTAGATGAGTGGCAGATCAGTTCATTTCAGCTTCGCGACTCCGTAGAGGGAGGGGGGGGGGGGTTAGCACGACATCAAGTCTTCCTGGTGCCGGTTGAAAATCCTATAGCGGATTCTCCCCGTAGGGTTGATGAGGCAAAAAAATTTGGCGTTTTGAGCCTCCCTTGCCTCTGACTTTTCCTCCTTTATCAAAAATGAGATCTTCTCAGCGTCGACTTTTAAAATGAAATTCTGCTGCCTTCTTCTCAAAAGTTGAAGTTGAAGTTGAAGTTGATGTAATAAGAATGAAATGTGTAGTAGGTATATAAAGATAAAAAGATGGGTTGAGAATTGCCCTGGTGTAGAGGGCTCCTCACCGGTTTGTCCATTACTTGTACTATTTATCTCTTCTCCTTATTCGTTTCTGTTATTTGTCTTAATCTTTTTCTATATTTAATTATATGTATTTGTTTTAATATATTTATTCTTTTTTATATATTTATTTATTTATTTTTTATTTATTTATTTATTTTTTATTTTTATTTATTTTTTTTTTTATATAAACTATAATTAAGTAAAAATAAATATCTATACTATATCCTCCGTCGTGGCTTTCAAGCCTTTCAAGTATATTGTTTGCTTTTGCAATCTTGTGTTACATTTTGTAATTATACATTTTGTATCTGTCTTGCCGGGGTTTTTGGTTCTGTATATTAGTTTGTCTCAGTTGGGTTCGATGGGCACTACGCCTCTCTACTCTTCGCTTTCTTCTTCTTCTGTGATTTTTGGTGTATTCAATCGTACGGTTACGTATAGAGACCAACTAGTCGATCTCTGGAGCAGTTCCTTCCACTCGGGAAGAGGGATTTTCTATTAACCCGTTCTCTTACTGCTCTAGGTATCAAGAAGAAAAGTTGTCATTACTGTTCGCCATTTCGAAGTTTATTCCAGCTATTTACCTAGGAATAAAGAATCCATATATATATATATATATATATATATATATATATATATATATATATATATATATATATATATATATATATATATATATATTTTCCTTCAACCCATAAGGAAACGGTTGATCACTTAACCCAGCCTACGGAACTACGAGAGGGAATACCTTACCTAGACCTTATACCTTCACGCGTGTCGGCTGTCGTTTAATGGGAGTGGAGCGGTTGTCTGTGATGCTGTTGGGTGGGCAGGTCGTGGTAGAGGGGAGAGTGTGTCCTGTGGATGGAGGGTTGGAGAGAGTAGAGTCTAGGAGGAGGAAGTTAGGAACAGAGGACGAGGGAGTAAAGATTGTAGGGGAGGTTCAGATTATGAAAGGGGGGGATCGGGAGAGAGAGGAGGTTGGGATGGCGAGGAAGGAGGGGTGGAAGTAGGAGAGGAAGGAACAGCAAGGAGGGGTTTGGTCGGCTTTATGCGTGGTTGTGTGTGGCGGGGGGGTTTCGTGGTGGAGTTATTTTTGTTTAATGCGGAGTGTTGAGGTGGGCGTGGGGGAGTTGGAGGAGGCGGTTGTGGTATCAGTGAGAGGGGGGGCAGGAGGGGGGTTGGTGGCAATAGGGGGGGAGTTGAGGCTGCCCAAAGGAGGAGTGCTGGTGGTAGGAGGGAGTTTAGGTATAGAGGAGGAAGGAGTAGTAGCTGTGGAGGTAGGAGAGAAGGCGGTAGGAAGAAAGGTGGGAGCAGTGGGCAAAGGGGCAGGTAAGGAGGGTACAGTGGCCAGAGGGGCAGGGACAGAAGGGCAGGAGGAGGCAGAAGCGTGGTGTGAGGGGGCGGTAGGTCTAGAGGGAAAGGTGTTCGTGCCCATCGGGGTGGGGAGGAGTGGGAGTCTCCTATGTGTATGCTCGTCGATTAGAGCGAACACCTTCTCGGGGAAGGTGATCTGTTCTAGACCGTGCGAGGCGAATAGTGTGTTTAATATGTTAGCATATAGTCGGGCGTCACCCCTTGACATGTCGTTTGCCACCATTGAAAGCAAGGCGGCTAGGTGTAGCTTTGGGTGTGTGGTGTGGGGTAGGGGTGGGTGTCGGGAGTAGTGGACGTCTCTGGGTGTAGGGTGTTTAAGTGGGGGCGGGTGTCGGAACATGTGGATGAGTCTGGGTTGCTGCTGGGGTAAGGTGTGTCTAGGGTAGGACATGAGGTGGTGTGGACAGCGTTGCGCCGGCAGCAGCAGCGAATGTTCTTGTGAGGAAAGGAGGAGCGTTGTGTTGGGCGTTGTGGACGCCGTATTGCCGCTACGGAATCCGAGCGGGCCTTACTTAGGTAAGGGCATTTACGGTTGACGGCGGCATGGTCGCTATCGCAGTTTGTGCGGAGGGGTGAGGTGGTTGTGCAGGTTGTGTAGTGGTGGCCCACTACACTACACCTTGAGCAGACCAGGTCTGCTTGGTAAGTTCGCGTCTCGTATCCGGTTTTGTAACACCGGCGGCACTGTGTGGGTTTTATGTTCAGCTGTGACTCGATGTTATGTGGATATGTTAGTGTGCCGCAGACCTTGATGCCTTGGTCTAGCAGCAGTGTTTTGTTGTGTTCATCAGACAGTTTAGTTACTGCCCATTGTTTAGTACGGTTGTAATAGAAGTCTCTGATGACCTCCTCCCGATACTTCTGTCTGAGGTGTGTGCGGAGGTCAGCGGTGGAGTAGACCAATCATAGGGGGTTGGTCTTGAGGACTCGTATTAGGTGTTTCTTGTCTACACCGTCGGCTAGTTTTGTGTGAAGGTCTTGTGCGGCGAGTGTGTCAGAAAAGGGCGTGGAACTTGACTGCGTCCTACTGTGAGCGGAAGACGAGTTTATGGCCTGTGTGTCTTTATTATGTTTGTAATGGGGGTGTCATGTGTAGCGGCTAGGTTGAGAAGTGTGTGTTCATTGTTGGTAGTGGGTGATTTTTTTGTTATGTGTAGGAGTGTGAACGTAGATGTATTGTTATGTACCATGATGACGATCGCTTTTGAAAACTTTCTTTTCTTTCTTTAGAGGGGGTCCCCCGCCCAGACGATAAGACCCCGTAAAAATGACTCGGATGTGATGATGATTAGTGAGTATGGACCTGGTTGGGATCCTCAGAGGGTGTGAAAACATGGCGGACTTAATGATGACTGAAGCCCGAATCAACTGACTCCAGTCGGGGTACCGCCCCCTCTATTGGGTTTTGGGTATTTCCCAGTTACGTCCGACATCTCACAGAAACGGTAGTCTATCCCTCTCTGGTCTTGGACGGTGCCGCAGGGTAGGATATTAATATTTCCCGCGTTGGTAACTGAGTCCCAATCCAAGTTTGCTCCTTCCTTTGGGTTCCACAGCGGGCTCAGCCTCTGACCTCCTTTCCCCAAAGTTTGCAATTATGACCTTTCTAAGTAGAATGGCATAGGTGCAACGGAACTCTATGTGTAGAGTCATATTCACGGAGCAAAGTCACGGCGGAACATGGATGGGGAGGATTTAGCACGACATATCACTATGACGAGCCAGGAAAATAAAGGAATTTTTATTTAGAGGGGTGGGGGTGCGGGGGGCTTTTTTGGATGCCGTGTATTCCTCTCGAGATGATACCGTCCACGGTATGACTTGCCGAAATCGCACTGTTCTCAGTGAGAATCGTCGAAGGAAATTTCGCCGGGCCTTGCCTCCTGTAAGCGGTCTTTCGAGTGCAAGTGATCAATATTTATACGTCCGAACGCCTCAAATTCTCGGAGGAGTTTTTGGAAATTTCCCCCAATTTTTCCTCCTTTATCGAATTTGTCCTGCATTTATATAGTAGGTGAAGTAGCCCAAAGTTGAAAGAAGATTCCAGAGGTTGGCTCTATTTCACTAGGAATCTAGTTAGTAGAGAAACTGCAAGATCTTCATTTTCATACATTATCGTCAATCATCATCATCATCATCATCATCACTAACTATAATTTAAGAAGGGGATTTTTTTGAGTATTTGAATAATAATTTCATCTTAGCTTGGTTATGACTTATGTTTTTTTTATCAAAGTTATTTCTAATCACTCTTTTATAATATCAAAACCCCCCAAATTACAAATGGTGAAGTTCCGAAAATTTATTTTTATATATCTTCTTCTTCTATATATAACTCTATATTTTAATAACGTCATATTTTGAAAGGGGGGGAAATTTAATTTAGTTCCTTTTTAAAATTATTATAATTGGCGAAGTTCAGAAAATTTATAAAAATTCAACCATGGCTGCTTTTTTTTAGATTTTAAATTTTAATCTTAGTAGCGAAGCCATTGCCTGGTATATATATATATATATATATATATATATATATATATATATATATATATATATATATATATATATATATAAAGGGGTATGGTCTTTGTGTTTAAAAATGAGGAAGTCATTGTTTACAAACGTTCCTGTCCTGGAAACTTGTAAAATCATAACGGATACCCTTTACCAATGCAAACATAACGTTTTAGGTTTAACCAGGTCTCTTTTTTTCAACTCTCTTAAAATTGTCAGTAGAAAATACATTGTTCCTTTTTAAAGAGATTCTGTACCTTCAACACGATGGGATGGCCATGAGCTCTCCATTAGGTCCCAGCTTTGCAAACACTTTTCTTTGTTACCATGAAAAAAACTGGTTAACGAACTGTCCTGCTGAATTTAAACCGATAGTGTTTAAAAGATATGTTGACCACTGCTTCCTCATTTTAAAATACAAAGACCATCCCCCTTCATTTTTTAATTACTTAAATCAACAACAGCCTAATAATAAATTTTCAATGGAAACAGAAACAAACAATAAAATCTCTTTTCTTGACGTTATAGTTAAAAAAATTGGCTCCAGATTCAGTACCTCAGTTTACTGAAAACCCACTACCACCAAACTTTACACCCATTTCTTTAGTTGCACTCCTACACATTTTAAACTTGCCAACATCAAAAGCCGTGTACAAAGAGCGTACAAGATTTGCTCAACTTGGTGTCTCTTTGATTCTGAAATACAATACCTTAGGAACTTTTTCAACTTCAATTTCTTCCCAGACCACATATTTGATAGATCAACCTCTAATTTCTTATCAAAAAAATTTTATCACCGAATCCAACCAACTACAGTCCCTAAACAAAAATTACTCATGAAGCTTCCATATCTTTAACATTTGACCACTAAATTCAATAAAAATTTACTCTCGATTATTTTATAAGTACTTTCCTTAATGCCAGTTATTTCCTATTAATTCTGATCCTCTTTCTAGCAATTCTTTCTTTCGACACAAGGAATCACTCCCATTATGCTTGCGATCCTCCATTATTTATAAATTTACGTGTGCGCCCTGCCAAAGTCGCTATGTAGGCCAACCTAGTCAAAAATTGAAATGAAGGATTGCTAAGCATATGGTAGTGTCATATGGAACTAACATTCCTATCTCTAAACCTGAACATTCTTCAATAAGAGAACACTCAAAATCTTAACCACCCGCTCGACCCTGATTCTTTTAGTTTATTATCTTCCGCTTCCTCTTCTCTGGATTTAAACATTCTGGAATCACTTTTCATTAAACAGGTAGACCAAGAACTTAATGATTATTCATCCTCCCTCAAATTGTTCACTATATAGTCAAATAGAGAAATATACAACCAACCAAATCACACCCTTCCCCCTACATTAGTTTTAGTCCTGGCTAGTCCCGATCATAGTAATCAGTCGATATCATCAGCTCCAACAAAAGAAGGTTAGTTTCTGTCTAAAAGTTCTCAGTTTCATTTTTATGTGGTGTGTTTATTTTAAATATTTGTCTCCGTGGTATGTATATGATCTTATATATAAATGTTTTCTCTTAGTTTCATGTTTTTCATTCTTATTATTTTTTTTTGCTTCACTATTGCTTTATTAAGTTTAAACTTTCGTTTCCAAGTTTACTCGCATTTATTGATCGTTTGAATTACCTTTACCCCCTGTATTCAACTGTTTTTTATCTATATTTTTCACTATCATATATTTGTATTTTAACTTATATTGAACTGTTTGCTTTGCTTTTTCTTTTCCTTTCAGATTCCTGGCTCTTTGACTTTACTTACCTTTCATTTTTTCTTGTTCGCCCTGCCCTTACAATTTTGTCGGGGATTACTTTAAAAACAAAATTCTTTTATTCCTAATGAGTTTGATTCATGTTTATTATTCATATTTGTTGTTTAATTTAGTTTCAAATTTTAAATTTGTCTTTCTTGGTTAAACTCGTATTTATCGATCGCTTTATCCCTTGCATTCAACTGTTTTTAACATATTTTTTCAATATCATATATCCGTAAATTAACTTATATTTAACTACTTGCTTATCATTCTGGTTTCATTTCTGTTACCTCTCTTGTTGAGCTTTACTTATTTTTCATATTGTAACTAATATTGAATTGTGTGTGCTATTTTTGCAATTTTGTCATCTAATTCTTAAAATTTCTTGTATTCGTATGACACAGGGGAACAATTTTAATCACATTTTCTGATGACTTAGATTTATCTATCAATTTTAATTCGTTTTTTCATGCTGATTTCAAATATATAAACCATTTTTACCTACATGCTATAGTTATTCTGTAATTTCTATTTTCTCGTTTCCCCGAAAACTGCCCTCCGGACGGACAGAGAGGGTGCTTGTAGAAAGCAAATACTTCACAGTACATAGTAGTAAGATAGTAATAAGTGTTATTGTACAAAATATTGACATTATTGTTTCTTTTTTCAGGCCTCATGTTAGTGATGGCTTCGTCAAAAGGATATTGTGTTAATGATCCAGACACCTTCTGCTACATATGTGGCTGTAACATGCTAGTTCGTCAAAGGCGCAATATATCAAACTTTGTGATCCGCACTTATAAGGCATATTTTGATGTTCCTCTTGGCGATCAAGATAAGAAGTGGTCCCCACATGCTGTTTGCCATAGTTGTGTGGAACATCTTCGTGAGTGGACGAAAGGAAAGAGAAATGGTCTTCATTTTGGAATCCCCAGGGTGTGGCGAGAGCAAACGGATTATGTATCGGACTGTTATTTCTGTCTGGTGAATACTAAAGGGATTGGCAAGAAAAATCGGCACAAGATTGACTACTCCAACATTCCCTCGGCGATCCAGGCAGTACTTTATTTTGAGTCTTTACCAGTTCCGATTTTCAGTGGATATGCTTCCTCCAAGGATGAAAATGATGTACCTAATATGGACGTCCACGGAATGGATTCAGAGTCTGCAGATTTATCATCAGATGCTGAACAGTCATTTGCTTCTCGCTGTTTCATCAAGAGGATTTAAATGACTTGATACGTGATTTGGTGCTCTCCAAGAAAGCTGCAGAACTTTTAGCCTCCAGGGTAGGTGAAAGACATATGCTTGACAGGTCGGTACGGGTATCATATTACCGAACAAGGGAGAGTACATTTGTTTATTATTTCTCTGAGGACAAACAATTTGTATACTGCCACGATGTTCCTGGTCTGTTTACCAAGTTGGGACTTGGTACCTATAGCCCTGCTGAGTGGAGACTGTTTTTGGATAGCTCCAAGCGTAGCCTCAAGTGTGTCCTTTTGCATAATGGCAATGACTTTGGTGCAGTTTTACTCGTCACTATGTCCATCTGCGAGAAACTCACGATGACATAAGAATTGCCATGGATTTCCTTAAGTACCATGAACACAATTGGATCATATGTGTTGACCTTAAGATGGTCAACTTCCTCCTTGTCCAGCAGAAGGGATATACAAAGTTTCAATGCTATATCTGTATATGGAAAAGTCGAGCCCGTGAGAAACACTGGTACCAAAAAGATTGGCCAGTTCGGGAAACTTTGGAGGCAGGAATATCAAACATTGTTAATGAGCCAATCGTAAGTCGAAAGAAGATTGTTTTCCCTCCACTTTATCTCAAACTGGGGTTGATGAAGCAGTATGTTAAGACGTTGAGCACTGACAATGATTGTTTTCAGTACATAGTATCGGCGTTTCCTGCTTTGTCATACGAAAAAATAAAAGCAGGAGTATTTGATGGTCCCCAAATCCGAAGACTTCTGAGTGATTCTAAGTTCGTGAACACCATGAATGAAAAAGAGAAGGCAGCCTGGCTCTCATTTTCTGCCGTTGTTCGTAACTTCTTAGGAAACAAAAGAGCGCATAACTACGAGGATCTTGTTACTAATATGGATGCAACATGAGTATGAAGATACATTTCCTAAATAGTCACCTCGACTGATTCCCAGAGAATCTGGGAGCCGTGAGCGACGAACAAGGGGAACGCTTCCATCAGGATTTGATGAAGATGGAAGAGCGCTACTAAGGTCACTGGAATAGACACATGATGGCGGACTACTGCTGGACGATTAAAAGAGATCAACCAGAGAAGACTTACAAGAGGAAGAGTTAGAAACGCAATTTTTTGCCCGATTGAAATCAAGAAGAGGTCCTCCAGCCTGATGTACGGTCATTAATAAATTAGCATCTATTTGATTACAGTAATTGTAATCCTAATGTGTAATTCAAGTTTCTTCTCATATGCAATAAAATGTTTGTGCAAAAAAACCTGCTCTACTAAAAATAACGCAAAAGGATGATTCAAAATAACTTCAGGGCATGGTGATAGGCGTGATAAAATGAAAATGATTGTATAATATTAGTTATTGATATTACGAAAAATCTGTAGCATTTAGAGAAAATCTGATTTCAGATTTGAATTCAGTACGCTCGAAATAGGTAGGAAAATGTACTTTTGTCAATTCATAAATCCATGTTCCCCAGTGTTATAGTTCAATCCGCAGAAGATAGTCATTGCTAAAGACCGAAATGTCTGGCAAATGACTGTTTAGGGCGATAACATGGGTCTTCATATTTCTCATATATATGTATATATATATATATATATATATATATATATATATATATATATATATATATATATATATATTGTGTATTATATGGCAGAGCATGGCATAATGAATACGCCCGTTTTGTTGAGTACAGATATATGTGCCTACGAAACCAATGCCCTATATCAGTGTTAAAATGCTGTTAAACATTAGGTCTGCCTGAGGTATTTCTCAGTTACTCCATAACTGGGATGAGAGTCTTTTTGGTACCCATGTTGTAAAAGAGGTAGGTATGTGGCACCCAAATTGCAGGATATAATAGGCCCAGCGAGGAACTCCACAAATGGACGTTCAAGGGATTGATGAATCTTAATATGGCCTTACACGTTGAACCAAAATAACATTTGAAGTAAGGGAATCCGAATAGATATGTACTTTAAATGGAGCACTGTCCCTATATAATATTACCCCAAGGAATAATAGTCAAATGACCCGTTACTTTTTTGTTTTCCTCAAGCTGGTGGATATGAGCAAGCAATGCTATAATATATTCATTAATACACAACTAAAAAAATAAAATAACGAGCGCCTAACATATACTGTCATATCCCTTTGAAAAAAACTGAGAAGAAACTCATGCAGGGTTACTTAATTTCGATTCGATGAAGAAAGTAATGAAATGTGTGGTAGGTTTCATAGGTGTGAAGTTGTTTTGTAGGTTGCCTATATGTCGAGGGTATCTCTAGCGTTTCTCTCTTTCTTTTTTTGGTATTTTGTTTCCTCTGTCGAAATTTGTGATAACCGTCCAGGAGGGTGAAGTTCTTCCTTAGGTTTATATTTTTATTTAATTCTTATGTTTAGTCTCTTGATTTTTTTTAAAGGAAAAGTGGATGGGAGGAGAGACAGAAACATTGCCCGCTCCCTTTCTTCCCACTCCGGCCATCCTGAGGGCAACCGAGGAAGCAGGAAGGAGGGGGGGGGAGGAGTAACAAGGAGTAACAAGGAAAGAAGGTACCCTAGAAGACCTTGCGGTCCATTCAATGAGGGTACCTTTGGACTAGCAGTCAAGCGGGCACATCTCTGCTCAAATGCTTTACGTCCGGCCATTTTTCAAGACCTTGACTAGTCTTGAGTTGAACTGGTCAACAAATTCACTGTTGACAACTTCCACTGGAAGTGCGTTCCAACTACCGCAGATATGAAACGTGAAAAATTTTCCACACATATCGTGGTTGTAACGCTTCAGTTCAAGTTTGTAGCCGTGATTTCTTGTTCTGCTCTGGCTAAGCTGGAAAATATCCCTGTAGTCAACATTGTCGAACCATCGAAGTATTTTGAAAACTTCGATGAGCTGACCACGCAGTCTACGGGTTTCCAACGAGAACAGATCTAATTCCATTAATCTATCTTCATAACTATTATGTCTGATAGAGAGAATGAGTTCGGTTGCACTGGCTTGCACACGTTCCAATCTCGCGATGTCCTTTCAAAAAGAAGGACTCCAAAATTGTACGGCATACTCCAGGTGCGGTCGGACAAGTGAGTTGTAAAAACACAGTACAATCTCCTTGTTCCGATATCCAAACTGGCGCTTTATGTAGCCTAGCATCCTTTGGGCCTTTTTCTCCGCCTCAATGCACTGTTTCGAGAACTTGAGGTCACTAGTGATTGTTACACCGAAGTCCTTCTCAACTCCTCCCCTTATTGCCACCAACCCCCCTCCTACCCCCTCTCACAGCCTCAAACTCCACTCCCACTGATACCACCGGCTACTTTTCCCAGCGCTCGCACTTTCCGAAGAAGGCGGCGGTGGGGTACCTTATCAAAGGCTTTCTGAAAGTCTAAGTACACCACACCCACCGCCTTGTCCCGATCGTGCTCACTGAAGACAAAGTGGAAGAATTCCACAAGGTTCGTCAGGCATGACCGTTGCCTTCGGAAGCCGTGCTGGGAACTCCTCAGTAGCAGGTTTGACTCTAAATGCGAAGTCATTTTGTCCACCATCATGCTTTCCATGAGTTTACCGACTATCGAAGTCAGACTGATAGGTCGGTAGTTCGGCAGTTGGCTACGGTCTCCTTTCTTAAAGATAGTCGTCACCTCCGATTCACGCCAGTCTCTAGGAACGCATTCTGTCCGGATTGACATGTTGAAGATTGTGCTCAGGTGTCGTGATACTTGATCGTGCACTTCTTTTAATACTTTAGGTAGAAACGCATCCGGGCCAAGTGACATATTCGTCATTAGGTCACTGATCTTCTTTTCTATTTCTCCTTCGGTGAAGTCCATATCCTCCAGCTTTTCCCCAGAGTAGGAACTCGTTGGCTGGGGGATGGGACCACACTCTTCAGTAAACACTGAAGAGAAGTAGTCATTGAGCAGGTTAGCATTTTCTGCATCTGAGTGAGTTAATGCACCCTCCTCGTCCACTAAGGGCCCAATCCTACGATGGATTGGATTACGGCTATTTACATAGCCGAAGAACTCCTTGGGATTCTCCTTGCAGATTCTCGCCACTCGGAGTTCCTCAGACCGCTTAGCCGCCCTTATGCTGGACTTCACTCTTCTGGCTAGCCTCAGGTACTCGTCAAAGGCACCCGAGATCTTCGATCGCCGGTACGCATTTCTCTTCTCCCTAAGAAGTTGGCCGATTTATCAATTAGACCACTTTGATTGAACAGAAGACCGAAGGATGCATTTCAGAGGGATGAAACGTGATTGAAGACTCATGAACTGTTTTTTGAAAATTTTCCACGAATCCTCAACATCTTCGCATACCGCTAGCCTAACATCAGTCAGCCCAGCATGAAGGCTTGCAAAGGCTGCTCTTATCAAGTCAAATTTCCTTGATTGACTTGCAACAGACCTTACCTTCGGGATCTTGACGGTAAATCTAATCAGCTGGTGATCACTGCCACCGAGCTCTTCGCCTACAGAGAGATCTTAAACCATATCCTCATCAGAGGTGAAGACTAAGTCGAGGATATTGTCTCCTCTCGTCGGTTCTCTGACCCATTCAGTGAGGAACTCGTTGTTGGCGAACTCCAGGAGTAGCGCGCTCTCGCCACAGGCTGCTCTGGTTTCCCAGTCAACTTGTCTGTTGAAGTCGCCCATAACGATGCACACTCTGCCTTGAACAAGCTCACCCAGCAGCTGGTACAGTTCCCTGTCCTTCTTAACGGGTTGGGAAGGGGGTCTGTAAAGCACCAGGGTACTGTTTCTGACAGGACCTATCTCTAGGTCAACGCCTAGGAGCTCGTGATCGGATGTAATGTTGGAGTTCGTAGATTTGATTGTATCCTTGACATACAACATTACACCGCCACCCTCTCTGTCTGGCCTATCTTTGTGGAAGAGTTGGTAGCCAGGAACCGTGAATTCGCCTTCAAAGTCTCGGTTTGAGGTTTTTATCCACGATTCTGTTATGGCTACCATTTCGGGTTCTTTCGTCGCTACGAGGCCACGGAGCTCAGGAAACTTGTTCCTGATTGACCTCGCATTGAACAGAAGAACTTTCAGGACATCCCCTTATGTAGGACCCCCGATACTCTTCCGTTTCCCGGCTTCTTGGTTGTCGCGGTGGCACCATTTTTGACAACCTCCGAGAAGGTTGTTTGGGGAGTGACTCGGGCGTACTGACGTACTTCCGCCTTCCCAATGGGCCGGATACTCCTTTGGGTGCGCTCCACAACATCCTGGATGAGGTTGGCTAGGAAAGCCTTGGCCTTAAAGGAGAGGTGCACCCCATCCCTCTGGTAGAGGTATTTTCTACCATAGAATACGGCGTACGGGTCGACAAAAAAGACACCCTCCGCCGTACAGAGGTCTACAAGGCGCCGGTTTAGCGACATGTTCCTCACGTGGGCAGTCCGGCTTGGACCCCACCTCGGGAGCATCCCCACCACGACGCGTCTGCGGGTTTTCAATCCACAGTCGTCGACAGCGCCCATAACCCTCTTTATAATCTCGCCTGTAGGGCCTACTCTACCTCCTCAGAGGTAAAGGTCGTTGCCACTTACCATAAGGGCAACGAATGAAGTCTCAAAAATCAGAGACTTCTCGGCCTCAGCTCTTACCTGCTTATTCCCACAGCCTGGGAGGCAGCTCACCTTAACGCTTGTGCGAGGGCGGGCCGCTAGCAGGGGAGGCAGGCCCCGTGCCTGGAAATCACCCACAAGGCTGATCCTGGCACATTTGCCTGCTGATCTCGGAGTCTTTATTTTCTGAGGCAAGCTCTCCGATTCCTCTCTCTTCCCCGTCATGGTCTTTTAAGGCTTTTTTTTTCCTTCTTCTTCTTCTTCTCTATCATCTTTTCCCCCTTGTCATCCTTTTCATTAACTTCTTCTTCATTTTCTTCTTCTATTTCTCTCTCTTCCTCTTTCTTCTTTTTTTCTTTTTTCCTTTTGGCGTTTCTGCCACATTCGGGCCCGGCCTCTCTGCAGAGGTGGTGTTTGCCACAGGACTCGAGAGCTCGTTTAACTTCTCTTTGAGTCTGCGGATCTGGTGGGAGTGCTCCTCCTTAAGCCTCTCGATTTTCTTTTCGAGGTATGTAGTTCTTTCCCTGTAGTAGGTCACTACTTCCTCCACTTCCTTCTTTAAGATACAAGTAGTGCATACACTGCCTGGGTGGCATTTCGCATAGCAGCCCTTCGGGAAGTCAACGCACCACTTGTCCTTCTTACTGTGGCACACGTGAATTTTAGCGCTGCTGGACCTTTCTTGCCTGCTATTTTGAACACTCTATATTTCTTAAGCTTGTGACCAATCATTATATAAAAAGGGGGTTTGGTGAGTTTTCCCTGCGTGAGTCGCTCCCGCCTATTGATCGGAGTCGTTTCGGAGTCTTCCAGAAGGCACGCTCCATGTGCTGCTGTTCGTCCGACCTAGTCGTCAAGCCTTGGCGTGCCGTGGCCCCCAACCAAGCAGCACAAACGGTCCACGAAGGGGCCATCGATTTGTCACCAGGTGAACAACAACGAAGCACACCCCTTACTAAATTCCTACTAGTTCCCTTCACAACGGCCAGGAACTCGGAGCAGCGTTCAATAGATATCCCGCCCCACCAAGAGACTCGACCCAAGGCTTTTTATTGGCCTGGCAACAAACCTGGGAACAAAGGGCCGTCACACTGGGACCGATGCTTTTAGAGGCACCCGTCAACGGGCATCGGGAACGGTCAATAATTACGCGCCAGGGAAGGGGTTAAAGGGGCACTACTCTCATCCCATTCATCGTGCCCCAACGCCTAGAACACCTCCAGTCCTAGTCTATCGCAACCAGTGAGCGTCGATTGGCGTTGTTTATAGAGGTTCCAAAGCCTCTCTTCTGACGCGTGAGGTAGCTGCCAGGTCCTTATATGTAGATAGAGGGAAAAAAGGGAAAGAGTGACATAATAGGAGTAGGATTTTTTTGTTTTTTTCTTTTTGTATAAGTGGGAGAGATAGGATAAAAGTTGAAAAGGAGAAGGATAGAGTAGAAAAAGGAAGGAATGACGCACTTAGTCTGGAATCTCGTTTCCGACCAAATCGACAAGGGAAGCCCTACCAAGGGTACCTAGAAGAGGTATCCCCGCCGACATAGCTCGAAAAGTCAAAGGTACACACAAGCTCTCTTCCCGCGACAAGGGGGCGTCACCTCTCCCTCTACTTTCTTTAAAAGGAAGGAAAGTACTTCAAAAGACCATCCGATCCATTACAATGGAAGTACTCACTAATTTATTTTATTTTCTAACTATATGTATTACTATAGATAAGCAATAGGATAGTACAGTTGAAGTCTTTTCCTCCCCTACCCACCTCTCCCACCCATTTCTGGGCTCGGAAAAGTGAAAATATATACCTGGTAGTGTTAGAAAATAGACACAACCAGGAAATTTTAAAGGAAAGCAGGTACATACTAATATATACAAGCAAATTAACGTCCTATTCTAGTAATCTCATTTCCCACCAAGCTATATATACTCGTATATATTTATATATTTTTTATACATGATTTTTTTTCGATTATTATCTATCAGCTCTATCTACTCTTACTCTTTACATTCTTATTTTGAAGCTTTTTACTGCAATTAACCTTTTGCAGATATAAAGCTTTCCGTCAAGAAAAAAATAGTAAACTATTGTAAGATACTTATTTATATATACATATTCACATACATGCTTAATTCTTTTGCTATCAACATACAATGTTACGTCAATTTTTATTGAGTATTTTCCAGACAACTGGTTCCAGTATTTTACAATTTTATATGAGATAAAATTTCCACATAGATTTGTTCGAAAATGTTTTGCTACAATTTTCATGCTATTATTTCTCGTGTAATTGGTGTTGAGTTCGAACCAAGTAGTGAAGTCTACATTTTCTATTCCTTTCATGATTTTGAGAGAGAGAGAGAGGGAGAGAGTTACATAGATACACAGATCACACGGGCCTTACGGCCCAGACTAAGGTGATCTGGCCTTAAATCTACTGCCACTTACACATAGAATAGTAGAAGTAAAGGATAGAAAAGTTTTAGGCTCTCCCCACCCTCCACTTCCTCCGACAAAAGCCGTACATGAAATGAATATGAAAACCACTTACATACACCTGAAAGAGTTATATTTTTTGTAATATTATCTTATTTTGTAGCTTATGCTAAACAATTCCAATATTTGTTAAGTGTTTGTCTAATCTCATTTTAAATGAATCTATAGTGCTGCTGTCCACTACCTCGCTTGGCAAATTATTCCAATCATTAATAATCGAGTAAGTGAAGAAGTTTTTTATTACATCCATAGTGGCTCTTTTACCCTGAAGTTTTGAATCATGTCCACGGGTGGGACACTACCCTGTCAGTGTGAACAAGTTATTGGCATTAACGTTGTTAAATCCTTTATGTATTTTGAAGCACTCTATAAGCTGCCCCCTTAGTCTTCGTTTTCTGACGGAAAATAGATTGAGTTTTTTTAGCCTCTCGTGGTAAGGTTTGTTACGTGTTGACGGGATAAGTTTTGTCGCTCTGTGTTGTACAGCTTCTAATTTATCCATGTCTTTTATTAAGTAAGGGGCCCAGAACTGTACAGCGTATTCGAGATGGGGCCTGAAAATACTTTTATATAGTGGCATAATTATTTCCTCGCTTTTATAAGTAAAGTTTCTTTTTATAAATCCTAGTGCTGTGTTAGCTTTGTTTGCAGCAGCTGCGCATTGGTTTGATGTTTTTAAGTTTTCTGTAATTATGTATTACTCCTAAATCTTTAACCTGCGGGGTTGTGTTTATTAAGCCGCCTTGCATTGTATAGTTGTATTTTTTGTTTTTTCTCCCGCACTGAAGGATTTGGCATTTGTCGATATTAAATGGCATTTGCCATTTCTCAGACCATTCGGTAATTTTATTTATATCAGCTTGCAGGCTAGCCCTGTCCTCTTCGCATAATACTGAGTTACCTATTTTCGTGTCATCTGAAAATTTAGATATGATATTATTTATTCCAACGTCTATGTCATTGATGTATATAGTAAATAAAATAGGCCCCAGGACTGATCCCTGGGGAACACCGCTGGTAACAGATACCCAGTCCGATTCCACGCCATTTATTATCACTCTCTGCTTCCTGTTTTTTAACCAGCTACTAATCCATCCGTATATATTACCGTTAATTCCTAGCGTACGCACTTTGTTCATCAGTTTCTGATGGGGAATTTTGTCAAATGCCTTTTTGAAATCTAGGTAAATTATATCTAATGATTTTGTATCGTTATATAGATTGAAAAGGTTATGGTAAATGTCAATTAGGTTTGTTAAGCACGATCTCTTAGACGTAAAACCATGCTGGCTATCTCGTATAAGGTTATTGTTTTCGAGGAACTCTACTAGCTTGTCTCTAATGATCGTTTCGAGCAACTTTCCAACTATTGAGGTTAAGCTAATGGGTCTGTAATTACCGGCCCGGTTTTTACATCCCTTCTTAAAGATAGTTGTGACGTTAGCTTCCCTCCAATCATCAGGGACGAATAACAAGGAGAAGAGGTAACGTAGTACATAGACCTTACGATCCATTCAAAGAGGGTACCTTTAAGTGAACACTTGAACAGGTGTAGTCCTCTAAAGAGTCAGATTGATGCTTCAGAAGAGCACTCACGCCACGCTTCAAGCCTCCAAACGGCTATTTTTCAAGACTTTGTCTAGTCTCGACTTTAAGTGTTCAACAGATTTGCTGTTGATAACTTCCACTGGAAGTGCGTTCCAATGGCCGCAGATTCTATATGTGAAAGATTTCCCACACATATTACGCTGGTAACGCTTCAGTTCAAGTTTGTAGCCATGATTTATTGTTCTGCTCTGGCTAAGCTGGAAAATATCCCTGTAGTCTACAATGTAAAAGCCTCGAAGTATTTTGAACACTATGATAAGCTGACCACGCAGTCTCCGTGTCTCCAGCGAGTACAAGTCTAATTTCCGTAATCTATCTTCATAACTCTCGTGTCTGATAGAGGGAATCAGTTTGGTTGCGCTGGCTTGCCTTCGTTCTAATCTTGCGATATCCTTTCGAAGCGAAGGACTCCA
Source organism: Ceratothoa steindachneri (assembly GCA_963969495.1). Lineage (NCBI taxonomy): Eukaryota > Metazoa > Arthropoda > Malacostraca > Isopoda > Cymothoidae > Ceratothoa > Ceratothoa steindachneri. The sequence goes on along the minus strand of OZ018317.1, from coordinate 80,825,315 downwards.
AAATTGTACGGCATACTCTAGGTGCGGTCGGACAAGGGAGTAATGCAAACACAGTACTATCTCCTTGTTCCGATATCCAAACTGTCGCTTTATATAACCTAGCATCCTTTGGGCTTTCTTCTCCGCCTCAATACACTGCCTCGAGAACTTGAGATCACTAGTGATAGTTACACCCAAGTCCTTCTCAGTGTCGGTGGATTCAAGAGCAGTGCCCTTAAGGATATACTGAGATTGGGGGTTTCGGTGGCCGATATGCATCAGTTTGCATTTGTTCACGTTAAAAGGCCTAGCGAGTCACAAGGAGTCACAAGGAAAGCAAGCACATTAAAAGACCTTTCAATACATGCCGGGAAGGTACTTGTGTAAGCTTACTATCAATATATACATAAAGAAATAAAATATAACTAGGAGTTGGAGACAAATGGTCAGTAAAGTTGAAGGCTCTCTCCACCCTCCTCTCCCACCTGCCACGTGGGTACAGAAACTGAAATGATACCTGGGTCAGCTGAAATAAAGTGCTCATCCAGGAATTTTTACAGTAAAGGTGTTGAAACGTACCTAGTTAGAGAATCACGATATTAGAATTATCATCAAATACTTGAACTTAAGGAAGAAACCGATGAATCAATATTTTAATATTTGAAATAAATTGTTTTATGATTGTTGAAAACTCGTCGTTTGACTATGTGATAGAACGGTCTGAGGCCGCTTAAATTCAACCGCTATCACATGCTGTTTGAAAACACGTTGCTACCCACGTGCATCTTCGCGTCGAAGCCGGGAGCCTTATCGCCACCTGAGTCAATATTTAACCAAGGAGGTTCATCCCCCCCCCGTTTCGCCCCATGCGTCGATCTCGCCAGATTAAGTTAGGCTTAGGGGCAGATAAGGTATGTTCCAAGGCGCGGCTGGGGCAGTCCCTCGAAGCCCCCACTCCATTGTCCCCTACGCCAAGGGAATGGCTCCGACTATTTATATGAAACTTTCCTGATTGAATCAGAGCAGATCAGATCCAGATTATCTTCGCGAGACATCACGCCGATCCGGTCTCATCTTGTGCACCAGGGGCCCTCTACCTCGAGATCCACCATTATTGTCCAGAGGAGGACAATATCCCTTGAGTGCCAAGGTTCGAGCCTTCAAGACGCCAAGTCCACAAGGCCACCCCTGTTGTTCAGAAAGAGAACAACGTTAGAACAGCCATTGTTCTTTGAACCCGTTGATAAGAGACGGTTCTCACCCTCCCCCCTGTTGTTCAGAAAGAGAACAACGTTAGAACAGCTATTGTTCTTTGAGCCCGTTGACAAGAAACGGTTCTCACCCTCCCCCCTCCTGTTGTTCAGAAAGAGAACAACGTTAGAACAGCCATTGTTCTTTGAGCCCGTAGAAAAGAGACGGTTCTCACGCCCCCTATTGTTCAGAAGAGAACAACGTTAGAACAGCCATTGTTCTTCAAGCCCGTTCGTCAAGAAACGGTTCTCATTCCCAAGACGCCACGTCAGGATAATTTAATTCCCCCCTTTGGCTGGAAGTCGCCAGCGGACCGAAGATTCCTTCGCGTCGCCTTCCTCTGCACAACAACTTGTAATTACGTAAGCTGAGCATTACCTTTGAGTATCTAACCTTTTCGTCAACCCTACTCTGTGCTTTAAATGGTTTAGCGATCCCTCCCATACCTTAAAATTTATTTGATAACCTTTTTAAATCTCTCCCAAATCTTAATCCTCGGATTAGCCAGATATTCCCACGACCCTTTCCATTCTCTGTTTATGTAAACATTTTCCGTTTTGTGTGTTGTTGATAGTTTAATTAATAAAAATCTATTTTATTAATGATAGCCATATTATTATCCTTGAGCTCAGTTCCACTTCTTAAGCATATTGAAGATAAATAACATCGGTGAACCAGATAAGCACGCACTCGAAATATAAGAATAGTTCCCTCAACGAATAGTTATATATGGTATATCGTCGAGAGTCTATTCTACGACATATATATATATATATATATATATATATATATATATATATATACTATTTAAATTTGGTATCAAGTGTGTAAGGTTTAACGCTATATCTTTGCAAACACTGGTCTCAGTCGAGTAAAACATAGTGTTATTCCTTATAAGAATAGAGTATAGTAGTTCCCTTTTGTTTTAACGATCGCTACCCCTTTGTTTTGAAACTTAAGAAGCTGGAGTAGCTTAAGGAACTGTTATAATAATTTGTTTGTGTTTTTTTTGTGTGATTTTCAGTCATTGGTTATCTAGATCGAGAAACCAATTACGAATAGGTCAGTGCCCATATTTAGGTAGGCTACTTCTCTAGAAGGCATAATTCTTATTGCAAGGAATTTAGTTGGTTGACTATTGCGCCCCCAAGTGCAAATATGACTTAGTTCGAAATCTTCAAAGCGCAAGGAGAATCCTTGGCACTTTCCGGAAGAGAATTGATTGAGTACGTTCAAGAGGAGCAACAAAGAGAAAGAGAAATCCAACGAGAAGAAAAAGAAAGAGAAAGAGAAATCCAACGAGAAGAAAGAGAGGAACGGAAAAGACAAGCTGACCTTCACCATCAGATTTAAATGGCTCGTGTAGAAGCTGAAATACAATCAGCCAGTTCACGTTCAGAAGCCCCGCCCAATCTCCCACTTAAGCTCCCCAATTTCAGGGATGGAGAGGATTTCGGAGCATTTTTAGCCCACTTCGAAAAGATCCTCGAGATCAATAACCTGGATCTGGAGGCTGAAGGTGTAGTAAGACTACTTCCACTGTTAAATTGTAAATTGCTCGACATTTTCGTATCTTTACCATCTGAATGTACAATTGACTACAGCACCTTAAAAGCTGAGTTATTGGCCGCTCATAATATGACTCCCGATTTCTACCGACAAGAATTTCGAGGAAGTCGTATTAAACCCGGACAGACGTTCCGTCAATTCGGATACATTCTTCGTAGGAATTTTAAATTTTGGTTAGAATCCTCAAAGGTTGATCCTAACTACGAGTCCTTAACAGACTTCGTGTTGCGGGATCAATTTTTGGCGTCTCTCCCGACGGAGATCCGCGCGTTAGTCAAGGATCATCGGTGTCAGACCTTTAAAGAGTGTACCGAAGAAGCGGATGTCTATGCCGCAAGCCATAATTTATACCCCAAGAAAAATCGAACTTCTCACCAATCCCCCAACCAGGAAAGAAGGAAGGATTCGCGCCCCTTCCCAGGAAAGCAGACGAAGTTTCCGGGCCCGTAAAACCCCAAAACTTCTTTCCCAAGAACCAACAACGGGACACCAAACATCCCGTTAAGACTTCTCCTCCATCACTCTTCCCGAAGCGACCAATCATATGTTTCACCTGCGGTGTAGAAAACCACATGAGCTGGAATTGCCCCCAAAATTCTAGGCTTAAAAGTGGACCAGCCCACCAAGTTCACCAGATTAATGCCACTCCGGCCTTCCCGGTGGTGAAGACCCAACCAGCAACTTCTCCCCATGCGTCAGGCCACCAGGTAAATTTTATTTTTGATAAAAGTTCATCGGGAACTTTGAAATTTGAGGAGGGCAGCGTGAACGGCTGCCGTGTATCGACTCTCGTCAGGGACACAGGGTGCACGTGTTTCATAGTGTCCAACGAGCTCCTCCCCCCAGTGGACCCTAACCACGAAAAATTTGCGCCTGGTACATGACTACCTTGGGCGGGCGAACCAATTCCCCGTCGTTAGATGTTACCTGCAGTGTCAGTATTATGATGGCTGGGCTGAAGTAATTTCAGCACCCATACAATTATTTCCGTACTTATAGGACAGAGCTCTCAAGTAAGTTCCGACCCTGAGTCCCAGGCCGCTCTTCCTCGAGGCCAAGCTAAGAAAGAAACCCAGGAGCCCGTCCCCCTCAGAACCCCGATACCATCCGAATTCTCGGAGATCCTTAACCAGGACTTTAGGTCGGCACAAAAGGAGTGTGAAGTACTAACACCCTTATGGGATAAGGCCCAATAGAAGGACACGGAGACTGTCCGTGGACCCAAAGAAAAAAAGTACCCCCAACGCGCATATGGAGATACGTTCGTAGCACTGGACGAAACATCAGCGCTTGAAGAGGATTCCCTTAATGTCATACCGACAGTGTGTATCCAACCTGATGCCAATTACCCTCTTTCTTCCCTACCAGGCGAGTCTTTTGAATCCTCTGACCTGGATATCGAGGCGCAGCTGACACCACATCAAAAGAGTCAGCTACAAGAATTATTATGTGAGTTCGACGACGTTATTTCAGAGAAGCCTGGATGCGCTACTAGTTTCGAGCATGATATTAAATTAACGACCTTTGAACCCGTCCGATCAAAACCCTATCCCATGCCGATTCATTTACGCCAAGCTTTTAACGCCGAAGTTGATAATCTGATTAGTTTAGACATAATAGAACCTTCCCACTCTAGTTATTGTTCACCAATCGTCATGGTCAAGAAACCTGATGGCTCTTATCGGATGTGCATCGACTTCCGGAAGTTAAATTCGGTAACTCTGTTCGACGCCGAGCCCATCCCGTTGGTAGACCAAAACCTCCACCTTTTTGAAAACGCCAAGTTCATCTCAGAACTCGATTTGTGCAAGGCGTATTACCAAATTCCCCTTCGGCCCGATGTGAAAGCATATACCACCTTTGCAACTGAGAAAGGCTTAATGCAATTCAAGCGCCTTCCTTTTGGCCTCGTGACCGCTTTTAGTAATTATAACCGTCTCATGAGAAGGTTGTTAGATGGACTTCCGAATGTCTCCTTTTACTTCGATAACGTCTACGTCGCTACTCGTGAATGGAGTCATCACTTATCCATCCTATTAGCTCTCTTCGGGCGATTGCGCGAAAATGGCCTCACCATTGGCCCCAGCAAATGCCATTTTACCCACGAAACCATAAAATACATGGGTTTCAAAATAGGACAAAGCAAGTTAGGTCCACAGGGGGATAAGATGAAGGCAATCGCCGACATGCCCCTCCCGAATACTAAAAAGCAATTAAGATAGTTCCTAGGATCAGCTTCTTACTATCGGCGATTTGTCTCGAATTTCGCTGCAATTTCGGCGCCCCTCAGCACCCTTTTAAAAAATAATTCCCCCGATCGTCTACGTTGGAATGATGTCGCTGTTTTCCATTTTAATCAGCTCAAGAGTAAGCTCATTTCTGCCCCCATTTTTAAGTTTCCCAACCCGGAAAAATCCTTTGGGATTAAAACCAACGTGAGCAACGAGGGCATTAGAGGTGTACTCCTTCAATACGAGGATGACGACACGAGTCATCCAGTTGCATATGCTAGTCGTCAATTATTACCACGCGAAAAAAAGATATGCCACTATAGAAAAGGAAGCTCTATCAATTATCTGGGTCATAGACAAATTCAAGATGTACTTGATAGGTAAAGAATTTCAGATAGGAACTGACCACCGCCCGTTGGCCTATATTCGGAATGTACGACACTCCAACGGCCGAATTATGCGCTGGAGTTTACTCTTGCAAGAGTACCAATTTAAGATAAATTATATAAAAGGTTCCGATAACCAGATCACTGACGCACTCAGTAGGAATGCGTTACCAAATAGTGTAGATTAATTGTATTCGTAGGATTAGGATCTCCTTATATGTACATATATACCGTCTTGTACAACTTAAATTAGATTCCCTTGTAATATGATTAGTTAATGTATATGTCTGAATTTTGTGGCTCATGTCTATTTTTTTTCTCGTATGTATATATATTTGTACACATTAAATTACGTAGAAATTATTTTGTCCGATATGTACTAATTTTATATCACTTCATTGCTCCATGTCTCTTTTATGGTTAAGTTTGTATTAAAGGCTAGTTTCCCCTATAATCAAAAGATCAAAATAATCATATGTATTGAGGTAATACTAGCTAGGTGCATAAAGGTACGATCGGTACAAGAAAACGAGTTCCCCACAACGGAGCTCTATCGTTGTCCTTTCTCTCTTTTTTTTCGAAGTGACAACTTCCCCCGGAATGGAGGGGTGTGATAGAATGGTCTGAGGCCGCTTAAATTCAACCGCTATCACATGTTGTTTAGAAACACGTTGCTACCCACGTGCATCTTCGCGTCGAAGCCGGGCGCCTTATCGCCACCTGAGTCAATATTTAACCAAGGAGGTTAATCCACCCCAGCCCCCGTTTCGCCCCATGCGTCGATCTCGCCAGATTGAGTTAGGCTTATGGGCAGATAAGGTATGTTCCAAGGCGCGGCTGGGGCAGTCCCTCGAAGCCCCCACTCCATTGTCCCCTACGCCAAGGGTAGGCTCCGACTATTTATATGAAACTTTCCTGATTGAATCAGAGCAGATCAGATCCAGATTATCTTCGCGAGACATCACGCCGATCCGGTCTCATCTTGTGCACCAGGGGCCCTCTACCTCGAGATCCACCATTATTGTCCAGAAGAGGACAATATCCCTTGAGTGCCAAGGTTCGAGCCTTCAAGACTCCAAGTCCACAATGCCACCCCTGTTGTTCAGAAAGAGAACAACGTTAGAACAGCCATTGTTCTTTGAACCCGTTGATAAGAGACGGTTCTCACCCCCCCCTGTTGTTCAGAAAGAGAACAACGTTAGAACAGCTATTGTTCTTTGAGCCCGTTGAAAAGAAACGGTTCTCACCCTCCCCCCTCCTGTTGTTCAGAAAGAGAACAACGTTAGAACAGCTATTGTTCTTTGAGCCCGTAGACAAGAGACGGTTCTCACCCCCCCTGTTGTTCAGAAGAGAACAACGTTAGAACAGCCATTGTTCTTCAAGCCCGTTCCCAAGACGCCACGTCAGGATAATTTAATTCCCCCCCTTTGGCTGGAACTCGCCAGCGGACCGAGGATTCCTTCGCGTCGCCTTCCTCTGCACAACAACTTGTAATTACGTAAGCTGAGCATCACCTTTGAGTCAACCCTACCCTGTGCTTTAAATGGTTTAGCGATCTATCCCATCCCTTTAATTTTTATTTGTTTACCTTTTAAAATCTCTCCCAAATCTTAATCCTCGGATTAGCCAGATATTTCCACGACCCTTTCCATTCTCTGTTTATGTAAACATTTTCCGTTTTGTGTGTTGTTGATAGTTTAATTAATAAAAATCTATTTTATTAATGATAGCCATATTATTATCCTTGAGCTCAGTTCCACTTCTTAAGCATATTGAAGATAAATAACATCGGTGAACCAGATAAGCACGCACTCGAAATATAAGAATAGTTCCCTCAACGAATAGTTATATATGGTATATCGTCGAGAGTCTAATCTACGACATTGTCGTAGAATTACTCCCGACGATATACCATATATGACTATTCGTTGAGGGAACTTCCTTAATTATCTTTAGAGTGCGTTAATGTCTGGCGGCCGATATTATGTATCTTCGATATGCTTAAGAAGTGGAACTGAGCTCAAGGATAATAATATTGCTATCATTAATAAAATAGAGTTTTATTAATAATAACTATCAACAAACACAAGACGGGAAATATCCTCGGGCTAATCCGAGGATTTAAAGGATTTAAAAAGGAGAAACAAATATAGAGTTAAAGAGATGGGATGGTTCGATAAACCATTTAAAGCACAGGATAGAATTGACAAAAGGGTTAAGTACACAAGGGTGACGTTTGGCTTACGTAACTTTACACTAGTGGTGCAGTGGAAGGTGGCTTGAAGGAATTTTCGGTCTGCTGGCGAGTTCCAGCCGAAGGGGGGGAATAAAAGGATCCTGACGTGGCGTCTTGGGAATGAGAACCGTTTCTCGACGAACGGCTTGACGAACAATGGCTGTTCTACGTTGTTCTCTTCTGAACAAAGCGGGGGGGGTGGGGGTGGGGGGGGGGTGAGAACCGTCTCTTGTCTACGGGCTCAAGAACAATGGCTGTTCTAATGTTGTTCTCCTCTGAACAACAGGGGGGGTGAGAACTGTCTCTTGTCTACGGGCTCAAGAACAATGGCTGTTCTAATGTTGTTCTCCTCTGAACAACAGGGGGGGGGGGGTGAGAACCGATTCTTGGTGAAGGGCTCAAAAGAACAATGGCTGTTCTAATGCTGTCCTCCTCTGAACAACAAGGGGGAAGGGTGAGAACCGTTTCTTGGCGAAGGGCTCAAAAGAACAATGACTGTTCTACGGTGTTCTCTTCTGAACACGAGGGGAAAGCCTTTGGGACTTGGCGTCACGAAAGGCTCGAACCTTTGGCACTCAAGGGATATTGTCCTCCTTCTGGACAAGTGATGGTGAATCTCGAGGTCGAGGTCCCTTGGCGCACAAAGGGAGAGAGGGTCGTGGTGATGTTTCGCGACTAAAATCTGGATCTCCAATCTGATCTTAGTGGTAAAGTTTCCATATAAATAGCCAGGACATCTCCTTGGCGTGGGGGACAATGGAGTGGGAGCTTCGAGGGAACGCACAGCCGAGCCGGAGAACAATGCCTTATCTGCCCAAAAGCCTAACTCAATCTGGCGAGGTCGGCGTATGGGGGCGAACGGGGGAAAGATAACCTCCTTGTTTAAACATTGACATCCGGTGGGTTCGATAAGGCGCCAAGCTTCGAATCGAAGATGCACGTGGGCAACATCGTGGTTTTAAATAATATGTGATAGAAGTTGAAATTAACGCAGCTTCAACTCGTTCTATCACACCCCTCCATTCCGGGGGAAGTTGTCACTTCGAAAAAAAAAGAAAGAAGGGACAATTATAGAGCTCCGTTGTGGGGAACTCGTTTTCTTGTACCAACCGTACCTTCCTGCACCTAACTAGTATTACCTCAATACATATGATTATTTTGATCTTTAGATTACAGGGGAAAATAACCTTTAATACAACTTAATCAAAGATAAAAAGGGCATGGAACAATGAAATGATATAAAATTAGTACATACGGGACAAAATAATATATACGTAAATTAATGGGTACAAATATATATACATACCAAAAATTAGACATTGAGCGTTACAAAGGTCAGACATATACCTTAATTAATTATATTGCAAGAGAATCTTAATTTAAGTCGTACAAGACGGTATATACCTACATGGAGATACTAATCCTATGAATACACTTACTCTACGCTATTCGGTAACGCATTCCTACTGAGGGCGTCAGCGACCTGGTTATCGGAACCTTTTATATAATTTATTTTAAACTGATACTCTTGCAAGAGTAAACTTCATCGCATGATGCGGCCGTTTGAGTGTCGCACATTCCTAATATAGGCTAATGGACGGTGGTCGGTTCCTATCTGAAATTCTTTACCTATCAAGTACATCTTGAATTTGTCTATGACCCAGATAATTGATAGAGCTTCCTTTTCTATAGTGGCATATCTTTTTTCGCGTGGTAATAATTGACGACTAGCATATGCAACTGGATGACTCGTGTCGTCATCCTCGTATTGAAGGAGTACACCTCCAATGCCCTCGTTGCTCACGTCGGTCTTAATCCCAAAGGATTTTTTCCGGGTTGGGCAACTTTAAAATGGGGGCAGAAATGAACTTACTCTAGAGCTGATTAAAATGGGAAATAGCGACATCATTCCAACGTAGACGATCGGGTGATTTCTTTTAAAAAAGGGAGCTGAGGGGCACCGAAATCGCAGCGAAATTCGGAACGAATCGCCGATAGTACGAAGCTGATCCTAGAAACGATCTTAATGGCTTCGTTGTAATCGGGAGGGGCATGTCGGCGATTGCCTTAATCTTGTTCTCTTAGGGACTTAACTTGCTTTGTCCTATTTTGAAACCTAAATATTTGATGGTTTCGTGGGCAAAATGGCATTTGCTGGGGCCAATGGTGGGGCCATTTTCGCGCAGTCGCTCGAAAAGAGCTAATAGGGTGGTTAAATGGTGACTCCATTCAAATAGCTCTTATAGCTGACTCTTCTGACGTGGTGTCAGCTGCGCGTCAATATCCAGGTCAGAGGGTTCCAAAGACTCGCCTGGTAGGGAAGGAGGAGGGTAATCGGCATCAGGTTGGATGCACACTGTCTGGATTACATTAAGGGACTCCGCGGGGTAATCTTCTTCAAGCGCCGATGTTTCGTCCAGTTCTACGAAGGTATCTCCATGGGCGCGTTGGGGGTTCTTTTTTTCTTGGGGTCCACGGACAGTCTCCGTGTCCTTGTCTTGGGCCTTATCACCTAAGGGTGTTAGTGATTCACACTCCTCTTGTGCTATCCTAAAGTCCTGGTTAGGGGTCTTCGAGAAATCGGACGGTATCGAGGATCTGATGGGAACGGGCTCCTGGGCTTCTTTCTTATCTCGGCCTCGAGAAAGGGCGGCCTGAAACACAGGGTCGAAACTTACTTGGGGACTCTGTCCTATAAGTACGGAACAGAATTGTATGGGCGCTATAATGACTTCAGCCCAGCCATCATAATATTGACACTGCAGGTAACATCTAACGACGGGGAATCGGTTCGCCCGCCCAAGGTGGTCATGTACCACCGCAAATTTTTCGTGGTTAGAGGCCATGGGGAGGAGTTCGTCGGACACGATGAAACACGTACATCCTGTGTCCCTGACGAGAGTCGATACTCGGCAGCCGTCCACGCTGCCCTCCTCATATTTCAAAGTTTTCGATGAACTTTTATCAAAAATCAACTTTACCTGGTGGCCTGACGGAGGGGGAGAAGTTTCTGCTTGGGTATGTACCACCGGGGGAGCCGGGATTGTATTAATCTGGTGAACTTGGTGGGCTGGTCCGCTTTTAAGCCTAGAATTTTGGGGGCAATTCCAGCTCATGTGGTTTTCTACACCACAGGTGAAGCATATGATTGGTCGCTTCCGGAAGAGAGATGGAGGAGAAATCTTAACGGGAGGTTTGGAGTCCCGTTGTTGGTTTTGGGGAAAGAAGTTTTGGGGTTTTACGGGGCTCGGAAACTTTGTCAGCTTTCCTGGGAAGGGGCGCGAATCCTTCCTTCTTTCTTCTCGTTGGATTTCTCTTTCTCGTTCTTCTCGTTGTATTTTTCTTTCTCGTTCTTCTCGTTGTATTTCTCTTTCTCGTTCCTCTCGTTGTATTTCTCTTTCTCGTTCCTCTTGTCGGATTACTCTTTCTTCCTCTTTTCTTTGCTCCTCTTGAACATACTCAATTAGTTCTTTTCCGGAAAGTCCCAAGGACTCTCCTTGCGCTTTAAAGATTTCGAACTGAGTCATCTTTGCACTTGGGGCGCACTAGTCAACCAACTAAAATTCCTTGCAACAAGAATTATGCCTCTATAGAATAAGCCTACCTAAATATGGGCACTGACCTATCCGGACTTGGTTTCTCGATCTAAATAACCACTGACTAAAATCACAAAAAAACACAACAAATTATTATCACAGTTCCTTGAGCTACTGCAGCTTCTTAAGTTTCAAAAAAAGGGGGTAGCAATCGTTAAAACAAAAGGGAACTACTATACTCTATTATTGTAACGAATAACACTATGCTTTACTCAACGGAGACCAGTGTTTGCAAAGATATAGCGTTAAACCTTACACACCTGATACCAAATTTGAATAGTATATATATATATATATATATATATATATATATATATATATATATATATATATATATATATATATATATATATATATATGTCGTAGAATGACTCCCGACGATATACCATATATCACTATTCGTTGAGGGAACTTCCTTAATTATCTTTAGAGTGCGTTACTGTCTTGCGGCCGATATTATGTATCTTCGATATGCTTAAGAAGTGGAACTGAGCTCAAGGATAATAATATTGCTATTATTAATAAAATAGAGTTTTATTAATTATTACTATCAACAAACACAAGACGGAAAATATTGACATAAACAGAGAATGGAAAGGGTCTTGGGGGCTCGGGCTAATCCGAGGATTTGAAGGATTTAAAAAGGTAAAACAAATATAGAGTTAAAGAGATGGGATGGTTCGATAAACCATTTAAAGCACAGGATAGAATTGACAAAAGGGTTAAGTACTCAAAGGTGACGTTTGGCTTACGTAACTTTACATTAATGGTGCAGTGGAAGGTGGCTTGAAGGAATTTTCGGTCCGCTGGCGAGTTCCAGCCGAAGGGGGGGAATAAAAGGATCCTGACGTGGCGTCTTGGGAATGAGACCTGTTTCTCGACGAATGGCTTGACGAACAATGGCTGTTCTACGTTGTTCTCTTCTGAACAAAGGGGGGGGGGGAGAACCGTCTCTTGTCTACGGGCTCAAGAACAATGGCTGTTCTAATGTTGTTCTCCTCTGAACAACAGGGGGGGGGGGGACTGATAACCGTTTTTTCGCGAAGAGCTCAAAAGAACAATGGCTGTTCTAATGTTGTTCTCCTCTGAACAACAAGGGGGAAGGGTGAGAACCGTTTCTTGGCGAAGGGCTCAAAAGAACAATGACTGTTCTACGGTGTTCTCTTCTGAACACGAGGGGGAAGCCTTTGGGACTTGGCGTCACGAAAGGCTCGAACCTTTGGCACTCAAGGGATATTGTCCTCCTTCTGGACAAGTGATGGTGAATCTCGAGGTCGAGGTCCCTTGGCGCACAAAGGGAGAGAGGGTCGTGGTGATGTTTCGCGACGAAAATCTGGATCTCCAATCTGATCTTAGTGGTAAAGTTTCCATATAAATAGCCAGGACATCTCCTTAGGGGGGGGGACAATGGAGTGGGAGCTTCGAGGGAACGCACAGCCGAGCCGGAGAACAATGCCTTATCTGCCCATAAGCCTAACTCAATCTAGCGAGGTCAGCGTATGGGGGCGAACGGGGGGACGATAACCTCCTTGTTTAAACATTGAAATCCGGTGGCTGCGATAAGGCGCCAAGCTTCGAATCGAAGATGCACGTGGGCAACATCGTGGTTTTAAATAATATGTGATAGAAGTTGGAATTAACGCAGCTTCAACTCGTTCTATCACAGACATATATATATATATATATATATATATATATATATATATATATATATATATATATATATATATATATATATATATATATATATATATATATATATATATATATATATATATATATATATATATATATATATATATATATATATATATATATATATATATATATTATTTAAATTTGGTATCAAGTGCGTAAGGTTTAACGCTAGATCTTTGCAAACAGTGGTCTCAGTCGAGTAAAACATAATGTTATTCCTTATAAGAATAGAGTATAGTAGTTCCATTTTGTTTTAACGATTGCTACCCCTTTGTTTTGAAACTTAAGAAGCTAAAGTAGCTTTAGCAACTGTTATAATAATTTGTCTGTGTTTTTTTGTGTGATTTTAGTCATTGGTTATCTAGATCGAGAAACCAATTACGAATAGGTCAGTGCCCATATTTAGGTAGGCTACTTCTCTAGAAGGCATAATTCTTATTGCAAGGAATTTAGTTGGCTGACTATTGCGCCCACAAGTGCAAATATGACTCAGTTCGAAATCTTCAAAGCGCAAGGAGAATCCTTGGGACTTTCTGGAAGAGAATTGATTGAGTACGTTCAAGAGGAGCAACAAAGAGAAAGAGAAATCCAACGAGAAGAAAAAGAAAGAGAAAGAGAAATCCAACGAGAAGAAAGAGAGGAACGGAAAAGACAAGCTGACCTTCACCATCAGATTTAAATGGCTCGTGTAGAAGCTGAAATACAATCAGCCAGTTCACGTTCAGAAGCCCCGCCCAATCTCCCACTTAAGCTCCCCAATTTCAGGGATGGAGAGGATTTCGGAGCATTTTTAGCCCACTTCGAAAAGATCCTCGAGATCAATAACCTGGATCTGGAGGCTGAAGGTGTAGTAAGACTACTTCCACTGCTAAATTGTAAATTGCGCGACATTTTCGTATCTTTACCATCTGAATGTACATACAATTGACTACAGCACCTTAAAAGCTGAGTTATTGGCCGCTCATAATATGACTCCCGATTTCTACCGACAAGAATTTCGAGGAGGTCGTATTAAACCCGGACAGACGTTCCGTCAATTCGGATATATTCTTCAGAGGAATTTTAAAATCTGGTTAGAATCCTCAAAGGTTGATCCTAACTACGAGTCCTTAACAGACTTCGTGTTGCGGGATCCATTTTTGGCGTCTCCCCTGACGGAGATCCGCGCGTTCGTCAAGGATCGTCGGTGTCAGACCTTTAAAGAGTGTACCGAAGAAGCGGATGTCTATGCCGCAAGCCATAATTTACACCCCAAGGAGAATCGAACTTCTCACCAATCCCCCAACCAGGAAAGAAGGAAGGATTCGCGCCCCTTCCCAGGAAAGCCGACGAAGTTTCCGGGCCCCGTAAAACCCCCAAACTTTTTTTCCCAAAACCAACAACGGGACACCAAACCTCCCGTTAAGATTTCTCCTCCATCACTCTTCTCGAAGCGACCAATCATATGCTTCACCTGCGGTGTAGAAAACCACATGAGCTGGAATTGCCCCCAAAATTCTAGGCTTAAAAGTGGACCAGCTCATAGTCTGGTCCAATTATTATTTTAGTCCTTGATCTGGACACACCGCTTTTGTTTAAGTCGATGGTATTGACCCTATGACTCAATCTACGATCACACACACACACACACACATATATATATATATATATATATATATATATATATATATAAAAGTGCTACCTTTTCGTGTATGTGAGATCAGCTCCTTCCGAAGGCTTTGAGGAAGACTGGTTTGCCAAAAATAGCCTTTTAACCGCATAATTAATTGCGTTACTGCAATAATTTTTCTTAATTTTAAGGTGTGGCGAAAATGGAGAATCAAACAAATTTTCCATTCTCTTCGAAAAGCAAGGGTGACACTTAAAAACGCTAATCGAAAGATAGTTTTTTAGCTATCTGAGAGAATGCCTATTTTAAGTGCTACCTTTTCGTCTCTGTGAGAAGAGCTCCTTCCGAAGCCTTTGAGAAAGACTGGTTTGCCAAAAATAGCCTTTAAACCGCATAATTAATTGCGTTACTGCAATAATTTTTCTTAATATATAAGGTGTGGCGAAAATGGAGAATCAACAAATTTTCCATTCTCTTCGAAAAGCAAGGGTGACACTTAAAAACGCTAATTGAAAGATAGTTTTTTGGCTATCTGAGAGAACGCCTATTTTAAGTGCTACCTTTTCGTGTATGTGAGAAGAGCTCCTTCCGAAGGCTTTGAGGAAGACTGGTTTGCCAAAAATAGCCTTTTAACTGCATAATTAATTGCGTTACTGCAATAATTTTTCTTAATTTATAAGGTGTGGCGAAAATGGAGAATCAAACAAATTTTCCATTCTCTTCGAAAAGCAAGGGTGACACTTAAAAACGCTAATCGAAAGATAGTTTTTTGGCTATCTGAGAGAACGCCTATTTTAAGTGCTACATTTTCGTGTATGTGAGAAGAGCTCCTTCCGAAGGCTTTGAGGAAGACTGGTTTGCCAAAAATAGCCTTTTAACCGAACAATTAATTGCGTTACTGCAATAATTTTTCTTAATATATATATATATATATATATATATATATATATATATATATATATATATATATATATATATATATATATATATATATATATATATATATATGGTTAGAGGCGGGTTGTGCCGTAGCCAGGATTCTCACTATAAAAGTCCCACTTGTTACTGGGGGGAAGTTTGTGATTGTTGAATTCAAAGAGTGCATAATAGAGGTTGAATAAATTAGCCGAAGGGATTCTTAATTAAAGTCTTGCCAAGGGTACGTCAAAAAGGAGGAGCCACAAATAAACACACGTACAAAAAAATAAACTAAACTTCACACAAATATAATAATTAGCAATAGTTAAACAGGCAAAATTAAGGATTAAATATTAAACACTGACGTTAAGCGTCTAGATTTATAATGACTCAATGGGAGTATCAAACACTGTTAATTAAATAGGTAATTTAAGAGTAGATGGACACTGGGTTTACAGATTACCATTAATTGTGATGGATTGGAGAGACGACTACTCAGGTCCAGACAGGGTGGTTCGGGTGGCGTTAACACGAGTTCTCGGGGAGAGGGGGGATGAGACGACGGGTTCGGGGCTGCTGGCTGCAGTTCCGGTTAGTTCGCTCCTAACTGGATGTGACACTAACAAATAGTAACTTCCAGTAACAATTTGGATGTTCCTTTTCTTTCTCAAGTTACGTTGAGCAACAGAGCGTATTCTTCTAGTCACAGACTCTGCGGGGTAGGATTTACTCCAGGAACACTTTGAGACAGCGACCAAGTTGTCTCGGCGGCGCGTTGACAGTCGATACGTTACGGCCACGACTCTCGTTCAACGTGAGAGTTACGCGTTACGCGAGTTGGTTTGGGACACTGCTGTAGAGAGATGAACGGCGATGTTATTTATACCACGGATTGTGGGAAATCGAGAGAGAGATTCCATTCACGACAATTCGCTTATCGCAGCGCCTTCTGGACAATCTCCATGGTATCATAAAGAAGGCAAAAATAATTTAGGCTTCTCTGTGAGATAGGCCTTCTTTCGTCAGACTTCCTGTCGCCAGTTGGGGAAAGGGTGGGGGTGGGGGGAGGGAGAGGAGACGAAGGTCAACTCAAACGACAAATTTCTTTCGTTCCCACGATTGTCTGGTGGCATGCGAGTATGTACGTTCCATACCCTCACAATTTCCTATTTTGTTTTCATCTATCTATTTTTTGTTTAGTTGATTTTATGGTTGTCAATATGTTTTTGCATGTTCTGCTTAAATATTCTGTTAACTATATGTTCTGTGAACTACGTGTATTCTTTACCCCAAACCAGATCTCGAACTTTTCAAAATATATAACAAATAGAGTTGTGCAAATACTTATGTCCAGTCACTGTACGTTTCCCGAATTATGGATTGCTTCATTAGGTGGGATTGTTTTATTTTGCAAAATATTGTTTTTACGAGAACATTCAAAAAGGTTGTATAGGTTGACGTTTAATAATTCGCCGTATTTCTTTTTGCCCTTATTATTTAGGTGCGTCCCATCATTGAAAAATTACTCTTCTCTTTCGATGAAACTCCGCCAAAAATTTACGAACTTGATTCCTTTTTCCCTCACACATTATTTTACATCTCGACTTAATTCCAATAGTTTTTCTTAAAGCTTCTCTTGTTACATTAATTCTTGGTAAAATGCCTACCACAATACCTTTATCGGTTTTTGCTTTGATTTGGTCTGTTAATGACTCGAACTGTGCCATGATCTGTTCGCTTTCGACTACTTCATCTCTAGGAAAAGTGTCATTAGAGCCAGCATGCACTATTACTGCACTATCTTTATTATCAATTTGGAGTTTCGCAATATCCTCGTCAATTTTCTTGATCGTAGCGCCTGGATAATAACGCGTTTTCCTGTTTTTATTTTCATTTAATCCGAAGTAATCGCATTGGTTTCTTACTAAAGAATCTCCAATAAGGAAAGTCTGCTTCTCTTTTATGGAATTTAATGGTTGTTTTTTATTTCCAGTAGGTATTGGAGTCTCTTACTTTCTGGTTGCGAGTTGTGTGTGATACTTTGGTCAGCTTTTCCTTTTCTTGTTGCTAATGTCAAAACATTATCATTCCTTCTATTTTGTTTTCTATAATTGCAACTGCTTGCTCCAGACTAAACCTTTTTACTTAAAGAGGCATTTATTTGGGTCAGATTTTCGTTTATGGACTCAAGGGAGACTATCTTATTTTCTAATTCATTTACTTTGAGTTTAATATTTTTCTGACTAGCATTTTCTACATTATTATTACCACTCTTTGATTCTAGAGCAGATATCCTGTTCTCCTTCTCGCCTATAATTCTTAGCAATTCGTTTTTTTTTTGCATGTTTTTCCTCCAATTTACAGAAGAGACAAATGCTGACATAAGTTATATCATGA
This sequence comes from Ceratothoa steindachneri, assembly GCA_963969495.1. Classification (NCBI taxonomy): domain Eukaryota; kingdom Metazoa; phylum Arthropoda; class Malacostraca; order Isopoda; family Cymothoidae; genus Ceratothoa; species Ceratothoa steindachneri. The sequence goes on along the minus strand of OZ018317.1, from coordinate 80,807,445 downwards.
TAGGACTGCTCCGGAAAATTTATGCACCACTTCGCTGTCTTGCACTTAAAGCAAAAAGCTTTCAACTTCTTTGCAACCAGGCATGTTCAATTATAATAGTGAATAAGTAATTATTATTAGTTAGACAATATAATTTAGGCGCTTGAAAATTTTAATTAATAAATTTTTCAAATACGATCTTTTAACTAAGGAGAAATGTACTTATGTTACAAAAAATAAAGAATTTCACTTGTTAAAAGGTAAATATCAGTCACAGACAAAAGAAAAATAAATCACTCTTATCCAGAAGTGAATAAGAAAGAGTTACGTGACAATTTTACCTGTTCGATTGCCGACAGATTGGCGCCAGGTGGATTAAGACCTGGTCAATGATTGGGTAAAGCCCTCAATATTTAAACAGCTAACATTTCGTTAAACACTATTTTTATATTTATCACAGATTTTAAACACAAAAATACAAACAAGTCTTGATATGTTTCGATAAATAACTACATATTCTAAACACTTATTTGATCAGATAGCAGGAGCGGCACAAACAGAAAGGGTTACGTGACAATTTTACCTGTTCGATTGCCGAAAGATTAGTGCCAGGTGGATAACACAAATTCCTAAAACTTAAATAAAAGAGGATAAAAAATAAATGAAAATGTAATGATATTACTTACTGTTTGAGTTTCCGGAAAAATTACAGAGAGGGATATGTCAAAGTGACCGCGAAGATGCAGCAAAAAAAAGCAAGGCAGAGTATCACTTTGATGCAGATACAGGCAATATTTAAGCATCGAGCCTTTCGTTAAACACTATTTTTATATTTATCACAGATTTTAAATACAAAAATACAAATAGCTCTTAATATGTTTCGATCAATAACTATATTTTCTAAACACTTATTCGATCAGATAGCAGGAGCGGCACTAAACACATGCGAGCACGGGCAGAGCTGGACGAAAATGCCTCTTTATGTATCCCCAGCATTCGCTGGGCCCTCTTTTCCACCTGGAGGCACTGCTAGGAGAACTTTAGATCACTGCTGATTAGCACACCTAAATCTTTCTCAAGGTCAGTGGTATCTAATTGTTTGCCTAGCAAGGAGTAGTTTTCCAGAGGGTTAGCATGGTCGATGTGCATTACCTTGCATTTGTCAAGGTTAAATGGCATCTGCCAACTTTCTGATCACTCGCTTATCCTGAGAAGGCTATTTTCCAGGCGTTCCACTCCTTCTCGCGAGCTCACGCTACCTCCTAGCTTGTTTTCTTCGGCAAACTTGTCTATCGAGCATATTAGTCCTTCCTCTATATCATTAATGTAGACGATGGACAATAGAGGTGCAAGCACTGAGCCCTGGGGCACCCCGCTACTGACTGGCGTCCATTGCGAGGCTATCCCGTTAATCTTTACCTATTGCCTCCATCTCGAGAGCCAGTTTTCTATCCATTCGGCTACCTTGCCGGTTATGCCAAGGGCGCGGACTTTATTTATCAACCTGCCGTGTGGTACCTTATCGAAGGCTTTTTGAAAGTCCATGTATAAGATATCCATAGCTCGACTACGGTCATACGCACTCAAAATACCGTGGAAAAATGCTAGTAAATTAGTGAGACATGAAAGGTTCTTGCGAAATCCGTGCTGGGAATCCAAGATCAGGTTGTGCGAGTCTAAGTGCTGCACTTTACGGTCTGCGATTATTCCCTCGAGTAGTTTGCATACGATGGATATCAGACTAATAGGTCGGTAATTACCCGGGCATTCGCGGTCCCCCTTCTTATAGATGGGAGTTACGTTTGCTATTCTCTAGTCTTCCGGCACCTCTCCAGTTTCCAAAGATTTGTTAAAAATGGTGGTGAGGTGTGGAGCAACCTCTTCATTAACTTCTTGGAGGACTCTAAGAAGAAAGCCATCCGGAATTTGAGACTTATACGGGTTAATGTTTCCTAGTCTGGCTACTACTTCGTTTCTCTCTAAGACTATTTCACATAGGTTTTCACCCTTTTCGAGTTGAATCCCCGGCCTCGGAGCTGGCCGTCTACTTCCCTCGTAAATACGGAGGTGAAGTAGCCGTTCAACACGTTGGCGATGTCTTGTTCTGACTTCCGTAACACGCCATTGTTATCTCTCAGCAGTCCTATGCTACGGCTAATCAGCTTGCGGCTATTGACATGCAATAATAATTATTTCGGGGTCTCTTTACAGAGGAAATAAACCCAAACTTTTTCGCTGCACTTAGCTCTGCGTACCATTGCTTTAACTTGCCTACACTTTTCCCTGTATTGAAGAAGCCTTTCTTCATTATGGTTGGCTTTCCAGTTATTGTAGGCAGTTTTCCTGTTCTTTATCACTGCGGCGATGCCTCGATTGAACTATTTCGGTTGGAAAGGCTTGCCGCTCCTCCTTCTGCTGGGGACAAACGTGGACTGTTGGGTTATAAAATTCTCTTTAAACTCCAACCATTTGTCCGAGGCTCCTTCTCTTGTTGCAGGCCCAAGCCCAGCTATGACATCACGAAAACCCACAAAGCTCGTTCGTCGGAAGTCGGGTTTGAAGATAGTGACGTGAGAGCATCTCTTACATGGAATGGGGACGGAAAACGTGACTGTGCGGTGATCTCTCCCGGAGGTAAACACCAAATCTAACATGTTCTCACCCCTCGTTGGATCCGTTACCCATTGTGTCAGGAAGTTATCCTGAGCGAACTCAATCAATCTTGTCCCTTCTACATCGCCTGTCCAGTTCCTCCAGTCAGTCCCACGGCAGTTGAAGTCACCAATGACCAAATTCGTGCGACTATTTATCAGGTCGGTGAACTTTGCGTAAAGGCTTGAGTCTAACTCTTTTGACTGTCTTTGTGGTCTGTAAACCACTACTACTCGATAAGAGGAGCTGGTACAATCTATGTCTAGCCCTAAAATCTCGTGACCAGATCTCACATTGCATTAGACAGCGGGGAAACAGTTCCGAACGTATACCAAAACTCCGCCACCCTCTAGACAAGGTCGGTCACAGTGGAACATTGTATAACCGGGGATCGCAAACTCATCCTCGAAATCTCGATCGTCAGTATGGATCCACGTTTCTACGATTGCCACGATATCTATTTGGTTATCGGAGGCCAATACAGCCAATACACCTCGCGTTAAAAAATAAACCTTTTAGGGAACTCTGGCTAGTCCGCACGCTCCCTCCTCTAACGCGTTTCCAGACGATTCGGATGGAGTGTTGTTTTGAGAAAGGGACGTATCACCATGAGCTTCCTCCGACTTGCCTGTATCTTCTCCACCTGGGACCTGTTCTTCTTCATCGCCATGGCTTTCATTAATTTCTGGTTGCGGTGCAGCAGGGCCTCTTGCAGTAGAATATCCCGCATTGACTTGCTCTCGCGGCTCGTTATGAGTCTCCTGCTCGGTGTTACCCGTCGAGTTGCTGCTTGGCTCGTCCCGTGCAACCCTCAACAACCAGAAGGCATTCCTGTCGATTAACTCGGCCAGAAACCTCCCTCCTCGGTCGTTTAATTGGACCCCGTCCTCAGTGTATAGGTCATCTCGTCCAAAGAACAAGTCGACCGGGTTTAAAAACTTAACTCCTGTCTGGTCACAAAGGTGACCTAGACGTTCGTTAATGCCAAGAAGTTTGTTATTTGCGTGCGCTGTAGCAAACTTCCTGGGTAGTATCCCTACGAGCATGGCTTTGCTTGTCTTTGAGAGAAGATACTCTGCAATCTTCATCGATGTCTGGACTATATGTCCTGTTTGCCAGACTCTTCCTCCTCTAAGGAAAAGGTCGTTTCCACTGACCAGTGAGGCGAGTACGGAGCTCCTGGAAAAATTTTGTACATTCCTGACTTCGTCTTGTAGTGCCTCTTTATCCCTCCCGGGAAGACATCGTGCTGGGAAAGTTAAAGGAGAGAGAACCAGAGAAGACAAAGGAGAGAGTAAAGGAGAAAACCAAAGATATAGAAGAAGAAACGGAGATAAATTTAGATGAGATAGGAGAGAGAGAAAAGAGAGGAAAAGAGTAAAGATGATGAGTCATTGAGAGAGACTGAAAGAGAGAAATGGCTAGGTGGACAGATATATGGAGATATACATCTTTTATCTACATACACATATAGAAACAGTTACAACAATATATACACATACATAGAAACAGCGAGCAAAAAAGAAAGGAGAGGGCTAAAGGGGGAATACAAAGGGGCAGAGAAAAAAGCGTGAGCAGGAGACAAGATATGGAGACATAAGAGAGAGAAAGAGAGAGAGAGAGAGAGAGAGAGAGAGAGAGAGAGAGAGAGAGAGAGAGAGAGAGAGAGAGAGAGAGAGAGAGAGAGAGCGTCACAAAGAGTCACAAGGAATAGTAGTACCTTGTGGGGGAATTCCACGTGGAATTTCTTTTTCAGCACGGAAGTGACGTCCATGCGTTAAAGAAAATTCTAGAATTTCGTTAGGCTTAAATTGGTAAGCCTCCCCCCCCATCCACAAGCGGTAGCCTCGAACCGCGTCCACTCCGGACCACCTTTTCGCGGGTTAGAATCGCCTGGGCGTGAAGGTTCGAGGCCATTCGAGAGTAGCTCTGGCCAAGCACCCCATGTTTCTCCCACCCCTGCGGGGGGAGCCTCGGATATATAGGGCTCGTCTTCCAGGTGGGAGATATGAAGTTGAGGAGTCCCGCCAGGATACAAGAAGCATTCCCTCTAGTTTCAAGTCAGGTGCTTAACAACGAAGCAAAGTGACGGCTGAACTTTTCGTGTCGTTGGAATTAGCCCAGCCAGTGAGGTATTTCCATTTGTCGAGCGATTTTTTCGACTCCATTCATCAACTCCTGTAGAAGCCCTCCTCGTCTTCGGGTAGCCAAAATACTCTCCCCTGGACCGAACGTTACCGCCCCCTCCACTTGGAGAACCGTCACCATGTCAACCTCCCGCTCAGAAGCTCCGAGTGCCCTCGCCCTCACGTTTATTGCCTGCAGAAGACATCCGTGAAACTTTACCCTGACGTCTCATTAGGAATCATCCGTAAGCCAACCCTCCCACCCTTCAGCAACCCATTTGAGTTAATTCTCCCCATTGGAATAATCTCCTTCTGTAACGCATTAATTTCTAACTTCAGAGTCTGGTGCATAACTCTGCCATTCCCCCCCCCCATCCTCCTCATTTACCAATATAATTTTGCCCATTGATTCTCTTATTTTATGTAAATAAAATTATATTTTGCACATGCCTCTTTAAATAACCTTGAGCTATGCCATTGCCCAAATTTTCCCTGACCTCGTTTTGCACTCTATTCTCGCTGCTCCGTGCGGCTAAACTCGTGGCGTTCCGCCCCTTTGTCGGTTCGCCTTTAAGTTATTAGTCCCTTCAGCATAGATATAATATGGTATTGATATAATAAAGTGTCACACCACGACATACCTCAAAGGACATTGCTGACCATACCGTGGAGGTACTATTTTGGGAAAGCCCTAACCTATAGCATAAGAGAAAGTATAGCAGAGATGAAAGCTCTCCCCGCCCATCTCTCCCACCCACATTTGGGGGCCAGAAAGCTGAAACGATACCTGAATGTGATGAAAAAAGAACACAAACAGGAAATTGTTCTAAAAAACGTTGAAACCTATCTACTTTCCTCAGATCTATAATCTATACTAAGGTGCTAGCATCTAGGTCAGCGTGTGGATTATCTTGTCAAGCCGAGATTTGAACTGTTCGACTGATGAACTGTTCACCACTTCTGGCGGTAGACGGTTTCACGTTCCGCAGATTTTGTACGAGAATAAGTTTCCGCAAATGCTAGTATGGAATTGCGGTAATTCCAGTTTGTAACCGTGGTTAAGTGTAGCATTTGCGTTCAACGTGAACAACCTCTGTGATCTACGTTTTCAACTCGTCGCATTATCTTAAGAGTTTCAATCAGCTTGCCTCTTAACATGTGCGTCTCCAAGGAGAACATCCCCAGTTCTCGTAGCCTATGCTGATAACTTTTATGTCTAAGAGAGAGAGAGAGAGAGAGAGAGAGAGAGAGAGAGAGAGAGAGAGAGAGAGAGAGAGAGCTGCTACAAAATTTATACCCTAGAAGACCTTACGGTCCATGCAAGGAGGGTACTTTGGCGCAATCTTCGAAGGTGTCCGATGGCAACCTCGAAGATCACTCGCCAGGATCTTAACGGTGATTTCACAAGACTTTATCTAGACTTGACTTGAACTGGTCAACAGATTCACTGTTAACAACTCCCATCGGAATTGCGTTTCAACTACTACAGATACTGCATGAGAACAGTTTCCTACACAGATCACGGTGGTATCGCTTCAGCTCAAGTTTGTAGCCGTGATTTCTTGCAATCCCCTCGTTGAGCTGGAAAATATACCCGTAGTCCAGTCTGTCGAAACCTCGAAGTATTTTGAACACTTCGATAAGCTGACCACGTAGTCTCCGGGTGTCCAGCGAGAACATATCTAATTCTCTTAGTCTATCATTATAACTCATATGCCTGATAGAGGGAATCAGTTTGGTTGCCCTGGCTTAAACGCGTTCTAATATCGCGATGTCCTTTCTAAAGGAAGGACTAAAAAATTGTACGGTATACTGCAAGTGCAGTCGGACGAGGGAGTTGTACAGACACAGTACTATCTCCTTGTTCCGATATCCAAATTGTCGCTTTATATACCCTAACATCCTTTAGGCTTTCTTCTCCACCTCAATACAATGTTTCAAGAACTTGAGGTCACTCGTGATAGTTACACCCAAGTCCTTCTTAGTGTCGGTGGCCGATATGCATCACTTTGCATTACTTACGTTGAAAGGCATTTGCCCCTTATCCGACCACTCCCCAATCTTCCGAAGATCATATTGCAGGCGGGCACTATTTCCATCCTTTGCAACGTTCATACCAAGCTTGGTATCGTCGGCAAATTTAGAAATCTTGGCAACCATGTCACCCTCCATGTTGTTGACGTAGATGTTGAATAGTAGTGGTCCCAGGACAGAACCTTGAGGCACCCCGCTAGTAACGGGCACCTACTCAGAAGCCTCTACATTCAGCACCATCCATTGCTGTCTGCCACTTAGCCAGTTCTCTATCCAGCATGCTACTTTTCCGTCTATGCCCAGCTCTTACACTTTTCGGAGAAGGCGGCGTTGTGGTACCTTATCAAAGGCTTTCTGAAAGTCTAAGTAGACCACATCCACCGCCTTTTCCCAATCGTGCTCACTGAAAACGAAGTGGAAGAATTCCACAAGGTTCGTCAGGCATGACCGTTGCCTTCGGAAGTCGTGCTGGGAACTCCTCAGTAGCAGGTTTGACTTTAAATGCGACGTCATTTCGTCCACCATCATGCTTTCCATGAGTTTACCGACTATCGAAGTCAGACTGATAGGTCGTTAGTTCGACGGTTGGCTACGGTCTCCTTTCTTGAAGATAGGAGTCACCTCCGCTTCACGCCAGTCTCTAGGAATGTATTTGGTTCAGATTGACATGTTGAAGATTGCGCTCAGGTGTCGTGACACTTGATCGCGCACTTCTCTTAAAACTTTTGGTAGAAACCCATCCGGGCCAGGTGACTTATTCGTCATTAGGTCACTGATGTTCTTTTCAATTTCTTCTTCAGGGAAGCCCATATCCTCCAAGTTTTCCCCCGAGTAGAAATCCGTTGGCCGAGGGATAGGACCACACTCTTCAGTAAACACTGAAGAGATGTAGTCGTTGAGGAGGTTAGAATTTCCTGCATCTGAGTGCTTTAATGTCCCCTCCTCATTCATCAAAGGACCAATCGTTTGACGGATTGGTTTACTGCTGTTTACATATCCAAAGAACTCCTTGGGATTCTCTTTACAAAGTCTCGCCACTTGGAGTTCTTCAGACCGCCTAGCCGCCCTAATGCTGGAATTCTCTCTCCTGGATAGCCTTCGGTATTCGTCAAAGTCACCCGAGATCTTTGATTGCCAGGACACCTTTCTCTTCTTCCTAAGCAGTTGGCCGATATCTCGATTAAACCACTTTGGTTAAACAGAAGACCTACGGGGTCATTTCACAGGGATGAAACGCGATTGAAGACTAAGGAATGTGGTTTTGAAACTGTTCCACGAGTCTTCAACAGCCAAGCACACTTCTAGCCTCACTTTCAGTCAGTCCAGCACGAAGACCTTCAAAGTCTGCTCTTCTCAAATCAAGTTTCCTCTATTTACTAGTTGCAGGCCCTGCCTTGGGGACTTTGACTACAAAGATAATTAGTTGGTAGTTACTGTCATCGAGCTCTTTGCCAACAGCAAGGTCCTCAACGATGTCATCCTCAGAGGTGAAAACAAATTCGAGGATATTCTCTCCTCTCGTTGGCTCTCTCACCCATTGAGTCAGGAACTCGTTGTTCGCGAACTCCAGGAGTAGTGCGTTCTCGCCGCAGGGTTCTCTGGTTTCTCAGTCAACTTGTGTGTTGAAATCCCCCAGGATAATGTACACTCTGTCTTTTACAAGTTCGCTCAACAGCTGGTAAAGACTCCTGTCCTGTTTTAAGAGTTGGGTAGGGGGTCTGTAAAGCACCAGGGTCCTGAATCTGGTAGAACATATCTCTAGGTCAATACCTAGTATTTCATGGTCAGTACGATGTTGCAATTCGTCGAGTTTAGAGTATGCTTGACATACAACATCACACTGCCACACTCTATGTCTGGCCTATCTTTCAGGAAGAGCTGGTAACCGGGAATCGTGAATTCACCTCCAAAATTTGGGGGCTTGAGGTTTTTATCCTCGACTCCGTTATGGCCACCATCTCCGGTTCTTCTGTTGCTACGAGGCCACGAAGTTCTAGAAACTTGTTTCTGATAGACCTCGCATTAAATAGAAGAAGCTTGAGGGAGTCCCCGACTGTAGGAATTTCTACGCTCTTCCGTTTCCCGCTTTCTTTCTCTGTGGTGGGGTCACTCCCCTCTTTGTGACATCAGAAAAGGTCGTTCCTGGAGTAACACGGGTGTACTAGCGTATGTACTCCTTTACTCGGGGCCTGACACTTTTTGGGGGCCGCTTCACAACATCTTGAATCATGTTTGCGTGTACAGTTTTTTCTTTAAAGGAAAGATGCACTCCGTCCCTTTTGTACAGGTCGTTTCTCCCGTGAAATGTGCGGTAGGGGTCTACAAAAAAGACTCCTTCAACCGTACAAAGATCTCCCAGGCGTTGGTTTATGGAGAAGTTCCTCGCGTGAGCATTGCGGGATGGACCTCGTCTTGGGAATATCCCGACCATGACACGTCTGCGGGTTTTCAGTCCACAGTCGTCAACTGCTCCCATAATCGTGGTCAGAATCTTCCCACTGGCGCCGACTTTACCTCCTCGTAGTTAGAGATCGTTGCCACTTACCATCAGGGTACCTACTGAGCTCTTAGAGATCTGAGTTTTCTCAGCTTCCAGCCTTATTTCTATTTTACCCCTTCCTGAAAGGCAGCTTATCTTCACACTTGTGCGAAGGCGCGCCTCTAGCAAAGGTTGTAGATCCCTTACTTGGGAGCCACCGATCACGATGACCCTTGTGCATTTGGGTTCAGAGGTCAGAGGCTTCCCTTTCATTAGAGGCTCTTTCGATTCATCTTTCTTCCCCACCTTTTTGTTTTTTCTTCGTTTTTTCTTCCGTTTCTACTTTCTCTTCCGCTTTATCTACTGTTTCTGCTGTCTTTCCATTCTTACTCTTCCTTTTCTTCTTTTTGACGCCCTGAGTAACACCAGCAGCAGCTGGCTCTGGGATGTCGGATGGGTGACCTCTCTTTGTCGACGCGGTGCTTGAGGGCTCAACAGAGGAGCCGACCGCGTCGTTGGGAGTTTCATGTTGCTCTATCTTGATGGCTGTCATCTCTGCAATGCTGGCTTTGAGACGACGGATTTGACTCGCATGCTCAGATTCGAGGATCTTCACTTTTTCTTCCAGCCGTCGTAATTTTTTCTCATAAGATTTGAACAGTTTTTTAAGCTCCTGCAGTTCTGCCCTTAGGACGCAGTCTATGCAGATACTTCCAGGGTGGCATTTTGAGAAACACCCCTCCGGGAAATCTACGCACCACTTGTCCTTTTGGCGTGTAGAGCACGCATACTTTAGCGCACCTGGTCCTTTCTTTCCAGTCATGCTGAACACTTTCTATCTCGGAATACTTTGTGACCACTCAATGAAAAAGAATAGGGGTGGTGAGTTCGCCCCGCGTGAGTCGCTCCCGCCTATCCTTTGGAGACGTTTCGGATCTTTCAGAAGACACACTCCATGTGCTGCTGTTCGTCCGACTGAGTCCTCAAACCTCAGCGTACCGTGGCTCCCAACCAAGCAGCACTGACCGTCTCCAAAGGGGCCATCGATTTCTCACCAGGTGAACAACGGAGCACGCCCCGTACTAAACTCCTACTAGTTCCCTTCACGACGGCCAGGATCTCGGAGTAGCGTTTAATGGATATCCCACCACACCAAGAGACTCAACCCAAGGCTTTTTATTGGCCTAGCAACCAACGTGGGAACAAAGGGCCGTCACCTCGGACCGATGTTACCAGAGGCACCCGTCAACGGTCACTGGGAATGGTCAATAATTACGCGCCAGGGAAGAGGTTAACGAGGTACTACCCTCATCCAATTCATCGTGCCCCAACGCCCAGGATACCTCTAGTCCTAGTCTCTCGCAACTAGTGTGCGTCGATTGGCGTTGTTTATAAAAGTTCCAAAGCCTCTCTTCTGACGCATGAGGTTACTGCCTAGTCCTTATATGTAGATAGGGGCTAAAAAGGGTAAGAGTAACATGATAGGAGTAGGGTTTTTTATTTTCTTTTTGTATAATAAGTGGAAGAGATAGGATAAAGTGAAAAAGGAGAAGGATAGAGTAGAAAAAGGAAGGACGGACGCACTTTGTCTGGAACCTCGTTTCCGACCAAATCGACAAGGGAAGCCCTAACAGGGGTACCCAGAAGAGAGAGAGAGAGAGAGAGAGAGAGAGAGAGAGAGAGAGAGAGAGAGAGAGAGAGAGAAATATATATATATATATATATATATATATATATATATATATATATATATATATATATATATATATATATATATTACATCGAGATTACATAGAAAGTCTGGTAACAACAGATACTAGGCTATCAGAAGGATTATGGATCAAAAAAGCTCTATGAAACGGCAAAGTAAATGCGAGGCAGGAAAAAATTTTTATTAGTTACTATTTTTCATCACCCTTTTTTTATCTTCTGTAAAACAAGTCTGGGTTGGGGTTTGTCATCATCTAATTATCAAATTTGTCTTTAAATGAAACTATACTAGCTGCGTTAACCATAGCATCCGGTAAAATATTCCAGATTCTTATGGTTCTGTTGAAGAAGAAGAAGAATTTTGTTTCGTCTGCCCGAAAGTGACTTCCCTCAAGCTTAAAGTTGTGACCAAGCGTTGATTCATTTCATATAATTATTAGAAATTTTGATTTGTTTACATTTTCAAAACGATGAAAGATTTTAAATAACTCTATCATGTCCCCGCGTATGCGTCTCTGTCTAAGAGAGAATAGATTTAGAGCTTCAAAACTCTCCTCGTAATTCCTTGTTCGCAAGTGAGGAATCATATTGGTCATTCAACGCTTGACTCTCTCTAATCTTTCTGTGTCGCACTCTAGATGTGGTTACCAAAACTGCATGCAATAGCAATATTCCAAATGTGGCCTAACAAGTACGTTATAAAGTGTAGAATACATCTTTTAGACTTGTTTTGAAATGTACGCCCTATGAGACCTAGTATCCTGTTTGGCTTTTTCACTGCCTCCATGCATTGCTTACTTGATATAAGGTCGCTGGAAATTTTTACACCCAGATCTTTTTCTACGTTGACGTTTGGTATGTCGGTTCCGCCCAGTTTATAGTTGGTTCTCGCGTTGTTTTTACCAATGTGGAGCTGCACTTTGCGACGTTAACATTCATTTGCCATTTGCTCGCCCATTCAACAAATTTGTTTATGTCATCTTGAATCAGTGCACGGTCTTCGGAAGTTTTTGCACGGCCGTCAATTTTGGTATCATCTGCAAACATTGATAACTTGTTAATTATTCCGATGTCTATGTCATTAATGTATATGAGGAAGAGTACTGGTCCAAGCACCGATCCCTGCGGCACGCCACTTGTTACTTGAATATAGCTGGAAGAGCTGCCACAAATTACTACTCTTTGACTTCTTTTACTAAACCAGTCTTCTATCCATTTAATTACTTTCCATCCGATACAATAAGCTTTGATATTGGCAATCAATCGTTTGTGTGGTACTTTGTCGAATGCCTTCTGAAAATCTAAATACACAATATCGGCAGTTCGGTCTTCATCATATATTTTGAATATGTCGTGAAAGAAATGAAGCAAGTTTGTCAAACATGATCGTTTTCGACGAAATCCATGTTGAGAATCTTTTATAAGGTTTTTCGTTTCCATGTGATCTACAATTTTGTCTCTCATTATTCTTTCAAATAGTTTTCCAATTACTGAGGTTAAACTAATAGGGCGGTAGTTTTCGGCACGAAGCGGTCTTCCTTTTTGAATATTGGTGTAACATTTGCTATTTTCCAATCTTTTAGGACAACACACGTTTTTAAACTTTTAGTAAATATATGTGTCAGGGGGATAGTGATTGCTTTGCGTATTTCATATAAAACGCGAGAGTGAATACCGTCTGGACCAGGAGAACTATTTACGTTAATTGCTTTCAGGCCTTCTCTAACTTCGTTTTCAGAAATACAAAAGTCATTCAAATGTTGTTCATTGTTGTCGAACAATTCCACTGGAACTGGAATGTTGGTCTCATCTTCAGTAGTAAACACAGAAGCAAAAAAATTATTTAGAATTTGGGCCATCTCCTCATTATCATCCACAGTGTCGTTATCTTGAGAGAGGAGCGAGCCAATCGATGGGGAGGTTGTCTTTTTACTATTCACATAGCTGAAGAATAACTTAGGATTGGTTTTTACTTGCTGAGCGATAGATTCTTCTAAGTTTTTTTGGGGAGGATTTTATCAGCTTCTTTGTTTCTTTTCTTAACTTTTTAAAGTTATTTTCATTGACAGTTGATTTTGTTCTCTGAAATCTAGTGTATACGGCCTTCTTTTGTCCAAGAGCTCTTTGAATTTCTCTGGTGAACCATCTTGGCTTTGCAGTTGTAGCTTTTTCCTTCCTTTTTTGTCGGATGTATCTTCAGCAGTTTGTATTAATTATAGACAAAAAAGCATTCCAGTATTCTTGGGGATTATCGCTAGTAGTTAGGGCTGACCAATCATGGTTTTGTAATTCCTCAACTATTAGGTCCCATTTGGCGTTAGGGAAATTAGATTTGAGGCAAGAAACATCATTGTTGAATGTCCCTATCTGGAGATCTTCGAGCACGTTATCTGTCCTAGTACCTACAACAGCGGGGTGGCTCCTGATTGTCCCTTGTACTCGGGACTTCCTTGTGCCTTAATGTGTAATCGGCAGATGCACACTTTAAAAAAGCAGAAAAAAATTATCATGAGTTTGGATTTAGTATTTTTATGCATAAGGAAAACTGAGACATTATTGGAATAAGAGAGAATCAAGTGAATATAATTTTGTATATATTTTCAGAACCATCAGAAATGCTGTTACCACCCTAATAAACTTTTCTAGTTTAAATATAGCCTTCTTTATAATATCATCTTTGTACCTCAATTTCGAAAGACTATTAATGTGTTAAAATTCCTTATAAAAATTGGATCATAAGTATGAAGGGACCGTAGGTGCATACCCATGATACATTTTTTAAAAGGAAAAGATGGTGGGAGAACGCATGTACATATTGTTCGGAGTGGTTGAGTTTCCTGTATAATTTAAAGATACCTTTATCTTGGCTATTTTTCGATATTAAGACATCTAAGAGAGGTTAATGGATCTTTGGAAGACGGTATACAAGGTGCGGTGGTTAATTTGCCGGAGGTGGTAACTCTAAATTCCACGCATGCGTATTGTCTTTGTCGGTTCTCTTCTTCCTATTATAGTATACTCAGTTGTGCATCGTACGTAATTAAGTAATACCATTGCGGAATTCAATCATCCAAAGATTTGGCATCCCCTTTTCTTTCTCTCTCTCTCTCTGAAACCTTTTATTTTTATAGGGGCTTGTCGCAGAAAAGCTCTTGGCTTATCGTGGCAAGATGGTAAACCCTGGAGCCCTTTGGGATCCCATGGTGCTGTCAACAAGATTTTTATCACACCACTTTTCCACTTCCCTTATTATTTCTTTTTACTTCCCTTTCTTTCTCAATCTTTTTTTCTCCTATCTATTTGCTTTGACGGTTACCCGACATTTGCTTTATTTTGGAATGATTCTGGATTTTTCTTTCATGGAGTAGGAGGTTGGGCGTCTCTGTCACCTTCGTTTGCCGATGCGCAAGGCAAAAGCTATTATTGGTCCTTTTTCTCCGCTCGTAGGAAAAACTCTTTGGCCCATAGTGTGGTGGAACCGTATCCATTCTCGTAGAGAACACCAGACGCAACCGAGTCGAGAGTTGTAGTAGCGACGGAGCCTTGTAGGCCTCTGTGGAGGGGAGTGCCGAGGTAGAATGTGAATTTAATTTTGTTTGTTATGGCTCATATTAAACTTAAATATTTCCCTTCTCGTTAGGGATATCGTGCCAAACGTTCCTCAGTTCCCCTTTCAGCCTCCCCTCGCTCGTTGAATCCCTATGCTAATGTTGTGGACCCAGGTCTAGATTACCAACGCTTTTTGGTCTTAAGTTCCTCGTCTGAAACCCCGCTTGCAAAATTAGACGTACTTGACGTCAACAAATCGTTAGAGTTTCGGTGTGGTGAACCCCGCCGGATGTGGTCAAGAGCTATTGACAATATTGTGGTTGAGGTGTCATCTTACTCTATACACAACCTTGTGGGAAATCGGTCTTCGATTGCCGAAGTTCTCGTAACCGTCTCGTCTCACCCTTGTCTGAATTTTGTCATAGGTGTCGTCCGTTTAAATTAATTAAGGGACTACAACATTCTCCATCTCCAGAATAAGCTTAATGCCTAACGCGTCATATATGTAGAAAGGGTGACTACAACTGTGGGCTCTGCTCAAGTCCCAACTACCACAATGATTTTGACGTTTGAGGTCCAGGAGCTGTTCCAGTTTATTAAAGTTGGGTAACTCAGAATCGTAGTAAGTTTCTACGTCAAACTATCTAGACGTTGCTTCAATTGAAACAAATTTAGAAATGTTGACCTTGGCTTTCGGCACTCCCATTCCTGTGCTCACAGTGCTCCATCAAAGACCAGCCCAATCTTTTTATACGAAAAGGAGGTCCTCGCTTTGCGCGACTCTCTGCCACAGAACATGAGGCAGCCAAGGCAACGTGCTCGAACACAAAGTTCACTTTTTGGCTATCTCTTCTCAGATATTTTGCGGGACGCTGCATGAAACTGAATGTCGCGTTCAAGTTACGACATTTCTGTTGCACCTCATCGCTTATATTCTACCGCTAATGTAAATTGTGTATCCGATATATCTTCAAAGTATCGCTCCCACACCGAGATACCTAGCGTTGCTCCCCTCTTCCTGGCGCCTAGGCCGGGACCACCTCTCAGAGTGAGGCTATTGAATCCTCTGTATTGTCTAGTAATTGTTTTACTCTTCGCCCCCGTAGTAAGGGAAAGGATTCCTCAGCTGGGTGGTCTGCCATCAAATAGCGGGCTGCTTCTGGAGCCCACTCGGCTGGGCCTCGATAGACTTCAATGGACTCTTCTCTTGCTACTCAATATTCTTTGTCATTACATCCGTCCCGTATTTCACAGGACGTATGCCCCTTTCCCGTTAAAACGGTTTCAGAAATCCATCAAGCGCCTTTTACTTTGCCGCGGACGCCTGCTCCACCACTCAACCTCATACTCATGAACCGATGGAAGCCGATGATATTCTAATAACGTCAGCCGCGGTTGTTGTATCAATCTCCCCCCTAGACATCGAAAGTGTCCTCAGCTCACGATTACGAGTCTACCACCCGAAAGTATCTCCTAAACCTACCATTTCCGCTAGGCTGTGCGCCCCACTCACAGACAGTGGCTTCTGCCGATTCCTCAGGACCCTCGGTAAAATCTCAGAAAACAATTATTAATTTTAGCTTCTCAAAATGGCAGGTAATCTATAGCCCTCACGTTCCTAATGTATACACATCCTGCCTGCTGTCTCTATAGACATTTAGTTTCTCTGCATTAAACATATATTAGTAATCATAAAACATATCTTTTTAATAATACAACATTTGAAAGTGATGACATTGGTAAAGAAATAATTAAAAAAAGTTTCAAGTCTTGCTTTGAATCGTTCTTGTACATCAGTCACCGACTTGCTTCTTGGCCTCTGATATAGCCTTCACGTTCCTAATGTATATACACCTGCCTGCTGTCTCTGTGACTTGTTTTACACACCTCTCTATTGACTGACCATGACAGGGTCACTATGGAACTTGCATAGGCTTGTCAAAGAACTTCCCTACTTCCGCTGTAAGCAGTTTACATGCCAAAGGAGGTTCGAATATAGCGGCTTTATCTTGTTTATAGGGATGATTTATAGGTTACTGGCTTATGGTGGTATGCCGATTGTTTATTTGTTTACGGAAGGTGGTCACCACTTTTAGGTGACAATGGGTTACCAGAAGGTGGATGTCGGGTGAATGCGGTTAAGGTCTTACCGTCGAGTTTGGTCTGACCTCAAATGTTCTTAAAACAGATAATCCGCTCGTAGGGTGGGTTAGAAAGGTAACTTGGTTATCGCTTGGCAGAAGGAAAGACTCGGAAAAAAATGGTATTTTTGATAGGTTTTAATCATTTCGGCTTAGGACTACCTCAGTTCGGGCAAGCGAAATTATCTAGTCTTTGGCTATCAGTGTTAAGTTTCCGGGTTTCGTGTAAGTCTCCTTCCGCGTCAGATTGTTGGGGCTATAGACGGATGGATCAAAGACGAGGAACGGACACTTGACGCGAATAATAATAATGCTACTAATGTACAAGTCAGAAACGAGAATCAAGAATTATGAATCATTACAGGAGTGTTTTTGTCCGTCTATTTATACTACCGTCATTACGGGGGCGTAACTTCTCTTCTTATAATCTGAATACGGGGTGGATCCTATTGGATCAGAGTCTGTCCGTTTGTTCTTTGTTACGACTGCTGGCTTTATCAGGCCAACATTCATAGCAAGATTGATTCCGCCGTTTCACAGGTTCACGTAAAGTCTGGCCTGTCAGATCAGATAACGCCTATTTTCCAGACCTTTCAGCGCACATCTGTTTTCTTATGTTTGTATGTTTGTACATCTGTGTATGAACTCCAACGATTTCGCTTACATCCTTAAAATATTCTCTGTTTTTTTCTTAAAACATATTGAATTGCAGTTTAACATTATTTACAAGTATTTGGCTTTGTTTAAAATTAGTTCATTGTTACAACATGGCATATTATTTCAGTGTTCAATATGTGTGCCCAAATTCAAGATTTCATAGGGCCAACAGGGTGCTCATTTGTGAGGTTCCTCGTTAGGTCTATGTACTCCACCTTGCAATTTGGGCACTACACGAATACCACGAATACCCCGTCAGAGCAGTCTGTCAGCTCCAACAGGGAAGAAACACTGTAGTTGATGGAAGGTGACTTCCTGGGACGTAGAGAATGATGACCAAGTGTGTGATCATATCCACTCCTTATGTCAATAATCTTTTGGACAGCAGCTCTCGTCTTCTCACAGTCATCAGAACACAAGATTGTCTGGATTATCATTTCGCTGAATGAGTCCATGCTGACTGATAGATTGATGGTTGGCAAAAGAGCTTGCACTACAGCCTTCTTTTGCAGCTTAAGTAGCCGCAGCTGAAACAAGTTGTGGCGCGGGCCTTCCACCCAAGGGTGTTTTACTTTGATGTTAAACCAACAGGCGTGGAAAACACCAACAATGTATTCCACTATCAGTCTTAAGTTGTTGAGAGTACTGGATTTAAGGCTATGTTTTGAAACCCATATGCGACAAAGCCTGTTTGCTATTGTACACCACCTAGAATGGCTCACTAAACCAATTTTAATAAGGGAAAGATCTATGGGAAGTTCTCCTGTCCTTATGGCTTGTGTGATTATATACCCGTATGATTGATTAGTAGAGAGTCCCCTACTTAACTCAGTGAAGTAAGAGTCTCCCAATTGACAGTTTAGTGAATGAAGGGTAGATTTCAAGTTCGGTTACAGTGTTTAGCCTCTTGCCAATATTACCTGTCCACTTGTTGTTAGACAAGGTCTTCCCATCCAATGATATGGTCAAG
This sequence comes from Ceratothoa steindachneri, assembly GCA_963969495.1. Taxonomy (NCBI): domain Eukaryota; kingdom Metazoa; phylum Arthropoda; class Malacostraca; order Isopoda; family Cymothoidae; genus Ceratothoa; species Ceratothoa steindachneri. The sequence goes on along the minus strand of OZ018317.1, from coordinate 80,789,148 downwards.
ATACGCCTGAATTACTCGTTAGTGTGGAAGGCACAAACCAACCAGATTAACATACGGCCAAGCTTGACTTCTATCTAACGTATGGAACCACCCTCCCAACCAGTGTTAACATTTGTGAAATCACCTCTAATGGCCTACAAACTTTTATAAATGCCCTTCTTTTTCAGAAAGTTTTTTATTCCTTGAGTCTTTCTCAGGAGTGAGGTAGTAGAGATATCTTCCACCTGGCTTATTGCACACAGGAGCATGCTCTTTTTTGACGATGGTGAGGAAGTGACGGCCGTCATAAAAGATGCAGTCAATTTCACCCTTCTTACAAATTCATCAAAATCCTGATCCAGAGATCTCATAACCTTTTCTTGGGCCCCCTTTGCTTTATTGTGACCAATTATAAGTCTTTTTTCCTCTTTAGTGATCCAACTAGCATCCATAACGGAAGCAGTGGTGATGGTAGCTGTGGCACGGAGACCAACACCATATATGATGCTATGTATATCAACATTAGATATTTTTAATGTGTTGTACTGTGGCACTTTAATGGAAGTTGAAGATGTGCTTGGTATTTTTAATGTCACTTTATAACTTCCATCCTTTCCATCTTGAACGTCAGCTATCTGTCATTCATCTTCACCAGCAGAGAAAAATATTTCACTTGGCGGCATTATAACATTGACCTGCTTATTTGTCTGCTTATATTGAGCAACTCTTTTTCTTTCTAGCAATAACAATTTTTCATTTGCAACTAAAGATGTCAAAAAGTTTGTCAGATTTTGCAGTGAAAGCCTCTGTAAGGGAATCGATACTCCCTTCCCTTTACAAGAGAGCCACTGGTTGTTAGCCACAACATCCTGGCAGTGTAGACGCCGTAGCTCAAACTCTTAACTACCTCCTTCTCGCCCTTCGTCTCGATGAGAAGCTTAACGGTGAAACAACAAAATTAACCCTAAGAGCGGGTATTCAATTTCACCTCAGCTGCGAAATTGGAGGAGCGTCTCCATAAAGACAGAAGGTCCCTCAGGACCAGAGGTACGACGTCCTGAGAAAAACCGTTGGAGGAGGAGATTTCATGCGGCGTGAGTCTCTCCATCTGCCAAATGCGCCAAAGGCCTCCGTGGCTTTAAAGCTATTGCGCCCGTACGAACACATTTGGCAAGCGGCACGCGTCATCCAGGCAACAACATTCTGAAGGTGACGTAACCATTAAGTTCAAGGTCAGACTCAAACCAGATTCTAGTAGGAAGCTACAAAGGTATTTAAACCCTGGTATCCGTTTCTGTAAAGTCCGTTTGCATTTTTTATATTAAAGTGAGCTGTGGGTCAACCATCACTATAATTTCAAGTATGTCATTTTAGAAAGCCTCACTTAAATTTATTGAATTTATTTCTGTGCATTTAAGGTGTCAAATTTCATTGTTTCATGTTTTTTTTTGTTTCGTCTCGCACCCAATCCGTAGGGATTGACGATGTTTCCTCTGACCCCACTCCCATTCGCTTTGGTGTCCCTTAAGGCTCTGTCCTCGGCCCTCTCCTCTTTCGTATCTACTTATTCCCTCTTAGCTCCCTCCTACGTAATCTCGGTCTATCCTTCCACCTCTATACTAATGACACTCCAATGTTTATTTCCTCTTTCCCCTCTACCATTGCCCACTCAATCTGTGTCCTCCTATCTGCCTATTCTTCCATCTCGGACTGGCTATCGGCTAACTTACTCGAACTTAGCCACTCCAAAACTGAATTTCTTCTGGTTGGTACCCCCGCTCTAGTATACAAAGTTAAATCCCTCTTTCCCTTCCTATCCTCTTGGTGGAAATTCTTTCGCTTTCTCTGACTCTGTTAGAAATCTGAGCGTTGTTTTCGATGAGCACCTCTCCTTCAAGCCCCACGGCGACAATATTAGTTGATCTTCCCTTTGTTTCCTCCGTAACTTCTCCCGCATTCGCTCTCACTTCAATCGCAAAAGTCTTAAGACTGCTGTCCACGCCTTCATTACCTCTCGCCTTCATTACTGTAACTCTCTTCTTGTAAATCTATCATCTTCCTCTCTCTCTACGTTCCCTTCAGCTAGTCCAGAACTACGCTGCCCGACTACTCTTCCGTCGCTCTCGCTTCTTCCCTTCTAAGCCCCTGCATCAGGAACTGCACTGGTTACCTGTTAGATATCCTTCTCATTTCAAGATTCTACTCTTCACTTTCAAGGTCCTTCACTAAAAGGCCTCAACCTATCTTTTCTCTGCCCCTTCACAACGTCTCCCCCCTCGGGCCCTTCGGTTATCTCATGCTCCTCTCCTGAATACTCCTCGCTCGTCCATCTGCTCAATGGGTGACCGCTCCTTCTCAGTCTGTGCCCCCAAGCTTTGGAATGATCTTCCAGCCGAAATTAGAACTGCTGCCTCACTTACCCCTTTCAAGCGACTCCTGAAAACGCATCTGTTCAGGATTGCCTACTCACTCACCTGATCTTAGCCCACAGCCGAACGTGCGCTCTTTGAAGGTCTCCGGCCTTAAAGAAAGCATTATAAGAATTTATTATTATTATTATTAATTAAAGTTTTATTTTTTTTAACAAACTTTTATTCAATCCTCGAAACGCTAAGCAAGGCAATAGGAACTCTCAAAGATTAAAGAGATAATAATCAGATAGTAATAATTAATAATAATCAAAATATATAGCACTCTTAGAGATAAAACGTAATCCAGGAGTTTTGACGGACGTAAACAACCCATACGTACGAACTCCAGCAATCACTCGGTCCTTCCTATACCACGACAGCCTCTTTGACATATATCTGAGCTCTCCCAATGGCCACGAGATATGTTTTTGGCCTACTTCCAGTTCTTTTGGATCTTGTTTAAGATAGTGACTCGTGAATTTACAATGGGGGCTACAAAAGAAATCTTTGCTCGTTCCCACTTTTCAAGCAATTTAGGGTAAATGTCCTTTGTAAGACTGGCTGCTAAATCGTTTCTCACATCCTCACTACTTTGTTCTCTGAGCATTAGTCCATATTTTAGAACAACACGCAGAGTTGGGAGTTCAGAAGCCAACAACTCTACCATTTCCAATTTAGTTACTCATATGTCTGAATGTCCCGAGTATTGCTCTAGTTTTAAAAGCCATTGTAGGTCAATTACCATTGGTTAGGATGGTATCACTGACAATCAAATAATCTTCAGCACACTGATGAATGTTTCAACCTGTAAAATCAGAAAGAAAACAGTGAATTCGATATAATTTAGAATAATAATTGTCATTTAATTCTCCCAATCAGTCAAAACAGCCACAACTTTAAAGTAGCTTATTAAAAAACAGAACTAAATTCTATTAAAATAAAAAAATCTTTAGAATTCATGAGTAGTGCTGCAACCTTTTAGCACCCGTTATTTACGGAATTGAAAGTTGAAAAAGGTGACACCTTAATCTCATTTTGCCACTCTCCGGTCGTCCTGTTTTCCGGTTCTTTCCCATATCCGTCGCCTGTCCCACCTTTGTTTCCTTCAGGCAAAGGAATCTTTCAAAGAATCATTTAAATCTTTTTTAATAACATAGTGGCTTTCTCCCTATTTTATAATTAATTTGCTCCTATTTGTTTGTACTATCATCTAGAATCCACTGGGATTGGGCATCTGTTCATTTTGTTCGTTCCTTAAATCCTTAATCCAAAATTTGGAAAAGGCAATTTGTGCTGCTTGGTATTTACGCCGAGAGCTCCAATGCAAAAACCACCGAGTGTTTGAGTGCTAATATGAGGAGAGTGCAGAGGATCAGCAAAGAGTATGATGAGTCAGGGTGTGATTACGAGGTTACGTAGACTCAAAAGCATCACCTTAAGCGTTCCGGTACGAAAAGAATCCCGAATTCTTTGCGGAGATCCAGGCCACCATTGACAAGGAACGCAGCAACTCAATGAGGTCTATAGTCAGAAACAAGGAAGTGTCATGGTCTCTAAATCAAGCAGTTAGTGCACTAGGACATCCGTTACTACTCATACAAGATGAGAAAGGGCCAGTTTCTGTCACATAAGATTAAGGACAAGCTGAAGAAAAGTGATGCAGAGCTTGCGAACAAAAAGAAGCACCTCATCAAGCCTAGCATGCTTTGGCTCTTCTCAGATGAGAAGAATTTCTGTTGAGGCCAAGTGGTGAACTCGCAAAGAAGATCAAGTTCCCATCTTCATTTTGGTGTTTCGGGTTGTCAGTAGCGAGGGCCTCGGTATCCCCACGTTTATCTTTCAGGACAGCCTCAAATTCAATACGAACGGCTCGTTGCAAGAGAAGTGTTGTATGAGGCTACACGACCGAAGGCGAAGTGATAAAGTGAAGACTGTCTTCCTTTCTCAGATTTTAAGCGGTACTAATCAATCTAGGGGCGGTACTAGACTCAATAATGACGTACGTCATCGTTGCTCGCATCACCATTAAATAATATTGTTAGTCGCTTTCAAATTATGTAGATACATGAATTTGAGTATTTTGATATATTTAGTCTCATTTTATAGATTTAAATCATTAGTATTTTCCTTAACCACTGCCTTGTTGTGTTGCTAGTTGAAGAGAATTGTCATCAACTTTTAAAATTTTATTTCTTTTATTGTAACTACTTCTTCTGGTTTATCAGTTGATATTTGGGGTGTAAATTTTCCATTGTCTAATCACTCAAGCAATATTATTTTGGCATGATTCTAAATTAAATTTAGAAGATGGAGGAAGGAACCTACAAAAAACTTGTAAGAAAAATACAATGAACTACGATAAGTTAATTGGAAACATCGCTCACAACGTCCGGCTATCTACAAAGAATGCCTTTGTTAGAAGTTATATAAAAATATCAACAAAAAACAAATAAAAGCAAACGAAAAGTGACAGAGTCAAAAGCAATAAATTATAATATGAAAATATATTATAATCTAAATCTGGAGATAAAAAGATATGCTGATTTTGCCGTGTATTAAGTTTCTTCACCTGCTTATATAATACATATTGAAAACTCATTTCCGCGTGAGAATTTAATGAATGCCCAAATGCCACGCAAGAAGGACGAACACAAATTCTACTTTTGCACATTATTATGAAATATTTAACGGCTAAAAACTAAGCAAGTATTATTTCGTGCGGGTGTAGCGTAAATAAAAATTAGGGCGACTCCATCTTTTATATTTTAAACCATAAATTTAAAAGGTGAACTTTAAAACTTTAAAGGCAAATATTCATTCAATATCTAAGAAATTGACTTTTATGTAAGTTACAAAGCGGGAAAAAAATATTACTCAAATTTTACAGAATCACAAAAATTGCTTATTTTTAATTTTCTGGAGTTTTGTCTTAGAAATCTATATTTTCGAGCTCATCTAAAGAGGATTGTCTGATTTCATTTTTTTAACTTTTCTCTCTTTTTGTGCTTCTCAAAAATAAGTTTCTTTCTACGCATTCAATGTTTTCATCAAAATTCGAAAGAGGGCACTTATATTTATGCCCCCACCAAAATATCCACATTTCAATTTTTCTAAATTAAAAGAAAAGACAACATCCAAATCGCAGAAAATGGAAATTTTAAATTCGACTGTGGGATGGTAAGAGGGAATTTATGATGATGGAATGTAAAATAGGACCATTAAGGCGAACAAATACTGATAATGATGAGAAAATAATAAAATGGCCTGAAATGTCATAAAGAACCAAAGCCGCCCTCGCCTTCCCCTAAATCTTGATTTTTCAAAATGCGAAGATGGAATCGGCGACAACAAAATATGGGTTCTAGCACCAACCAAGCTTTAAGAACTGACGTTATGACTCTCTTGTAAAAGTTAACGTGGTGTGGAAAGGGGGTGAGTGGATATCTTTTAGACCTTTGAAAAATGCGAATAATTTGGAGAGATTAAAGTCAGAGTAAAGTAGTTAGTTTCCATTGCAGTTTGACACCCTTTTTACGTCTCTATTTCGAGTCATAGGGAAGGATAAACTTGTTTGAGAGAGGGACAAAGAAAATCTTGACGAGAGAAATAAAAGTGTGTTTCAAGATAAAGACAAAGAACAGCTTCTTAAAAAGAGAGATAAAACAAATTCAGGTGGAAAAATGATAAAACAGATTTGATTGAAGAGTGAAACAAAAACAAAATTACTCCTGAAGAGACAGACAGATTACCAAGTGATTCTTGAAAAGAGAGAGAGAGAGAGAGAGAAACACCATAATGCTCATGAAAATAGATACAAGGGACAAAACGTTTGATCGAGAGGGATGCAAATAAACCAATAAACCAAAAGGCTTCATGTAAAGAGAGACGAAGAGCGAAACGTTTCACGAAAAAAGATGCAAAAAATAATAATATACATTCTATTTGTGTAATGCTTTCAAAGGCGACGAACCTTCGCAGAGCGCTCGCCTATCAACTAAGAAAGGGTTAGAGGGAAATGGTGGGGTTTCAACGCTCGATTGACACTAGGAGAGGGAGATGAGCATATCGCCGCAGGGAGACCGTTCCATAGAAGGTGAGCGGAGCCTGAGCGGAGGTTTACGAGGTGCTGGGATAGGGTCATTGAGGAGGACAGGTAAGAGGTAGCTGAGAGATTTTAGGCCAAATATGTCAGAAGGTGATTCTGTTTTTTAATAAGAAACCGGTGCTGCTCGTGCGAGTAAAAACTCCTTAGGGAAAATGAGCACAAATTGGAGAGGTAGAAAAGTGGAAGCCTGTGATCCACCAGGAGTAAAGTTGTAATACTCAAAGCAGACGGTGAGGAAGGCATAAGTAACAATATTGAAGTTGTTGTGGGCGAAGTTGGAACGTATGCGGATAAAGCCGAGATACTCATATGATGTACAGACGTTAGCAACATTACTTGCGATAGATAATTGAATATCATAAGTGATGCCCATATTTTTAACTATCAGAAAAAGAGGCATGAAAGGCAATAAGTTTACGCTAGGTAGCACAAGTTTTGCAGTGAGCAACATCCGCACAAGTGCCTATCTGTGGTACGAGGGGCGGTCAATAAGTTTTGCAATTCGGATATAAGGAAAAGTGTTTTATGGTTTTCCGATATAACTACCGTTGACTTCGATGCACTTGCGCCACTTGTCCCTGAGGCTTCGAATTCCCGACAACCAGAATTCTCCCGACTGCTGTTCAATCCACTCCTGGACGTCGAGCTGGACATCTTCATCGTGCCCAAACCGGCGTCCACGCAGTGCAGCCTTGAGCTGGCGGAATAAAAAGTAGTCGCTAGGGGCCAGATCTGGACTGTAGGGGGGATGGTTGAGCTCTTCGAATCCGCACTCGCGCAGGGCAGCTTGTGCAACTCTGGCCTTGTGGACTTTGTGTGAAGTTGTTTAGATTTTTTTAGTCATTCTTAAAGATTGGAGTCACGTTAGTTTCTTTAAAATCAGTTGGCACAATGCCTTCAGTTGAAGATTGGTAGAAAATTTTGTATAGGGGCCGATAGCTTTCGGTCGTATAAAGAAAGGACGGGTTCATTTTTCACTTATATATATATATATATATATATATATATATATATATATATATATATCTTTCATGAGCGTGAAAGAATGATGAAAATAAATCATTCAACAAACCGCAAGAAACAGAAAACAGGAAAATCTTTCTTCTTAAATATTATTTCCTAATTCGCAAAAATTCCGTACAGAGGTGGGATTTCGCGTAGCCAGGTGGCATAAGAGATGATTCAATTTAAATCAAAGCGGATGCTCGCTGCCTCAGTGTGCACGGTTCGAATCCGCCCCCTGTACGGAATTTCTGCGAATTAGGAAATAATATTTCCGAAGAAAATTTTTTCCCGTTTTCTTTCTTACGGTTTGTTGGATTCATATATATATATATATATATATATATATATATATATATATATATATATATATATATATATATATATATATATATATATTATGTGTTTTACCACTGATCTTCTCTCATTACGATGCATTTATTTCCTAGTGGGGAGTTACGATAACGTGGGATCCGAACCATGGGCATCTATAGCGTATGATAGCCCCCATAAGTTGATCCGAATCGCGACTACATCCGACGACTAACCACATCCGATGTGGTTTAACTTCGTTAAAATGGAAAGGGTGTTTTCCACCCGGCTAGGCCGTAGCACGTTGCTTTGTTTTTGCTTTGCTTGAGGAAGTCCATCGAGGTCGATTTGACTGATACCCTCATAGTAATCTCGGTTAGTGGGTGCGCCCGTGACTGTGGAGGCCGATGCAGGAGCAGCAGCGGCGTCCACACTCAGGGCACTGCAGGTCAGGAACCGCGGGTGGAGGTGGCTGAATTACCCTCTCGTGACACCCATGACGATGCTCCACCGCTGGCGAGGTTCTTTCCATCTCGAAGTGGGTCAGCAGAACAGTCGACTGACAGCACGTTACCGAGGTAGCTGAATTGAGGACAGATCGTGAGTTCAGCTCCTGCAACATTCTTAACAGGCGCCACCTGCGGGGCAGTACTGGATCACTGGTATATATCACCTCTGTTTTGTTGGTGTTGATGGAGGGCCCAAGAGTACTGTAGATGTCGTAGATGACGTTCAGTGCTTCTAGTAAGTTCTCAGGGGAGTGATGGACTAGTACACATTCATCCGCATATTAAAGCTCGAACACTTCTTCGTGTGAAGTTTTTGTTCGTGCTTGGGGACGGCGTAGGTTGAAAAGACTTCCATCAAGATGATATGTGAGACCAACCCCACGGCCAGGTGAAAATCCTTCCCGGAAAAGGATGGTGGCTATAGCAAGGTAGATGTTGAACATGACGGGGGCAATCACACACCCCTGTTTAACTCTAAGCTCCACGTCGAAGGTTGCAGTTTTCTTGACACCGATGGCCACACTCGCCTCCATGCCGTCATAGAATGCCCGGGTAACTGCAATGAATTTGTCAGGGCAGCCAAATTTCTGCATGACCCGTCACAACATCTCCCGGTCGACCGTGTCGAAGGCATTCGCCAGACATAGGTTTTGGTGCTGTTCACGGCACTTTTCTTGCAGTTGTCTAAGCTTGAAGATCATGCCCATGGTGTCCTGCTCTCTTCGGAAGCCACATTGGGTTTCAGGGCACACTTCATTAACAATGTGCTTGTTCAGTAGTAGTAGCAGCAGCTTAGCCAATACCTTACCTGCAATAGCCAGTAGGGAGATATCCCGACTATTCCTACACACTGCTCGGTCGCCCTTCTTCTTGAATTATGAATGATGTAAGTGGGTAGGGGTGTGTAGGGGACAAAGAAAGGCTGCGGGGACAGATAGCTGAAAATAGACAAGTGGTAAAAAGAGAAAGAAGTGTGGTAGGGTTCTAAGAGATGCTTTTAAATATTTTCCTGTTATGTGGTTCCTTTGTTGTCTTTGAGATAGTTTATATTATTATGGCGTTCAAGCCATTTGTCTTCTATAAAATTAATGCCCTTGGATATATTATGCGCATATGCTGTTGTATTAATAAATTACTTTAATTACTTTAGTATTATGCTTAGTGTCTCTGTTTTTCGTATATCTTGTAGTGAGTGTAAATCGTGTCTTTTGTTTTTTCTTTGATGCCTTCTTCGTTATATATAGTTGGGTCTTCATTGGTGAATTTGCTGTCGATATTCGGTGAATTCTTGTAGAAATTGACGAGGATTCGTAATTAGGTTTTCTTTTCTTGATCGTTTTTATTTATCAATGGTTTGGGTAAAAAACATTCTTATTCTTATGCGTAGAACGGCACTTCTGCTCCGCCAGCTAAAAGCCCAGCGGAACCCGGAAATCTGGCCCGACTTATACTTCTTCTATTCTGGTTAATCATTTGGAGGATATCATCGTTCAATTCTTGATTAACCAGTTCCTACATATTCATTGTCCGTTCTTCTATGAGAACGTTAATGGGACTTAACCCCGCCCCCCGTTGCAGCTCTTCCTGGCGTCTTCTTTCTTGCCTGAGTGTACCTGTAATTAGGTACACACATTTGTTCTGCACCATTTGTAGTTCCCTCTTTTGTCTCTTAGAGACACACGAGAGGGCGGAAGTGGGGTATAGCAGTATAAATCTTACAATACATTATAGATTTTTTTTTATTGCTTTCACGGAGATTTCTGAAGATGTATAGAGCTCTGCCTGCATCTGTAGCCTTGGTGATTCTTTATGCGGCGTGATTCCTGTACCCGGTGGAAGTAATCTTCATTCCGAGTACATTGCACTCCGTGGTGTAGGGATAGCGTCTATCTTCCACCCTGATATCGCATAGTAGCCTCCTGTCTATGGGCACTACTTTGAACTTTTCCTCGTTCGTGCGGATTTTCCACCGGGCCTCGTAGGTGTTAAGGTCCTCAATTTCTGCTGCTATCATACGAGCTTGCCAAGGTGCATTCCTCCATGGACAAGTGATTATCTGGGTGAAATTATCGACGAATTAAATGTTGAGGCAAGTAAGGTTCACAGGGGCTGGGACATCAGCGGTGTAAATCAAGTAGAGAGTGGGGGACAGGCACCCCCCTTGTGGGAGGCCCGCAGTGAGCGGAAAGTTTGGTCCGTCCGTGCACCCTAAACTGATATACGCCGCTCTCTCCATGACATAATCACAGAGAGTTCTTTCTAAGTTTTCACTTAGGCCCAGTCGTAAGATCTTGTACTGCATTCCTCGTTGCCACACCTTATCAAACGTCTTTGCTAAATCCTGACAAACCATGTCCACGTAACTTATTTCCCATTTTGCTTATGCAAGCTTTTTCGTAATGGCATTAATCGCCATCTCCGTACTTCGCTTTCTTCTAAACCCGAATTGATATGGGTTAAAGAAGAAGTTCTCCTCCAGGTGAGACACTAATCTTCGGTTAAGGATCTTCTCGAAGAGCTTCCCGTCAAATTCTAGAAGTGAAATTGGCCGGTAGCTCTCTTTCAACATTGGGTCCTTTCCGTGCTTAGGCGAGGAAATCATCTTGGCCATTTTATAAGCATCTGAAAAGTATCTCGTGTTCAGGCGCGTTAAATATCTCTTCGATAACATTGGATAGTGCCTTTTAAAAGTTTAAATTTGTAAGCCCCGATTGTCCTGGAGCTTTTTGACGAAATGAGAGGAGCGCGCCGAGTAGTTCTTTTTCGGTAATCTTGGCGTCTCCGTCGCGCTGCCTATCCACCTGGTGGTGAGGATGCGTCTTGAGGATTTGGTCATTAAGCTCGTCTATGATGTTCCTTTCAAACTCTAGGTCATAGTCTTCTTTTTCATTCTCAGTTATACTGAAGATTTATTCCCAATAACTTCGGAAAAGCTTTTCAATTCTCCCTTCTTCTGTTTTGATGTTTCCGTCTTCTTTTAGTAGTTCGATCATCTTCTTCCCAGTCGATCCTTTGAGACATCTGATCTTATTCTAAAACTCTTTTGGAGTTGCTTCGTGGTCTCGGCTATCGATCATCCCATCATCTCCAATGTTGTTCGAGGATCAACCAGTTGAGTTCTTCCTTGATTTCTTTACTTCGTTGTATTGAGTCAACTGATGCATTCCTGATGTTGATCTCATACAATAATTTAAGCTCACGTTATAAATCCTTCATGTATTCGGTCCATCTGTAAGTAGAGATGGTCCTACACTTGGATTTAGGGATACAAGCCCTATCTGCATTAATGAGATGGTTATTGAGGTTGTTAAGTGCCTCGTCAATCTCCTCGAGAATTGTCTCGAGAAGACACGCGTACCGTGTCCGGTCTGCTCTTCTGTAGGATAGTGAGTAGGATCCCTATGTGGTCACTACATGATACCTTGACTGGTAATTAAGCGGTAATTAAACGTTAGCTGACGATTCGCCAGACAGATGTCTGGTTTTGTGGCCCTTCTTCTTCTGACAAAGGTGGGGAAGTCGAGGCCTATTCGCTGGGCAATGTTTCTGTCCAGCAATAGGTCTAGGCTTCTTCATATACCGTTGAAGGCCCTGTAGCCGGATTCTCGGCATCTGGCGTTCAGAACCCACATTGATATAGTTGGGGCTCTTCTACCAAATAGGTCAGTGAGAGTGTGAATTGGTAACACATGTCTCCTTAGCGTTTGATATCCGGTAGCAATGACCAACTTTCCTATGTCAAGCTCGACCTCAATCGCGAGATAAGATTCTTCTAGATTTCTTATTTGCTTTCATTTAATCCCTTTCTTTATTGCACATCATAGTTCCAGATTTTCATTTCTGTATTACGCGTGTCGGTCCCGTGTTCCAAAATTAAGATGATGTCTGCATCAATTTCTCTGAATACATTTCCGTAAAGAGTCTTTTTCTTCGTCCAGCCGTTGGTATTTATTTCCAGAATCTTCAGTGCGTTCTGTAGCATAGTGAATTTTTTTTCCCTATGTTTCTTCTTATTCTTCTTTTTTTTCTTGGGGGCTGACGGGGGGGTTTTACTGTGCCCCGGCCTCTCGTACTTCCGTGGAGGGCTTGGGTTTTTTGATTTTCTCTTCATGGCACGAGTGCGAGTGCGTGGGCCCTCGTCACTGTCCGAAGAGGCTGATTCTTCTTCGTCTTTCTCATCCTCATCCACAGATTCCTCCGATAAAGAGGTTTCTTGGATTGCCTTCTCGAGACCAGATTTCACCTGGTTGATGTTCCTGGCCACTGCCTCTTTGAAAATCCTCGAGCACTCTGGGTTGTCGGGCATTTTCACTGAAGGTAGAACGTCCTCCTCTAGTAAGATATTCAAAACCTCGTTATAGAGGCCTGGCTTGACTGCATTAGCGACGTTAGTGTGTGTGATACAGATCAGTATCTTAGCACTTAGGTCTATCGAGAAGTTTAGTGGAGTTGCAAATGTTTTTAAAGGCTCACCTCTTTTCGCGGAGGCATTGATGTACGTGATTTCTTTGGCCGTCCTCTGTTCTTATCCTTTCCTCCTTATGATATCTCTTCTTTTAGAGCAGTTTAAGGCCATGGGGTTCGGTGATTTCCTTTGCAATTGAGGCACTTCTTTTTAGTGTTTTCTCACTTGTCAAAACGGTGGCCGTCTGTGGCACATCCACTACACCACAGTTTTTATTTATTTGGGCAGGTCGATGTAATATGGTCTTCTAGTTTGTAGCATGCAAAACACATCTGAATGCTAATGAACTTTTCTTGCTGGATGTTATCGCCTGGTATTCTCATGTTAAATACCAGTATTCCGTTTTGTGTCGATTTCTTGGCCATGTCCATGGTAGCAAAGGTGATCTTAAATTCGTGGGTGTGTTCGCGGAATTTGATTATTTCACGAACTTGTGCCCAGGGATTGCTCTTCTTCTTGTAGAATGAAATGATTCTGGCGTCTTTCCACTGCTGCCGTACGCGTTCAGCTTCCCACATCACAGATCATTTCGTGGAGCCGGATGTGCAGAGCGTCACTGCCGTGTTTGAGGGCTTCACCAGGAATGCTATCGACACCCGGTGACTTATCATTTTTCAAGCTACTGATCGCATTCTTCATTTCCTTGGTGGTAGGGGTAGCATCTCTGGATCTGTAGGCCTATCTGGAATGACATCAAGCTGTCCAGGGTCACAAGGATTACGGGTGTTGAGAAGGTTGTGGTAGTGTTCTTGCCACCGGTCTAACTTTGGTCCTTGTTCCTGAGTAAAAACATCCTATCGTGGGATCAAACTGTTGCAAAGGACCAGTAGGTCCATTGCATATAATATGTATATATGAAGACCCCGTCTTCAGAGACAAAGGGTCCGAAGATCACCCTCATTAGTGACTCGCAAACACGGGATCTGCAGCTGCTGCTAGCGGAGCGCTTTTGCACTAGCGTGAAGGTAAGCTGTCTGCCAGGACGGGGTAACCACAACATCAGAGTAGATGCAGAGAAAGCTCAGATTTCTGAGAATTCAATTGTCGCTCTGATGGTGAGTGGCAACGACCTTTACCTCAGAGGGGGTAAGGTTGACCTCAGTGGCAAGACCATCCAAACGGTAATGGGAGCCGAGGATGACATTGGGCTTAAAACCCGAAGACGTGTCGTGGTTGGGATGCTTCCGAGAAGAGGTCCATCCCGAACCGCTCACGAGAGAAACGTCGCAGTAAACCGACGGTTGGCGGATCTCTGCATGGCAGAAGGAGTCTTCTTCGTTGACCCCTACCGCACCTTTTACGGGAGGAACGACCTGTATAAAAGGGACGGAGTGCATCTTACCTTTAAAGGGAAAGCTGTCCTCGCCAACCTAATTCAAGATGTCGTGGAACGCACCCAAAGGAGCGTTCGAAACAGAGCGAAAGCGGACATGCGCCAGCACGCCCGTGTCACTTCTAAAACGACCTTCTCCGAGGTCGTCAAAAAGGGTGTGACCACGAAAACAGAGAAGCCGGGAAACGGAAGAGCGTAGGGAGTCCTACACTAGGGAAATCCCTGAAAGTTCTTCCGTTCAATGCGAGGTTAATCAGGAACAAGTTTCTTGAGCTCCGTGGCCTCGTAGAAACAGAAGAACCTGATATGGTGGCCATAACGGAGTCGTGGATAAAAACTTTAAGCCAAGATTTTGAAGGTGAATTCACGATTCCCGGTTACCAGCTCTTCCTGGAAGATAGCCTAGGCAGAGAGGGTGGCGGTGTGATGTTGTATGTCAAGGATACTCTAAACTCGACGGATTGCAACATCTTATTTGACCATGAACTACTAGGTGTTGACATAGAGATAGGTTCTACCAGATACAGGACCCTGGTGCTTTACAGACCCCCTACCCAACTATTAGAACAGGACAGGAGTCTGTACCAGCTGTTGGGCGAACTTGTAAAAGACAGAGTGTGCATCGTCATGGGGGATTTCAACGCACAAGTTGACTGGGAAACCAGAGAACTCTGTGGCGAGAACGCACTACTCCTGGAGTTCGCAAACAACGAGTTCCTGACTCAATAGGGAGAGAACAAACGAGAGGAGAAAATATCCTCGACTTGGTTTTCACCTCTGAGGATGACATCGTTTAGGATCTCGCTGTTGGGGAAAAGCTCGGTGGCAGTGACCACCGACTAATTAGATTTGTAGTCAGAATCCCGAAGGCAGGGCCTGCAACTAGTAAATCGAGGAAACTTGATTTAAGAAGAGCAGACTTTGCATGTTTTCGTGCTGGACTGACTGACGCGAGGCTAAAAGTGTGCGAGGCTGTTGAAGACTCGTGGAACAGTTTCAAAACCACATTCATAAGTCTTCAATCGCGTTTCATCCCTCTGAAATGCTCCCGTCGGTCTTCTGTTCAACTAAAGTGGTTTAATCTAGATATCGGCCAACTGCTTAGGAAGTAAAGAAAAGTGTACCGGCAATCGAAGATCTCGGGTGCCTTTGACGAATACCGGAGGCTAGCCAGAAGAGTGAAGTCCAGCATAAGGGCGGCTAAGCGGTCTGAGGAACTCCGAGTGGCGAGACTCTGTAAAGAGAATCCCAAGGAGTTCTTTGGATATGTAAACAGCCGTAAACCAATTCGTTAAACGATTGGCCATTTAAGGAATGAGGAGGGGACATTAAAGCACTCAGATACAGAAAATGCTAACCTCCTCAACGACTACTTCTCTTCAGTGTTTACTAAAGAGTGCGGTCCCATCCCCCAGCCAACGAGTTCCTACTCGAGGGAAAAGCTGGAGGATATGGACTTCACCGAAGGAGAAATAGAAAAGAATATCAGTGATCTAATGACGAATAAGTCACCTTGCCCAAATGGGTTTCTACCTAAAGTATCGAAAGAAGTGCGCGATCAAGTGTCACGGCACCTAAGCGCAATCTTCAACATGTCAATCCGGACCGAATTCGTTCCTAGAGACTGGCGTGAAGCGGAGGTGACTCCTATCTTCAAGAAAGGAGACCTCAGCCAACCGTCGAACTACCGACCTATCAGTCTGACTTCGATAGTCGGTAATCTCATGGAAAGCATGATGGTGGACAAAATGACGTCGCATTTAGAGTCACATCTGCTACTGAGGAGTTCCCAGCACGGCTTGCGAAGGCAACGGTCATGCCTAACGAACCTTGTGGAATTCTTCTACTTCGTCTTCAGTGAGCACGATCGGGACAAGGCGGTGGATGTGGTCTACTTAGATTTTCAGAAAGCCTTTGATAAGGTACCACAACGCCGACTTCTCCGGAAAGTGCGAGCGCTGAACATAGACGGAAAATTAGCCGGTTAGATAGAGAATTGGCTAAGTGGCAGACGGCAACGGGTGGTGGTGAATGCACAGGCTTCTAAGTGGTTGCCAGTTACTAGCGGGGTGTCTCAAGGTTCTGTCCTGGGTTCACTACTATTCACCATCTACCCCAACGATATCGATGGTGACATGGTTGCCAAGTTTTCCAAATTTGCCGACGATACCAAGCTTGGTATGAACGTTGCAAAGGATGGAAATACTGCTCGCCTGCAGGAAGATCTTGAGAAAATTAGGGAGTGGTCGGATACGTAGCAAATGCCTTTTAACGTGAGCAAATGCAAAGTGATGCATATCGGCCACCGAAACTCCCAATCTCAGTATATCCTTAAGAGCACTGCTCTTGAATCCACCGACAGTGAGAAGGACTTGGGTGTAACAATCACCAGTGACCTCAAATTATCGAAACAGTGCATCGAGGAGGAGAAAAAGGCCCAAATGATGCTAGGCTACATAAAGCGCCATTTGGATATCGGAACAAGGAGGTTCTACTCTGTTTGTACAACTCATTTGTCTGAGCGCACCTGGAGTATGCCGTACAATTTTGGACTCCTTCATTTCGAAAGGACATCGCGAGATTGGAACGCCTGCAAGCCAGGGCCACCAAACTGATTCCCTCTATCAGACATAAATGTTATGAAGATAGGTAAAAGGAATTAGATCTGTTCTCGTTGGAAACCCGTAGACTGCGTGGTCAGCTCATCGAAGTTCTTAAAATACTTCGAGGGTTCGACAATGTTGACTACTGGGATATTTTCACACTTGTTGAGAGCAGAACAAGAAATCACGGCTTTACCTTGAATTGAAGCGTTACAACCGCGATCTGTGTGGAAAATTTCCCACGTACAGTATCTGCGGTATTTGGAACGCACTTTCAGTGGAAGTTGTCAACAGTGAATCTGTTGACCAGTTCAAGTCAAGACTAGACAGGGTCTTGAAAAATGTCCGTGAAAGGACGTAAAGCATTTGAGCAGAGATGTGCCCGCTCGACTGCTAGTCCAAAGGTACCCTCATTGAATGGACTGTAAGGTCTTCTAGGGTACCTTCTTTCCTTTTTCTTACTTCTTGTTGTTACCAGTACACGAGAAGAAACCCTATAAACAATAAAATAACACCCTATAATATAACAATACTAATAACCATTTTTTATGTGAATATTAACATTAGTTTACACTAAATTAATTAACCTCAATAATTATTCTTTATTCCTTTAACGGTCGTTTGACATAAAGTACTTTGGTAGTTAGCTCTTGAGTAATGAATGAAGAAACTGAAGGTTTCTCTACAAAATGTTAGTGAAGGACGGAATGTATATAACTTGATAATTTCATTACTTTTTAAAATTCGTACTTGCTAATTTTTTATAAAAATTACTAATTTCTAAAGAGTCAGTACTTCCTTGATGAGACAGATCAGATTTGTAATTTTAACAAGGTCAACAGACCTAAGTCACGTGCTCTCCATTTATCTGACTTATTACCTTATGACCATATGACCTTAAGACCTGCAAAACTTTCAAAAACTCATTAAAAAGTAAAATGTTTACTATCCTCCTGATCAACCGACCTACGGACTGACATAGTAAATTATAGAGTCGATTGCGCGCGACTAACAAATGAAAGAAAGTTCTTGCTTAGCATTAAATTTCTCAAAATGCTAAATATGTAAAATCGTTTTGGGGCGATGCACAATAACATGTATAGGAGTTAAAGTAGCATGACATGAATCCCATTATCATGATAGGGTATTCTCAAAATGCTATTCATGACTCATGAGGCTGCCATTAAATATTAGTATAACTCGAACTCCATGGTCTTATCTTGTTGAGGCATCATGGTCTTCAGATTGTGACAACATTGGTTTCGCAATGGGTAGTAGTAGTTCACTGTGGTTTGACCATTCATGCTGACATGAGACTTAGCTTGCAAAGAAGAGGCAAAGTTTGCTTCTTTTCTACTGTGCCATTTCATTGAATGTCCACACAACTGGAGAGCTCCAAAAGGATCAGATTACTCTTTTAATATGTAACACATAAAAGAAAGCGGTAGAAAAATGCTGTGAAGGGCAATGTTTTTAACGAAAAGGAAAGTAGATAGTTACATGATAGTAAGATCCTCAAACAGTCTGGGTTTATTAGGTTTAACCTTACAAAACGACTCTAAACAATGCATATAATTCAGCTGTATAAATTAATGGAACTCTGGTCATGTAGACGAACTTCTTCAAAATTTCCTCACAAAAAACATAGCCAACATAATTTACATTTTAGGAATTTTCAGTATAAATAATTATAAATCTTGGATTCTTGTAGTTTCCAATTGTTGATGAAAATTCTTGCTGTAAATATCTATGAGAAATTATTTGCTTATCTAATCCAGAAACGGGAAAATCAAAAGTAACAACAAGGAGTAACAACAAGGAAAGAAGGTACCCTAGGAGACCTTACGGTCCATTCAAACAGGGTACCTTTGGACTAGCAATTGAGCGGGCACAAGGCTGCTCAATTGTTTTGCGTCCCTAAACGGCCACTTTTCAAGACTTTGTCTAGTCTTGACTTGAACTGGTCAACAGATTCACTGTTGACAACTT
Source organism: Ceratothoa steindachneri (assembly GCA_963969495.1). Taxonomy (NCBI): domain Eukaryota; kingdom Metazoa; phylum Arthropoda; class Malacostraca; order Isopoda; family Cymothoidae; genus Ceratothoa; species Ceratothoa steindachneri. The sequence continues at coordinate 80,770,440 of OZ018317.1, read as the reverse complement.
CCACTGGAAGTGCGTTCCACATACCGCAAATACTGTAAGTGAAAAAATTTCCACACAGATTGCGGTTGTAACGCTTCAGTTCAAGTTTGAAGCCATGATTGCGCGTTCTGTTCTCACTCAGTGTGAATATATCCCGGTAGTCAACATTGTCGAACCCTCGAAGTATTTTGAAAACTTCGATGAGCTGACCACGCAGTCTACGGGTTTCCAGCGAGAACAGATCTAATTCCCTTAGTCTATCCTCATAACTTTTATGTCGGATAGAGGGAATCAGCTTGGTTGCCCTGGCTTGTACGCGTTCCAACCTTGCGATGTCCTTTCGAAACGATGGACTCCAAAATTGTACGGCATACTCCAGGTGCGGCCGAACGCGGGAGTTGTATAGACAAAGTACTATCTTCTTGTTACGGTATCCAAGATGGCGCTTTATGTAGCCTAACATCCTTTGGGCTTTCTTCTCTGCCTCGATACACTGTTTCGAGAACTTGAGGTCGCTAGTGATAGTAACACCCAAGACCATCTCAGTGTCACTCGATTTAAGAGCAGTGCCCTTAAGGATGTACTGAGATTTTGCTATGAGGGGCAGTGACATCATGATGTATCACTGCTAAACCATCATAATTTATGTGTACTAAGTCAAGAGGGTGCAAAATACGGCTATAAGTGATTAGCGGTCTAAAACTGGTGGTTATAGAAGTAATGGAATGTTAGGCTTAAACCTTTAAATAAATACTTAGGCATAGTAGTTTTCTACGAAATTTCAGTGCCATAACATTTGATAATCTAATCTACTTCTACTTTCTCAGTATTCTATTCTATCCAGTTTTATTGCAATAATGTGAAGGATTGTATCATGCACATACTCGCATTAACAGTAATCAATTATAATTCGAATTAAAGCTGAATAGAGATAGAATAATGATTTTCCATCAGAGCTCTAGGTAGTATGCGAGAAGAATTTAAGTAGCGCTGAACCAGACTTACAATTTACATGTAGCTTCCACGTCAAACCAGGATCCATTATAATATCCTAATATTTGTGTGAATATCGAAAAACCAAAGAATTTCCACTACATAATGTGACATTTCTCTCTCTGATCTGGGTCGTTTAGTAAATACCATGGCTTTTTTATTAGAAGTTGAAAATTTACGTCCAGTAATATCGGCCATTGTAAAAGTTTTGTTCCACTCGTTAGACGCTCTCAACAGAGGACACAATAATAGTTTTGATGCAGTTAGACACGTTTTATTGTTTTAACAAATAAATATATTTTTAAATTGTAATATTATTCAATATAGCCACCCTCGGTGGCGAGTAGGCACTCCAGGTGCGATATGATCCCCCAGACTGGGACATACACTAAGAATGTGCCAAACAGTCTGGGGGACAAAGCAGTGGTTACAGTAAAGTGCGAGGGAGCGCTCCATTAAATGGCGCTGAGCCCAACGAGTGTGTCCAATTCGAAGACGGTAGAAAGCGAACTGAAGGCCCCGAGGTATTGGGAGTTAGGCCAAAGGGAACAGTCATGTTGCGATGACACACACATTTAAGTTCCCATATGCCGTCTCCTATCTTCTTTGCCAGACAGCCTCGAGGGATCACCTGATTTATGCCATGTAGTCAATGTGATGATGAGCTAAACGCTGGTCTGGTAGCCCAGTCTTCGCCGAATTTTTGGCACGCTAATTCTCTGCAATATATACATTCCCAGGAACCCAGCAGAAGATAATTTCGACATCCGCCCAGCTTGTGGCAACCGTAGCGTCTCGAGGAGATTCCAATGCCAAGAGAGCACTCAGGGCACTTGGTTAATAGCTAAATATTACATTTCGATCTCCGAACCGGGTATGGCGCGTTATCTCCCTTACCGATGTGTATATTGTCACTAGGTCGGACACGAAGATAGGGACAGCGCCTGGTGGAGCCCCACTAACTTAAACAAGGGTATAAGGCATGGAAGCTGACCCTCTCCTGTGACATTTACTCATCTGTGTACACTGGCAAGGATCCAGCATGACACAAAGTGTGCTAAAAAAATGTCGAACTCAATACTCACGGCACTGTGAGAGTAGAGACGTGGCGGCAAATAGTCAAAGGTGATAGCTTACAGGGTGGCATTCTAGGCAGAATCAGAAGCGCTACCGGCTTAAGAGCTACACATAGCTCTCTAAGTAGTTTCCTATCTCTATATCCGAAGGTCTTAAGGTATGATGTGTCTCTCGGCGGCAAAGGAACCGTCGAGATCGGATTCAAATTCAGAGATCCATTGGTGACTGAGGGAGACGACGGTTCCGCGCGTAAAAACTGAGTACGGCACATAGGAAGTGTCATCTTCCCGGCATCTACAAGTAGATTCTAAATGGGGGACTTGCGGAAGCCAGCGGTCGTCAGGCGGAGACAGATGTAGTAGATCGAGTCCACCTTCCACATTACACGCTCGGCTGCGGATATGTACAACTAGCATCCGTAATAAAGCTTTGAACGAACAAAGGATCGATATAAAAACAAGGCAGTAGCCTTATCATGAACCCAAGTACTGAACGTCATGGAACGAAGAATGTCCATGGCACGGATACAGGACACCTTAAAGTTGCAAATATGGGCCTCTCAATTGAGGCGTCGGTCAAAAACACAAACATAGATACGAGTAGGTTCGATTCCACCATTTCTAGGCGATCCCCGTTTAGGAACTAGTGCGGGTCAGAGTGGAGCTATAGATGCCGGCAGAAGTGCATTACCATAGTTCTGCCGGGCGAAAATAAACCATGTGCGCTTTGGCATAGCGAGAGATGCGGTTCAATGCTTGTTGGAGTCGTCGCTCCAGAGTTAGTATCTGGGCCACCCCGAAAGAGATCGAAATGTCGTCTACGTAGAGTGCAGGAAGAACATCTTTCGGCAGCACCGAGGTGATATCGTTGATGCTCAGGTTAAAGAGTGTGACACTGTGGACACTGAGCGACGCCCTCTTCCTGTCGTATTGGATCGGAAAGGGATATGTCTTTGATGATCTTTGAAAAGAGCACTAATATTTGATTTTAAATTGGCGAGTTTTAGTCTTAATTCACCACGCTCTTCTCTGATCAGTTTGTTCCTCTTCCTTGCTGCGACTGAATTGAGAAAACCATATAGGATTTGGGGAATGCAAATCAAAAGGAGTTGATCTCTGCGCAAAGGGTGAGATACGTGTTGACAATATATTTATTACATTACCAGTTAGAGAGGATCGTATGCGTAAACAGTGATTTGGCTTCGAGATGAATAGGTCAAATAGTTTTGCTTGCAGGTTAGATTCACTAATTACATTTTCTAGTTCTGAATAAAATTGCTTAGGAATCTATTCGGGTAAATGCATTTTCTCCAAATCTTAAAAACACACTTCATAGTCTTCACTCAATTTCTCAAGGTACGTTATGTTATATCCAGGTCATTAATACAAATAATTTGGTCTTCATTTTCAAGTTGCTCAAAGTTAGAAACTACTGAAAATCTCTTCGTAGAAACAACGATTTACAAAAGGCCTATTTGGACATTAAGGAATAACATGATTGTTCGGGTTGAATAAATTTTACATCTTTATCTTGCAAACGTGTCTGTGAATCATTAAATTTTGAATATGGCTCTGCCAAATAGGAAATATTTTTATTCTTTTTTAGATTTTCACATAAAGGGGAATCCATACATGTAAGAAACTCTACAGTATAGCTGTCAATTCAACTTGCCTTTGGAAGAAAACACCTCTGGCAGTCACCTTAGTTCCGTTTGTAACTAATTGGTTTACCATTTCATCACTGTTTTCACACAGCTTCCCAAACAGTCGCTAATAAATGGATGCGCTTTATTTTTATTAGGCGATCTGATACACACATGTTGAGTATCCTGCTATTCGTCAGTTAGTTTTTTTACCTCAAATAATACGCAAATCTGGAACCTTTTCTTTTAGCATGGTAGCAAATCCACTGCAACAGCCAACCATTGAAGGCGCGCCATCCGTGGCCGCCGTAGTTATATTATTGAGTTGAAAATTGTACCTGCTAAAATATTTCTACAATCATTAAAAAATCGCCACGCCTTTTCATCGCCTTTAAGATACCTTGCGAATAAATGCTCGTCAATAATGTGTTCTTGAATTTGATTAAAATACCTCGCATAAGCCATGGGAATAGTTAAAGTACCAAAAGTCGATTCATCAAGTTGGATGGAAACTTATAATGTAAAAGTTCAGTTGCGAAAATCTTTCTTCCGTATCTTCAGCCATCTCACCAATAAGTATTTGCATTGAATTTGCATTTAAAGGCAAGCATTTCAAAACAGGACCCAAGTTTATTTCATTATTGTTTAAATCACTTCTTTAATTAACGTTATTATGGTCTCTTCTGCAAAAGTAAATGGTTTCCTCTTTTGCTATATCCATAGAAATATTATATGATGCGCCTTAGCAGATGCATTAATGTGACATAATATTCGGTCGATTTTTAATTTTATCTTTAGAAGTTTAAAAAAAATCAAGAACCTTATCTCTCTAATGAGTGGTGGTTCTGACAGGTATAACGCCATGGGCTAACCAACCCTTTGGCATCTCTCATGAACTGTTCCTCTCCCCCCCAAAATAACAGTCGGGAGTAAATATTATTTTTATTATTACTATTAATCATCTATTCCGAAGAATAACATAAAATATCATTGCTTATACGAGTAAAACAAAAATATAATTAAAAATACTAAATAAATACACCAACTATATACATTAAAATCCATAAATATCAAAAGTAAAAGTAACAAGGATAAAAATAAAACAAGGTCTGCCGACCAAACAGTCGCGTGCCCTCACTTATTCTGATTTATGACTACACATAATATAGCTAAGCGTATCATATTATGGCTTAGCCTAGTATATCTTAAACTAATATAGCATACCATACCCTAGACTAGAATATCCTTGCATAGTTTAGCCTATTATAGCCTTGGTTAGCTAGCCTATCGTAGCCTAACATAGTATTACCTAGCATAGCCCTCCCTAGCCTATTATACTTTAGCCTACCCTAGCATAGCATAGTATAGCCCTATCTAGCCTAGTATAGCTTAACATTACCTAGTATATTATAACTTAACCTAGCATTAACTATCCTAGACAAGTATAACCTAGCCTAGCATTAACTATCCTAGACAAATATAGCCTATACTATCCTATTATACCCTAGTCAAGCATAGCTTAGTATTGTCTAGCCTAACATACTATATGCTATCCTAGCATAGCATTTTATAGCCTAAAGTAGCATAGTATATCTTATCCTTGTACATTATATCTTAGCATAACTTAGCATAATATAGCCTAGCATAGTATAATAGCCTATTCTAAAGCTTGCCTAGCAGATTATAGCATATTATAGCCTAGTCTAGTCTAGCAGAGTATCCGCCGAATAGTTATGATGTTATTGCCAAAACAAAATAATTCTCGAGCTAATATTGGAAAGACTTTGGCAATTATATCATTCGAAAGAGAATGTAAAACAACATAAGGGTTTCAAATTTCGTTAGAATTGGACGAATAGTTATAACCTCATTACCTAAACAAAATAATTCCCGGGCTAACCTTAGGAGAACTTTGGAAATTATATCATTCAAAAGAGAATGTAAAACAACATAAGGGTTTCAAATTTCGTTAGAATTGGACGAATATTTATGATGTTATTACCCAAACAAAATAATTCTCGGGATAACCTTGCGAGAACTTTGGCAATTATAGCATTCGAAAGCAAATATAAAACAAATAAGGGTTTCAAATTTTGTTAGAATCGACCGAATAGTTAGGATGTTATTGCAAAAAATTAAAAGCAAACGGGGACCGACCGACCTAGTGAGATGTAGAGTCGCTCGCGACTAGACCCGCACGCAACTAAAAATATGTAAATATAAATACAATAATGATTCATTGTGCTAAATTACCCAACTTTATTTTAGGATAGAATAAAACACAAGAGCCGATTGCGTTCGGTACTGGGTGCTCGCATTTGCCCCTGACAAAATGACGCTCTGGGGGGCTGCCCACATCTAAATCCGCCATTGTTTCTAATCAGGTCGAACCAGGATGAATTCTTTAGAGGTAGTATTTCGTCCTTTCGATTTTCATAGCATCATTACAAAATACTCCTTTCGATAGGAGGTACATAGGCTTCGTTTCATTTTTTTGGCGAAGATATAAATATAATTTCAAATATTCAAGCGAATCTTGTCCACACTTCTCTTTAGGATTTTTGGCTAAACTTAAAAATTAATTGAGTCAGCAAGCCACAAGAAGCGCAGATTAGTGTTTGAAAATTTCAAAGAATAATCAAATGTACATCAAACTGTAACAATTTAATAAGCATGCTAATAACGGTAGGTACTTCGACCTTTTGCCAGTCAAAAGGAATTTCAAAAGTTCTTTTTGGTTTATTAACAAAAGGAACTCACTGGTAATTAGTGCCAATGAAAGTCAGAATGAACCTAAATTCTGAAACAGTACAATAATTCTTGGTAATTGACACAATCACAAATGTCAATGGGGTGAATACAACACAAGAATGCCAATTTGGAGATTATACGACTTTTGATTTATGCATAAAATATTATATTTAATAAAACGTGCAATGAGAGGATGATGATGTGTTTCAGCATCAGCATTTTCTAATCGACCCTCAATTGCATCCAAGTAATTTTTAACACATTTACGTTATATTTGAAAAATACTTTTTAAATCCGCGCTCTAATAACATTGAGGTACAGTAGTTTAAGATTCTGCACCTTTTCACCCTCAAATTTAAAAAATTGAACTTCAAATTTAAAAAAGTTGACTTTCATATTAAAAAAAATTGAACTTCAAATTAAAAAGGTTGACTTTCATATTAAAAAACGCTGGATTTCAAATAAAAAAAAATCACTTTCAAAATTTAAAAGTTGTTTTTAAATTAAAATAAGTGAATTTTCCCCGCCACTGTGTTAACCCGTATTGATGACCAATTCACCCGCACGTGAGTAGGAACTCGACCCGAAGCGTTTGCAAGCCATTAGGACATTTCAGCGACCAAAGGTCCCACCTTGGTTTTCCATGTGCTGTAAGGTCGTTCCTTGCGACCTGGAGGTGGTGATGAGCCCATCTTTTATTTCAGTTACTTGTATCCTTTTACAGGATATTACTTCGGGTTTTCAGAGATCTCTTAATTTTATAAAGGTATAAAATACCAGCATTTCAAATTTGCATAATTAAATATTTTTCCAGTGCAGTATTTGAAAAAATAATTACTTGGTTACTGAGATGGCTGAGTTATGTATGAGAAAGGTTGTTAGGGGCGCGAAAGAGCTGCCAATGAGGATATGATGAGAAGAAATCTCACAAGCTATGAAAATAGGCTATATAACGTCACGGTAGAGAGTTGGCCGAAATGTTGGAAACGCTCGGAAGATGACTGATGGAGAATTTTATTACTTTTCTAATTTTAAGTAGTTTATCATTACAAACGCATACGCTAAGTGACACTGCAGATATGGCTCTTACGAATGTTTGTATGTATAAAAGTTTGTATTTCATGAAGAAATAAGTGCCTGAGAAGCGAAAACACTAGGGTATTTTTGCGTAGATTGGTGGAGAAATTAGTGCCTTTGACGTTACACAAATTCAGATGATATTACATTTTTTAATTGAATTGCCTTTGTTTTTAGTTGAAAGAAACTTTTTATGTTGAAAGTTAGTTTTTTTTTAGTTGAAGGTAAACATATTTAATATGAAATCCAAGTAGTTTAATTTGCAAGTAAACTTTATAAATTTGAAGTTCAATTTTTTTAATATGAAGTCAAATATAAGTCCTCTTGCATACGGGTGTTATCACCACCAAACTACGGTTTGCCCCCACAGAAGACTTTACTATCTGGGCGTGAGCACTTATTGAAGCATCTCCATCTCAGGATGTGCCTCCAATTGGCAATCCTACCAAGGTGTCGGCCACCCAGAGCGGTGACATATAGGGCATATGGAGCGTCATAAATGTCAATGGGGCCAGCATGCCGATCATCATTGGAAAAAAAGGGGAGAACGGGCATGCCGGCTTCCCTCAAAGTGCCAAACCTCGGGTCGACGAGCTGTTTTGGCAAGCCCCAGGGAATGGCGCCTCCTCTTACCTCCGTAAGGAAGTTATGGCGGCTCACCTTATCCCAAATAAAGGGAAAAAAGAGAGGCGGTCTGCCATTTGCACTGGCATGTTCTTGGAGAGCCACTGATAAAGCAAAGGTAAGAGTCACCAGAGGAAACCCTACGAAAAGGGGGGTAAGGCGGAAACTCACAATCCTTTGGGCGGAGGAGAGGGAGAAATGCCTTCTCTTTAAGGGACTTTTTATTGTGGGGAGCATGAGAAAGCATAGGGGTGCCTGCCGCTAGATCAGACTCGTCCGAAAGCAACCTTTCTCAAAGGAGTAAGGTGAAATCACCATTTAGGTGGCAATTGGAGAGGGAAAGCACCCTCTTCCCTCGAATGATCTTAGAGGAGCCTCTGATATAGCACTTCCTTAAGATAGATGGAGCTGCCTGAGGGCGGCTCCGAACATGACAAAGGGGGGAATCACCTTGACGCACAAAGATGGTGGATGGTATCCTCTCCACCGGTCAGAGTGTTGCTGTCGCGAAATTCTTCACCTACCCACCGACCCTAAGGTCGGGCCGATCACATGGAAATAGTAATTTAGTCGGATTTTTTTGAAAACCAACGACCGAGATTACCCAAATTTATGAACAATGAGAAATAGAAAATAAGTTAGTGGACTAAATCTCACATCCAGCCGCTTCTACTACTCCCAGCTCGTAGTTTCTCCATTTTCAGCTCTTTTCTCCTCCTCCTAATGGTTGGTGTTCACAGCTCGCAGTGACAAATACCGACCAGAAAGTTCTCAGTGCACCGGTCACACTCCAAATGAGGCAGCTCCCAACTGGAAGCCAGAGAGGCAGGGCGACAAGGTGAATTTCCTTACTAGGTCGTACTAATCGTCAATAAGATGGCCAGGATCTGGATCTGTTTTGATAGACCCAGGGACGGGACTCGAGACTTTCAGTTGTCTTTGAAGCCAACACTGAAGTAAACCCCGCCCATTATAAGCAGTACAGCTTCATACACCCGAAAATGACTGCAGATAGGTGGTCAATCCATTAGACACATGAGGCTTATTGGAAAAAAAACGATCTTCCTATTAATCGCGCCCCACCAGAGAGGACTCCTCAAGTTCTAGTCTTTTGCCACCTGTAAACTTTAAAATGCGTTGTTTATAGGGGTCCCAAAGTCTCTGCTCTGACACGGCATGGGGAAACTAGATCGGTCCTTAAACCGAAGAAATAGGTTGAGAGGATTGCCGTAGAAAAAAAGTAGTGCTGAGAGGAAGCGAGGAAGAAATGCACCAACCACTTCCCAAAGCTCCGTCAGAAAGTTCTAGTCAGCCTAGTGAACTGGCTTCCCTAATTTGCCCTCAAGCTGGAGGACATGCAATTTCTCCAGGTAGCAAGTGTAACAGGTTCGACAGTTTCGCTCCTTGATGGGCGAACTTGGAAGAAAAGACAATTAGAATCATTGGGAGTTATTTAACTCACCTTCGTTTTCCTCACGTCATCGTAATACTTGCATCGATTTCTAAAGAATTACACTCGCTCTTAAGAAGATGATCACAGATGGATTGAAAATGAAGGTTTCTAAGACGAAAATAAATAAATATATATATATATATATATATATATATATATATATATATATATATATATATATATATATATATATATATACATATATATATATATATATATATATATATATATATATATATAAATAAATAAATATATATATATATATATAAATATATATATATATATATATATATATATATATATATATATATATATATATATAAATAAATAAATATATATATATATATAAATATATATATATATATATATATATATATATATATATATATATATATATATATATATATATATATATATATATATATATATATATATATATATATATATATATATATATATATATATATATATATATATATATATATATATATATATATATATATACATATATATACGACAGTCTGTGATTCCTGATGGGAGATTGGAAAAGGAAATCAATAGAGGAAGAAGGTTGAAGAGCGGTAGAATGGAATAGCTTAGCTACACATTGAGAAGAGAAATACTTTTACGTATTAATCACTGCATAGCTTTTTGAAGTGTAAGTTTGAGACAACACTAAATAGATGCAGAAACCGAAGACAACTCAGTAAAAAACAATGAAGCAATGCATGTTACCAATAACCAGAGAACAAAAACAAGAATGATAGATCTAGTATAAGGAATAAAAGTTAGATGAAAATGAGAAGGACTCATAGCTCGAAGAAACGATTGAAATGGCTGGAAAAACCTAAACAAGACTTGACTTTGTTGTTACAGAATAAGACCCAAAAGACCATCACGCAAATATGTTAGAATGAAAATCACTCATTGACAGGAGTTACCTGACAGACTCGAACATTAGACCATAATAAGTGGAAAAATTTTGTGGTGTTGGGAGAGCTTTGGCTGGCAGTGTAAGCTAAAGGCTGCCCCAAGACTTTTCCATATATGAATACCAAATATGTATATTTCTTTATAATTCTCATATTTACTTTTACATCTTCTCTGAAAATGATACATTCTTCTCGAATACCTCCATAATGTTTGGGAAGAAAGTTTTTACTAGCGTTAAATAAATGTCAGAAAATGTCAAAACGTGAACTTTAAATGTCAATTTATTTCCTACTTTAAATTTTATAATACATTTTATACCGCAGAAAACTCGGTTGTGATGTGCTTCATGCATATATATATATATATATATATATATATATATATATCTTTCTCTCTCACACACACATATACATGCTCTCACTTATTCTCTCTTTTTCTCTCTTTTTCTGTCGCACTCACACACACACACATTCTCTCTCTCTCACACACACGCACTCTCTATCTTTCTCTCATACATACACACGCTCTTTCTCTCTCTCGCACACTCACACACAAACTAACACACTAACCTCCACACACACTCTCTCTCTCACTTTCTTAACATACACTCATGGCCAAAACTCTAAAGCACCCTCAAAGATTTATATATTTAACATATCTAATAAAATTTTTTAGAATTTATGATACTTGTGGAAGAATGAGAGAGAGAAGGAAGTACCCCCCTCCCCATCCATGACTTACCCAGTTCGCCGTTGACTGCTCTAAATTCGTCTGCCCTATATACTGCGAAAATTAGAACAATGGAAAGACCATTAAGTGGGTATCGCGACTTCGCGCTATAGGACCTTATCGCGACCCAAGGCAATTGGGTCGCGATCCGCATTTTTAATTGCTTTACGAAGTCTTTAGTTCTTCGTCAATCTCCTCAAATGTTGATTCGTTCAGTTTTTTCGGTATATAGGTATTACCTTAGTTTGCTTTTGTAGTTTTCAGAGTAGGCATGTGGTAAGCTTTCCATGCCCTGAATGGGATCTGTAGTGGGTGTTGATTAATTTCTAATAATATGGCCGCATGGTCGCTGTAGGCAGTACCGGATTACGTATAAGCTAAACTTTTTGGGGGGGCCCTAAGCTATAGAGCTTAGGCCCCCCAAAAAAATTTAGAGAAAAAAAAGGCGTGCATCTCCAAAATATACGATAAAAAAATAAATAAATAAAACCTACATAGTGCAACAGTTTTGCCGATTACGTATTTTACTTCTAATTTCTTGGGCCCCCAAAATATTAAAGAAAAAAAACGGGTTGTACATTTCCTAATGTAGAAGCAATTTTGAGAATGTTCCTTAATAAGATGATTGCAAATTGCTCTGGAGAGACATCCTTTTATAAGCTGAAGAGGATAAAAAAATGAATTTAGAACAACAATGACTCAAGATAAATTACGTTCCCTCAGTCTTTGGTGCATAGAAAGTGCCAAACAACGCAGTTTATCATTTGATGATATCATCAGTGACTTTGCTCTGGCAAAGGCAAGAAAGAAAGTATTTTAGTTTAGATCATGTTTGTGTTCTGTTTGTATACACATTATATAATAAATCTTGATAAAATTATACAATTTAATGGGTATTAGGTAGATGCCTTAATGTAATTAGACCTAATAGCAAGTTTCTAGACACTAGATTATAAGCCTGTGTAAATTGTGTTTCTAAAAGAACTTTTGTTATTTTACGAAAGTATTTGCATTATTAAGTTTGTTATGAATAAAATTAATTTTAAGTTAGAGGCTAATAATTATTTCGCTATTAATATACTTCTTCTTAATTGTATTTCAATTCAACACTTACTTTGATAAAATACATATTGTGTCAAGTGGAAATGGCTTAGATATCTATTAGGTCCCAAAATTACCATATAGCATATTAAACACAAAAAACAGCGACAATTTATCGCCGACATAGGACATCTAAAGGGCCTTGTTATATCAAATAGCTTAGGGCCTCATCAAATCTAAATCCAGCCCTGGCTGTAGGTTATGTGTATTGGTTCCATGTGGTAGTTAAAAGGGAGGTTGAAATTTGTCAGTCATATGTCAAGTTTAGTTGTTGTCTGTCCTGTGATATATGTTGAGAGGTTCGGGCCTATTCTTTAGCAAATTCGTCGGATCAATAGTGAATATATTAGTGGAATTTGCTATTGGTAATCTTTTCTTCTTAGAGGTTTATATCCAGTTGCTATTATTATATTGTTAAGTTGCATTTAATTGCTATTTCAAGGTAAGCTTCTGTTAGTTCTTGTTTTTGTTTTTTATGGCTATTGCAGCCTCGTCGAAACCCTCATCTGTTTAGTTTGTGGTTATTATATTATCGTTCCATATTTTAATTTTATTTTTATTTAGACTTGATCCGTGTCCACATATTTGTACTACCTCTGGGTCTATTCTTATGAATATGTTTTCGTAAGTCGTATGTTTGTCCTTCCGTCAATTCATGTTGAGCTGTAAAATTTTAGTTTCCTGTTATATATTTTATATTATTTGCTTTCTTTAGTTTTTTACTTGGTGGTATCTGTTAATATATTTTGCGTTTGCTGCCCTTCTTTCTTTTGTTAGTTTCTGCGATCTCTTTAGGGCTCTAGGGTGATGGGTCTGGGGATATTTACCCTAGTGAGTTTTCTCTCCTGGTTTTAGATTTTTTTTTGTTCCTAATCCGAGTCGTGCTCGTTCTTTCCTTGTTAGATTTTTTCTGAGCTTTCTTCAGTTTCTATTTTTTCACTTTCTGCCTATTCTTGTTTTTGTTTTTCGGCAGTGAATTGTTCGTTTTTCGTCTGGATCTGTTAGGATGCTGTCTTCATTCTATTCTCTGTGATATTGACATTAAATATTGCTGAAGAGTCGATATTGGTAAAGTTCATTGGTTCGAGACCGTTTTCTTTCAATATGCTAAGATTGATCGCGTATGATCCTGCGTTTGTTATATTCATGATATGTGAGTGGAGAATTCATGTTAGTACGAGTATCTTAACATTTAGTGAGCCATCGATGTTGATTTGAGTTGCTTAGTTATGTCGTCATACTTTTGTGTCGGAAGCATAGGTAGATTGTTTTGCGTGTTTACACTTTTTCTACGATTTCTTTTTCTTTCCTTCTTATTATCTCCCTTCGCTTCGGGCATGCCATGGCTATCGTATTATGTGTTACTAGGTAGTTAATACACTTCTTGTTCTGACTCTGGCAATTCTTCCACGAATATTCTTCTAAACTACACTCAGACCATATGATCTTTTCCTTCTTGAGACAGTTGGTAAAGATATTCTCTTCCATTGTCTAACTCTTAAAAGATATTTGTATGTTTACGAATACATCTCTCTGGATGTTTCGGGCGGTATCCTCATGGTGGAGGCTAGTAATCCATTTTCTGCTATCTTGGTTGTAATATCCGTACACTCGCAAATTATCCTAAACATATGGTGTGCTCTTCAAATTTCACCACATCATGTATTTTGACCATACGTGGTTCACTTCAAGTACCTGTTTAATTTCTTGACAGGAGTATTCCTCAATCTATGATTTGATTTTGAGACACAGCCCTACTGTTGGCAGTCATCTGTGGTGGGACTCTCGCTTCGAGGTCTAGTTTCTTTAGAGCGATACTTCTGGCTGATGAATATAGCCAGATTACAATCCCAAAGAGCGGCCTACAAAGGATACAAAAAATACAGAATAAGGCAAGCTATGTAATAACAAATACAAGAGGGATGGAGCTCAGAAACCAACGAGTTCCATAGACAAGCCAAATTGATACTTCTTGACAAATTAATATAAAAAAGAGCAAATAAAACGATAGTAAAGACTCAAGATGAGATAAGAGAAAAACTTCCCAACTAGTTCGATTACCTAGAAGGCTAGAAAGCTCATTAACTATTTCCAAGTATTTCAGAAACAATTGAAAGATAAGAAAAAATATATATTTAAATGGAATAATACTAAGATAGAAAAATAAAGATAAAACTTAAAAGCAGGAGAATTTAAATAACAATAAAAGAGTAAAATAGGTAAAACAGTTCTTCAAAGGTAAATATATTATAGCTATAGATAAGCTAAAAGAAAATAAAATAAAAAGATACGAAAAAAAGTAATTGCACAATAGAGACTGCGTAACATTAGCAATTTACATATCGTAGAAATAGGTTCAACGCCAGTACAAATACATATAAAAATACAATAGGGAAAAACTAGAAGCATGAATCTTAAACAACCTTGTAAACTAATACCAATTCTCACAAATTATAACATTAACACCAACTCAAACTGTTAACGATTAGCCTAACCCCCAGACAACCTAGCAACTCAATTCAAACTTCATCTTTGAACTTCAACCTTGAAACCTTCACTCTCTCCTGTAACTCCCACTCACCGTGCCTGTAATTAATATAAGGGATAAGAACAAAAGAGGGTAATTATTAAAATTAGCAGCCCCTGATTTTACGCGCGAAGAATGCGATCTAAAAACTATAGCTATAACTAAATTCATTTCATTGTTTTAACTTGTTATTTTGTTTCCAAATGGGGAGCTTCGAACCCCATACCCTTTACTTAATTGTGGAGGGTTGCACCTCCCACACCCCGCAACTTTAAAAAATATTCGTAATATTCCCAATTCGAAAGCCAAACATGAGATTTGAATGCAAAAGTCAAATGCTAAATGTGGTTATGCCTCTAGTTTTTGGATGGCATTCTTCGCGCGCAAAATCAGGGGCGACTAATCTTAACAATTACCCAAAAGAGATCCTGAATGAAAAACGATAGGAAAATACACATCGTAGTTTTGATTCCATGTTAAGCTCTAGGATCACTGACTACCTAAGTCATCTATATTGACTATAATTCTTGCTGTTCTATCTTTACCCTTTGCATTTCCTCTCTCACTCTCACTCTCACTCCCACCCCTGAGGTCCTTTCACTCTTAGTCTGGTGAGACTCTGTTGGGAGGAGTTCAGAAGACTACGAGGGAGTACAGGCCGTCGCAGATATGGCAAGCTTCTTGAAAAACCGGTTCTTCTGCATATTTACATTAACACCAGGTACAAAAGAGTTAACTTAACAATAGATTACATAGTTTCTATGTTAGCCTAAATCTCCCTACTCCCTCCCAAAGAGGGGGGCAAAAAGAAAAATAATAGACTAAATCTACGGCTATAGAGAGAGAGAAGTAGAGGCGCCCACCTTCAGGGTACTTCAAGGCTCCACTAACCCCTACAGGGTGAAGACTACAGAAATTATCTTCTCAAAACTAAAAGTGGCCGTTGTCAGTGTTTCTGAAGCCCCCAAGCGATTCGTGGCAATGTAACACACTGATCAAGATCGGGATAGGCTGTTTATGGAGATTGATACAAACCAAATCAGAAATATAAACTTGGAGCCAGAAAGCCGTTGTATGCCTTTAACGGGAACCTATGATCGGTCAACAAACTCAATAAGACGTACACAAGGAAATAAAACACCTGCAGGAATGGGCCAAAGTCCAGACAATCATCAAGTTTGGGTAACCTGCACGGACCATCAAAATTCTATTTTATCAGTAAAGCATGACAAAAAAGGCACTGGAATCTGATATTTAACTCTGGGAGGGCATCCTAGGCCAGATAAAAAGGGAGGACTTGATGAATATCTTAATATGTATGATATGCTTCAAATTGGACGATCAGAAAAACAGGAAATTCCTAAAAGGCTCAAAGGACTGCTCCGAGTGCAGAGAACCCGACCATCTCGGGTTCAAATGCCCCAAGGAAAAGAAAAAATATGCAGCAACTGCGGCAGTCCTCACTCTGCACTGGCCATGATATTTCCCAAGAAAAAAACAAATGATAAGAACGAAGAAAGGGCATCTGAAGAGAATAAGGCGATGAACATGTCCTACTCGAGCATCGCGGCAAATAACCAATAGCCGCCTAGCAACGCGGGGCCCCACAATACTACAAACAGCAACCAAAGCTTGGAGGTGATGGCGATGCTAATATATGTACACGCACGTCATCAACATGGCGCAGCCAGATATATATATATATATATATATATATATATATATATATATATATATATATATATATATATATATATATATATACCGAAGGATATAACGGACTGCTAAGGAGAAACGTGACTTGATACCCACCACTTCCCTCCTCAAGCGACATAGTTAAATAAGTATACAACCAAGAAAGCAGAAAAGTAAGAACGAAGAGAAAGGGATGAAGAGGAGACACATTAAGATAAGAAAAACTCATCAGGCGAGGGACGAGAGTGAAGAGGAAAGAGAAGACCTCACTCCCCCGTAAGCATAGATAAAATCAACTGACCCAAAGAACACCATAAAGCAGCTCAAACAATTCACCGCTCACAAAAAACTATAGACGATCCTGTAAGAAATATAAAAAAGCAAGGTCTGCTGACCAAAATGTCGCGTGCTCTCACTTATTCTGATTTATGACTTTACGAGCTTCAAAACATTTAATATTTCCCGGACTAAGCTTGGGAGGACCTTGGCAATTTTATAATTTAAAAGAGAATGTAAAACAACATAAGGGTTTCAAATTTCGTTAAACCGGCCAAATAGTTATGGGGTTATTAGTAAAACAAAATAATTGCCGGGCTAACCTTGGGAGGACTTATGCAATTAAATAATTGGAAGAGAATGTAAAACAATATAAGAGTTTCAAATTTCGTTAGAATCGGCCGAATAGTTATGATGTTATTGTCAAAACAAAATAAGATATGTGCTAACTTGGGAGAACTTTTGCAATTCTATCATTCAAAATAGAATGTAAAACAACATAAGGGTTTCAAATTTCGTTACGATCAGCCGACTAGTTATAATGTAATTGCCAAACCAAAGAAATCCGGAGCTAAACTTGGGAAGACCTTGTCAATTCTATCATTCAAAAGAGAATGTTAAACAACATAAGGGTTTCAAATTTCGTTAAAAAAATAGGCCGAATAGTTATGATGTTATTGCCTAAACAAAATAATTCCTGGGCTAACCCTGATATGACTTTGATAATTATATCAATTGAAAGAGAATATAAAACAACATAAGATTTTTTAAATTTTGTTAGAATCGGCCGAATAGTTATGATGTTATTGCCAAAACAAAAACAAAACAAAGCGGGGACCAACCGACTAACATAATGAAATGTAAAGTCGCCACTAAAAAACAAATACCCACCGAAGAAGCAGAAATCATGTCAATCAAAATAAACATGAAACTCTATATTACAAAGCACGACGACTTCCCCTAAGATTAGGACCAGGATAAAATCATAGATAGAAGACACAACGGCATATACAATTGGCGATATTCGTCACATGACGAAGAGACAACAATAGAGGACCAATTCCTCAAAGAAATATACCAATTTCCAGATATATAAACGAATTCATGAAAATACAAAGCTTTGGAAAGCTAGCGAATCAGAAACGATAATAAACAGAGAAAAATACCAAAGAAAAAGACGTTAAGAAGAAATAATTAACAAATAAAAGGTGTTATTTAATCCAAGTTTGGCCATCAAGATGTTTGCTAGATTAAAGGAGAAACTCTTGATCCTTCAGCCTGTCCTGTAGGCCCAGCCACCGTTACCACTCTAATCTGAGGGAGCAGATTAGAGTGGAATGAGACTGTTGCATGTTATGGGAACTTTATAGGCCCCATTCCTCTCTGTGCTAGTTGCCCATGCTACAGGTATGAAGTGGAAGTTTAATTGCAGCCGAAAAGGAGACTCAAGAGATGCATCAGATCTGCTTGCAACTTTGCAGCTCGATGCAAATCCAAAACTTTATTTCAATTTTGCTCTTATTTTTCCACTCTATATCTGCGTTCCGTACCATTGATAGTATCTCATTACTTCCTTCAACACAAATTTCATTTCTCGCCTTAGTTTCTTCTCACCGAGGTAGTTCCAGCGAAAAGAAACGTCAGTAAAGAATCTCGTACCACATCTGGTTTATTTTACACACACACTCTCTTTATCTCCTCCCCTTTCTATCTAGCTACCTATTTCCCTACCTACCTACCATCCTTCGGCCTTGGTGGAGAGTCGACGTATTTATATGGTTCTCAGTTTATTTAATGATTTTACTCATCTGAATTTTTTTATAAACCTGAAGTGACTTTGGCTTAAAATTTAAACGAATATTGTGATTAATAGGGTGTTATGTTATATTTCAACGGCTAGGAATATTTACATGCGAAACGACCCAGTGAGAACTTCTCAAGCAATCTTCAGTGCAGACGTAATTCAAGATGCAAAGGACTTGTCATGTACAATTACGAGTAAGCAGTGCGTCCGACCGAGGAATGAATAGTGATAGAATGAAAAAAGAATTTCAGAATATAATTGATCTATTTGCTGTGATGAAACTAATTTCTCTATTCCTAAATTCGTTAATGACTTGTCGGCATTCCGCCGACAGCCGGATTTGAAATAATTGCTGAAATCCAAGTTACATTAAAAGAGGAGATAGAATCTCAAACTAGAAATTAATTCGCTAAAATTAACCAACGAAGACCCAACAAATCAGCAACCCAGCCTATTAAAAATTAAAGAAGTTTAAAAAACAAGGTCTGTTGACCAAAAAGTCGCGCGCCCTTACTTATTCTGATTGATGACCTTCAACCTTCAAAACTTTCAATAATTCCCCGAGTAACCTTGGGAGGATCTTGACAATTCTATCATTCGAAAGAGAATGTAAACACCTTAAGGGTTTCAAACTTCGTTAGAATCGGTCAAATAGTTATGATGTTATTGCTAAAACAAAATAATTCCCGTGCTAACTTTGGGAGGACTTTGACAATTATATTATTTGAAAGAGAATGTAAAATAATATAAGATTTCCAAATTTCGTTAGAATTAGCCGAATAGTTATGATGTTATTGCCAAAAAAGCATAATTCTCGGGTTGCTTTTTAATGGAATTTGAATTCATTAGTAGGGCTGCAAATTATGAGCACCCCTCATTTATGTTTTAGAACGTTGAAAAGATTGACACACACTAATCGCACAGCATTCCATAGTATAACATAATATACCATAGCAGATTAGAGTATAGTATATTATTGCATATCATAGTATAGCATAGCGCAGCATTGCATAATATAGCACAGTGTAGTATAACATAACATAGCATAACATAGCATAGTTTATTATAGCAATGCATAGCACAGAATAGTATAGCATGGCATAGTCAAGCCTAGCCTAAAATAGTATAGTATAGCCAGATAATTTAGCAAAGCAGAGTAGAGAATAGCTTAGCCTAAAGTTGCCAGGCATAGAATAGTAAAACCTACCATGTTTTAGCCTAGCATAGCCAAGCCTAGCTAAACATAAGATAGCCTAGCCTAAAATAGATTAACCTAGCTGTCCCGGGTCTAACCTAGATAGCCTAGTATAAGCTAGTATATTATAACATGCTTTATCCTACATTAGCTAAGTATAGCTTAGCATATCGTATCCTAGTATAGCCTAGCTTAACTTAGTAGACCCTAGTCTAACCTAGCATATTATAGTATACCCTAGCTTAGCCTAGCCTATTATAGCCTTGCCTAGTGTAGACTACCTTAATATAATCTAGCTTAGCCTAACCAGGTATGGCTTAACATTGCATGACAGAGCCTAGCCTAGTGTCGTCTAGAGTAGCCTAGCCAAGTATAGCTAAGCTAGAATAGGCTAGCATAGCATACTATAGGCTAGCTTGGTATAGTTTATCCTACCATAACCACACCTAACATAATATAGCCAAGCGTATCATATTATAGCCTAGCCTAGTATAACATACCATACCCTATACTAGAATAACCTTGCATAGCTTAGCCTATTATAACCTTAGTTAGTTAGCCTATCGTAGCCTAACATAGTATTACCTAGCATAGCCCTCCCTAGCCTATTATACTTTAGCCTACCCTAACATAACATAGTATAGCCCTGTCTAGCCTAGTATAGCTTAGCTTAGCATAGTACAGGGTGACACCCCCAAAAACGGGCCCCAACTTTCGATAGGCCGATAGGCCTCATTTCATAATTTTCTGCAAGGATTGAATGAAACTTTGGTGATAACTAGTTTATTGTGTTTAAAAACATCATATCAAAACATGAGGCTTTGGGCGTTTCTTCTTAATTCTACAGCACGTGTTTCAGATGGCCTCCATTTAGCTCTGTGCATTTCTTGAGGCGTAGCACAAAGTTGTCCATGACGTCTTTAAAAACCGACCGACTAATCGCTCTCATCTCCTCCCTGATAGCTTTATTGAGCTCCGTGATAGTCCTGGGTCTCCCTGCGTAAACTCTGCCTTTATGGTAGCTCCAGATAAAGAAAGGCTAAGGTCTGGTTTGTGATGTGCCCACTCAAAATCAGTCTTGAGACCGATCACACGACCACCAAAGTTCTCTTTCAACCAATCTCGGGACAGGTTTGAGGTGTAAGGGCTTGCTCCATCTTGTTGGAACCAGAACGTCCCCATAAGCGACGGAAACAGGGTCTGCAGCTCCCTCTTGAAGGTTTTGAGGACCTCAACATACCGCTCCTTGGTGACTGTCACTGTCGTGCCAGATTCCTCGAAGAAGAATGGTCCGATGATGCCTCTGGCTGAGAGATTGCAGTCCATATCGTGCACTGAAGGGAATGTAGGGGCTTGGTGGCTACCTCATTTGGCCTGGAGGTCCCCTAGGAACATAGGGCTTTGAGTTTACCTTTCCTTCAAGATGGAAGTGAGCTTCATCTCAGGTCCAAAAGAGGTTAAAGAAAGTTGGGGTCTCCTGAATCTTCTCTAGTATCTTTATTGTTATAGTCATTCTCTGCTCCTTATCTGAGGCTGTAAGGGTCTGCTTCGTCTGTATTTTGTATGGGTAGGCCTTTACATTCATTACTAGCACTCTCCTACAAGTCTCACGGGATATACCGAGGGACTCGTATAACGCACGGCCGTAACTCTGGTAAAGCATTTACTGAAACCTACAAAAGAGATTGTTTCTTGAAAGAGGAAACATATTCTGTACATAAGTAAAAAAAAGGTGTATACAAGCACTGGTTTGATAGGAGAGACCTCCTGGAACTAGTGTGCCGGGAGAAGACGTGAAAAAGAAACACCCTTAACTAACATCTCTCACTTCCTTACTTTCTCCGGAAGAAAGCCTATTAGGGGGCGCAAAGAAGGAGTCTCGTTAGGGAAACAAGCCCGAAACTTGAGAAGGCGGTTTATAAGGCAGGCCTATTGTTGGCAGAAAAGTCACAGAGTGACTAAGCTAAGCAGGTGGATAGGAACTTATACACACT
Organism: Ceratothoa steindachneri; assembly: GCA_963969495.1. NCBI lineage: Eukaryota > Metazoa > Arthropoda > Malacostraca > Isopoda > Cymothoidae > Ceratothoa > Ceratothoa steindachneri. The sequence goes on along the minus strand of OZ018317.1, from coordinate 80,748,590 downwards.
CACACACGAAGCTAGGCTCTAGACATCTACCCCTTGTTATTTCAGAAAAAATGTGCTCTACCCCCTACGATCATGAACATGGAAAGTGGAATGAAGAGGTTGTCCTTGCGGGTGCTCTCCGGAGATGATCTACCACAGAAATAGGGAGTTTGCGAGGTCCTGTTTGCCAGATTAAAAGTTGTACTTATTAAGATCATCCTAACCACGAATGCATACATCGCCCTGTCCTGCCGTCTTAAGGCAAAAAGCATTAACTGCAAAATTGTCAATTTTGGGAAAACGCAAAAAACGGATTTCGGCCTCAAATAAGGATCTGATAACATTAATCGTATTATTTTTTATTTTTTTGGTAATTGTAAGCATTCATCTATATGAATCTTGCAATATAATTTGGTTTAATCAGTTAATAACTTCAATATATTCAAATTTGTCCAGTAAATTTTAAATTAATGCTTTTTACCTGAAAACAGTTATAATAATTGGGTCATCTTATAATAAAATTATTTTTGTGGAAAAATGGTATAGGTATACCTATATCTAAATAATTGATAGGTACCTATTATATCATTAGACTCTATTGGTAAATACCTATTTTATCATTTTAACTTTTACCAGAAAAGTTTGGAAAGGAAAATAAAAAAGATACATTGTAAAGCAATATTATTACAGAAAACAGAAAGAAAACATTGTAGACAACATAACTAGGTAGGTAATTGAAAATATTTTTTCCTTAGTTAATGCAGGAAACCTAAAAATAAAAAAAAATCTTTGGTAAAACTTTACTTTTCCTACATACCTAATTGCAGCAAACAAAAGACAACACGATAATGAAAAAGAAATATTGGCAAAAATAATGAAAATTATGGCAAATCTTATAACTGGATAATAGAGCAAAAATAGTTCAAAAGTATACCTAGGTATATGAATAGAGCTACCTACCTATACGTAAGAATATCAATTGAATTTTTTTTCCAACAAACAAAATCTTGCAATTATTGAAACCTCATTGCTGCATACGTAATGTCAGCAATCAAAAGAAAAAAAAATTTGGGTTTATACGCTTCCAAGAAGATCTGGGCTGTTCTTGCTTTCTGGTAAATTGATCCAAAAGTTTTTCCTGTTTTCAGGCATTAAACTTACAAGCTTGTCTAAAATATTTTCTTTCTTTTTTGAAGATAAGCCTCTTGGGCAATCTGACATAGGTTTTTCCAATAATTTTTTTGTGAAATTTAAACTAGCATGAACAAAGTCTGCAACTTTAAAGTCTCCCTTGTAGTTGGTTTTATATTTTAAGATACGGCTACCCTTTTCAAATTTTGCTTCCACAATCTCTGCTAACAATGGAAGGTTTGTTTCTTTTATCCCTTCACGAAGCCGAGTTTTTCTCTTGACCGAAATATCCGGAATATCGTTAAAACAGGCACTAAAATTACTATCTAATACTTTCAAATTTTTAACGGATGCATCAATAACTGATTTCAAATCTTGATAGTCATAGATATTATCCTTTTTCCTAATATTTTTTTCTATGTGGCCGTGGATGCCATCGGCGGCCATGAAGGTGTGCCCAGGCACTAGATACTTAAAGGTGATGCTATTGACTTGTTCACTGGTGTTAACAAGGATTATCATTGCGCTGTAAAGTGCCCGATTCTTATTTTGGGCGGCGCAATTGTCAGCCCCAAAAATGAAATTAGCAGCATCTCTTTCTGTTCTTATTAAGTCTAAATAAGCATTGGCCATATGTTCCTTGTTTCGGACAGCAATTGATTCTGTCCAGAGGACTGCATAATGATTATAAGTTGATTTTTCTTTTTGGCCGATACATGCAAATGTCTCATTAAAAATTATCAGGCGTGGAGTAAATACACAAGTTTTTAAACCTTTCATAATAGGTAAAAGAAGTATCTTTTGCATACCAACAGCAAAAACTTGGGTTGTAGAATCCCATTTTTGAGAGCAATCGTAATCATATGCTCTTCGTGCATCTTTTGCAAGTTCATTATGCATAGTCCATTTTGCTTTCAGTGATTCATCTAATATACCTGAATAATTTTTAAAATATAAACAGGTGTCGCAAAGATCAGTAGAGTCAGTTCCAAATCCAATATTTAGTTTGTTAAACACTCTTGAGTATGTAGCAAAGGAGCAAAAATCAGGGTTCTCTTCAATAAAGGTTTTATATAAATCCTTCACTGTTAATTCAGGGGATAAATATCTTCTATTTGGAGCGTGCTCCCTCCTATAATGCGAAATTTGGGGATTCATCTTTTCTATGTGATCAATAATGATTTCTTCATTTTTCTTGTTGCTAGGTTCATGTTTTCCCCTCATATCAAAAAACTCAAAATCACTTAAAGAATTAGATCCACCTAAACTAGTAGAAGATTTTTTAAACACACCCAAAATAATGCGATTACTTGAAAAGCCTATTGTGTGTAAAAACATTGTCTGACACACTTTGAATTCTGACCCTGACTCATTTAAGAAAGTGTATACGAAGGTGCATGACTTTGTAAAGCATGAGGAATTGGAGCGTCTGCGCTCAGTCGTGGGGTTTTTCTTTATTCTTCCTAAAAGCCACTGCTTTTGAACAGATTTGTCCATTTTCCAAAACTCACTATGTATGGTATTCCGCAATTCAGGAGAAGTGGATTTAGTACACTGTTGCTTACACGAATCTTTGCAGGGAGGAAGCAATGGATGTTTTTCTCTTTGAGCTTCTAATTGAGCTTTAGCTGTTCGTAATCTCTTTGATTTTTTTCTTTCATCAGCTGCTGCAGTTTCTTGACTATTTTGTTCAGGGGGAAGAAGTTGAATATTCTGAGAGGGTTCTTGAGGGCTTTGTTCCAGGAGAAGAAGTTGATTATTCTGAGAGGGTTCTTGATGATTTTGTTCAAGGGGAATTTGAATGTTCTGAGAAACTTCTTGATGTTCATTTTCATCTATACTCCTATTTGATTCAGCATCATCATCATTTATATATAACTTTTACATGCACAGAAAGACATCCAAAACTCTATTTCACATAAATTTTAGTATATTAACCTCACTAATTTAAGAGAAATTGTACAAAGAATCATGTTGTGCTCAAACAAAGGAAATGATTTCTCGGAAAAGCACTGTCTTTTGTTAAACAGCTGTACAATTTTTATTTCTTTCATTCTTAAAAAATACAGGGTGGGCCAAAAAAAAGGGGTATTATTAAAAAATTTACTTAAAATTTATTTTTATATTTTTAAAACTAAACCGAAGATAATGTTTAGTTTAAAAATAGGTATAGAAAAATAAAGTTTTAGTCAGGCTTTTAATAATGGCCCCTTTTTTTGGCCCACCCTGTATATTTAAAAACAAACAAAAAAGTTAGGTTTACATTCAACATTAACATTAGCTATAGAATTTAAACATAATATCATCAGTTAAAAGAAGTTACTCACCTTTTCCTCAATTCCCTAAAAACAGCTTGTGCACTGGTAAACATTACGAAACAATTTATTCAGACCTTTCAATTAGAAGGACAGAAGTGAAATGAAATCCCTCTTTCAAATTATGATCGAGATATAGGTACCTGAAATTAATCATGTTTTGCTTTGTTCAAACAGATCAGAACCTGCAGAAACATGACGGAATTGCAGCTCAGGCTGAGTTCTCAATGCGAATCATATTGTATAATCTACTTAATGCATTTTGTCTGCAACTTGCTATGGGAATTCACATTGACATTTGCAGGCAAAACGCATTATCTAGCTAAAATTTTGTACTTAATGCTTTCTGCCTGAAAAGAAAGGATTAATGCTTTCTGCCTGAAAAATCCTTTTATTTTAGGTGGAGATAATGCTTTTTGAGCTCTCTTAAAATTTTAATGAATTAAATAGCATAACTGGCAACCTTCTAGTTAGATGTGTCTCGTCGAGACGAATCCAACGGTACCAAAATCTCAAAAATCGCATTTTTGCAGTTAATGCTTTTTGCCTTAAGACGGCAGTGTCCACCGAGCTACATGATATTGACAAGATTCTCGCGGCCGAAGCAGCAAATATATTAAGGGACATAGGGCTAGAAGACAAAACATCATCCCAAGTCTCAGTAAACCGCAGGGTTATCTACACAAAAGTGGATCGGAGCAAACAATCGAAGAACTGAAAAGGGAAATCGTAAAAAAACAAAAACAAAATTTGGCTAAAGTAAAGGAAATAATAAAGTTTAACCAGCAGACACGTCTTTAAGATCGCGTTGGAAACTACAGAAATGTGAATAAAGCTGCTACTTACAGACTTCTCTATTGTATGAGAATCCCAGGAAGTAGAGAGTCACAAGGAATAGTTGTACATCAAAGGACATTGCTGATCACACCGTGGAGGTACTATTTTGGGAAAACCCTAACCTATAGCATAATAGAAAGTATAGCATAGATGAAGGCTCTCCCCGCCCACCTTTCCCACTCGCATTTGTTGGTCAGAAAGCTGAAACGATACCTGAATGTGCTGAAAAAAAGAACACAAACAGGAAATATTTATACAAAAAGTTGAAACCTATCTACTTTACTCAGATCTATAATCTATACTAAGGTGGTACCATGTAGGTCAGGGTATGGATTATCTTGTCTAGTCGAGATTTGAACTGTACGACTGACGAAATGTTCACCCCTTCTGGCGGTAGACGATTCCACGTTCTGCAGATTTTGTACGAGAAAAAGTTTCCGCAAATGCTAGTATGGAATTGCGGGAATTCCACTTTGTAACCGTGGTTACGTGTAGCATTTGCGTTAAACGTGAACAGCCTCCTGTGATTTACGTTTTCAACTCCTCGCATTATCTTAAAAGTTTCAATCACCTGGCTTCTTAAACGGCTCGTCTCCAAGGAGAACATCCCCAGTTCTCGTAGCCTATGCTGATAATTTTTATGTCTAAGGGAGGGGATCAATTTTGTGGCTCTGGCCTGTACTCTTTCCAGCCGTTCAATATCCTTCATCAGGGTTGGGGATCAGAATTTTCCGGCGTATTCAAGGTGCGACCGGACTAGAGAGTTGTTAAAGGCGAGAACAATCTGCTTATTTCGAAAGTGGAAATGCATCTTTATGTACCCCAGCTTTCGTTGGGCCCTCTTTTCCACCTGGAGGCACTGCTTGGAGAACTTAGATCACTGCTGATTAGCATGCCTAAATATTTCTCAAGGTCAGTGGTATCTAGTTGTTTGCCTAGCAAGGAGTAGTTTTACAGAGGGTTAGCATGGTCGATGTGCATTACCTTGCACTTGTCAAGGTTAAATGACATCTGCCACCTTTCTGATCACTCGCCTATCCCGAGAAGGTAATTTTTCAGGCGTTCCACTCCTTCTCGCGAGCTCACACTACCTCCTAGCTTGCTATTGTCGGCGAACTAGGCTATCGAGCATATTAGTCCTTCCTCTATATCATTGATGTAGACGATGAACAATAGAGTTCCAAGCACTGATCCCTGGGGCTCAGGGCGCGGACTATATTTATCAACCTGCGGTGTGGTACCTTATCGAAGGTTTTTTAAAAGTCCAGGTATAAGATATCCACAGCTCTACTACGGTCATACTCACTCAAAATACAGTGGAAAGATTCTAGTAGATTAGTGAGACATGAACGGTTCTTGCGAAATCCGTATTGGGAATTCATAATCAGTTTGTACGACTCTAAGTGCTGAACCATACAGTCTGCGATTATTCCCTTGAGCAGTTTGCCTACAATGGATGGCAGACTAGTAGGCCGGTAATTACCCGGGCATTCGTGGTTCCCCTTCTTATAAATGAGAGTTACGTCTGCTAGTCTCTAGTCTTCCGGTACTTTTCCAGTTTCCAAAGATTTGTGTAAAATGGTGGTGAGGTGTGGAGTGACCTCTTCCCTAACTTCTCGGAGGACTCTAGAAAGAAAGCCATCCGGACCTTGAGACTTATACGGGTTAAGGTTTCCTAGTCTGGCTACTACTTCGTTTCTCTCTAAGACTATTTCGCATAGGTTTTCGCCCTCTTCGAGATGAACTCCAGGCCTCGGAGCTGTAGCGTCAATTTCCTTCGTAAATACAGAGGCGAAGTAGCCGTTCAACACGTTGGCGATGTCTGGTTTTGACTTCCATAACACGCTATTGTCATCTCTCAGGGGTCCTATGCTATGACGAATCGGTTTGCGGGTATTGGCATGCAGGAAGAATTCTTTCGGGGTCTCTTTACAGAGAGAGGCCACCCGAACTTCTTCGCTGCGCTTAGCTCTGAGCATCAGTGCTTTAACTTGCCTAGACTTTTTCCTGTATTGAAGGAAACTTTCTCTATCACGGTTGGCATTCCAGTTATTGTATGTATTTTTCCTGTTCCTTATCGCCGCGGTGATGCCTCAATTGAACCATCTCGGTTAGAGAGGCTTGCCACTCATCCTTCTGTTGGGGACAAACGCAGACTGTTCGATCATACAATTTTTTTTTAAACGCCAACTATTTGTCCGAGGCTCCTTCTTCTTTTGTGGGTCCACCAAAGTTATCGCACCCCGAAAACCCACATAGTTCGTGCGTCGGAAGTCGGGTTTAAAGATAGCGACCTGAGAGCGTCTGTCACATGAAATGTGGACAGAAAACGTGATTGTGTGGTGATCGCTCCCGCCCAGAAACTCTCTCACGCTGAGTCTAGATACTATGTCGGCCTCGGTGGTAAACACCAAGTCTAACATGTTCTCACCCCTCGTTGGCTCCACTACTCACTGTATCAGGAAGTTATCCTGAGCGAACTCAATCAATCTACTCCCTTCCGCATCGCCTGTCTAGTTTCCCCCAGTCAGTCTGACGGCAGTTGAAGTCACCAATGACCAAACTCCTGCGACTATTTATTAAGTCGGTGAGCTTTGCCTACAGGCTTGATTCTACCTCTTCTGACTGTCTTTGGGGCTTGTTAGCTACCACTACTTGATAGGAGGAGCTGGTAAAATCTATGTCTAGCCCTAAAATCTCGTGACCAGATCTCACCTTGCATTCGACAGTGGGGAAACTGTTCTGGACGTATACCATAACTCCGCCGCCCTCTAGATAAGGTCGGTCAAGGTGGTATATTGTATAACCGGGGATCGCAAACTCACCCTCAAAATCTCGATCGTCAGTATGGATCCATGTTTCTACGATCGCCACGATATCTATTCGGTTATCGGAGGCCAATACAGCCACACGTTTGCCCCAATTGTTTCGTATCGACCTCGCGTTAAAAAATAAAACTTTTAGGAAACGCTGGCTAGTCCGCACGCTACCTACTCTAACGCGTTTCCCAACGACTCGGGTGGCGCGTTGTTCTCAAAAAGGGACGTATTACCATGAGCTCTCTCTGAGTTTCCTGGATCTTCTCTACCTGGGACCGGTTCTTCGTCACCGCCAGGGCTTCCATTAATCTCGGGTTGCGGTGAAGCAGGGCATCTTGCAGTAGAATGTCCCGCATTGACTTGCTATCGCGGCTCGTTATGAGTCTCCTGCTGGGTGGTACCCGTCGATTTGCTGCAAGTTTTTTAAAAATAGGGTCGAGTTTAAATAAGCCAGGGGAAATGAACACTCAACAATATTTCTTTTTGTGAAATCAGCGGCATGATAAAGGAATTTTGCAGAATTCCAGTCAATGGGGTGGTTATTTTCACATAAATGTAAAAGTAAAGCGCTGGCTTATTTAAACTCGACCCTGTTTTAAAAAAAACTTGTACTGAATGAAATAATTTCATAATGCAGACTGTTGTCACTCTTTATTAGTGTAATATCATTCGCAATGCCTCCCCCATCACGTGTCTGTTTTGACTGTGGATTAACTCTTAGTCCTAAATGTTTTCGCTCTAATGATAATCCTTTAAAATGTTTTTTTTCTCACCCCCCATATTCCATTCATATACATGGTGCTGTTTTGTTTATATCGTTTAAGGGATTCACATGTCTGTTATTAGTTGATTATTGTTATTTTTCCCAGTATTTTTCTGTCTTGTTTTTGTGTTTTTTCCATTGGTTTGTACTATGTGATGGGTGTTCCCTTCGTATCTTTGTACCCTATATAAGGCTGTCTTCTCCATTTTCATGCTATTCCTTGAAAATGAACTTGCAAATATAGTTCGAAAGTGCTTGGATTCATCTTTTCATTTTCCTGTGGGTTAATTTTCATATTATTACTTTCTTCATGTGCCACTTTGTTAGTTTCTTCAATATATATATATATATATATATATATATATATATATATATATATATATATATATATATATATATATATAAGTAATGTCCCAGCTCAAGGATCGGGTTACTTCTAATGCCATCTTGCTCACGATTGGAAAGAAGCAGGCGTGAACGCTTCAGCGAGTATTCGGAGGCGGAGATTTTTCGACAAAGGTCTCATATCGAGAAGAGCTGCGAAGAAGCCTCTGAGGAAGCTTCTTTTCCGCTTGTTTGGAGCTTCAGTAAGATCCCTCGTTAGAAGAAGAAAAGGGCAGGGCTTTCACATGCTCTGTATAGTGCTCATGGTAAAGCATCACGACACTCAATGTATGGGCTATTTCTTATGTAAGGGAACTGGACCACTAGTAATTTTACCTAAGAATACTGCTATATATTAAAAATGGTCCCAAAGGGTGCTTCATTATCACCTTTTCCTAATAGTTTAGGACCTATTTTGGAATGCTAACTATATTTTTAAACCTGATGGTGCACCTTATCACAAAGTAACAACAATTTTCTTGGCTGAAAATAACATCGAACCTTTGGGAACTTGGCCCAGGAATTCGCTAGATTTGAACCCAATAGAGAATTCGTGGATGATATAATCAAACTGGCAATTAATAAAGAAAAGCGATCCAATTCTGAGCAGTTATAGGTGCTCATTGAACAAAAATGTTTTAATATCAGTCAAAATATCATCACAAATTTGGGCTCCAGCATGCCCCCCTAAATTGAATCAGTTCTGAAGAACAAGAGGCATCATTATAAATATTGACTGCGCGCATCAATTGACTGTATTTATTAATAAAATGGGTTTATTTAGGCTTTATTTTATATATATATATATATATATATATATATATATATATAATTATGATACACACGTACTAAAATAGAATGAAATGTTTGGTTAATTCTATTGATTTTCATATATGAAAAAATATCGTAGTCTCAAAACTTTGAAAACCTTGGCCATGACTGTATGCCTATTTTTTTACCTAAATAAATTTTTTAGCCGCGTAAATAATACTTGATGATGATTGTAAAATTAGTAAAAAGCAAAGTTCATCTGTGCCTAATCAATAATACGAGAAATTAAGAATATTCTAATGAACCAGTTAGATTGCTGATGATACAGTTCTGCTTGCCCCTTCTTCACAGGCTCCGCAAGCTCTAATAAATATAGCGCTGCTGTCTTTGGTGAGAGTGGAATGATATTAATGAAGACAAGTTCTCCTGCAGGATATTCGCTTATAATCTCAGGAAACATTTTAACCTCGTTAACCTTTTTTTTTAATAATTAAGGATAAATCGGTAGACCGAGTGAAATATTTTTTTGTAAATCTCTCGTTTGACTGCGGAAATAAGGCAGCTATCCTAAGAATGAGAAGGGCTTTCTATCTCAATTTTAATGCCTTCTGCGCAAGTTCAGGAAGATTAATCAAAACATATTGAGTCATGTTTTTAGAAAATTCTGTCTATCGTTCTATGTTTTTTTTTGTGGAATGATCTTAAAAAGGTTGTTCTAGCAGCTTCAGTTGCAACTCATCGACAGGGGAAAGTAATTATTATGTTACCTCTCATAAATTACGAGATATGGATGAATATTGGCCTTCAAAATTTATAGTTCCGTATGTCTCTGCATCACACCAATCAATACTTATTTGGAAGTGATTAGGATGCGATTTATGCCAGGATCCATTTTGTTCAAGGAAGAGAGGATACCCATCACTAAATATGACTTTTCTCGTTTTTTATTGTTATTTTTAAGTTTACTACTTTTATTTAAATTGTGTAAGTAATTTATGTGTCTAGCAGTTTATGTTTTTTGTATATTATTGTAAACACTATGTAATGTATATAACCCTGCTAACTCTAAATTAGTGTTTTATTTTCTTAGCTTATTATTAGGTGCCAACAATATATGCATACCTGTTTCGTTATAACTCGGGTAAATCGATACAATGTTTAAAATGTGCCCCATCGATGTAGGTTACTTGACCTTGAAAACGCTTAGTAAGAGTCTAGCTTTCATGCACTTAACAGCGTGTGCGTTTTTCCCTGAGAAAGCCAGCTGAAATCGAAAAACAATACGCCATACTCGCGGCCTTCCGCGATGGGAGAACCGTGAATAAGATTGTGAATTTTTTAACTACCCGACAAACTTCGTTTACAAAAGTGAAACAGAAGTATGACAAGGCTGCGAATAAGAGCAAAGTTACCGCTAATAGACAGTGCCAAATGCGTCGCTCTGATAGCACGACGAATGACAAATTTGTCGCCAGTGTGAGGCAGAAGATCTATAGGGCTCTGTCAGTCCATGACAAAACAGGCCAAGAGGATAGGTGTGCATCAGGGCTTGGAATACCACTCGCATGCGATGACGAGGTGACTGTGTCTCACTCAAGCTACCAAGGAGAGCCGTAAAGTAAAGGCACAGGCACTCATCAACTAAGTCATGCTCGATGGCGCCAACCTTCTTCGTTTCTTCTTTGACGAGAAAAAAATCTTCCAAGACAGGAAGGTAAACCGACAGAATGATCACTTGCTTTTTCATACCTTTTCGATGAGGATATATTGCTTCGTATGGTGCACACCTTGTTTTCTTTACCCGTGTATAATTTGCATCGATATACCTGAAACCCACTATAATTTAGTTTGTTCATTCATCTAATTTATTACGAGGCTGCCATCTTGCCCAATAACCACTAACTCTCTGCTCCAATAAATAATCCTCAATCCATTGCAAATCTGTGCCTTCAATTTATTCATTTAAGCGAACTTAATGAGTTCTTCGAGGTAAATATTTTTTCGGTGAGCAGAAATGCAATTATATTCGGTTAATGAATCGGCAGCCAAGTTCGTTACTTATAATTACGTCTTCCTTCGAAGATTTAGTCAATGATCCTTAATATTTGCTATGAAATATCGCTAATTCGAGTGCTTTAAGAAATTCAAATTTTGCAGTGGATTCTTTTCTTTTTCTTTCAGGGATATCCTCTTTAACGGGTACTCGGTTTTGCACGGAGCTTAGGAAACGATAAAGGGTTGGTCGGATTAGGTTGGTTTACGTAAGGTTAGGTTGATTTTGGTTCGCTTTTTGTTAATTTTAGTCACGGGGGCTAAAAAAACATTAAATAAATTACAATAGAGTGTTAGTCCCAACGCCTAGCTTGAAAGGCGCGAAACCAACGTATTAGGGTTGTTAACAAAAAGGGAAGGGGCTGAAGGCCAGGTGAAAAGAGAAACCGATAACCAAGAGTAAGGTTTTAAAAAAAATAGAGGTGGTCTTTTCAGAGGAGATTCTCTAAGCGATATCAGCTCAGAAAACCCTCGTTAGTTCACAGCTTAGAAAGTTAAATGAAACGGGGAAGAGATGAGAAGAGGGAAATTTGAAGGACAAGGTCCGTTCTCCCGGGAATAAGAAATTGTGTACTTACCTTGAGTAGCTTCGGAATTGTGACCTTACCATTGAAACCCACTGGACCGTAATTTAAAGGGGAGAAAACGGCATGAATCGGGAGTCTTGAGAGAGGGTGTTTATGTGTCGAAATCAAGGAGAATTGTGTCTTTGGTACAATCTCGAAAGCGGGAAAGGACCGAGGGTGCTGGCAAGGGAAACTTCATTCATCCGCGTCCTAGGGAGTTTGAGGGCGCTCAGATAACCAAAAGAGGGAGGTGGGGGCAACAAGGTCAGCACACGTGTGCGTGGGGGAAAGCCCGGCAAACGCATGGTCCATTATCTTACAACCTCCCCACACACAGAAGAAAACTTTGAAAATATCGAAATTTAGAAGAGCATTGGAGGGTAATTGCTTTGAAGTATTTAAAAGGGGAGCGCGAGTTAGAAAGTGGAGCGAGCATTTGAAAGGGGAGGCACGCGTTTGAAGGGAAAGCGCGAGTTTGGAAGGGAAGCACTCGTTTGAGGGGGAGGGGAACGCGTCTGAAAGGGAGAGAAAGCATTTGAAAGGGAAGCACGCGTTTGAAAGGGGAACAAGCATTTGAAAAGGGAACGCGCGTTTGAAAGGGAGGCGCGCGTTTGAAAGGAGGGGGGGGGGGTCTGATTTAAAGTTGGTTTTATTAGTCTTGAATTTTCTTAATTTTACGCTTTGCTCGCAAGGTGGCTTGCCTTTGAAATCGGGGAAGGGTGGTCATTTCAGCAACCAAGTTGCTTCGGGTTGAATCCCTTATTTTAAATTTCCCATTTGTGGAAGCCTTTTCCTTACCTTCCAAATCGCTGGAGGCTGGATTGGGGCCTATTGACCCAAAATGGGTAATAGAGGGCTCGAGTGGGTAGATAAATTTTATGGGGTACCGTCAAACCTGACTATCCCCTCTCCTTAGGGTAACGACTTGTACCCTGTTGTTTTCACCCGGGATTAGCTCGAGGATGCGACCCATCTGCCAGAAGGGGAGGGCCTTGGATAGGCTTAAAATTAAAACTACATCCCCCACCTTCGCGCGATTAACCCAGGAACTTTGAAAAATATCTCACAAGCTCAGTAGATATGAGGAATAACACATTTCCCAGAAAGTTTCGAACTTTTCAGTAAGGTGTTAGGGACTTGTTTAATTTCTCAAGAGGGTTAGCTCCGAGTTCCCACAGAAGGTCGTCTTGTTCAGAGAGTTTGGAAGAGAGGTTGGAGTTGGAGGTATAAGGTCTTTCTCGGACGAACGATATGTGATGGGTCGGGAATTGACAGAATTTTGAACGGAGGAAATCAGATTGAGTAAATCGAAATAGTCCCACCTGGACCATCCTATTGTCTTGTAGAGGCACGATTTTACCACTCTAATCAAACGCCACCATGTACTCCAGGGCCTAAAAATTGGAATCGTGAGGTTTTTGGCGAGCATGTGATTTTCAAACTCATTGAAAGGCTTTGATAAATTGGGATGTAGACATGGAGGGTAGCAATTCGAGGTGCACAGCGCGTACGTTCAGGCAAGTGAAAATTAGGAGGTACATTTTAGTGGTGAGACTATTTTGCTTAACGAAAGGCGACCGGTAAAATCCACTCCAGTATGTCTAAATGGTTTGACAATATTCACTTGGGTTTCGGAGATGTTTGTCATTTTAGGATAGGAAAAGGCAAATGAGTTAACATTTTGCACATAATGCATTCGCTCAGAATCCTTTTGATGGTTTGACGTGGGGAGGTTACCCAGAATCTCATATCTCTGAGCTGTGTAAGAGTTGAGTCGATCCTTAAATGTCTGCATTTCTAATGACAATAGCGCACTATTGGGACGGTTAAATGATGATTATTTCCCAATAAGACTGGATTAATGGCGTCATAATCGTAATAGTTGGATTTAGCAATTCTCCCCTTCTGATTAAACCATTTTGATCTAAAAACAAGTCCAAGTCTTAAACTAGGGCAGGGATTGGGGTTTTATTTTGATTAGAGGCGTCTTCGAGAAATTCATTTTCATTAGGAAAGGATTGAAGTTGCATGATAGAAATCCAACACAAGTGAGTGGCAAAATGAATATCAACTACGGGTTTTTCCTTAATTTTAAAAATAAATTTTAGCACAAGACTCGTAAATCGGAAACGTTTATTTTAATTCGAGAAATTTTGATGGAGTAAGATGGACACGACATCGGTTTGAATTGTTACATGGGAAGATATCAAATTTCTGGAAGACGCCTTAAGCCTAAGGCATTTCAATTCCGCCTTAGGCCATATTTCCCGTTCCAATATCCACCAGGATGGACCATGAAGCCAAAGATTTAATTTGGAATTATATTCCTTAAGCGAGAGGCCGCGAGTAATTAAGTCTGCGAGGTTGTCAAGAGTGGCAACGTAATTGAAAGAAACGTCGATTTGGTATTTAGAGGTAATTTTTTCCTTTGACAATTTGATATTTCAGTCGATTTTGGACAAACACCGACTTTTGTTTTAATTTATTTATGCCATCGAGGATCCAGGACAATACAATCTGATAATTTTTGCCCATAGTATAAAGATGTTTGATGAGGGAAAATTCATACTCTCTTAAATAACCCTTAAAGACGCCAATTTTGCCGAATCCGAAATATTGGTTCTAGATCCCACCAAGTTGTGAAATTGCGAAATGAACGTGTTTCCACACGGAAAAGTTTTCACAAGGGAGAGAGGGCGGAAAGGGTTCAGAGTTAGCCTTCCCTAGGCTTCAGGTCAAAACTGAGGTTGTTGGGGGTCGGGGAAATTGGAGTCGTCAGAGGAGGGAACCTTTCCTTTCCGCGATAGGGCATTAATTTCGGAGGTCACTTTGACACAAAATCGACTTGGGAATTCAACTCTGTTTTGAGGGAGGGATCGCTATCGCGGTCATGACTTTGGAATGTTTGGAGGATTTTCTCGTCTAACTGGTTTACGGAAGTAAGGAGAGTTCTAACGGGTTCAATCTAATTTGAACGTCTAACTCAAGGAGGGACTCAGACTCTAGTTCGGTGCATATTTATTTAAGGCTAAGAGTTATTTTCCTTTTGATGATAGCACGGCTTTTAACTAACTCTTTTAATTTAACGTCAAGATTTGATAGGGAGGGGATGTTTTTACAAGCGATTCTGACCGTAGGTTGAAGATAAAGTGAACAAAAGGAATTGAAGGGTGGTGAGGGAAGCGAAAAGTTTGAAGTTAAAAGTTGAGAAAGTAGCAAACTAAAGGGTGTTTCTACGCCAGAACGAGACTCAAATTTTTGGTTGATTAAGTGAGTAATGAACAAAAACCCGGAATAAATTAAGAAATCTCTATCTTTTCAACTTTGTTAGTTCCAACGCCTAGCTTGAGAGGGGCGCGAAGCCAACGTATTAGGGTTGTTAACAAAAAGGGGAGTGGCTGAAGGTCAGGGAAAAGAGAAACCGATAACTAAGAGTAAGGTTTTAGAAAAAATAGAGGTGGTCTTTTCAGAGGAGATTCTCTAAGCGATGTCAACTCAGAAAACCCTCGTTAGTTCACAGCTTAGAAAGTTAAATGAAAAGGGGAAAAGATGAGAGGAGGGAAAATTTGAAGGACAAGGTCCGTTCTCCCGGGAATGAGAAATTGTGTACTTACCTTGAGTAGCTTCAGAATTGAGACTTTACCATCGAAAACCACTTGTCCGTACTTTGAAGGGGAGAAAACGGAATGAGTCGGGAGTCTTGAGAGGGGATGTTTATGTGTCGAAATCAAGGAGAATTGTGTCTTTGGGATAATCTCGAAAGCGGGGAAGGGAAACTTCATTACCCCACATCCTAGGGAGTTTGGGGGTGCTCAGATAACCAAAACAGATAGGTGGAGGCAACAAGGTCAGCGCACGTGTGCGTGTGGGAGAGAGCCCGGCAAACGCATGGTCCATTTTTCTTACAATAACTCTGTAAGAATGCGGGGATGGGGGAAGGGGCTCTCTGATACCTTTGTATAGTAATAGAATCAAATTTGGAGGCCCAGTTCAATGACTAACCATAGCTAACATGGCTTAACTCTGTTCTAGACAGAACAGCTTCAGGAGGGTTGCACACCCATTGAGCCCTACCAGACAACAGCCTAAGATTACCTCTTTTGGCTATTCTGGTAACGTACCTACCAATTGTCTTTATTTTCCTTACCTTCAACACTATCTTTACTCTCCCTAACTTCAACACTATCTTTACTTTCCCAGACTTCAACACTATCTTTACGAGCTTCTTTTCCGAGCTAAGATGCCATCGTGGTTTTGACCATTTAAATAAATATAGTGTTCCCCATAGTCAGTTTTGTCAAAGCAAAGTTTGGTAAAGTTAGATTAGGTTAAGTTAGTAGGGGTAGGTTGGGAAATTTAAGTGATGTTAATTTGGGTTGGGTTAGGTGAGATTAGTTTAACAACAGTGTAATAAAATTGTTCGCTATCACAAGACTTGGTTTAACCTCATCATAAGCAAAGTAGAGAATTCTATGCCTAAACACCGAAGCGTTACCTTTTGGGGTGAAGCCCCCAAACCCATGAACTAACACAGAAGAAAAGAAAAATCGAAATAAAAGCGACGTAGCGCCACGAGAAGATTGAGCTACGAGAAGATTGGGCTAAAAATGTGCTTTTAAACGCCTTTATATCAATCGCATTCGTGAAACAGAGCAAAGACAAATCTCACCCAAGGTAGGCAAAATTCTACTTTTTTTCTGCGCAGCAAGAAATGGCAAGCCTCAATCAAACCTTCACAAACTGTCGAACAAACGGCCAAACTAAAGATGGATGTAAACAGAGAACTTTCCATCCATTTATTATTCCCATTACAGTTTCTTGCCTCGACTGCTCATCTTTAGGAAAGAACATTAGCATTTTCTTCTTCCTGACTTTAAATTCTGAAAAGCAAAGAAAAATTTTAAATTCGAGAGTTTGTCAATTTTATTACTTATGTGAGAATTCCCCAAAGAAAAACGACTGGATTCCTCAGTGTTTTCTTGTTTACACTGTCAGGGAAACAGGAAGAAGAATCGAGAAGAAAGGTGTAGATGAGACCGTAATGTTGAGCAGGACCCTTCGCTCTGTCATTTTTACGAGGGATTGATTAGTAAATTGAAGCATTTTTGCAAGTATGAAGTAAATTTAGTACCCCAGTGATTAGAGAAATAATGTGATACCATGACTAAGTTTCACCTTTGTACGTTATGCCCCACATTCTCGAAACTGAATTATTCAACCTGCAATCGGGGGTTCAAATCTAAAAAAATAAAGAGATTAGAACTATTCGTTATAATACAGGGTGATCTAGGAAAATGGATCACAGTTCGTTTTACCAAAATTTACTTATATAGGGTGGGGGCGGTAGCCTTTCCCATGATGCCTGTCTCAGCAAAAAATAGAATGCTTTTATGTTTTGAGATATATTTGTCAATTTGGGTTAGTTTGTTCTTATGGCATGATCTGTCGATCTGACTTGATGAACCTGCCAGTGGGCTCGATGAAAGCCTCCAGGTGACTTGGGAACCGACCACATGCCTTCGTAACTATCTACCGTTTTAGGCCCCTGAAGGCTATGGTAATCCTGGCTTTCAGATTGTCCATTGTGTTGTAGCTGGAATTGTAAGTCTCTCGTAGGTCGCACACAAGAAAGTCGAGGAGGTTGCAGTGAGGCGGGTTAGGAGGCCAAATATCAGGTGCTGTGTAATCGAGAAATTCTATGACTGCCAGGCTGGATTTTCCGGCTAATGTGATAGGGCGCAGAGTCTTGTTACTACATACACTTAAGACCTCCCTGCAGCTACCGGGTTGATCCAAGTCTTCACCATCTTGCTTAGAGCACGGATGTAGCCATCGGTGTTCAGCCTGATGGTCTGAGGGAAGAAGTGGGTAGCCTGATGTCAGCTTCACTGCTGATAACAGCGAATACCATGATTGTGGCTGGAAATTTAATCTACATGACTCTAGGCACGTCCTTGGGTGCAGCAGTGAGCGACCTGTTGTTCTGGGAGGTAATCTTTTTGTCTGGGCAGAAATTCTTCTCGTTGGAGAAGAACCACAACATATCTGGCTCCAACGGGTGTTTCAACTTGTTGATCAGCTGCTTGGTGTGCTTGAGTCGCATTTTCTGCATCATTTTGCCGAAAAATTGTCCCTTCCTCATCCGTATGAAAAGTAGCGAATGTCCTTAAGCACCACCAGCTTGATGAGCTTTTCCTCCACACCTTTATCTCTTGCAATGACACACATCGACCTTCTAAGATCATTATTGATGATTACCTGGATTTCAGCGACGAATTCCGTCCTTTTGATGGCGTCAGATCATTGGACAGGGGTTTTCCTCTTTGCTGTCGTCTTATAGTCGAATAATGAATCTTCTAGCTCCTCTCTGACCTTTCCCAACATCCTTTCTCTGATGTCGAAGAATTAGGAAATCTCTTTGTTTGTACTTCCTGCGCGGATTTCAAGGACTCCATGTCTCTTTCAGAAACTGGGGGTACAAAATTTCCCATAATCATAAACAAGGAAAATATGGTTGCTGTTTTTAAGAATAAAAAGAAAAAAAACGAAGGCAAAAGAATAATGCGTAAAATTAGCAGTTGAAAACTACCAAAGTATACCGTCTCCACTCTATATAACCTGGTCACGTCTTTCCTGAAATCCCATTTAAATCTCTCATACTACCAGATTCCCCACATTTTCTTATGCCCTTATATAAACTTGTAATTCTGACTTTCTTCTTAATAAAACTGGAAGTCAGAGAGAGAGAGAGTTACATAGAGTTACATAGATACACAGATCACACGGGACTTACGGCCCAGACTAAAGTGATCTGGCCTTAAATCTACTGTCACTTACACATAGAATAGTAGAAGTAAAGGATAGAAAAGTTTTAGGCTCTCCCCACCCTCCACTCCCTCCGGCAAAAGCCGTACATGAAATAACTTGGGAAAAGTACCTTGCAGGTGTAAGAAGACAGTACCTGAAGGAAATTTGCATTGAATAGTAATTAAATGAAATGAATATGAAAACCACTTACATACACCTGAAAGAGTTATATTTTTTGTAATATTATTTTATTTTGTAGCTTATGCTAAACAATTCCAATATTTGTTAAGTGTTTGTCTAATCTCATTTTAAATGAGTCTATAGTTCTGCTGTCCACTACCTCATTTGGCAAATTATTCCAATCATTAATAATCGAGTAAGTGAAGAAGTTTTTTATTACATCCATAGTGGCTCTTTTACCCTGAAGTTTTGAATCATGTCCACGGGTGGGACACTCCCCTGTCAGTGTGAACAAGTTATTGGCATTAACGTTGTTAAATCCTTTAAGTATTTTGAAGCACTCTATAAGCTGCCCCCTTAGTCTTCGTTTTCTGACGGAAAATAGATTGAGTTTTTTTAGCCTCTCGTGGTAAGGTTTGTTACTTACTGACGGGATAAGTTTTGTCGCTCTGTGTTGTACAGCTTCTAATTTATCTATGTCTTTTATTAAGTAAGGGGCCCAGAACTGTACAGCGTATTCGAGATGGGGCCTGACAATACTTTTATATAGTGGCATAATTATCTCCTCGCTTTTATAAGTAAAGTTTCTTTTTATAAATCCTAGTGCTGTGTTAGCTTTGTTTGCAGCAGCTGTGCATTGGTTTGATGTTTTTAAGTTTTCTGTAATTATTACTCCTAAATCTTTAACCTGCGGGGTTGTGTTTATTAAGCCGCCTTGCATTGTATAGTTGTATTTTTTGTTTTTTGTTCCGCACTGAAGGATTTGGCATTTGTCGATATTAAATGGCATTTGCCATTTCTCAGGGTTAGCTTGCAGGCTAGCCCTGTCCTCTTCGCATAATACTGAGTTACCTATTTTCGTGTCATCTGAAAATTTAGATATGATATTATTTATTCCAACGTCTATGTCATTGATGTATATAGTAAATAAAATAGGCCCCAGGACTGATCCCTGGGGAACACCGCTGGTAACAGATACCCAGTCCGATTCCACGCCATTTATTATCACTCTCTGCTTCCTGTTTTTTAACCAGCTACTAATCCATCCGTATATATTACCGTTAATTCCTAGCGTACGCACTTTGTTCATCAGTTTCTGATGGAGAATTTTGTCAAATGCCTTTTTGAAATCTAGGTAAATTATATCTAATGATTTAGTATCGTTATATAGGTTGAAAAGGTTATGGTAAAAGTCAATTAGGTTTGTTAAGCACGATCTCTTAGACCTAAAACCATGCTGGCTATCTCGTATAAGATTATTGTTTTCGAGGAACTCTACTAGCTTGTCTCTAATGATCGTTTCAAGCAACTTTCCAACTATTGAGGTTGCGCTAATGGCTCTGTAATTACTGGCCTGGTTTTTACATCCCTTCTTAAAGATAGGTGTGAAGTTAGCTTCCATCCAATCATCAGGGACGACCCCATGCTCGAGAGGTTTGTTAAAAATGAGAACAAGTGACTCTGCTAACTCATTATGGACATGTTTTAAGATTTTCGGGTAAAATTTATCAGGACCAGGAGTCTTGTACGAGTTCATTTTCTTTAATTTATCAATTACTAGTTGCGGATTTACTTCCAGGCTCCTTAGTGATGGGTGTCTGACCTGTATAGACTCGTTGTTATCGTTATTAGTATATCCTAATGTGAAGACTGAACTAAAAAACTCGTTTAAGATATTAGCCATACCCATATCATCTGAAATAATTTCACCCAACTGGTTTTTCGAGGGGCCAATCCCGCTTCTCATTTGCCTATTTCTATTGATATAAGTATAGAAGTGTTTGGGATTAGTGGTGCTTGCTTTCGCTATCTCGATTTCGTATTGACGTTTCGTTGATCTTATGAGTGTTTTAACCTTTCTTCTGCTAGTGTTATATTGTTGGTTAACTTGATAGCTTCTATTATGTTTTAATAATGTGTGGAGACGGTTTCTATCTCTAATTGCTCGTTTGATGTCATTATTAAACCACAGGGGCTTGCCTCTATTCGCGTTACTATTCCTTGTCTTAAGAAGAACATGGTTTTCTTGGGCTATAAAAAATAGTTCTTTAAATTTATTCCAAAGTTGATTTACATCTTCTATTTCTATTAGCTGCTCGTGAATATTTCCCAGGGCTTCTCTGAGGCCCTCTAAGTTAGCTTTACTATAGTCTGGTACTTTTGAATAGTTATTGGTAGTTGAATACCTGACATTTAGATCAAAGCGGATTAGTTTATGGTCACATGTACCTATATGTTCCGCTACGGCCAGAGTTGATATTAAATTTTCCTGGGATGCAATAACTAGGTCTAGTATATTATTTCCTCTGGTTGGCTCCCTTACGCATTGGTGTAAATAATTAGTATCGATGAAATTTGTCATTAATTTTTCTTGTTGGCTAGTCCCTATATTCAAGTCCCAGCAGATATTAGGTAAATTAAAATCTCCCAGTAATAGCGTTTGTTCCTCGTGTAATGTTTCTTGTAAGATTCTATATATTTCCAGGTCCTCATTACCGGTAGTATTTGGGCGACGGTAAACAGTGCTTATGTTTATTTTAAAATCTCGTAAATGTAGTTTAACACAGATCAGCTCCACTTCATTATTTGTAAGTTCTACCTCAGTTACTTTTAATTCTGATCTTATATATAGTCCCACTCCTCCTCCAAGCCTTCCATTGGCCCTGTTTTTGTAAAATAATCTATAGCCTTCTAGCATGTATTCACATATTAAGTCTTTTATACCAAATTGTAGATGGGTCTCAGTTATGGCTATGATGTCAACCTCTTCCGTTGCTATTAGACATTTAAGTTCTGTAATATGTTTTCTAAGGCTACGTGCATCAAAAGTTATTATTTTGATTTTACTGATTTCTTTTGAAGGTGAGGAGGTGAGACTATTCATTAGTTTCCCTGTCTGTGGGTGGGGGTGGGGGTTAGGGCCGGGGGGATCGGGGAGGGGAGGCAGCTGCTTGAGCGTAGCCACGAGGATTAAAGGGATTTGCAACAGGGCGAGGAGTGACATGGAAATTAAATGGGTTGTCGGTAGGGCGAGGAGTTACATGGAAATTAAATGGGTTTGAAAGTTTCGTAGAATGACCCTTGGTTTTGATCACTATACTCTTTGACACCCTTTTAGTAGCAGTATGCTTTAAGGGGCGTGGGTTACTTCTATGATGAAATAGGCTTTGTTCTAAGAGTGCTATTCAGTGGTTTTGTTCTTAAGGAAGAGCTATTTTTAAACACATAAGGATAAGAGGAAACACCAGAATCTACCAAAATAAACATGTATTTTAAACCAACAGTTAACACATTTCTATCTTTGGCATCAAAGATCTTTCAATGACAAAAAATAAACAAATAGGCTTTCCGTAAACATACCAATTGCCGATTAGTATTTTTTTTCGCGACTCTATTTGATTAGCGTTAAACATTAAATTAACGAACTCTCGTCTACAAACACATATGACCTAGGTTCAAGAACAAGGGTTTCTACTCTCCTTTAAAACGTGGGATGTACTAAACTTCTACTATCCCAATAGAGATATAAATGTTATTGTTAACTTACAGGTAGGTATTAGGGATTGCCGGATGTCGCTGGAGGATTTATCTCTCGCTTTGAAGTGTTGTGGCCGCTGGTTGAATTTTCGTCGAGGAGGGAATGCTTGTCGCCTGTGACGGGGGATGATTCTTCAACGTAATTAAAGAACGGGAGCTCGTTGGGGCTGGGTTCTTCTCCTCTCACTCTTACGGTGCTTGAGATGTGAGAATCACTCGAGTGTGAGCGGCTTTGCTTTTCTTCAGTCAGACTTCTTTGCAGACTGAAAAGGCTTCTTCGGTATGGCACCGATATAAAGCTTGACTATTTAGGTTAATAAGGCCCTGAAAGGGGTGGATCGATTTTCTCAATCTGATCCTATCGTTTCTCACGGAAATAGTCTTATATGGCTGAAGGATCGATCTTCACGAACTAACCCTTCTTCTGGCGTATCGACTTCTAATCTTCTTGTCTGGCTGAAAGATCGATCTTCACGAACTAATCTTTGTTCTGGCGAATCGACTTCTAATAATCTTCTTGTCTGGCCGATGGATCGATCTTCACGAACTAATCCTCCTCTGGCTTATCGACTTCTGATAATCCCTTTCTCTTTCTTTGCGGGGCTTATTTATAGGCGGATTGCCGCCCCATCTAAAGGGGGAAGTGACCAGGCCACAGAGGCAAAAGAGGGGGGGGGGAGGCGAATGGTGAGTTAGCATCTGGGGCGAGCGAGAATTCCTGAGGTGGCACTGGGGTGCCCAAGTCAGCTCGCAAATTAGAGGCTCGCAACCGCACCGCTACTTGGCGTGCCTTCGGACTCGCACCGCTTTTTTTTCCATAACCACGGGTTTATGGGTCTCGTAGGTAATTCGATCGTTAGAGCGTCGTTTAAGGACCTTAGGTGGTCGCCTTAAAACAGATGTTAGCTCCAACTGCCCACAGCGGCGGGGAGATCACACATGGTAAGCAGTTTCACCGGCTACCTTTCCCACGCTTCTTCTCATGAGGGGGGGGGGGGGCTTTAATGTACCTATACTCCTCCAGGATGCTTAAGGTAGCCATTTCTCTACAAAAGGTGTGGCTTGGGAGGGCATATTGGACGTCTGGGTTGGGTTAGCTAGGGTTGAGGGGGTCCCTACCCTGTGCCCTTGGTCAGGTGAGGCAGGGGAAACCCGATTTGTGGCAGGTGTGGTAGGGTGATTTGTTTGACTCTGGCATCTCTTATGTATATTATATACAGCGTTGTTTAGTAATTTACTCATTAACTGTACTCCTGCTTGTGACAAATGAATACCATCTCTGTTTGTTAGCCAAGGATTATTATGGAAGCTACTCCATGTGTCGTTATATAACACATGTTCTTTCTCACACATTTCTTTTAGAGATTCATTGATTCCTAGAGCTCTGATGTTACTGTAGTGATTGTTGGCTCTCATACGTGGCAGTATTCCATTAACTATGCATTTATTTGTCTTGGATCTCATTTCTTTGATTAGCTTGTTATACTTGGCTAGTATTTCCCTACTTGTGGCTTTACCACCGTCATATGCATCGTTACTACCCACGTTAACTAGTAAGCATGAACTCCTGGGGACTTTTGCTTTCTTAGGGTCTTCAGTAATTATGGCTAAAGTACCACCTGGTATTACCTTGAACATTCTGTTCTTCCTTTACATGGCAAATGCTACACCCTGACCCCTTAAAAGTGAGTCAGACAAGACCTAGGTGTTATCTTCATTGCTGCTGGATTTCCTAACCTGCTTTTCTCCGTTATGCGACTTTACCCTTAAGGAGCTTGCCTGCTCCTATAGCAGCGAACGTGTTGGTCAGAGTGATTGTTGGGGGGTTATCCACTCTCCTAACCTTTTTTGAATTATTTCTAACTTCCTGAAAACCCGGGTTGATATGAGCCTCATTTGTTACTTTATTGCTGAGAGAGAGAAAGAGAGAGAGAGAGAGAGAGAGAAAGAAAGAGAAAGTAACAAGGAAAGGAAGTACCCTAGGAGACCTTACGGTCCATTCAAAGAGGGTACCTTTGGACTAGCAATCGAGCAGGCACATGGCTGCTTAATTGTTTTGCGTCCCTGAACGGCCGCTTCTCAAGACTTTGTCTAGTCTTGACTTGAACTCGTCAACAGATTCACTGTTGACAACTTCCACTGGAAGTGCGTTTCACTCACCGCAGATACTGTAAGTGAAAAAATTTCCACACAGATTACGGTTGTAACGCTTCAGTTCAAGTTTGAAGCCGTGAGAGAACTACAGAACTACAGAAATAGGAACCAGCAAAGACCCTAAGGTCCGCTCAAGGCCAGTCCGCTTACACATTCTAACGTTAGTGTATCATGCTCTTTTTTTTCATGCTGTTTTTTTGTTTTATATATATATATATATATATATTTAACTATTTCAACTCTACGGTACACACTTATCTACATGTGTACCCTTGACATGCAGGTTTAGCTATCCCTCAGATACACTAACATAACACGCTTTTTCGAACCAGGGGAAGGGGGTGATAGGACAGTACTTTCTTCTCCCGCAGGCGTCGCCCGCTAGTGATGAAAATTATATACTTATAGGACAGACAGAAAAAGAAAATGTGAATTCACATTCACTTCATGCATGGAGGCATCGCTGGCCCATCTTTCTATTCATCATTTCATTTTAATCCTCAACTTCTTATAATATATGACGTTTTAATCTGTGCTCCTACTACGTTATATTTACGCTATTGAAGTACTCATCAAGTCGGTTTTTGAACATATTAACTGACGTGCTTTCAACTATACGGTTAGGAAGGCCATTCCACGTTTGCGTGATTTTAAACGTGAAGTAATTTTGGGCTATAGTAGAGTTAAAACGCTTGTTCACTAATTTTAAACCATTTTGGCGTGTGTTGGCCCTTTCCTCCAGCTCGAACAATAGTCTGTAATCAATCTAAATAAATCCTTTTAAGATTTTGAATAATTATAACAATTGTCAACGTAATCTTCTACTTTCAAGTGATAGTAGGTTTAATAAGCGTAGTCTATCTTCGTACGGTTTGTTTCGGATTTCAGGAATTAGTTTCGTAGCCCGACGTTGCACTCTTTCTAACTGCGCTATATCCTTATTTAGGGAGGGACACCAAAATTGGACCGCGTATTCGAGGTGTGGGCACACGAGAGAGAGAGAGAGAGAGAGTGTTACAAGGAGTTACAAGGAAAGAAAGTACCCTAGGAGACCTTACGGTCCATTCAAAGAGGGTACCTTTGGACTAGCAATCGAGTAGGCACATGGCTGCTCAATTGTTTTGAGTCCCTAAACGGCCACTTTTCAAGACTTTGTCTAGTCTTGACTTGAACTGGTCAACAGATTCACTGTTGACAACTTCCACTGTAAGTGCGTTTCACTTACCACAAATACTGTAGGGTGAAAAAATTTCCACACAGATTGCGGTTGTAACGCTTTAGTTCAAGTTTGAAGCCGTGATTGCGCGTTCTGTTCTCACTCAGTGTGAAAATATCCCGGTAGTCAATATTGTCGAACCCTCGAAGTATTTTGAAAACTTCGATAAGCTGACCACGCAGTCTACGGGTTTCCAGCGAGAACAGATCTAATTCCCTTAGTCTATCCTCATAACTTTTATGTCGGATAGAGGGAATCAGTTTGGTTGCCCTAGCTTGTACGCGTTCCAACCTTGCGATGTCCTTTCGAAACCAAGGACTCCAAAATTGTACGGCATACTCCAGGTGCGGCCAAACGAGGGAGTTGTACAAACAGAGTACAACCTCCTTGTTACGGTATCCAAACTGGCGCTTTATGTAGCCTTACATCCTTTGGGCTTTCTTCTCTGCCTCGATGCACTGTTTCGAGAACTTGAGGTCGCTAGTGATAGTTACACCCAAGTCCTTCTCAGTGTCACTCGATTTAAGAGCAGTGCCCTAAAGGATATACTGAGATTGGGGGTTTCTGTGGCCGATATGCATTACTTTGCATTTCTCCACGTTAAAAGGCATTTGCCACGTGTCCGATCACTCCCCAATCTTCCCAAGATCTTCCTGCAGGTGGGCAGTATTTCCATCCTTTGCAACGTTCATAACCAAGCTTGATATTGTCGGCAAATTTGGAGATTTTGTCAACCATGTCACCGTCCATGTCGTTGACGTAGATCATGAATAGTAGTGGTACCAGGACAGAACCTTGAGGCACCCCACTAGTAACGGGCACCCACTCAGAAGCCTGTCCATTGACCACCACCCGTTGCCGTCTGCCCCTTAGCCAGTTCTCGATCCAGCCGGCTACTTTTCCGTCTATGCCCAGCGCTCACACTTTCCGGAGAAGGCGGCGGTGTGGTACCTTATCAAAGGCTTTCTGAAAGTCTAAGTACACCACATCCACCGCCTTGTCCCGATCGTGCTCACTGGAGACGAAGTGGAAGAATTCCACAAGGTTCGTCAGGCATGACCGTTGCCTTCGGAAGCCGTGCTGGGAACTCCTCAGTATCAGGTTTGACTCTAAATACGACGTCATTTTGTCCACCATCATGCTTTCCATGAGTTTACCGACTATCGAAGTCAGACTGATAGGTCGGTAGTTTGACGGATGGCTGGGGTCTCCTTTCATGAAGATCGGAGTCACCTCCGACTCACGCCAGTCTCTAGGAACGCATCCGGTCCGGATTGACATGTTAAAGATAGCGCACAGATGTCGTTATACTTCATCGCACACTTCCTTCAACACCTTGGATAGAAATCCGTCCGGTCTAGGGAACTTATTCGTCTTAAGGTCAGCGATCTTTTTCTTTATTTCTCCTTTGGGGAAGTCTAAGACCTCCAGCTTTTCCCCCGAGTAGGAATCCGTCGGCTGGGGAATGGGACCACACTCTTCAGTAAACACTGAAGAGAAGTAGTCGTTGAGGAGGTTAGCATTTTCTGCATCTGAATGCTTTGATGTCCCCTCCTCATTCCTCAAAGGGCCAATCGTTCTACGGATTGGTTTACGGCTGTATACATATCTAAGGAACTCCTTGGGATTCTCTTTACAGAGTCTCGCCACTCGGAGTTCCTCAGACCGCTTAGCCGCCCTTATGCTGGACTTCACTCTTCTGGCTAGCCTCCGGTATTCGTCAAAGGCACCCGAGATCTTCGATCACCGGTACCCATTTCTCTTCTCCCTAAGCAGTTGGCCGGTTTCTCGATTAAACCACTTTAGTTGAACTGAAGATCGACGGAGGCATTTCAGATCGATGCAACTTGATTGAAGACTCATGAACTTATTTTTGAAATTGTTCCACGAATCCTCAACATCTTCGCATACCGCTAGCCTTACATTTTTCAGCCCAGCATGAAGGCTCGCAAAGTCTGCTCTTCTCAAGTCAAGTTTCCTTGATTGACTAGCAACAGACCTTACCTTCGGGATCTTGACGGTAAATCTAATTAGCTGGTGATCACTGCCACCGAGCTCTTCGCCTACAGAGAGATCCTCAACGATATCATCCTCAGAGGTGAAAAACAAGTCGAGGATATTGTCTCCTCTCGTCGGTTCTCTGAGCCATTGAGTGAGGAACTCGTTGTTGGAGAACTCCAGGAGTAGCGCGCTCTCGCCACAGGCTGCTCTGGTTTCCCAGTCAACTTGTCTGTTGAAGTTGCCCATAACAATGCACACTATGCCTTGAACAAGCTCACCCAGCAGCTGGTACAGTTCCCTGTCTTTCTCAACGGGTTGGGAAGGGGGTATGTAAAGCAGCATGGTCCTGTATCTGACAGGACCGATATCTAGATCAACGCCTAGAAGCTCGTGATCGGATATAATGTTGTAGTTCGTAGATTTGATTGTATCCTTGACATACAACATTACACCGCCACCCTCTCTGTCTGGCCTATCTTTGTGGAAGAGTTGGTAACCAGGAACCGTGAATTCGCCTTCAAAGTCTTGGTTTGAGGTTTTTAACCACGATTCTGTTATGGCTACCATTTCAGGTTCTTCCGTCGCTACGAGGCCACGGAGCTCAGGAAACTTGTTCCTGATGGACCTCGCATTGAACAGAAGAACTTTCAGGGAGTCTCCTAATGTAGGACCCCCTATACTCTTCCGTTTCCAGGCTTCTTGGTTGTCGCGGTGGCACCATTTTGACAACCTCCGAGAAGGTTGTTTAAGGGGTGACTCGGGCGTACTGGCATACGTCCGCCTTCCCAATGGGCCGGACACTCCTTTGGGTGCACTCTACGACATCCTGGATGAGGATGGCTAGGAAAGCCTTGCCCTTAAAGGAGAGGTGCACCCCATCCCTTTGGTAGAGGTCTTTTCTACCATAGAATACGGCGTAGGGGTCGAAAAAAGACACCCTTCGCCGTACAGAGGTCTGCAAGGCGCCGGTTTAGCGACATGTTCCTCACGTGGGCAGTCCGGCTTGGACCCCACCTCGGGAGCATCCCCACCACGACGCGTCTGCGGGTTTTCAATCCACAGTCGTTAACAGTGCCCATAACCCTCTTCATAATCTCGCCTGTAGGGCCTACCCTACCTCCTCTGAGGTAGAGGTCGTTGCCACTTACCATAAGGGCAACGACTGAAGTCTCAGAAATCTGAGACTTCTCGGCCTCAACTCTTATCTGATTATTTCCACAGCCTGGAAGGCAGCTCACCTTAACGCTTGTGCGGATGCGGGCCGCTAGCAGGGGCTGCAGGCCCCGTGCCTGGGAATCACCCACAAGGCTGACCCTGGCACATTTGCCTGCTAAGCTCGGATTCTTTATTTTCGGAGGCAAGCTCTCCGATTCCTCTCTCTTCTCCATCATGGTCTTTTCAGTCTTTTTTTCCTTTTTCTTCTTCTTCTTCTTCTTCTTCTTTTTCTTCTTCTTCTTCTTCTTCTTCTCTATCATCTTTTCCCCCTTGTCATCCTTTTCAAAAACTTCTACCTTTTGTTCTTCTATTTCTCTCTCTTCCTCTTTCTTCTTTCCCTTTTTCGTCTTTCTTTTCTTTTTATTTTTTCCTTTTGGCGTTTCTGCCACATTCGGGCCTGGCCTTTCTGTAGAGGTGGTGTTTGCGCCAGGACTCGAGAGCTCGTTTAACTTCTCTTCGATCCTGCGGATCTGGTGGGAGTGCTCCTCCTTGAGCCTCTCGATTTTCTTTTCGAGGTCTGTCGTCCTTCCCCTGTAGTAGGCCACTACTTCTTCCACTTCCTTCTTTAATATGCAGGTGGTTCATACACTGCCTGGGTGGCATTTCGCATAGCAGCCCTCCGGGAAGTCAACGCACCACTTGTCCTTCTTACATGTGGCACACGTAAATTTTAGCGCTGCTGGACCTTTCTTGCCTGCCATTTTGAAATCAATATATTTCTTAAGCTTGTGACCAATCAATATGTAAAAAAGGGGGTTTGGTGAGTTCTCCCCGCGTGAGTCGCTCCCGCCTATTGATCGGAGTCGTTTCGGAGTCTTCCAGAAGGCACGCTCCATGTGCTGCTGTTCGTCCGACCGATTTGTCAAGCCTCGGAGTGCCGTGGCTCCCAACCAAGCTGCACAGACTGTCCCCGAAGGGGCCATCGATTTGTCACTAGGTAAACAACAACGAAGCACGCCCCTTACTAAACTCCTACTAGTTACCTTCACAACGGCCAGGATCTCGGAGTAGCGTTCAATGGATATACCGCCACACCAAGGAACTTGAACCAAGGCTTTTTATTGGCCTGGCAACCAACATGGGAACAAAGGGCCGTCACCTCGGACCAATACTACCAGAAGCACCCGTCAACGGGCCCTGGGAAAGGTCAATAATTACGCGCCAGGAAAGGGGTTAACGGGGCACTACCCTCATCCCATTCATCGTACCCCAACGCCTAGGACACCTCTAGTCCTAGTCTCTCGCAACCAGTGAGCGTCGATTGGCGTTGTTTATAGAGTTTCCAAAGCCTTTCTTCTGACGTGTGAGGTAGCTGACAGGTCCTTATATGTAGATAGAGGGAAAAAAGAGATAGAGTGACATGATAGGAGTAGGCCTTTTTTTGTTTTTTTTCTTTTTGTATAAGTGGGAGATAGGATAAAAGTAAAAAAAAGAGAAGGATAGAGTAGAAAAAGGAAAGAGTAACACACTTAGTCTGGAACCTCTTTTCCGACCAAATCGACAAGGAAAGCCCTACCAGGGGTACCCAGAAGAGGTACCCCCGCCGACATAGCTCGAAAAGTCAAAGGTACATACAAGCTCTCTTCCCGCGACAAGGATGCGTCACCTCTCCCTCTACTTTCTTTAAGAGAGAGAGAGAGCGAGAGAGAGAGAGAGAGAGAGAGAGAGAGAGAGAGAGAGAGAGAGAGAGAGAGAGAGAAAAGAACAAAACGTCGCTCTCCACTATTATTAATTTCGTCTGACGGGAATCAGTTGTTTCTGTATTATTTCATATTCGGAAAAATCGGCATAAAAGTGATTACTTTTCCACTGCCCATTTTTGTTCCGGTGGGGAAACCAGGTTTTCCTTTTTCATTTGAGGCATTTCAGAAATCTTGGAGAAATCCCCTCATTCTAAGGGTCCCATCCATGGGTCGAGTGAGAGAAGAAAGGAATTAAAAAAAAAAAACGATTCAAAAAATGCTCACGGCGAAACTATTGAACAGATAAGTATAAAAACCTTTCTTTTCTCCCTCGTCCCATGGATGGGACCCTCAGAATGAGTGGATTTCTCCAAGATTTCTGAAATACCTCAAATGAGAAAGGAAAACCTGGTTTCTCCACCGGGACAAAAATCGGCAGTGGGAAAGTCATCACTTTTATGCCGATTTTTCCGACTATTACACAACCCCCTCCACCGCCATTACTACTACATCAGCACCCCTTCTATCACTACTACACCACCACCACTTCTACTACACAACTATTACAACCACTTCTACTACACCAGCACTATACTACACAACCACAACTACTACGACACCACCATCACTCCCCAAACATTACTACTACACCACCACTACTACTTATATTATACAAACACTATTACTAATACACCATCACTACCACCACTGTTGCTACCCCACCACTATTACTACTACTTCACCACTTCCACCACCACTACTACTACTACTACAACCCCCACTACCACCGTCAATACTACACCACCATAACTACTACCATCACTTTTACAACACTACTACTACACCGACACTACTAACTACATTAGTACCACCACCATCAATATTACCACTATTACTACCACACCACCACCATAACCACTACTATTACCACACCACCACCATCACCACTACTACTACACCACTACCACCATTATTACACCACCACCACCACCAATATTACACCACCACCATCACCACTACTACTACACCACTACCACCATTAATACACCACTGCAACCACCAGGAGCAGCAGCAGCAGCATTGTTTCTCTCTCTTTTTCTGTCTCTGTGGGACAGAAAGAAAGAGAGAGATCGAGGCAGAGAAAAGTCGAATGCAAGAAAGGAAATGGTTCCATTTTATGTTGATTTTTCAGCCGCTTCATAAATCTGCCCCCAAAAGTGTTTCCAAATAAACCAGTTTAATTCAACTAAATTTCTAGTTCCTAAGAAATATTTGTTGGCAAAAATAAACCGTAGGGAAAATAAATACCCTATTTTTCTATTTGGCTATATCCTATTTTTGATTTTTTACAATTTATTTAATTTGTTTCGCACCGTCTCCATCAAAGTTAACAAAGTCGTGTCAGAAAAGTGGCGAAATTAAATAAAAAATAATTAACTGAGTTAATTATAATTGGCATAAATTAATTACAATTAAACATTATTATGAAAATCTCGCAAACTTCTTTGACTTTATTATTATTACTACTATTTTGACACACCTGCGAGAGAGAAAGAGAGAGAGAGAGAGAGAGAGAGAGAGAGAGAGGAAGATAGGGG
The DNA here is from genome assembly GCA_963969495.1 of Ceratothoa steindachneri. Lineage (NCBI taxonomy): Eukaryota > Metazoa > Arthropoda > Malacostraca > Isopoda > Cymothoidae > Ceratothoa > Ceratothoa steindachneri. The sequence continues at coordinate 80,716,583 of OZ018317.1, read as the reverse complement.
GCTAGGGGGAGGGTTTTTAAAATTAAAGCTCAAACCACCGAGGGCATCTCCGGCAGAAAGGTGGTAAGGACAGATTTATAAGGAAAGGGATGAAGATGAAGGAAGTGAAAATGTGTGGAAGATATACAACCGCAGATCTCCTTGTAAACATTAAAGCCGGGACAGCACAATACTGCGGGTTTGGTGTGGGTTGGGAGGGGAAGCGTCGAGGTGCAAAGAGAGCACTTGTGCCCAAGCTACTCTTGTCACCCCTTTTGTATGGAGGAAAAGGGAGAGGTTCCTAGGAGCTGATGTGGCGATGCGACTGTTGTACCTACGCCCAACTGCATAAATGATTGAAACAAATAAAACAAACTCGTGTAACCAACGATGGAATTTAAACACTGTATTGAATCCAAACATTAATAATAAGGAGCGAGGGTGAACACATTTAAGTGTGAAAAAAAGAAGTTTGAGAATGAACATATTTAAGGGAGTTGAAGAAGCGCGACGTTGAACACATTTAAGGATGAGAAAAATAGGCACGATGGTAACAGAATTTAAGGGAAGTAAAAGAAGCGCGAGGGTGAACAAGTTTAAAGGTGAGAAAAATACCACTAGGGTGACCGCATTTAAGAGTTATAAATAAGAGCGTGGGGTGAACAAATTTAAGAGTGAGAAAAGAAGTGCGATTGTAAACACATTTAATGGCAAGAAAAGGAATTTGAGATGAACACATTTATGGGTCATAAAAGAAGTGCAGAGTAAACAAATTTAGAGGTCAGAAAAAGAAGTGCGAGGGTGAAAACATCTAAAGGTGAGAAAAGGAAGCGTGAAAGTGACAAATTTGAGGGTTCTAAAAAGCAGTACTAAGCTAAACAATGTTAAGAGTAATCAAAAAGCGTGATAGTGAAAAAATTAAGCGTGAGAACAATAATCACTAGAGTGAACACATTTGAGTGTGAGAAAACGCAGCTCGGAGGTGAAAACCTTTAAGGGTGATATAAAAGGCGTGATAGTGAAAATTTAAAGCCGAGGAAAAGAAACACTTGGGTAAACACATTTGAGTTTGATAAAAAGAACCGAGAGGGTTAAACACATTTAAGGATGATAAAATGAGCAGGGGGGTGAAACTTTTAAGGGAGATAAAACAAGCGCGAAAGTGAACACATTTAAGAGTGATAAAAAGAAGCATCAACATGAACACATTTAAGTGTGATCAAAATGAGTGCGAAAGAGGATACATTTAAGGATGACAAAAAGAAACATGAAAGTGAAGGTATTTAAGGCTGAAAAAAAAGCCCGTTGGTGAACGAATTTAAGAGTGATACAATAAGTGCGAGGGTTAACAAATTTAAGATTGATAAAAAGCGCATGGGGGGGGGGTGTCACAGTTAAAGGTGATAAATAGAATCGCGAGGTCAATATATTTAAAAGTGATAGAAATATGCGGTGTAAGCACATTTTAGTGTGATAAAAAGGACAGGGTAGACAGGTTTAAGGCTGAGAAAAAGAGGTGAGTGGGTGAACATCTTTAAGGGTGAGAAAAAGGTTAAGAAATTCAAGGGTGCTAAAGAAAAGCACGAGGATAAAAACAATTAAAAATGAGAAGAAGCGCAAGTGCAAACATTATTAGGGGTAAAAAAAGAAGCACCAGTGTGAAGGAATTTAATAGTGATAAAAAGCGCGATGTTAAACACAATAAGAATGACAAAAATAAGCTCGATGGTGAAAACATTTATTAGAGATAAAAAGAAGCGTGAGGATGATAAAAAGTAAGAGAGTGAGCACATTTAACGGTCATAAAAGAAACAAGAGGTGAACACATTTAAGTGTGAAAAAAAATTCGTGAAAGTAAACAGATTTAAATGTGAGGAAAAGAAGCTCAAAGGGTGTACTACACATCTAAAGTTATGAAAAAAGCGTGTAGGTGACAAATTTAAGGGTGATAAGAGAAGCAATCTGGTAAACACATTTAAAGGGGATAAAAGAAGCGTGAGGGAGAATAAATTTATGGGTTATAAAAAGGCTGTGGTGAACACATTTAAGGATGATAAAAGAATCACAAGATGAACACAATTAACACTGATAGAAAAGACCAGAGATCAAAAAATTTAAGAGTGATAAAAAGAGGCGCGAGTGTACACACATTTTAGGGTGAGAAAAGGAGGCGAGATGTGGAACACATTTAAGGGTCTTTACGAGAAGCAAGAAGGTGAAAACAATTAAAAGTTAGAAAAAGAAGCGCGAAGGTGAACATTTTTTTAGGGTGAAAAAGAAGGGAAGGGTGAAGACATTTAATGGAGATAAAAACGCGCGACGGTGAATACATTAGAAAAATAAGCACGAGGGTGAAAATATTTAAGCAGACACAAAGATCGCGTAGGTGAATAAATTTAAAAGTGACAAAATGCACCAGGCTGAACACATTTAAATGCAATTAAAAGAAATGCTGGGGTGAACACATTTAAGGGTGAGAACAGCAAGCGCAATGGATGAACACATTTAAGAAAGGAAAAGAAGGGCGAGGGTTGACATATCTAAAGGTGAGAAATAGATGCAGGACAGGGAAGACACTTAATGAGGATAAAAGAAAGCGAGGGCGAAGACATTTAATGGTGCTAAAAATAGCGTGAGCGCGAATGCATTTAAGTTTGAGAACAAGAAGCAGGAGGTTGAACATATTTAAAGGTGAAAATTAAATTGTGAAGGTTGGCACATTTAAGGGTGAGAAAAAGAAGAGGGGGTAGGAGCACATATAAGGGTGATAAAGAGAAAAACCATGGTAATCTCAATTAAACGTGAGAAGGAAAAGCACAAGGGTGAAAAAAAGTGCGAGGGTGATATAAAAACACAACGGTGAGAACATTTAGGGATGGAGAAAATAAGCGCGAGGGTAAAAACATTTATTGGAGAAAAAAAGCGGAAGGATGAGCAAATTTAAGCGTGATAAAAAAGCACAATAAAAAGACATTTAAGGGTGATGAATGGAAGCGCAGGGGGAACAATTTTTAAGGGTAACAGAAGATACGCAAAGGTAAACAGATTTAAATTTAGTTAAATGAGCACGGAGGTGAACATATTTCATGGTGATAAAAAGAAGTGCAAGTTTGGCTAAATTTAAGAGTGAGAAAAAGAAGCGCGAAGTTAAACACATTTCGAGTTGAGAAAAATAAGAGCGAGTGTGAACATATTTTAGGGTAATGAAAAGAAGCGCGTGGGTAAAAACATTTAACGGTGAGAAAATGAAGCGCGATGGTGAACGGTTTTAGGGATGAGAAAACTAAGCGCGTGGATGAACACATTTAATGTTGGGAAAACGAAGCACGAGCATGAAAACATTTAAGAGTGATACAGAAGAAAGGCCAGGGGGAACAGATTAAAAAGTGAGAAAATGAAGCGCGATTGTATAAAGCTAAAGAGTGAGAAAATGAAGCGCGAGGACGAACACATTTAAGGAAGAGAAAAATGCGAGAGGGGGAAGACATTAAAGGGTGATAAAAAAAGCGCGATGATAAAAGAATGTAATGAAAACAAAAGAAGGGTGATGTTGAACGTATTTAAAGATGAAAAAGGAAGCGCTAGGGTAAATACATTTGAGGCTGAAAAAAAATCGCCAGTGTAAACACATTTAAGAGAGAAAAACAAACGCGATTTTGAAAACATTTAATGTTAAGGAAAAAGAGCCTTTGTAAAAACATTCAAGAATCAAAGTATTAGCGCAAGTATGAGCAGATTTAAAGGTGAGCAAATGCCGACCGAGTGTATACACATTTAAGGGTGAGAAAAGGCCGACCGTGGGTGTGCACATTTAAAGGTGAATAAAAAAAAAAGCTTGATCGCGAACACATTTAATGGAGAGAAAAGGAAGTGCGAGGGAGAAGACATTTTAGGGTGATAAAAAATCGAGGAAGTGATAACTTTAAGGGCGATAAAAGGAACTGCTAGCGTGAAGATATTTAAGAGTGAAAAAAAGAAGACGAGGCTGAACACCTTTACTGGCGAGAAAATGTAGCACGAGAATGAACACATTTAAGGGTGAGAAAAAGAAGCGTGACGGTTAACACATATAAAGTTAAAAAAAGATAGTGTGTGAACACATTTAAGGGGTTATGTAAAGAAGGACGCTGTTGAACACATTTAAAGGTGGGAAAAACTTGCGTGAGTGTGAATACGTTTAATGGTGATAAAATAGCGCAAGGGTTAACAACTTTAAAAGTGACAAAAAGAAGCCTGAGAGTGAACATATTTAAGGGTGATAAAAAGAACCCGAGGCTGAACACATTTAAGGATGATAAAAAGATGCGCGAGGGTGAACACATTTAAGGGTAAAAACTAAGCGCGATGTCGAACATTTAATTAAAAAAAAAGCAGCAAGAGAGTAAAAACATTGAATGGTGATAAAATGAAGCACGAGGGCGAACACATCTTAGGGAGATTAAAAGAAGCGCGAAAGTGAACACATTTTGGGCTGGAAAAAAGAACCTCAAGAGGGAACACATTTAGGTTTAAGAAAAAGAAACATGAGGGTCAACACATTTAAGGGCGAAATAAAGTAGCGCTTGAGTGAACATATTTACGGTTGAGAAAAAAAGTGCCTTTGTGAAATATTTAAGGATCATAAATATAAAGGCAGAGGTGAACACATTTGAGGGCCAGGAAAAGATGCGCGCTGTTGTATAAATTTAACGGTAAAAAACGCAAGGGTGAACAAATTTAAGGGTAAATAAAATAAATTAGATCGCTAACACATTTAAGACTGAGAAAAGAAGCTCGAAGATGAACATATTTAAATACAAGGAAATGAATCTCGAGGTTGACTGCATTTTAGCGCGAGGAAAATCTCGACGGTGAACAACTTTAAGGATAAGAAAAAGTAACTCTAGGGTGAACATATTTAAGGGTTAGGTAAGAAGCCGATACTGAAAACATTTAGGGGTTAACACCTTTAAAGAGGGAAAGAGCAACGAGAGGTTGAATACATTTAAAGCCTAGGAAAAGAAGCAAGCGGATGAACGCTGTCGTGGTATTGCATGGACCAGGTGGTGATGTACATACGTATAGGTTTGTTACATACTTAAAAAAACCCTTGATTACGTTTTCTCTACTATAAGAGTGCTATATTTATTATTATTATTACGTTATATTAATATTTGAGGATTTCTAGTGCCATGCTTAGAGTTGCGAGGTTGAATTAAATACTTCTAAGAAAATAGATTTTTAATTAAAACATAAAACAGAGTGAAATAAACCAAAACAAACTACACAGCTATTAATTAAACGAGGATAAGTGAGACTTACGAGTACTAGATTAAACAAATGAATATAAAGTAATAGTTCACCCAAAGCTCACTATAATATTAGACGCTAATTGACCTACAAAATAAATAATGGAATTTTATTTACCTTTAAACAACCACACGAGAACTTGGTTGGAGACTGACATTGGCCTCAATATTTATGTAGACGCAAGAATGTTTTTTGCGGGCAGACGCGTGGACGTATTCACAGACCATCTAGATGTTTGTCTGGCGCGGGAATAGGATTAAAGAACTACAGGTGATTTCGGTGCGGGCGACGGAAAGCGTTAAGCACCTTGTCTTAGTCCGATGATTTCAACAACGGGACAGGGAAAGTATGCTTCTTCCAATCTTCTGGTTAATCTAGGAATGATTTGCACTGACGAGCGATGAGAAAACGAGTAAATCCTTTGACAAATGGGGAGTGTTTGAGGAAGTTCACGTTGGGGTATTCCTCAATGGCGAGGAATATCTCTGGGTTTTGTTGTAAACCAGGATAGGGGGTTTCTCTGACGAGAGATGGTTGAGCTTGATTCTCAATGCAAGATTAACTGAATTTCGGTGAGACCACCAGTAACTGGCTCAGCATGAGCTTCTTCTGTGTTTCTTTTGTAATCACAATTAAGTTTTAGAAAAAAGAAGAGCCAGTGTAAACAAATTTAAGGGTGTTAAAAAGCAGGATGGTGAACACATTTAAGGCTGAAAAATAGAAGTGCGAGGGTGAAGACATTTAAGGCTAAGAAAGAGATCCCTGAGAGTGAACACGTTTTAGGGTCATAAAAAAAGCGCGAGGGTGAACACATTTAAAGGACAGATAAAAGCGCATGGGTCAACATATTTAAGAATGAGAAAATAAGCGCTAAGGTGAACGAATTTAAGGGTGATAAAAGAAATAGGAGGGTGAACACATTTAAGCTGTGATAAATAAAAGCGCGAGCGTGAATACATTTAAGGGCGAGAAAAAGAAGTGCGAGGGTAAACAAATTTAAAGATGAGAAAAAGAAGCGCGATTGTGATCCAATTTCAGCGCGATAAAAGAAGTGTGAGGGTGAACATAGTTAATGGTAGTGACAAAAAGCTGGACAGTTAACATACATTTAATCGTGATAAACTAAGCTCGTGGGGTAACACCTTTAAGAGTTATAAAAAGAAGTTTGAGGGTGAACACATTTAGGGGTGATAAATTGAATCGCCAGTGAAAATATTTAAGGGTGAGGAACACGTCACTGGCGAATTATATTATTTGAAGCGGTGCCTTTCAAAACTCAAAATAACAAGTGCCTACAAAGACTAGGAACAAATCTGTACGCAGAAATTATCCTAATTTGTGCGAACTGGAATCCCCTTAGGGGGCTCTTCGTGGTACTGTTGTGGTTGTAGTGGGGCTATGGCAGATCTTGAAACGCAAGATCCGCCCGGGGGAGGAAATAAATGAGCTATTCTGGGCGTCGGTTTAGTTGGTTCATTTCCAGATGCGGAAATGACGGAAACAGGAAACCGATGAAGCGAAGACAAATAGATTAATGGGAAAGAGAAACACACATACACACACTGTGATGGAGAGCGTGTGTGTTACAAGGAACTTTATTTTTTTACTTAAATCAGGTGAGTGTAGCGAGCCTTGATCGATGGATAAGTTAGTGTGACTTGGAATTATACATATAACTCTGAGAGGCTGGTAATCAAACGCCAGCAGAAACTTGAACAGAGAAAGGGTAACTGAAGAGGGACGACCAAAGAGTGAAATTATGGAAGTCATGGAAATGGTGGGGGAATTCAAAGAATCGAGACGTCTTATTATCGACAAACTACACTGCATTTACACAAATGTGTGCAGTTTAAGAAATAAATTAACTGAATTTACTGTTTGGTTGCACAGAAAACCTTTACAGAATCGCTATAACTAAACGTTGGATGGAGATGGCAAATACGGATTTTATTCACGAATTAAGGATCGATTGGTGGTAAATTGTTCAATAGAGACTAAATGCGAGGTGAATTGGAGCGGATGCTGCTGTTCTACTGAAAGAAGAATTAAACTCACATAATGGTAGATGTGGATAGAAATGCGGGTGCTGAAGTGGTTGTTTCGGAGCATGAGTGTACCAACATTAAAATTAATATCCCAATATTTTCAGCTTAATTCAAGTATACATCGTGCGACATAAATTATATCGGCTCCACGATCCGAATCCTTCATTTGAGAGTTGAACAGAATGCTCTAAGGTCATGCAGAACAGGTCTCCTGCTGGCCAAACCCGATCACCCTACAATAAAACTCTGCTGAAACTTGTAATTCTCAGGTAAAATCCACCAATTCTTGTTATTTTACTATTAAAATAACCTTTACGACCTATGCATCCTTGAATCCCTATACATTTTGTAAGCTACACCCTGTCTCCCAGCGTCAATGATCCATTTTCATCTGTTCGGTTGATTGTTACTTGTTAAATGCTTTCCTCCTTTATCAAATCTTTTGTACTTAAAAGATTTAAAATGTCTGATTAAACAATATAGACAAATTGTATTGCCCTAAATTAGCTGCCTTTGTGTTATTTTCAAAACCTTGATAATGAATCTGGCCCTCGAAACGTTGGTGTATTAATAATTCTAGACTACTCCAAAAACCTCGAAAAGTGTAAGCCTGATATCTCTTTCTTAGAGAATTTCGAAACCTACGATGTCTTTCCTAAATTTCTCCGTTTCCAATTGTACAAGAAGTGTCAATACTCAGAGTTTTATAGAAAAAAAATAACAGGGTAAGCTTTTAAATGGATAGTTTAACTTTAAAATTTTAAAGTTATATATATATATATATATATATATATATATATATATATATATATATATATATATATATATATATATATATATATAATTAATCAATAATTATATGGAATGCATGATTGCTGGTGTAGCCTGTGTGTGTGTGTACTAATATTGAGGTTATATGACATTAAATATTTGTTTTCTCTTTCCAGTTAAAGGCCAAGAACAGCAAGAACAGCGACCTCCTGATTGAGGTCATCACCTACTGCAAGTCTCAATCGGCTTAGGAGGAGACCATCCAGATGTACCTGGCGTACTTTGGACAGGGGCTGCAAGGAGATCTGGAGGATGAGATGCTCAGTCAACCGGTATATTGCTATGTCCCACAAGGCAAGTACACCTGCCCATCATGCCAATGAGGGATACGCCACACCGCGTGAGCACTACTCCAGCCCCGCTCCACCACGACAGTACACCAACGTGTCCATCCTACGTCATGACTACACCTCCATCACCACCCCTCAGCCCGGTGAGTACACCACCAACTTTCCTGACATGACACCCAACACATGAAGGACGCTTGACTCGTTGTTGCCGGCCAGCCCCCTTCACCCCCTCGAGGATTATTAATGATTAAGTGTAATGTGTGTCAATAAATAATATAGTGTTTATGTATATATGTTTGATTTCACCCAATAGTTTAATAAAACTAAATAATAATGATTAACTTAATAAAAAAATCCTGGATCCGTAACATAGCGAAGGTAATAAGGGTGTGTAAAGTGAATTGTATATTTCTGTAAGGAATAATGATATTTGGCATGAATACTTGCCACGCACCTATATATAAAAAAATAATAATAATGGACTAAAGCCCTCCTGCCTGGGTGGGGTATGGGCTAAACATTTAAAACAGCTCAGTCTGTCCCTCCCATGACTGTTTACACATTACTCTTTATGTACTTTGACTCGTTATGGTATACAAAAGGTGAAACAAGTACTTTTGCTGCTTGGCTGAACTCACTAGCTACTGAAAGTTCCACCTTCCTCCCTCCACCCATCCCACCCTCCCTCCCTCCTCCCTACATTCCTTTCCCCTACCTACGCCACTAACCAGAGTCGCCAGATCGCAGAGACATCTCACGGCAAATTTATGTGCATTTCAGGGCCGATTTTTTATGTAAAATGGAATGATATATAAAGTACCCTACTGACAGTAGAAATTTGATTATTTTACTGCCATTCATTTATTTATACGGTCATACTTAAGGAATCTGCCAGTAAAAACGGCCATCTGGCTTCCTAGCCGCTGACAAGTTTCGAGTTCAAGACACCATACCTTCCTTTCTCCTTCTCAGGGCCAGCAAATAGGTGCCACGTTTATGGAACTAAATGGCGGTTTTTAGGGGTTTTAGAGGGTTTATGAAGGGTGAAGAGATGAAGAGATAGTTTAGTATAAATTGAAGGGTGGAGAGAAGGAGAAAACCTCTCTAAATCCCCTTTAAACCCCTATTTAGTTCCATAAACGTGGCAACTATGGGCCACTCACCCTCCCTCCCTCCTCACTGCGACTCGTGGCTGCTGATAGTCCCCCTGTAGGGCTCATTTTGTAAAATAGGTAGGCCTGTGGCACCCAAATTGCAGATTTAATAGGCCCAGCGAGGAACTCCACAAATGGATGCTCGGTGGATTTATCAAATTCTAAAAAATTGCTACGTGCGGAAATTAAGGAACTAATATGCCAAGTGTAATAAATAAAGAACCTAAGAGAATGATAAAAAGAAACAAAATATATGTCAAATTATACAAATAGAAGTGAAGCAAGAGTTTGTTAGAGTCGCGCGGAAACACACGAACATACACACGCACAGCAACCATAGGTCAGCAGCTAAACAAATACCAGTCTTGCCGTCACACAAACATAGGCGGGCTAAGAATAATTATCAGCAAACGGTCGCAACAGGCAAGCTGAACAAATACAGGCTTTAACCAGAACAAATTCACAAAGAACTGCAAGAGACAAGTGATTCCCTATAATTAAGATAAATCTTAGAAAAGGGCAATATTTAGGTACAACAAGTACACATAGATTACGAAACTCCGCCCAAGGGGTGGAAGTAACGAATAAATTAGATCACTTGGTCAACCCCACGGACAAGAGATCGAGATACAAACATTGATCAGTAATTATTCAGGCAGTCAATAGTTCGGCATTTATTTCATTTTATCATTAGTCTCCCTCCTCTTGTCCATCTGCTATGAAGTCCATCCTGAATGTTAAGGAGACCCGAAGAAGTAGGTCTTGTCACCGGTTATGGAGTGCCCCTCTCCCAAGGAGGTAGGCTCTGTGATTGGTAGCCACTAGAAGGACGGAGAAGAAGAGGCCTGGTCAGTTTGTCACCAAAAATGAAGAGCCCGCCACCTCAACCCTTGGTTGAGTCACCCTCTTTTACCATTCACGCCCCCCTTCCTAAACTGGTGACCCTCTTTTGGCTGGACAGTAAAGGTGACTAAGAAATAGACGCATCAAATCATCGATAAGCAGAACTTAAAGAAGCAGTAGTCGCCTACGAAAATACTGTTGAGCTTACTGTCAGCGTAAGAAGAAGAGGACCTGGCCTACCCTTTCGAACGAGCAGCTTTAGAAGGACGCATTTCTACGCACTTGACATCCGCAGGCCACACTGGAGCAAGATGAAGAGACACGCTCACGCCATACGTTCGGGTACAGTATTAAATAATTTATTAATAACAAACGTAGAGGGTGTTCCAGTGATAATCAATTTAACTGCCTAAATTGGTTTTTTAAAGAGGTGAGCAGTAATTGCCCGGCGATGTAGAAGGAATATCGGTTTTGCTAGACCGGACTAAAATGTACAGACCAGAAAATTAATTATGGAAAATTATGTATATATATATATATATATATATATATATATATATATATATATATATATATATATATATATATATATATATATATATATATATCAAAATACCAGTGGCGTGCGGGGATTTTTGAAGATGAGGAAGCAATTCATGTTTTGCAAAAATAAATATGCTAATTGAAGTAAATATGTTGTTCATTAAAAATAACTATAAAATTGTAAGCTACTCACCTTATTCAAATATTAATTTTTTAAAACTTTATTTAAATTTTAAAATAGCTTCTGTAAGTATGCGCAACCAGCTAGCCAAGATGTTCTATCATATTGGCCTACATTGTATTTGCGAGTGCAACACTGTTTTGGCGTAGGCCTAATTGTTTTAATAATAGGTGCCGTATGGCATATACGAGTATAGGCAAGCATAAATGTGAGAATAAAATTTATTCTGCTGTCATATTAATTGTTGTGGTGTAATTTCTTTTTCTTTTCTTCTTAAATAAGGCAAGCATTGCTTCATTTGCTTCCACTGACTGCACGCCACTGCAAAATACATAAGATATTAGTCACTAGCTTTTGGACAATATAGTATACGGGCGATGTAAACAGCTCAATTCTTGTTGCAACTTGTATGCAGGGTGTCAGTACGATGTGCGTGCCACTCGAGTGACAAGTCAGTCTGCTTCCAGTTTTCATGCAATATTGTAGTGTTCACTACCCTTCACTTGTAGCCCCTTTCACTGACGGATACCTCTTTTCAATCATAGTAAGTATCTCATAAATATTATATAATGAAAGCTGGTATTATTTCTTTAGAAAGTACATTTTTAATTACACTAATTTTGCATCTCTGACTAAAAAGTAAAAACTTAGAATGGTTTACTAAATTACCTATGTTTGACATTATTTTCAGATAGTGAGACAATGTCGAAATTGAAAACAAGAAGTCAATCATCACATATGAGTCTTCTAGTTGGTAACGGGCAGGCGCTTCCTGTATAAGAACTTCCAACGATGACCAAAACGTCCGAGACAGAAGAAACTATACTGACAAATAACTCGTAAATGACATGATATATCCGCTTCTGCATCAATGGAAAAAAGCTAATGTCATTTTCAAGCCATCTGTGATTAATCAGCATTACAACATTAAACTGAAACTTACTAAATTGTGGCACAAATCAATTAATACATCACTTAGAAAAGGAAATTTGGCAAAGAAAAACGAATTCCTTCAAACACTTGACACTCATTTTGATATCCTACACTGCAAGTGCACAATTCAAATGTGTTCTAAAGATAGTTGTTCTACTACAGGTAAAAAGGGAAACCATTCCCACATTGATTCTATCTATCCTCGTCAGAAAAAGTTTTCATTCTAGAGTTGGCCTTCATAAGTGCTCAGAGGACGAAGAAAGCAATAAAGCTAGCATGCAGATTGGTCCAATTGACTTTGCAGAAAAACAATCCGACTGCCGCAGCTAAAAGAGTAAAAGAAATCGGAGAAAGGGAACAGAGAAATAAAACTAGAATGGATGAAATCACTCAGTGAGAAGAAGAACTTCGCGAAGAAATAGACCAGTTCTATGTTAGTTCTTCTAGAGAAAAAGACGCAACATCGGGTGATAGTAGTTATGAAGATCTCGCTGAACCTTCACCAAAAAGAATTAAGTATAGCACAAAGGATATTTCAAACATTGCTTTAGCTAGTATTCGCCATCATACTGGACTTCGAGAAGCTTCGGAAATTGCTACGGCTGCTTGGATCGATGCAGGGCTTATCAACTAAGAGGATGCATCGTTGGTGATCGACCACAATAAACTTAGAAAAGCACAAGAAAAACTCATTAAGGAAATATCCTATCAGCAAGAGAATGAACTGAAAGAAGGAGGGCTCTCATGCTTGTTGTTCGATAGAAGAATAGACGAAACAAAAGTTATGCTTGAAGTAGGAGGAGCTCCGAGGAAGTTTCCTAGTCTCATTAAGGAGGAACACTACTCCGTTTGCTCCGAGCCTGATGGCCGATTTCTATTTCATTTCGTGCCAGAAGCTAAGGTTGACGAGAGAAAACATGCAGAAATCATTGCTCATCATATATTGCGCTGGCTTAAAGAGAGAGGACTTGATAATGGCAGTCAATACAGGATGGAAGGAAGGTGCGATGACACATTTGGAGAAGAAACTTGGAAAAAGACTTTTTTGGATTGTATGTGATCTAGATACTGGTGAGCTACCCCTGCGTCATCTCATTCAGGAAGTTGATGGCCCCTCAAAGAGCAACAACAAGTGGTCAGGTCCTCTTGGCAACATGCTTGATGGAGCAACTCAGCTTGAAATTATTAAGAATTTTGCAAAAGTTGACTGTGGGCATCCACTTCCTTGTTGATCGACGAAATCGTTAAAGGTTTAAGCACTGATCAGTCCTACGCGTACTGTATTGCCCAAGCGATAAGACCAGGGGAATTACCACAGTGATTGGCCATTTTGGAGATTGGACCCATAAGTCACAGTCATTGGTTGACAATAGCACTTTGTTTCTGCAGAATTTGGATATCCAAACACAGATTCAAGGGAAAAGTGCTGAATATATATATATATATATATATATATATATATATATATATATATATATATATATATAGTTTAACGAGAAAGGTGATGATAAGGAAGATCCTATTTATTTTCCTTTAATTAATTTTATTCTTTTTTAATTTATAGCATGTCGATACCTGAAGATGAGTGAACATTCTCAAAACGTAGTAAAATAAAGGAAAATGAAACGGATTTTCCTTATCCTCAACTTTCTCCTTAAAAAGTTGGGCTCTACAATGACAACCTGTTTGACTCTCTCTCTCTCTCTCTCTCTCTAACCTCTCTCCCTCTCTCTCTCTCTCTCTCTCTCTCTCTCTCTATATATATATATATATATATATATATATATAGAGAGAGAGAGAGAGAGAGAGAGAGAGTGCGTGAAGCGTTTTCTTAGTGGCGTTATAGAGCTTAAATCAGGTTTTATGTAAGAAAAGTATTCATGCAAATATATATTCGGCGTTGTGGACAGCTGTGAAATGGCAGTTGCAGAGCGGCCAGCAGTTTCTCATTGGCAAAACTTCGGACAGCGAAAAACTTTAAGGAATGCCAGGAATGACATTTCCAAAGGCGAATGTTAATGGGTCGCTCGAACAAGCGGACTCTTTCCCATTAACCTTTTTCTTGCGCATTTGCAGCTAACTCTCATTTTGAGATATTTTATGCACTATTTTAAGACACTTACGAGCCTGAAGAAGCGATGGAAAGGCCAAATTTTCAAAGTTGGAGACGGCACACGATTGGAGACAAACATAAACACAAATAAACAGGAGGAAAGAAAAAAGAAAAACAGCCAACGCTATAAACAATATTCACGCGAGTATAAACGATTTTCTTCTTTCAGTATAAAAATGCATTTTCACATCCATTTAAGGAGTTTGTATAACGAAAGGCAAGAAGGAAGAGGAAGCAAAATAGAGAAGACCTTTTAAAATAGTTTGCCAAATGGGGCAAAAATGGGTCTCCCCTACACCGGAAGTAAGCATAGCATCGATGTAATAAAAAACAGAAACTGTTGCTACTCTGTTATGACGCTATTCACAGCGAGATGGACGCATAAATTTCTTGTAGTCTCTTGGCTCCCGACGTCTTTCATTCTCTACTGGCGATGTAAGTTTTTGATGCTAATCATAATGCTATTCTCACGGCACATTCAAAAACTATCTTCGTGTTCATGTTTCATTTCCTTAACTCAGACTCATTTCTCTGACACGATTCTTGACAGATTTACCTTCAAGAAGGAGTTAGCTGTATGCCCGTCAACCCGAAGGGAATGTCAGAGGACTTGGGGGAGTTTGTGTCCCCTACCGGGGTTAACAGCCTCAGTTTCCCCCCTAAGTTTCAACGCCTGCAAGATCCTTTTTAGCTTAACCACTTTCTGACAGATCTCTCCTTACAAACTTTCTGCTTGATGCGACCTCGTTGCTATTGCGCCTTAAATTCGAGAAACCAAGGTATGCTCGTCAGCCGCCGTCCATATGGACGTTTCAAATGATCTCTTTAGTTCATCGTCCTCTTTAGGGGGGGCGGGGGTCCTATCACTCCGTTTGGGTTCTCGCGTCAACTGGCGACAGATTCGCTAAAATATGAAAATGATCGATAAATCGATAAAGTTTAAGTATGACAAGGTTAAAAATATCCAACCTTGTCAACCCTAGAAAGGTAATTTTAAACCTTCGAGAATAAGTGTGTAGAGAGAACACAAGGAGTCATGAGTATTAAGTGGAACTTCCTAAATGGAAAAAGAGAGCGAGTTATAGATAAAGAATACTACAAAGATAGACAAAATTATATAGAGTGTTACAGAGAGTGAGGTCATTTGTTATGCATGAACAATAGGTTTGTTTCTATTTCCTGTCGGCAAGAATATGTAGCAATTCATGATTTGCTGCGTTCTGCTTCTAGGTAAACAAGAATATCTTCTCGTCTCCAATATAATGTTTGAAACTGCCATGTGTATTTCTTTTCACTCTAAATACTTTTCATCCTTCATCTTCACTAAGTTTTTTCTTTTCCTTTTGTATCTCGTTTATCATTCCGCAAGTAAGCTAGTTTCTCATCAGTAGGATTACGAGGAATTTTATACCAATCAACCACTTAAAATACTCTACTTATATCCTCTTGTTGCCTTGGGTAGATGGGTGCTTTGCAGGCCAAAATACCGCATGGCAACATAGTATCAAGGAGATCCTCTTCACCATGGCAGAGAAGGATCGCTTCAAAATCTTCATATTTGATTTCTTGTGTGGAGGCCTCTCTAGACCAATATAGCAGCCAGTGGGCGTCCAACATCGAAGTGTTCTTAGTGTCACACTCTTTGCCCTCAGCATCAATTGCATCACAGCGGAACTGCCGGAACAATTTCTCGCTTCGCTCTACGTATAAGAACTTTCGATCTCTTTTATTCTAGCCCAGATGCAAACTAAGAAGCGTCGATTCCAATAGGCATTGATCCGCATCTCTCGCTATGGTGGGCGCACAGACTTTGGTTTTATTTGGCAAAAGCTATGGTAGGGCACCTTTGCTGCGATCCACGAGTCCGCACCTAACCGGATTTGTTCCTAAACAGAGTTTGCGAAGATGTGGTAGATTCGCACCGTTTCTTTGGTCTTTTTTTCGACCGGCACTTCACTTGGGAGGCCCATTTTCTGATGCCTAGGTACCCTCGCACACGTTCATCACTTCTGCACATTGGATACCAATAAGTTACCCGCTTTGTTATTATCTCCTTCCTCTGTTCTTTCGAAGCTAGACTACGTATAGGAGTTTTAAGCATCGACAGCCGAGCCTGAATTGTGGAAGGTGGAAATGATCCACCACACCAAACTCCGTTTGGCGATCAGTGACTTCCGCACTTTCCCTAATGAGATCCTCCTAAATGATACCGGTGTGATGCCGCTGGTTTTGGCGCGTATAAATGCATTATAAGCATATACGTGCGGGTGCGGCGTCTCCCGCAGTCCCCAACATCTCTCATTACATCCTTGGCCGCTCGCGATAGTACGAATGTCGCCGAGTGACGTCAATCATACCCTAATCTTTTCGTGTTAGGTCTAGAAAACATTTTCGGTAGCTCAACGTAGCTCTCCGGCCGGTAGCAATTCTAGTTTTGCCTATGACGTCAACTTGGAGGGTACCACCTTTGACTATTTGTCGCAACGCCTCTGCTATCAAATCTTCTAAACCGACGGGAGCATTGCATTTTACCCTTTTGGGGAACACTTTGTGTTTTGGGAGCCGTGCCAGTGTACTCCGATTGCTCCAATTCCGAATATGTAATCGGCTTATACGCCATATACCATTTGTATGAAGTGTGCGGGGCTCTACGAGGCACTGAGTGTATTTTGACACAAAAGTTGGTTGCAATACAATGCTCAGTATGGGAGAAAACGCGTCGTGCCCGGTTCGGAGACCAGATCGTGAATTTTAGCGAACCACAAAGCACCCTGAGTTCTATCGGAATATTGTAATCTACGCATCTCCTGGTTTGCGGGTTCCGTACGCTATAGTTGCCACAAGACTGGCGGATATCGATCTTTTTTTCTCCTAGGTTCTCGGACATGTATGGATTGCAGAAAATGAACGAGCCGATGAGTGCGCTAATGAGTCTGCGAGGAATGGGCGACCAGACCAGTATTTTTATCTTTTCCACACTGACTACATAGCAGGAATCAAGTCAGCTTAACAGGCTGAATGGCAAAGAGGTTGTGAGACGCCCGACGTTTGTTTAGAGTTGCACGCTATCGCGTCGCGACTGTTACCTTGAACTTACCCTTTAATGCCTCAGCGGCTTCACGTAGCTTTCTGTCGTTTTCGAATTGGGAAATCTCGCGAGACTACCGTTATTTGATGAAGCACTTCTCTGCATCTCAAAGCGAAGACTACCTGGTCTCCCAGAATTTCTGAACGTTCTTTTTGAGTGGCCCCTTCTAGGGGATGTTTCGCACATTACCTGTCTCGGTACAGGAAAGACTTCTTCATTTTTTTTTAGTGCATGGTCGGGCACTTGGAAGAGGTGGGCCTCTCTCTGATGCTGAAGCCTGCTTCTTTCGTTTGTTTTTTCTCAGCCGTTTTTTGTGGGTTTGTTCTGTTTGTTTTTCTTAGTACTTTTCGCTTTCTTCCTTTGGTATAGCCTAATGATTAGGCTAGCTTTAGTATGGCGAATTATGCCTATGCATCTAGTCGCCATAATAGACTAATTAAAAAAAATCATATCAATTCATGAAAGCGACCTAAGCTTAAAATTTCTTTTACTGTAAACGAAACCAGGGAGTCCATAAAAGTCAGAAAATCGTTGATAAATTGGGAACAAGACATGTCTGGCAGAATTTCTATGCTCTCTCCTATAATAATTTTATTCAAGGTCTAAGAATGCCCAAATGCCCTAGCCTCAAAATCTCAAAATCAGCTCTGTGAAGACTCCCTTAATGTTTAAGAACATGTGAATTAAGTTTCCCCTTTCTGGTAACTCCTATCTGAGGAGAAAGGAAAAATGGCTGGAATCAAGAATATTGTCATTTTGTTATCTGATCACCACACAAAGCCTCGCCGTATATTCTCAAAGCCTTTACTAAGCCTCAAGAAATTTGTTTGGAAGGCTTAAACAAATTCAAGGTAAGGAGTTTGATAAGGTTAGTTACATTTGTTTATTGTAATTTAATAGGTTAATTAGACCGTTCGAAAGGATAGTCCCTTTACTCCTCACATAAGCGCATAGCGCATGTGAAAATTAAAAGTTACATTTCAAATGTTTGATTATTATATTTGAGGATTTAATAAAGTCTAAACCAGTATGTCTGAAAAGATTGAAATGCAAAAGAAATGATTTTTTTTGCCAACCGAGCAAATACTAACCTTCGTCTGGGCATTTTTACGCGGGGAATTTATTTAGAAGCTCATGATGTTTCTAAGCAATGGGGAGTGGAATCGATAACAAGATTTTGAATCTTGATATGACAGATTTTAATTCTCAAACAAGTTAAGTGATGATTTTTGCCTAACGAAAAGGGAATAACGAAGTTATAATTAGAAAAGTTTGATTTAAAAATTCTCTCCTTCCTGAGTAGACCATATTGATTTAAAAATAGCGTCGTCCTGTTTTGACTCATCTTCAAGAAAATCTTTCTCATTAAGGATGCGATTTTAAAATTTACAATTAAAAGTTTAAACGAATAAGTTGCAAATGAATTTTAAATAATTTAATTGGCTAAACATACAGGTGGTTGATATAAGGATGAATCACCATCCACCCAACTCTTCAGGTCTGGGAGTCTTGAATTTTTTTACCTACGAACTTCTTGGTCACCCTTAACCTATACCTTATTATTTAAATGTATGGAGATCAGTAGACTCCACAACAACACTAGAAAAACCATTCCACATCACGGTTGCAGCCACAATAAAACTCCTGGAAAACTAATTAGTACTATACCTGATACTAGAAAATTTCACACTATTAGCAGTGGCTGCCTGTCTTGTATTACGAACAAAAATAGCTAGATCATGTAAGGACTAGTTCAATGGATGTTTATCACTAGTACATTTTATGCAACAAGTATAGAGAACTCACTTTACGCCTATGTCACAGGTCAACATTAATACTTGGTAAAATAAACTTGACCGATGACATAACTCTATCCAGGAGCTTAAGATGAGAGTCTGTACCTGATGACCACACAGGAGAGCAGTACTCTAAACAAGAAAGAAGGAAGGAATTAAAACAGTTGTGATAGTTTCGTCTCCAAACATTCTAATACATCTCCGCAAGATACCAAATATCTGGGAAACGGAGGAGGCAATATTACCTATGTTCCTCTCAAAAGTCAATTTCTTGTCAAAAGTAACGCCCTAAACCTTAAAATAGTCACTGGTATTTAATACTGTTACATCAATACTGTTACATCAGGATGCATAGGTAAAAGTGTTCTGGACCGACTAACTATCATATTCTGAGTTTTAGAAGGGTTAAGCTTCATGCCTCAAGGCTTATACCACTCATAGATACGTGCTGGATCTTTATTCATGGAATCTGCAACTGCATTCCTATTGATAATTGAAAGTATTGTTGAAAGAGGCACAAAAACTCAATATATATTTTGCTGCAATGTATATTTACTGCTAACTGCGATCCGTCTTAATGGAACACCCTTTATAAATAATAAATAGCAAGGGGCCAAGAACGCTACCATGAGGGATACCTGAGATTACATTTCTAACACTAATATACTGGCCATCAACACAGACCCTCTGGGATCTGCTACTCAAGAATTCACTTAAAATATTAAGAAACCAGGCAATGGCTTCGCCACTTCCACCTACGGGGGGAGCTTGCGCTTCGCTACTAAGATTAAAATTTAAAATCTATAAAAAAGCCACCATGGTTAAATTTTTATAAATTTTCTGAACTTCGCCAATTATATCACGTTGCTAAAGTATAGTTATAGAAGAAGATATATAAAAATAAATTTTCCAAACTTCACCATTTGTAATTCTTTGGGTTTTAAAAATTCACAAAATTTCGATACTTATATTTATTTCTGATCTTCATCATTTTGCTTTTTAATATTATAAAAGAATTATTAGAAATAACTTTGATAAAAAACATAAGTCATAATTAAACTAAGATGCAATTATTATTCAAATACTCAAAAAAATCCCCTTCTTAAATTATAGAGTTAGTGATGATGATGATGATGATGAAGAGCCACCAATCTCTGCTAATTTTAACTTGTAGATGAGTGCTCTATGATTCACAAGATCAAAGGCTGCACTGAAATCTAAACCTACCATGCGTGCCTCTGCACCTTCATCAATAGCACTTTGCACAGCTGTAGAGATTGAGAGGGATGCATCACAAGTTCCAAGCCACTTATGAAACCCAAACTGTAATGTTGGTAGCAGATTATTATCTTCAGCAAACCTACAAAGGCGCTTAAGAGCAGTTTCTCAAATACTTTAAAAAAGACCCGGGTAGTTGATATTGGCCTGTATTCTAAAGGAGATGAGGATGGAGTTAGTCCTTTAGGTAATTCTACAATATTTCCCATCCTCCAAACTGAAGGAAAACCTTTTAAAGAAAATGGGGAATATCCCATTAGGGCCAATAACACCATGACTGTCGAGATCTGAAGGCCATTGAATACAACTTAGGTTCTGGAAAGCATGACTGAGGCAACAGCAGCGACTTACCACACTGCTTACTATTAAAGAGGCCAGCCAAAAGTTCAGCCTTTACTTTAGGGCAGTAGATGGCACTTTCGCAGCATTTAGGAGTGGTCTAGCAGCCAACAAATTCTTATCAAATTTATTTGTTCAATCAGGAAACACAAATTCTTGCATGTTTGCTTGATGGCTCAAACTCCAGATAATTCTTTTCAAGTTTGTTTGTTTCTTTAAACTTGAACTTTCTTTTAAAAACACAAATACTGTTTAAGTTTGTTTGTTTTTTAAAATTTGAGGAACAAATTGTTTCAAGTTTGTTTCAATTCAAACCACAATTTTTTAAAGTTGTTTGTTTCAACTCGAAACACAAATACTTTTGTTTGTTTTTTGTTCAAGCTAGATATATTCTTTTCATGTATGTTTGTTTGTTCAAACTCGAACCACTTATTCTTTGAAATTTGTTTGCTTGTTTAAACTTAGCACATATACCTTTCCTCATGTTTGATAAAACTTAAAACAATCCTGTTTTTTTGTGCCAACTCGAAACACAGATTATTTTGTTGTTTTTTTTATATTCGAAACACAATTACAAGATTTTTTTATCAATGGAACGATTCTTTTCAAAGCAGACAAGATTGTTTGTTTGTTAGTACACGAAATAAAATATAGTTCCACTTTGTTAGTTTTTCAAACTCAGAGTATAAATTGTTTTCAAATTTGTTTAAACTCGAAAACACGTTGTTTTCACGTTTATTTAAATCGAAACAGAAAGGTTTTACGTTTGTTCTTTCAAACTCAAAAGACCATTCAGGTTTGTTTCTTTTTAAAACTCAAAGCACAAACTTATCAACCTTTTTGTTTATTCAAACTATACCACATATTTTGTTGAGCTTATTTCTTTAAACTCGAAACACAAATTCTTTTCAAGTTTGTTTGCACAAACTCGAAACAAGTTGTTTTTAATTTTGTTACTAGGAAAATTAGAAAAACTGTTTTCAAGTTTGTTAGTTTATTCAAAATTTGTTTTTTTTTTTTAAACTCAAAGTATATTCTTTTCATCTTTGATTGTTTGTTCAAACTTGAAACCCTATTTTGTTAAGTTTGTTTCGAAAAACTCAAAGCACAAATTATTTTCAAGTTTGTTCAAATTCTAAACTAATTATTTAAAAGTTGTTTATTTGTTCAACTCGAAGTGAAAAATTGTTCTAGCCCGAAACACAAATTGTTTTTTTTAGTTTGTGTTTGTTTAAATTCTAAACATAAATTTTGTTTGGGTTTGTTCGTTTGTTCAGACACGAAACTTTTTAGGTATGTATATATGTTGTTTCTATAAATTCGAAACATTGTTTTTAGTTTATTTATTTGAACTCGAACAAAATGCTGTATGCAAACTTTAAACAAGATTTTTCAAGTTTGTTTGCTTTTCAAAATAGACCCAGAATGTTTTAAATTTATTTGTTTTTTCAAACACGAAACATATCGTTTTCGAGTTTCTTTGTTTGTTTAAACTCGAAACACAAATTAGTTTCCAACTTTTATTTATTCTACCTCGAAAAACAAATTGTTTTAAAGTTTGTTTGTTTATATTCGTAAGATTATTTTCTAGATTGTTTGTTATAATTCGAAACATTATTTTTAAGGTTGTTTAAGCAAACTCGAAAAGGAGATTTTTTTCAGTTTTTTTTTTCCAAACTCGAAATACCAACTAGTAATGACGTTTTTTAAGGTGCTAAGTTTAAAATAAATAAACAGGTAAGTAATAAATTTATTTTTAATCAAAGTTTGTTCCATGTGATTGAATGTCCTTTTGCTAACGTATTAAAATGTCATTCTTGCCTTAATTGTAGATGTTTTCACTCCTCGAGACAAGAAATTAATGGTGTTTTTCTAACGGTGCAATATACTCGTATATGACAAACCAACCAGATAAACCAAGTTGTACCAAGTTTAATGTAAAATTTTCGGGAGTTCATAAATTAAGCACAAACTGTGTTGTCCAGCTCTCAAATCTGGTTATTTTTAATTTAGTAGCCCTTAAAGCAATATTAATACAAAGGAATTTCGCATAATTGATCTTTATGTGGGCAAACATGGAAAAAAAGCTAGTAAAACTGCATAAAATATCAACGAAGAATTTGGCTAAGGATCTCTTCCTGTCCGTACAGTACAAATTTGGTTTCAGAGGTTTCGAAGAGGAGATGAGAGTCTTCCAGATATTCAACGTCCATGTCGGAATTGATCCTTTGAAGATGAGACACAGAGGGAGCAGTCATGGCAAACCCTCGTACATCAGTACGTAAGCTCGTTGGAACAATGGTAGCAAGAAAATCATGCAGTATGAACTGACAGATGACCAACAAAATCATCAACCAGATTTGTTAAACTTTTGCTAAGAAACCGGAATGATCCATTTATTGAACGGAAATTTTATGATGAAAAATGGATTCTTTATAATAACACGAAAAGGTCTGCATAATGGCTTGACCAAAAAGAGCAACCGAAATATATCCCATGGCCCGGGTTCCATCAAAGTGCATAGTGACAGTATGGTGGACTGCATTTGAGATTATCCACTATAACTTTTTGAATCAGGGAGAATCAATGACAACAATGAAACACTGTCAAGAATTAGAGCTAATGCATAAAAAGCTTTCCGAAAAAGAGCCAGCTTTAGTCTATCACACAAGTCTTATTTTAATTCAAGGCAATGATTGTCCAAATTATAATTGGTTTCTAGTTTGAGCAAAAATAACTATTTTTTAACTTTATTCAAACTCGAGACACCTATTCATATTTTGTTTGAGTTAACAAACCATTCCTTTCAAAACACAAATTTTGTTCAAGTTTGTTTGTTCATTCATACAAAAAACAAAAATACTGTTCAAGTTTGTTTGTTCCTTCAAATTAGGTGTTTAAATTTTTTTAAAATTTATGGCAAAGGCAACGCTTTAGAAATTTCACGACCTGGGAATTGAGGTCCTACTTTATCCATCTTATTAGCTCTTGCAGGTTTTCATATTTATAAACAACATCTGAAAGCCTTTCTAAAGAATAAACCGTTTTTAACACAAGCAAGTGCATAAGAAGCTTTTACGACCTTTCTTGACTCGAGGGGTGAAAACTTCTACAGTAAAGGCCTAAATTACATTGCAATATGTTGGCAAATGTGTATTCAATCCCACGGAACCGACTTTGATTATAAATAAGTCTATTATTTACTTTGTTTACTTTAAACCTTGCACTTTAAAAAACGACGTTACTTTCTGGGAAAACTAATCCAAAATCATTTTAAGTTTGTTTGTTATTTCAAACTCAAAGCCCTAAATTATTTTCAATTTATTGTTTGTCCAAACTAAAAGAAGATATTCTTTTCAATTTGTTTAATCAAACTTAAAACATTTTTTTCAAGTGAATTTGTTTAAACTGGAAACAGATTCTTATCATGTGTGTTTGTTCGTTTCCTCAAAGTAGAGACAAATTATAATTGGTTTGTAGTTTGAGCAAAAATAACTATTATTTTTTAACTTTATTCAAACTCGAGACACCTATTCATATTTTGTTTGAGTGAACAAACCATTCCTTTCAAAAAACAAATTTTGTTCAAGTTTGTTTGTTCGTTCATACAAAAAACAAAAATACTGTTCAAGTTTGTTTGTTCGTTCAAATTAGGTGTTTAAATTGTTTTTAAATTTGTTTAAGCTCGACAAAATTTCATGTTTGTGTTTTTGTTTGCTAAAAATCGACAAAGAATCGCTTTATGTTTGGTTGTTCAAAGTCAAAAGAACTTTCAAGTTTTTTTTTGTTTTTTTAACTCGAAACACGTTCTTTTCAAGTTTGTTACTTTGTTTAAGTTAAAAATAAATTCGTTTCAGTTTTCATGGTGGTTCAATCACGAACCAAATTGGTTTCAGATTTGCTTTTTTGTTATTTCTTTTAAAAATTGTAACACAATTCTCTTCAATTTTATTTGTTTGTTTACAGCCTAAACGAATTATGTTCTCGTCTGTTTGTTCAAATTCGAAACAAATATTTTTCAAGTTTGTTTGTTAAAACTCGAAACAAATTGTTTTCAAGTTTGTTTGTTTGTTCAAACTCGAAAGAACGTGTTTTTTTTTAATCTTGCTTGTTTTTCAAAATAAAAACAAAATCATATTTGTATTTATTTAAACTGCGAAAGCATTTTTTACAAATTTATTTGTTCGTTCAAACACGATGCTCATTCTTTTCGACTTTTTCTGATCAAACTCGAAATACAATTCTGTTCAAGTTGGTTTATTTTCCCAAACTCGAAAAAAATATCAATGTTGTTTATTCCTCAAACTCGAAACACAAATTATTTTCAAGTTTGCTTCGCCAAACTCAAAACACAATTTCTTTTCAAGTTTGTTCGTTTGAACAAACACGAAGTACATAGTTTTAAAGTTTTCTTCTTTTGTTCAAACACTATTCATATTATTTTCAAGTTTCCTTGTTCGTTCAAACTCGAAACACATATAGTATTCAATTTTGTTTTGTTTTTTTTTGTTGTACCTAGAAACACGAAGTGTTTTCCAGTTTGTTTGTTCTTATTTGAAGCATTATTTCGAAATTTGTTAAAATTGGAAAACTTCTTTTATTTGTGCAGAGTCGTGATGCAGATTCCTTGCATTTTTTGAAACTAGAAAAACAAATTCATCTTAGTTTTGTTTGTTAGTTGAAACTCAAAGTGCACGTTATTTTCATTTTTTTGTTTTTTCAAACTCAAATAAATTTTTCTTTTTAATTTCTTTGATCAAACTTGAAACATTCTTTTCAACTTTGTTTGTGCAAACTCAAAACACAGATTATTTTACGGTTTTTGGGTTTGTTTGTTTTTTAAACTGGGTACACATTCTGTTCAAGTTTATTTGTTCAAACTGGAAAGGTCAATTCTTTTCGTTTGTTTGTTTGTTCATACTCGAGACCAATTCATTTCAATTTAGTTCAAACTCAAGAAAACTTTCCAAGTTTCTTTGTTTGGTCGAACGAACGATTCTTTTCAAAACACAAATTATTTTCCAGCTTGTTTGTTTGTTCATACACAAAACAAATACTTTTCAAGTTTGTTTGTTCATACACAAAACAAAATACTTTCAAATTTGTTTATTTCTTCAAACTAGATGCATAAATTGTTTCAAAATTTGTGAAAAACTAAAAAAACAACGTCTTTTCATGTGTTTTTGTTTGTTCAAAATTGATACAGAATCGTTTCATATTTTATTCATTCAAGGTATAAAGACCTTTCAAGTTTATTTGTTTATAAATCTCGAAATACATTCTTTTTAACTTTGTTTGTTTGTTCAATCTTATAACACATTTGTTCTTTAGTTTCTTTTTTCAAACTCGTAACATTTTTAGCCCTAATTTTACTTTTGATTCTTTATACTTTAAGCACCCTTTTCTCTGAGGTAAAATGGAACTCATCATTGTAGCTCATTACGTTGAGCTCCAATGATGATCTTGAACGCTTAATCGGTGGTGATGAACATTTAAACATCGAAGTTAGTTCATACAACAACACAATTCTTTTTTCTGATGGAGAAGTAACTGAACAGGATAGAGCTTTGTAATTTCACTCGCAAGAGCATCCTTAATACCAAAGAGAAAATCATTCTCGCGCAGAAATTATACCCTTAAGAGAAAACAAGTACGGAAATTTTCTCGTAAATTTATACCAGTTGACCGTGGAGGGACCAGCAGAAGGTGCGCTTGGTAGATATGGGTTCGGGAGGGTGATTGTCGTGTAAATATAAATTTTGAAATTACTGAAGCTACTGTGATATGATCTATTTGCACATTCCTATCAGTCTGTGGAAAGAATTGAATATGGATCCTTCAATCTCATAATTTCTAATTTTAGGATTCCAGTAGACATGCAATAATGGTATCTAATGTTCGATTTTTTCGCTATAGAATCTATAGATGCCATATAAATTTTAAATGATGCGCCTTTGTTTCCTCAGTTCTCGTGAAAAAAAGGAAGGAGAATGTTCCTTCCCAAAACTTCGGGCTTGTATCAATAATAAAGAAGCTCGAGTAATCTTTTGTAAATTGACATTCCTTGATAGAGGCCGGATTAAGACCATGCTAGCCCTAATGCACACTTTAAAAAGGGGCCTGAGAATACGTATACAAAATATTTACTCACATACCACACTAACACCACCTGCTTTCACATTTAAACGTTTATTTGTAATATTTAAAAACAAATAAATACTCTATTCAATGAAAAAGTACAGTTTTACTCCTATAAAGGCGTATACAGTCGTGCTATCAGAGCTGGTGGATCAGACTTCCTCTGTATCAGATTCCTTACTTGTATGAAAAGCTGTGGTCCAAACCGCTGCGGTCCAAAACGTCGGCTCGCACCTGTTTTCTAATGTGTGTGTGTGAATGTTTGTGTGTTAGCTTGATAATACAGCGATTTCATTTCCTAGCGGTTTTGCATTCTTTAAAAGTATACATTTTGCTTTGCATTGATACATTAATTATTGACTAGCAGGTTAGCATTATTTACAAGTATACAGTTTGTTTTGCATTAGCTAATTATTAACAAATGGCATATTATTTTTAGTGTTTAGTTTGTGTGCCCATTTCAAGATTTCATAGGGACGACGGGGTGCTCAATTTGTGAGGCTCCTTGTTGGCTCTACTCCACCTTGTAATTGGGCACTACAAGGACTCCATCTAAGAAAGTGGAGCTGTACAAATGTTATTCTTTAACTTTAATACACTCTTTTGGGAAGGAATAGGTATTTTGTCATTAAAATAATTGTTACGATTTTTTACAAGGCTTAAATATTTGCTTTAATATTTTCTTAGAATTTGAAGAAGTCTTTTGCACCTTGTAGGTAATTTCTATAACGTAACATATGGTGTATTCTTCAGTCAGCAGGCGAAAGTCCATTAATTTTACATAGGCATATGCAAAAAAATATTGAGGTGCGCTAAACGTCTGCCTCCTTTTATTATAAATATGCCGTGGCAACGAAATGGAAATGTAAATTTAAAAATTTCAGATCAACCTAGTTTTATACCATGCACCTGGTCTTTTTAAAATAAAAGAATGACGGATCTTTAGCAAACGATACCCGTCTCCCTGATCGCATATAAACGTTTGTCTCTTTTTTTTATTCTTTCTGGTGCCTGGAGAGGTTTTTGTTCCATTATCCTTGTCGTTGCTGTTCATTGATCCATCTCCTTCCTCTTGACACGGAGTATCAAAGGTCTTTCTCCCATGTCTCGCCTGAATCCTTGAATCTCGCTGATCTTTCAGTGCATTTCCATTATATGAGGTTGGGAGTTTCGCCGGTTTCAATCTGTCCACTGGGACAGTATCTTGGTTGTCATTAGGGGATTCCAGCTTTTAAAATTTGTCTTTGCGCTCAACCATCGGGAAACACTAAAAAAAAAGCAAAACCTAATTACTCATTAAACATAGTTCCTTTACAAAAGGAAAATCAAAATGGTCCAAATTTGTTTTCAAAGTGTCTGTTGACTCAGCATTTCTACAAGCTGCTGACAAAAATTCCAAACATTAACGACCGCGTTGGACCAAAATCACTTGTAAACACTAGTTCAGCAGTGGGGTTTGTACAGTCTTAAGTTATGACCTCTCTTAAAATTATTACTCAAATTAAATAAATGCTCTTACTACTGGTATAAAATCATTTGAACATTAATTAATTACACTTTATTATCAAATAACCCGTACATAAATTACATCAAAACTTTGAGCACTGTTGCAAATGCAAATTCATCCTTTAGTTTTTTTGGTGTCAATTTTATGCAGTAAATCCCTTTCAATGGACAAGTGTTACCATTCCAGATTGGTGCTGGTCCATCGCTGATCGTTTCATGTCTTTAATTCATTTTAGATGAGAAAAAGAACGTTCTCCTGAGCAATTCGTAGCCATTAATGATAAGTAAATTCGCAGAGCTAATTCCCTGTTTGGAAAAGCAGAAGAGAAATTGTAAACAATTTTTGTGCACTTCCAATTGATGCTATTTTATTGCTATCCCGTATCTCGTCTTCATACCAGCATATTAATTGCTGAAATTCAGTAGCAAAATGTAAACACAGGTAATTCGAATAAACAACCACAATTCTTATAATAACAGCATCGATATTTTCATCAGACATAGACATATACTGAGTCAAAACGCCAAACTTCTGTAGCATTGTAGAATAGGTCTCAATACGTTTCTGCAGTACCTTCTTGAATTAATAGATGATGACATAAAAGGTGTTAACTTTAAACTTTTCCTGGCTAAATATCCCTTACAGAACATTTGTAGCATCCCCATCATTAACATTCTTCTACGTTTGGCACTCGCCGACGTTCAGATTTGTATGTGCTGCAGCCACTGCGTTTACTTGTCTTTTGTTCATAATAGTCAAAATTCTCTTCGCATTAATTTAAGAATTAATTCAAGCTCTTCAGCAAACCAATAGCGGGTGTTAATTCGCTGGTCAAGCCTTACAGCAATTTACTACAGCAGTTGGTCTGCTCCAGCATATTTTGATGTAACTGCTCACCAACACGCCCATCATCAACATTGTGCTGTCATAATATCAGAACAGACTTGATGTGCTTTGAACTAGTTTCTTGTACTTTTAGGTACTGAGCCATATTCATCCAATCTGTAAATCCTTACCCAGAAAGCTGTACACTGTCAGGCGAACAAAGGATGGAATCTGCCGTGGTATGACATTACATTACATCAATACCATATTATACCTATGGGGAAGGGACCAATAACTTAAAGGCGAACCGACAAAGGGACGGAACACCAAGAGTTTAGATGGGCGGAATAGTGAGATAAGAGTGCAACGAGGTCAGGTAAAATATTTGCAATGGCAAAGCTCGAGGGTATTTAAAGAGGCATATACAAAAATATAATTTTATTTACATAAAAATAATGAAAGAATTGATGGGCAAAATTACATCAGAGAATTACTGGGCAAAATTACATCAGAGAATTAATGGGCAAAATTACATCGGTAAATGAGGAGGGGAATTGCAGAGTTATGTATCAGACTATGAAATTAAAAATTAATTTATTACCGGAGGAGACTACTCAAATGGGGAGGATTAACTCAAATGGGTTACTGAAGGTGGAGAGGGGTTGGCTTAAGGAGGATTCCGGGTCAGACGTCGGGGTAAGGATTCACGGATGTCTTCTGCACGTGAGGCGAGGGCGCTTAGAGCTTCTAGGCGGGAAGGTAAAGTGATGACGGTTCTCCAAAAAGGACGGGCGGTAACTTACGGTTCAGGGGAGAGTATTTGGGCCACCAGAAAACGAGGGGCGAAGGAGGAGGGCTTCAACAGGAGTTGATGAGTGAGGTCGGAAAAATCACTCGGTAGCGATCGTTAAATGGAATTACCTCACTGGCTGGGGCTAATTCTGACACACAAATAGTTCAGCCGTCACTTTGCGTCGTCGGTGAGAGAGCTTGCGTGATCTGCCTGAGTTAAGCTAGCTAAGCTGGGGGACTTTTAGTCCGGTAGGGTCACCCATGCCAGTAAGGTAGCTGTAGTAGGATCCAGACTAATGGTTGTCAAACTTCTCTACCACTTCTTTGATGCGTCTCCTTGCATCCCCCTACCAACCTTTTTGATTCTGTTAGTACTAAGTTTCACCAACTTTCTTCAACTGTCATAAAATCAAACAACTTATTACACATAAGTTGTTTATTAATAAGGGCCTCACCAGCTCCCTTATGCTACGTGAGAAGAGAGGCTTTGGAACCTCTTTAAATAACGCCTTGGAGCACTCATAGGTTACAAGAGACTGAGATTGAAGGGATCTCAGGCGTTTGAAGTAAGATTAATGGAGAAATGCTAGGTACCCCTTAGAAGCTTTCTCCTAAGGTGTAATTGCCTGACCAGCTCCCTGTGACCGCTACTTGGTGTATAAAGGCTCAACTGATCTTTGGTGAGAGAGCTTTTGTGCCTTGCTGGTTGCCAGATCAGCTAAATATCTCGGATGAAGTCGTGGGCACTTAGCTTTACTATTTGCCTCAAGTCTGGCCGTTTTTAGTTAATTAGTAGGGCTTAGTAGGAAGACAGTTACACCTCAAGCACCCCTGTCGAAAAATCAGAGAACCAGTTCACTAGGGCTCTCGTGCTGCTCAGTTGGGAGCTGCGGCACGATTGGGGACGTCCGACCCAGGGAAGACCTTAAGGTTGGTGTGCTTGGTCAAAGGGTTTCTTTTCGCCGAACGACCAAAAACCTCCTGGAAATAGGCGGATGTGATTAGTGCGAGAGAAAATCACCACAAAAAAACCCTTTTTCAATGCATATGGTCCGAGATTTTTGTAAGATGGCGAAGAAGAATGGTCCTCTGTTTCGAAAGCTAACCTGCAAAATATGCAAAGTCTACAGATGGAGTGAAGACTTCAGGGGCAGGAGTTGCAAGGAGCTCACAGATGCCGTCAGTGTCTGTGACTTCTGCGAACTCGAGAAGCGCCTGGGCGAGAGCATCGCTCAACTGAGAGAGGAGAACTCCCTCCTTAAAAGGGAAGTTCAACTCTTAAAAAAGGAGAGATGCAGATGCTCAGGCGAGAAGGCTCCCGACGTCCAACAGCCGATTTCTTCTGCTGAAGGGCTTTCTCAACGAGCCAAAAAGAAGAAAAGAAAGAAGAAAGAAGAAAAAGTAGAAATAGAACTACAGAACTACAGAATCTAGGACCAGCAAAGACCCTAAGGTCCGCTCGAGGCTAGTCCGCTACACTAAATCCAAAACTACGATACACCCTTATCTACGAGTGTATCTCTAACATGCTATTTTATTTTTTTATTTATTTATTTTTTAATACTATCTACTGTACACACTTATCTACATGTGTACATTATCGTGCAATTTTAACTAATCAAACTAGGGGTCGGGGGAGATAGAAAGTTTTTCTTCTCATCTTCCGCAGCCACTCGACTGCTAGTGGTGAAAAGCTAATTTAGGGATAGAGACTACTTATAGGATAGGCGGAAAAGAAATGGGACATCTAAGCTACACATGCAGAGAATCGCCGGCATCATTTTTAGTCATCATAATTTCATATCCTTAAACCTCCGCTCCAAACTCTCTCTCTGCAAGGACGTTTAAATTCACAGTGCTCAACTACGTTATATTTAAACTATTCAAATGCACGTCGAGACGATTTTTGAACATATTAACCGAAGTGCTATCTACTACGTGGGTGGGCAGCCGATTCCAATTTTGAGTAACTTTAAATGTAAAATAGTTTTGGGCTATACTAGTGTTAAAACGCTTGTTCACTAATTTTAACCCGTGCTGACGAGTATTTCCCCTATGATCCAGTTCGAACAGATTGCGAAAGTCCACGTTTGAGAAACCCTTTAGTATTTTAAATACTTCTATTAGCTGGCCACGTAATCTTCTGCTTTCTAGCGATGGCAAATCTAAAGCCCTGAGCCTTTCCTCGTATGATCAATTCCTCAGCTCTGGAATTAATTTCGTAGCCCTACGCTGCACTCTTTCTAATTGCGCGATATCTTTCATTAAATATGGAGCCCAAAATTGAACAGCGTATTCGAGAAGTGGCCGCACAAGGGATTTATATAAAGGTAAAATTACATCCTTAGATTTGAAGGTGAAATTACGCGCGATATAACCCAAAACGCGATTTGCTTTTTTACACGCATCCGCGCATTGCTTCGAGAATTTAAAATCGTCTGAGACAAATACTCCCAAGTCTTTTTCTAATTTAACCGCGTCGAGGACTTGGCCTTTCATGGTATATTCTACTCTTAAATTATGGCAACCCAAGTGCATTACCTTGCATTTGCTTAAATTAAATTCCATTTGCCACTTGTCCGCCCAATTGGCAATCGAGTTTAGGTCCCCCTGCAATTTATCGACATCCGATCTTACATAGGCACGATTATCCAGCTTCGTGTCGTCCGCAAATTTCGAAATCCGACTAAGTATGCCTTTATCTAAATCGTTAATATAAATTAAAAACAATAAAGGGCCTAAAACAGAGCCCTGCGGTACCCCACTACTAACGCTGGCCCAATCTGAACATTCCCCATTTATTACTACCCGCTGCGAGCGATCTTTCAGCCAATTTCTAATCCAGTTTAAAATCTTACCAGTCACCCCAATCGCTTTAACTTTCATTAATAACCTTTGGTGGGGGACGGTGTCGAACGCCTTTTTAAAGTCTAAATATATTACGTCTACAGCTTTGCTTTCATCGTACACGCAAATCATTTTGTGGAAGAATTCGAGCAAGTTAGTCAAGCACGATCTCGCACGCCTAAATCCATGCTGGGTATCGTTAATCAGCTTATTTGCCTCGAGGTGGCTCACTATTCTATCTTTAATTACAGATTCTAAAAGCTTCCCAACTACCGAAGTTAGACTAATAGGCCGAAAATTCGTTGCTTCAAATCTATTCCCCTTCTTAAATATAGGTGTAACGTTTGCTCGCTTGAAATCCAACGGAACTACGCCATCCTCTAATGAGCGATTGAAAATTTCACGCAATGGCTTAACGAGTTCATTTTGAAGCTCCTTTAAATGAATTGGATATACCCCATCGGGGCCCGGAGATTTCGACTTTTTCATTAGCTTAATAAATTTAAGAATTTCCTCGTCCTTTATACTTACATCGGATATGCATTTATCAGCACTACGAACTTCCCCAATTAACGATTCCAATTCGGAAGAATCTTCCACAGTAAACACGCTCGTAAAATGCTCATTTAAAATTTTAGACATTTCTGTCGGAAGTTCAGTCAAACGACCATCCTTATCTTTGATCGGCCCTATCGATCCTTTTACGGGTTTCCTATTATTTACGTACCCATAAAACCGTTTCGGTTCATTCTTTGAATCCTTAGCGAGGTTTATTTCATACTTCCTCTTCGCATCTCTGACCGCACGTTTAACTTCCCTACGAGAATCTATGTAATTTTGCCGACTTATAACTGACCCATTGTTTTTATGAATTTTAAATTTTCTATTTCGGTCCCGGATTAAGCGTAGTATTAACGGACTAAGCCACGGAGCTCTCACCGACTTCCCGCTCTTACGCACATACTTAACCAAATCAGAATTCACACGAAGCAGCGTACATCGAAGTTCTGCGTACATCTCTCCTACCGACCTGTTCTCGAATCGTATTCCCCAGTCTATATCCTTAATCCTTTCGCGAAAAATATCGAAATCACAGCTACCAAAACGAGGGATGAGCTGCGAGCTCATTCTAACTTCTACGCAGGTGTTTAGATCGAATCTAATCGCATTATGGTCGCTGGAAGCTAAATGTTCACCCACACGTACGTTTTCTAACAATGACTCATCGGTTGCCATGATTAAATCAAGAATATTGCTATCACGAGTAGGCTCTTCCACTTTTTGTACGAGAAAATTCTCCAACATAAAGTTTAATAGCCTCTCACCCGGTTTATCAGAAGTAAGGTTGCTAAAGTTAACATTAGGTAAATTAAAATCGCCGCAGACTAATGTGGTCCCTTTTCTAATCCAAGACGTAAGCGTATCGAAGAGTGCAGCATCTTCTCTTTCCAATTGGCAAGGCGGACGATATAGCACGACTAAGTTAATTTTATTTATAGCATCTAAACTTAGCTGGACTAATAAAGCATCACTTCGCATATCATCCTTAGACGAGTCCATCGTTATGGCGTTTAGATCCTCTTTTATATACATTAATACGCCCCCTCCTCTACCGGTTTGTCTATTTCTGTAATGAGTTTTGTACCCCGCTATATCGAACTCGCAAACACTGATCCCCGTATGATTGTCTAACCATGTTTCACTTAGGAATACGAGGTCGAAATTACCCTCTAGAATAACGGCTTTTATTTCGGCAATTTTATTTTTTAAGCTACGAACATTCGCATATATGCATCTCAGTTTGCGCTTTACGTTAACTCTTCTATAACACTCAGATCCGTTCCGTTTCCCTGCACCCCGTCGATAGTGCCCTCTTCACGCGTGGGCCGGCCCGGCGCATCGGCATCACGTGGCCGCGCAACTCTCCTACCTAAAATGCTACGTACGGACTCGTCTAAGATCCTACCCAGCCGACTATTACCCACATCGCTTAGGTGAATTCCGTCCTTTTGGAAAAGTGACGGATGGTCCTGGAATGAATCCCATAAGTTAAAAAAGCTAACACCAGTTTCTCGACACAACCGCTTAAGACATTCGTTAGTATAGATCGCTCTAGATTGGAGGCGCAACGTGGATTTAAGTCGGGGGAGAACACCAATAATTCTCACGTTGGTTGCTTTGGATTTCGCCGTATCTATCATGGTTCTGGCACGATAAACTATATCTTCCGGGGTGCTGTCATACCTATGGACGTCGTTGCCCCCTACCATCGTGATGATCGTTCGTTCACCACGCGTATCTTCCAATTTCTCGATCTCGGCGGCCACGTTGTTAATGCAGCCACCGGGATAGCAAAAGCGCTTACGCTTAGAAGGGTTACGCGCAGCAAACTCCTGATCCTGCCTTCTAATTAAGGAGTCCCCCATTAAAACGGTTTCCTCTTCCCCCTCGATAGGAGTTAGCAACGCGAAAGGGTTCGAACAGGGTAAAACGAAGTTCTGGTCCCTCGTTGGTCTAGCCCCATTTCTAACACGTCGAAATTGCGATTCCTGAGGCCTAAACGAGTTTAAAATTCGTTGTTGCTCGTCAACAATTACCTGATGATTCGAATTTGCAGGCCGCCTATCTCTATTACTATCTTCCCTCCTGCGCATGTCGTGAATAGTAGAGTCTAGTTTGGAATTTAAGTCATCGACTTTACGGTTAGTCGAGATCACATCCCTCGCAACGGTATTTAATTCCAGTTTGATCTCGCTGATCGCACTTGACAACTTGCGTTCAAACGCTTCGTTCAACATACAAAATCGACATATTCTAATTTGCTCAAGGTTCGAGGGAACGTAAATTTCCTTATTAAATGAAGCAGCGCACCTTGAGCATTCGATCTTTATAACGGGCATTGTCGGTTTTTTTTTTTTTTTTAATTCGGAACTAATTTAGAAAATAAGCTGCACAAGCTAATATACTGAAATTGAAAGATCGAACTTTATAATACGGCGACGAATATTGAATAGGCGATATATATAAAAGTATTCAGTAGCAGAGGCACGATAAATTCTGAGCAGAGTGAAATTAGCGGGAGCACAGAGCGAGAACGTCTTTTCAGTAGAGAGTCGGTGGGACGAATGAAGAGAAAGTAGAAAGAGAAGAAGAGAAAGTAGAAAGAGAAGAAAAGAAAGTGGAAACAGAGGACGAAAAAGTAGAAGCAGAAGAAGAGAAACGGGAACAAAAGAAGAGATAACAAAGGAAGACAAGAATAAGAATAAGAGGAAGAATAAGAAGAAGAAGAAGAAAAATTTAAGAGATACAAGAGGAAAGCGGCAAGTCGCCTCCGAAAGGAAAGACTAAGTCGTATGCAGACTGCAAAAAAATGTGAAAGAGTCACCCTTATTGATGATTCTCAAGCACGGGGTCTGAAGCCCCTGCTAGTGGCCCGCCTTCGCACAAGCGTTAAGGTGAGCTGCCTCCCAGGCTGTGGAAATAAGCAGGTAAGAGCTGAGGCCGAGAAGTCTCAGATTTCAGAGACTTCAGTCGTTGCCCTTATGGTAAGTGGCAACGACCTCTACCTCATAGGAGGTAGGGTAGGCCCTACAGGTGAGATTATGAGGACAGTTATGGGCGCTGTCGACGACTGTGGATTGAAAACCCGAAGACGCGTCGTGGTGGGGATGCTCCCGAGGTGGGGTCCAAGCCGGACTGCCCACTTGAGGAATATATCGCTAAACAGGCACCTTGCAGACCTCTGTACGGCGGAGGGTGTCTTTTTTGTCGACCACTACGCCGTGTTCTATGGTAGAAAAGACCTCTACCAAAGGGACGGGGTGCACCTCTCCTTTAAGGGCAAGGTTTTCCTAGCCAACCTCATCCAGGATGTCGTGGAGCGCACCCAAAGGAGTGTCCGGCCCATTGGGAAGGCGGACGTACGCCAGTACGCCCGAGTCACTCCCCAAACAACCTTCTCGGAGGTTGTCAAAAAAGGTGCCACCGCGACAAACAAGAAGCCGGGAAACGAAAGAGTATAGGGGGTCCTACATTAGGGGACTCCCTGAAAGTTCTTTTGTTCAATGCGAGGTCCATCAGGAACAAGTTTCCTGAGCTCCGTGGCCTCGTAGCGACGGAAGAACCCGAAATGGTAGCCATAACAGAATCGTGGATAAAAACCTCAAACCGAGACTTTGAAGGCGAATTCACGGTTCCTGGCTACCAACTCTTCCACAAAGATAGGCCAGACAGAGAGGGGGGTGGTGTAATGTTGTATGTCAAGGATACAATCAAATCTACGAACTCCAACGTTATATCCGACCACAAGCTCCTAGGCGTTGACCTAGATATCGGTCCTGTCAGATACAGGACCCTGCTGCTTTACAGACCCCCTTCCCAACCCGATGAGAAGGACAGGGAACTGTACCAGCTGTTGGGTGAGCTGGTTCAAGGCAGAATGTGCATCGTTATGGGCGATTTCAACAGCTAAGTTGACTGGGAAACCAGAGTAGCCTGTGGTGAGAGCGCGCTACTCTTGGAGTTCGCCAACAACGAGTTCCTCACTGAATGGGTCAGAGAACCGACGAGAGGAGACAATATCCTCGACTTGGTCTTCACCTCTGAGGATGATATCGTTGAGGATCTCTCTGTAGGCGAAGAGCTCGGTGGCAGTGATCACCAGCTAGTTAGATTTAGCGTCAAGATCCCGAAGGTAAAGTCTGTTGCCAGTCAATCAAGAAACTTGACTTGAGAAGAGCAGACTTTGCAAGCCTTCGTGCTGGACTGACTGACGTTAGGCTAGAAGTGTGCGATGCTGTTGAAGAGTCGTGGAATAGTTTCAAAACCACATTCATGAGTCTTCAATCGCGTTTCATTTCTCTGAAATGCTCCCGTCAGTCTTCTGTTCAACCAAATTGGTTTAATCGAGAAATCGGCCAACTACTTAGGGAGAAGAGAACTGTGTACCGGCAATCGAAGATCTCGGGGGACCTTGACGAATACCGGAGGCTAGCCAGGAGAGTGAAGTCCAGCATAAGGAAGGCTAAGCGGTCTGAGGAACTTCAAGTGGCGGGACTCTGTAAAGAGAATCCCAAGGAGTTCTTTGGATATGTAAACAGCCGTAAACCAATCCGTCGAACGATTGGCCCTTTAAGGAATGAGGAGGGGACATTGAATCATTCAGATACAAAAAATGCTAACCTCCTCAACGACTACTCCTTTTCAGTGTTTACTAAAGAGTGTAGTCCCATCCCCCAGCCGACGGATTCCTACTCGGGAGAAAAGCTGGAGGATATAGACTTCACCGAAGGAGAAATCAAAAAGAATCTCACTGACCTAATGACGAATAAGTCACCTGGCCCGGATGGGTTTCTACCTAAAGTGTTGAAAGAAGTGCGCGATTAAGTGTCACGACACCTGAGCGCAATCTTCAACATGTCAATCCGGACCAAATGCGTTCCTAGAGACTGGCGTGAGGCGGAGGTGACTCCTATCTTCAAGAAAGGAGACCGTAACCAACCGTCGAACTACCGACCTATCAGTCTGACTTCAATAGTCGGTAAACTCATGGAAAGCATGATGGTAGACAAAATGACGTCGTATTTAGAGTCAACCCTGCTACTGAGGAGTTCCCAGCACGGCTTCCGAAGTCAACGGTCATGCCTGACGAACCTTGTGGAATTCTTCCACTTCGTTTTCAGTGAGCACAATCGGGACAAGGCGGTGGATGTAGTCTACCTAGACTTTCAGAAAGCCTTTGATAAGGTACCACACCACCGCCTTCTCCGGAAAGCGTGAGCGCTGGGCATAGACGGAAAAGTAGCATGCTGGATAGAGAACTGGCTAAGTGGCAGACAGCAATGGATGGTGCTGAATGCACAGGCTTCTGAGTGGGTGCCCGTTACTAGCGGGGTGCCTTAAGGTTCTGTCCTGGGACCACTACTATTCATTATCTACGTCAACGACACGGACGGTGACATGGTTGCCAAGATTTCCAAATTTGCCAACGATACCAAGCTTGGTATGAACGTTGCAAAGGATGGAAATACTGCCCGCCTGCAGGAAGATCTTGGGAAGATTGGGGAGTGGTCGGACACGTGGCAAATGCTTTTTAACGTGAACAAATGCAAAGTGATGCATATCGGCTAAAGAAACCCACAATCTCAGTATATCCTTAAGGGCACTGCTATTGAATCCACCGACAATGAGAAGGACTTGGGTGTAACTATCACTAGTGACCTCAAGTTCTCGAAATAGTGCATTGAGGCGGAGAAACAGGCCCAAAGGATGCTAGGCTATATTAAGCGCCAGTTTAGTTATCGGAACCAGGAGATTGGACTGTGCCTGTACAACTCCCTCGTCCGACCGCACCTTGAGTATGCCGTACAATTTTGGAGTCCTTCATTGCGAAAGGACATCGCGAGATTGGAACGCGTATAAGCCAGGGCAACTAAGCTGATTCCCTCTATCCGACATAAAAGTTATGAGGATAGACTAAGGGA
This sequence comes from Ceratothoa steindachneri, assembly GCA_963969495.1. Lineage (NCBI taxonomy): Eukaryota > Metazoa > Arthropoda > Malacostraca > Isopoda > Cymothoidae > Ceratothoa > Ceratothoa steindachneri. The sequence goes on along the minus strand of OZ018317.1, from coordinate 80,677,290 downwards.
ATTAGATCTGTTCTCACTATAAAACCCGTAGGCTGCGTGGTCAGCTCATCGGAGTTTTCAAAATACTTCGAGGGTGCGACAATGTTGACTACCGGGATATTTTCACACTGAGTGAGAACAGAACGCGCAATCATGGCTTCAAACTTGAACTGAAGCGTTACAACCGCAATCTGTGTGGAAATTTTTTCACCTACAGTATCTGCGGTAAGTGGAACGCACTTCAAGTGGAAGTTGTCAACAGTGAATCTGTTGACCAGTTCGAGTCAAAACAGCTCGTTCAAAACATAATCTTCAAGGAAACACTTTTATTCATGCCCTCATCACTGACAAAAAATGCCCAAAACAATGAGCTCACCGAAATGATAAAAGGTTATTTTCCTTACGATCTCCTTTTCGAGGAAACCTAGAATTATATCAGTTCCATTCCTGAAGAAAGATACTTTAACTATAAGAAGATAAACAATGAGGAAAAGTCATACTTTTTCAGTAATTTTTATCGAAGTTGCAAGAAGAGGACTACAACATTCGTACAAAGTGATTTACATATTGCATTCAAGATGTTACTATTCTTCGTTTATGTTTTGAGTAGTTTAGGTGTTCTTTTATCGGCAAATTTGATTTTGATCCTATGCAGTATTGCATTGAAATAGCTCCGTTGTGTTACTAGATCTATAAAATCGATAGCAATTATCGATAGGAAGAGATCAATTTGTTTTATAAGGCTTAAGGGTTTGAAGAACACGTGAGAGGAATCCGATATTTCATGCAAAATAATGGTGGTAAGTGAAGTCTGTCCGTTGCTAGGATTGTGTTTAAACTGATGGGTATTCACCAATAGGAGGAGAAACCATATTTCTCTTTCACGGTTGCTACTAGTATGGGTGTCAGAAACATGACTGTACTTTCAAACAAGATGTTTCCAAAAGTGGACGTAGATCATTGGACCGCTACTACCCCAGACAATAAAGAATGAGTGAATTCTCGGTAGCTAGTATGAATTTATGACTCTGGGAGTGTGAATTTGAAACCATGATGAAAACCATTGTAGGACGACGCGAGCTAGATGATAGAATCTCCACTGATGTAGATAATTGTGCATTGGACATGAAGAGTGAACTTTTCGGTGGAAGATGTAACCCATTTATATTATATTACCCTCCGTCAGAGTGCGTGAAAATTCATCACGTCGACTTTTGCTCCTTATATTCTTACTGCATGAAAAACAATCCATATCCCGCAGGGAAACCTCGTCATAGCGTATCTGTGCGAGAACTTCAGTCTATTCAAGCGTTCCATGACGGCTTGAACAAGGCATATTTCGGTATCGCTAATTAGATGTTCTCCCTCCTAATTATTTGTATATTCCAGTTCTTCCTCGATCCATAAGTTATAAATTTAATGCCACAGTCTGCGCCATATGCACCCAGCAAAATTCCCGTGAATGAGAGCATTCAGAACCCAGGAATACGGTGGCATGATAGAAGTGAGAGAAAAAAAGGGTTTTCAGAAAGACTTTTAGAAAAAATTAGTCGAAGTTTCGTGGAATTATCGAACCATACATTTTGGTTTCGAAGGGAGATTACAACCCATATAAGAATTTAGTTAAGATAGCCATGATCTTTGTCAATTATTTTCACCTTTTTACATGTATCATTTGTTAAATTTATATTATTATGTCTGTTTAATATCAAAAAATAAAGATGCTATAAAACGAGTAGTGTCTCTCCCATAATGGGTAAAATATTAATTTATGTATATCTACTGCCAACTTTTTAGTTTGTCTACAAATTATTATTTGTAGTCTCTTGAATTTGCGAGAAGAAAAATTCTTTCATCTATGGTGTGATGTGTGTGATTTGTCTTGGGATTATCAGCTCAGTTTGGTTATACCATGGAATTCTATCTGACTCCAATTGAAAGTTCAATATGACAGCTGGTTATTCACTATAGGCTGAGCTAACGGTAAACGATTATTACATGGCGGAGGTAAGGAAAGGAAAAAAATGGCGGATTGGAGGTTTATTCTTGCTCTTATAGCCGCCTTTTGTTTTCTGGCAAGTGAAATCGCTGAGTTACTTGTTTATAATATGTTCATGTCCTTGGATATGGCTATCGGTGTTAACAGCTTCAATATCCTTGTATTCTCTCTCTGTCTGACTGTGTATGTGCGTCTTTTACAGGCCCTTTTATCCTAATGTAAGACTAGGAGCGTGGCTTCGTTTCTTCAAACTGAGAGCTGGGCGGAGCCTATCTGTCTCAAGGGTATGTGCGTGTATTTAGTGTAGGCACATGTAAACAAAGAGAGTGTTCGAATTTGGAAATCTGACTGATATCTATCAGTCCAATATTCGTAGCTACATAAAATTTCGTCTTTCACGGGTCCATATCAAAGCTGAGGGATCAGACTTCCTTTGTATCAGATTTATTTTTTGTATGAACTGCTGTTTCGATTGTCTTACTTATCGCCGCGGCTCAAACCATCGGCTCACACCCGTTTTTTAATGTGTGTGTGTGAATGTTTGTGCGTTAGCGTGGGAACACAGCGATTTTATCGCCTAGCGGTTTTAAATTATTTACAAGTATACATTTTGGTTCGCATTGATAGATTAATTATTGACTAGCAGTTTAGCATTATTTACAACTATACAGTTTGCTTTGCATCAATTAATTATTAACAAATGGCATATTATTTTTAGTGTTCGGTTTTTTAGTGTTCGGTTTGTGTGCCCATTTCAAGATTTCATAGAGCCAACGGGGTGCTCAATTTGTGAATTTAGAGATTGACTCTACTCCACCTTGTAATTTGGCACTACAATGACTCCCCGCAAAGAAAGCGGAGTTGTACAAGTTCTATTCTTTAACTCTAATACACTCTTTTGTGAATAAGAATTTTGTCAGTTGAATAATTGTTACGATTTTTTACACAGCTTAAATATTTCCTTTAATATTTTTTTATAATTTGAATGAGTCTTTTGCATATTCAAGGAAATTTCTATAAGGAAACATATGGTGTACTCTTCAGTCTACAGGCGAAAGTCCATTAATCTTACATTGAGGCGCTCGAAAGATCTGCCTTCTTTTATTATAAATATGCTGTGACAACGAAATAGAAATGTAAATTTAAAAAATTGAGATCAACCTATTTTTATACCATGCACCTGGTCTTTTAAAATAAAAGAATGACGCATCTTTAGCAAACGATACCCGTCTCCCTGATCGCATATAAACGTTTGTCTCTTTATCATTCTTTCTGTTACCTGGAGAGGTTTTCCTCCCATTATCCTTGTCGTTGCTGTTCATTGTTCCATCTCCTTCCTCTTGACACGGAGTATCAAAGGTCTTTCTCTCATGTCTTGCCCGAATCCTTGAATCTTGCTGATCGTTCAGTGTCATTACCATTATATGAGGTTAGAGTTTCCTCTGTTTAAACTTGTCCACTGAGACAGTATTTTGGTTACCATTAGGGGATATCAGCTTGTAAACTTTGTCGTCCCGCTCGACCACCGGGATAGGGCCAGCATATGGTATTTCTAGCAGCTTGCGAACTCAGTTGACTCGGACCCACGCATGCGTCGTCTCTCGAAGAGCTTCGGGTACAGAAGGTTTGGGCCTCGAGTGTGGGGGCCTTCGGATCCCTGTGTGAAATCGACTTGTGACTTGGTTATGGCTAATTCCTTAATGAATTTTGAGTAGGTCTTTGACGGTAAGGATTAAACAAGGGCTTTATACAAAGTAGTGGACCCCCTGTAACTTGTGAAAGGCGAAAAACCTGTCATTAGGTGAGGAGCGAATGCCCAAAAGGACTATCGGAAAGGCCATAAGCCATCCCTGTCGACGAGCCATTATGGAACTCTTCAGGGTTATGTGTGCTCCTTATGGCAATCCCGTTCATGGTTGTGTGGTACGCTTCGAAGACGATGAAAACCAACGAGGGCTGATAATTCTTTGAACAATTCGGACTTGAATTGGGCTCCTCTGTCGGTTACCCCGTATAATGCGACTACATATCTGGAAATCCATCCATCTAAGAAGGTCAAAGGACCGTTGCAGCACTTATGTCCGGAATCAGGCAATGCATGATAGGAGACCGGTTATGCGACGGGTATGATTGCACAGGCAAAGTGCACGGTGGTAGTGGTCCGACGATGTCAATGTACATGGTTTTGAATCTTGACGAGGGGATATTAATGGGCAGGACTGTGGATTTCGTGTAGCGATCAATCTTGGAGGACTGACATGAGAGGCACTCCTCTGCCCAGGAGCGAATGTCTCTATCCATATTTGGTCCAAAATATCTTGAATTAATTGTCGAAGGGATGCCTTATTTCCAGGATGGGACAAATTTTGCAATTGTTTAAAGATTATTCACTTGCTTGCTGTAGGGACGAACGGTCGTGGGTATCTTGATGTTATTTCACAGCATAATTGAGCTTCTCCAACGGCTTGTGGTCCGTGCACAAAGTAACATGCTGATCCTCAATCATATGCCTGAAGTGGATCACAGCAAGGTACGCCGCCAAGAGTTCAATGTCGTATGTGGAGTATGCTTGCTGTGTCTTGCTTAATTTGGTTGAGAAAAGGCCACTGGTTGCGGGGATCCATTTACCATCTGGTGAAGGGCAGCACCTACCGTGTATTGGGAGCTTTCTGTCACCATTCGATACGATGAGTTGTTGGGCAACGGGCAACAGAGCTTGGCCGAGTTAATTAGAGCTACTTTAGTGTTATTAAATGCTTCTGCGCAACATCATTCAACACAAGTTCACGAGCCTTGGGTTGAAGACGCGCGAGCTCAGTCAGCGGAGTTGAAATCACGGCAAAAGTCTGCATCTTTCTCCTATAGTAGCCTAACATACCGAAGTTTTGGCGCTGTTCCCTATAGTCTGTTGGTAATGTCAAGTCCCCAACTTCCTTAACCTTCTTAGCTGGTGGGCAAATTCCCGTAGAGCAAATATGTTGTCCCCAAAAGTCAATTTCTTCTCTCGCGAACTCGCCCTTCTCTAGGGATAATCGTAGTTTGTTCTCGACCAGGATTTTGAACACTTGGTCTAAATGATCCAAATGGTTAAACAAATTGTCCGAAAATATTAGGATGTCGTCTATGTATAAAAAAACGAACTGTAATCCCCGAAACAAGTTATCCATGTGACGTTGGAAAGGGCAACTCGCATTCCTGAGGTCAAAGGGTAATTTTAAATTCTCCCATAACCCATCAAAGTTACCACGGCAGTTTTTCTATGCCCACCGGGTTCATCGGGATCTAATAGTAAGCACGGAACAAATCCAACTGATATAAAATTTTCTTCTCATGAAGGTGCTTTGCTACACCCTGTTTCTTGGTAAGGGATATCTGTTGGGCTTCGTGAATGCCTTAAGTAAGTGAAAATCGCCGACCACTCTGCAATCGCCTGGTGTATTCTTCGGAACCATGTGATTAGGTGTAGCCAAATGTGATCTCAACGGGCTCACAACCCCCTCCTTCAATAGTGCTTCGAACGTTGCTCTGGAAACTTGTAGTTTCTTCATTGAAGGATGCCTTGGTTCCGCGAAGGTTGGTGGGTGGTACACTACCAGTCTCAACTGTGTAAGCCACGGAGTTAGACGGTGGTGGTGCGGAATTAGTAGCCGCTGGGCTGTAAAAGGCTTCATATTTCTCTAATACGGCCTTGCAACTGGGCGGTAGATGCTGAAGGTCCTCAATAATTCATGCTACTGCAGGTTTCCAGGATCTTTTTACTTTTGATTTGAGCTAAGTTTGATTATCGATAAGGACGCACAATCCACCAAAAGATTAAATTGCCCCAGAAAATCAATCACTAATAATTGCGATATGGTATCCACGACCACAAATAACCACCTTAATGACCAGAGTAGGCTAGGAATAACTATATCTAAGTGTATTTTGCTATGCACTTTTATTTTACCACCATTAGACGTTGCCACTCTTACACTGGAATTTCGCATCTCACACATTCGCACCAAATTGACCGGAATTATGGATACACTTACTATCGTATCGATTAGAAATTCGAACTTTATCTTATCTAATTTCTCGGCCACGGTGAACAATGACGGCATGACGTGCTAATTTTCCGATGGGGCTGGCGAAGATGGCCTGGAGGCCGGTTGCATTTGAACGCTTTCACCTCCTTTTGGCAATCTGCACCAAGGCTTTCAGAATTTCGCACTTTCTCGAAAATATAAATAGGATCGAAATACCACAAGCCTTTTGTTCCTGCGAAGAGGTCGTAGTCTTATCTGTATATTGTTCACACTATAGTCGTTTCTACGCGGCACAAAGTTAGAATGATTGCTATCAGGTAACGCCCCCATAGACACTGAACACGCATTGACTGAATACTGTACCTGGTTGGCCAGACTGTCACTTCTGTCATTCACACTTAACGCACTTATGTTAGGATCAAGATCTAACCACTTACTTACTTGTCACTTTTGTGTACAGCAAGGCACTGTCCTTTGTAAAGTGGCATTAATTAGACCGCAAGTTTTCCTAACTGGGCAAGGGTTCAGTCTTGCTGGGTGGGGGTGATGAGCGCGATGTTTGACGGCAGGGACTGAATAAACTTGTGCCTCACGAGTTATTCTCTAACTCCTACCTGTAGAGCTGTTCTTTGTAGTTCCTCAGGATTGACCAAAGGTCGGCCAGTGAGCGGAGAGGAGGCTATGAGCTTTAGGAATAGCTCCGGTTTGATCCTATCGAACAGCCCATTTACTTCAGCGCTTAGATGCTGGTATTTTTGTGTGGATAAGAATGTAGCTGGAAGCCAGTCGACAGTTGCGAGAGGCAGTGCAGCCAGGATGTGAAAAAACTTTGTGTCCTCCTTACTTATCTTTGAGATATGAAATTGAGCCTCTTCAATATTTAACCAGCCTGACACCAGTGTCTCATTAAAGATCGGTGGCTCGATCATGATGGCATTGTAATTTTCGTTCCTCCTTGCTCCTCCCGTTTTTTGTCTAACGATTCTATATTTTTGGGTTACCTCTTTTCCGGTCGAATGGGGTCGCCAGTTTATAGGAGATGCGTGTTATTTGGCTTGGGGTTGTCGGCTGCTGTTGGTTATGCTGTAGATTCTATCTGACTCCAATTAAAAGTTCTAGATGCCCTCTAGTTATTCACTTAACGGTAACCGACTTATTACTTGGCGGGATTAAGGAAATTAGAAAAATGTCAGTTTTGGAGGTTAATTTTTTGTCTTATGGCCGCCTTTTGTTTTTGGGCAAAGGAAATCGCTGAGTTACTGGTTTGTAGTATGCTCATGTCCTTGGATATGGCTATCGGTGTTAACAGCTTCAATATCCTTGTATTCTCTCTCTGTCTGACTATGTATGTGTGTCTTTAACAAACCCTTTTACCCTAACGAAAGATTAGGAGCGTGACTCCCTTTCTCCAATCCGAGAGCTGGGCGGAGCCTATTTGACCAAGGGGTATCTGCATGTATTTAGTGTCGGCGTGTGTACACTAAGAGAGTGTTCAAACTTGGAAATATGACAGATATCTATCAGGTTGATATTCGTAGCATCATAAAATTTCGTCTTTCGCGGGTCTATGTCAAAGCTGGTGGGTCAGACTTTCTCTTGTATCAAATTCATTACTTGTATGAACTGCTATTTCGATTGTCTTACTTATCGCCGCGGCTCAAGCCGTCGGCTCGCACCTGTTTTCTAATGTGTGTGTGTGTGTGTGTGTGTGAATGTTTGTGTGTTAGCGTGACAACACAGCGATTTCATTTCCTAGCCGTTTTGCATTATTTACAAGTATACATTTTGCTTTGCATTGATACATTAATTATTGAGTAGCGGTTTAGCATTATTTACAAGTATACAGTTTGCTTTGATTAATTAATTATCAACAAATGGCATATTATTTTACTCTTTGGTTTGTGTGCCCATTTTGAGACTTCATAGGGCCAACAGAGTGCTTAATTTGTGAGGTTCCTTGTTGTCTCTACTCCACCTTGTAATTGAGAACTATACATCTACGCCTCTTCAATGTTGGTTTTTATCGTAATAGTGATTAATTGTATGATCATGAATAAGCCGATGAAGATGGTCGAAGAAATCAACTGCAGATAAATAATCTCGGCTAGATTTCTCTCCTCATACAGAGGCATCTTCAGCAGCAAAATAGCTATTGAGTCTTGGGGCGATACGGTGTGGATGGAGGATCATCTTACGACGTCTGACAAATTACAAATTAGGTTAAAGTGATGAAATTGTGTAATAGGAATATAAAGGTGTGAAAATGGTTTCTAGTTTGCCCTGGTGTTAGGGCATCACTAGCATTCTTCTCAATTCTTTTTTTTAATATAAAAAATATCCTCCGTCATTAAAGTTGCTGACTGTCGTTGATAGCCAGTTTCCTCCATTATAATATATATATATATATATATATATATATATATATATATATATATATATATATATATATATATATATATGCATTTAATCAGTTGTATTTTCCGTCGAAGCATTCGAGCCTTTCAAAGGTGTCTGTTATGCTGAATCCCATAAGTTCTGAGTTTTAATCTGTCTCTTTTATTTGGGCACTTCGCCTCTTTTTATAGTTTTTAGTTGTTTTGGATTTATTTTCAATTGGGAATTGGGCACTTCGCCTCTTTTTATTCTGAAATTTTAATTATTTTTACAATTATTTAGTTTGGGTACTTCGCCTCTTTTCTATTTTAAAGTTAATTAAGTTTTTAATTTATACTATATTTATATCTGGGGGGGGGGGTTCTTTAGTGTGGGCACTTCGCCTCTTTTTTATTTGTTTATATTTATTAAATTTTTACTGTCACTATTTCTTCAGTCTAGTGTACTACTACTACGTGTACATAGGTAGTACCACTTCTCTCGCGCAGGTTCTACAGCTAGGAAACAGAGCCGCTCTACCTATTGCGCTGACACATAGACAGACTGAGTGAAATATAGAGACGTACTGGTTCAAACAAATATAGCGTAAATTTAATAGCAAGTATGTCTTATTACTCGCATTTTTTATGGTCTGTGTGTGTTTGTTTTGCTGTCTATATTATTGTTTGTGTGCTGACTGTGGAGGAGTGGTAACTGAAGTAAAAGAATAATGGGAGGAATACAGCTCGCGCTAACGCACTCGCACTCGCAAGTTCGTAACCACTTAATTATTTTTTACAGTTTCACTTGTAAAACGTGTCTTATAAACCTGCTCATCGACAAAATGACTTGTGTATTTCTTTGTGTGGGTGGATCCCTAATAACGACAAACCAATCAGCGACTTCACTCCAAAAAGTTCGTTACGTCACCAGAATGGCGGAGAGTAGGGAGTGCATTAAAGGAAAAGATGCTAGAGGCTTGCTTCGCTCGCAAGTTCGTACGAATGAGGGGAAATAACGATATTGGCAGGGGGCAGGGGGGTCACAGAGGTGGGTGGATGGATGGATCTCTTATGACTTCAAACCAATCAACGACTTCACTCCTAAAAGTTCGCCGATGTCACCAATATAGCGGACCCGGCATTAGCGTGACAAAATGTCGTACTTGGTACATGTGGTAAAATACTACCCACTCTTTCCTGAAAAGGTGCAGTCAACATGCCTGCTCGATGAATGTTGTCCATAGTTTAACCTTCATTTTCAATTAATGGGATGCCCTTTCTGTTTAGTAGAGACTTTTACAGTTTATATAAACAAACAGCGGTTGTCTACACTTCACCGAGCAAATTCCAGAAACAAATTAACGAACGGTTTGAAAGTTTCACAAAGTTAACCTAAGAGTAAGACAATACGAAAATGAGAGCAGAGCAAGCAATTAGTATATTTATATTTGGTTTATCATTGCCCATTATCAAAGATCGATAAATTTACCACAAATAAATTGTCTCCAAATTTTACAATCCTTTTTTAAATTTCGACTCTAGAGGAACCTTTGAGGAAATCAATTAAATGGAACTATTTCTCTTTGTTTGATCAGCGTCTACATGGAATGTTTGGGTAAATATCTTTGGTTGACGAAATTCTTCCGAGAAGCTACTAGTTAGGAAAAAGTACCAATTTCTTAGGATGCATCAAAGGAAACAAAGGAATTTGAACGCCAAACCACTCCTATTTCAGTGTGTCAACTGTTAATGTCAGATGCCAATACGAAGGTTGCCAGTAGTCGCTGCTAACCACCAACAAATATTGCACGGATCGGGACAGCTGCATCATCTTCTTTATTGATACTTTTATTCCGTTTATCCTGCTTTTATTCTCAACCAGTTAAGTGAACATAACCTTGTTAACATAGACCAATTTCCTTCTTATCGTTAATAATTTTGAAGATCCCTTAGGGTACGAATGGATGAGGTTATTTCTATGAGCAAAAACAACATGATACAAGGCAGAATGATGTATGGGAATATTTCTAACTCATAGAACTCGTTATATTTGTGGTACTGTCGAATAATTCTAGGTAGAATATTACACCTAATAATTGCATATTCATCGTATTCTTTTACTGTATCTACAAGGTAATGACAAACTACTTGGGCAATATACTTTAATGTATGTATGCCTGTTATATCTCTTTTATATGTCTGAACAGACAAATATACTTGTTAAACCATATTCACTTAATACATTTTCACCATTGAGTAATCCCAGAGGCAATGCGTTTAAATTCTCCAATTGCGAGGCTAACAAGCGCTTTCTCACCCATTTTACAATGTCCGCAGTGAATGAAGTAAATGAGGAATAGAAATCGTTATAACGTTTTTGTCAATAAACTAAGAAGAATCCATCTTTGTATTAGAGCACAAGGCCGAAATTCTCAGCACTCTTTGTAACTAAATATATGGCAGCGTATTAAATGTTCTTTGGCATCACTCTATATTATACAGGGGGGCCGTAAATGAATATATATCTTTATAGCATCATATATCTTATAATTAAAGACAAATGTCTCAAATATTCTACTAGAAATTCTCATTAAAATGTTAATTAATAAGCTAAGCGATCTAAATATTGTAACGAGCTATTTTGGCATAGCAAATTAAGTTAACTATAGGTGCTAAGTATTTTTTTTATTAGTCTAAGTAGCATTTCTGATTACACCGATTAACTAATACGCAGATATCGACTAAAGTTCCTACTGGGATGGTCTAGTACTTATCCAGATTTGTATCCATAAAGTGTTCGAGTGCTGTGGGTCTTATACCATAAACTACATCTTTCAGTTAGAAATCAATTGTCACACTTCAACTGCACGAGACTACCATTACTTCATTTTTCAGATAGATCCAGAAGTAAAATCAAGAGGAGTGAATGGAGAAGATTGTCAACGGTCTCTCCATTCTATCCAACGGTTAGGTATGGTTTAGTGCAATTACTTTTTGAAATCACGCTAGTAATGAAGAAGGTACCATCTTACTGAAAGAAAAGGTCTGACCCACCTCCCCAAATCTCCTTTTCCGGTCAATTTTACATAACCAAAGAGGTTTAGCTGACTCGGTCAAAAGATCGTTGCGTCTTGGGAAAACAATTTGCGCATTTTGTGTATCTAATTAAGATTTTTCTATGGAAACGATTCGCTATAACATTTTGATCTCTCGATTTTTAGTTTGTCATCCGTTGACAATCTCTAGAACATGTATATTTTTTTAACGATGCTATAAGAAGTATATACTTTGTGGTGGTTGGGGGGGGGGGCACCATGTATATAATTAAAATATGAAAATAATAAAGACCGATAATATCTGTTCGTGATTTTGTTGGCACACATGACGAAACAGTTGAGACACTGAGCTTGCGTCACATTTTGTGCTGATCCATTTGGGAGATTTTCGACACATTTGCTACATAACAAAGACAATATTCCTCAAGGACTATATTATAAAGTCAATTATATATTAAAAAAATTCCGATGTATCTTTAACAATTAATCTCCAACCCCATCCCCCCTACATAGTAATTTATTTTTACAATCTTTTCAAGTGAGTTGTAAAGTAAATGAAAGTTTTTATCAATAGAACAATAATTATTTATTTGGTATATTAAGTATCACGGATAATTTAAAGCGATAATATAACAAAATATGATATTTATGAGGATAATAGGCAAGACAAAAATATAGAATTAGGCCCTAAAATAAGTAAATGTAATAAATAAATAGTAGTTTATTTTGTGGCGAAAACAGTAAAAAACAAGATCAATTAGTTCCTGTAGTAACTGTGGTTTAATAACAATGTTTATTCTGTGTTTTCATTGCAGGTTTGACATAATAATGAAAATAAAGATAGGGAGTGAATATTAAGCTTCCCAAAGTAAGCTTAATAATCAAGATCCCCACTGGCAGCCCAGCCAACGCATACTCCTCTGATTTCTCTGCCTCGATTTTGACATTTGCATCGAGTTTCTCCGGATTTTCTCCTTTTGCACGTGGCTTTTCCCAGTTCTCTTGAACACGAGCCTTTCTCACACCTCCCACCTGCAGAGAAAAAGAAGAAATTACTCCAGCAATTCCTATTTGAGTTCTCAATGCTAAAAAAAACAATTTCACCCCTAAAATGGATCGGCGTGCATCAAAACCCCTAAAAATAACCTTGCCTTTTTATACCTTTCATACAGGTACTCCAGGCTTTCACGGTGATAGGGCGTTGCGTGCTGTACATCTCGTTTCCTTACTGTTTACCACCGGTTAGAAGACCCCCCAAACTCCTAACCTAACATGCACAATAGTATCACTTCAAACATCTAGATACGTAGTGGATTCCTCTATTGCACGTTATTCCACTCCTTCGCATACACATTTAATATATCCTCTTGACATCCGTTTTGTTTACTAGCACCGAAAGTTCTCCGATGCAACCTCATAGACTTGATAGAGCCTAAACAAATTCACTCAAGATAAACGGATATCTGACGCAGTCATTGATCCTTTGAATGGAGATAAACAATTAAATTCAGGGCTAAATAATTCTATGTCAGAGGGGATTTGTAATGTTGGAAGGGAAGCCAAACCAGTAGGATCCTTTGGGAGCCAAACCTGGAAACCCCATTGATTTTGCCACTTACCTAACCGCGGGACGCACCGTCCCTGGCTGTTGACAAACTGATCTGGGTCGCAGGCACAGTTACCAACCACTCCAGCAACCAGGTAGCGACAGAAGGAGTACTTGTTCATTGCTCTGCATTGGGCGTCATTGTAACACAAAGATCCAACCTCGCTTCCTGAAAACCTCTCAGAATGATCATAACTAGATGAAAAACCTAATGGGAGAGCTGCTATGTTTTTTTTTCATATTGGAAACTCCCCGAAAGGGTCCAAATTTTGTAGATTTGAACCCATTGCTTCTTCAGTACGTGTTTATGAGGTTTTGGGGACGGTGTCAGAAATTTCGGACGAGGAGGTTTGGAGTTTTTATAATTATTCGTTCTATTAGCAGGTTTTCTCTATGTAAATAGTGCTGCCGGTTTTAATATGGATTCGAGACCGGCACAAAATTATTTATCGGAATTTAAATGCGCCCAATCCATTAAGCATTTTCGGTTAATTTTCTCTAGTAATTCTCATGATCCTTAATTAATTTCCCCATTCCTTTCCTCTCTCGTTATTTGTCTTCTCTTTTCTCGTCACATTCTTTCCTGCATATGTAAACCAATTATTACTTACGTGACTTTTAATTTGCGCTTTCAATGTTTAATATAGTTATATTTTGTACAGCGAACAATACGAGGCAACTCATTACCTCTGACCCTCATTTTGTTGCTTTCCTCATCCCACGTCACTGTGACAAAGCATTCTAGGAAATGCTTCGTTCGCTTTGTTTACTCAAGGCAACCCCTTGTTTGCACTAGGTAAAGAATAATTGATGTATTTTATACGTTTGAATATATATATATATATATATATATATATATATATATATATATATATATATAGATAGATAGATAGATTCAAGTGATCCGTTCTTTATAGTCCGGAGTTTCAATATATATAAGAGAACGAGGGCTGCAGAAAAGAAATGCATTTTTTTTTCTTCATTTAATTTCAACCAACGTTTCGAGGGTCAGCCTCATCTTCTGGGTACTGGAATTATATTTAGTATAAATACAAAGTAATTCTCATAAAAAGTAATACAAAGTAATTCTAATTGACATTGGATAGGTAACATAAGGGGAATGTTCTTAAAAGTCCCTTTTTTGTATAAGTCATGATACCACAACGATAATTGATGGAATTGCATTGGTAATAGCAACATTACACAAATTAATATGGAAGTGGCAAAGTAAGGGAAACATTAATTTAAACTAAGAAGGTGGTAAAGTAAGAGAACCATCTAACGTGTAATATGTAATGGGAAAGACGAAGTTTGGTCGTTAAGTGTGGGTCTACTATCTAAAATATATATGGATTCAAGGATTTGTAAATCAGAGAGGGTGTTAGATGTAGAGACTATTGAAAAGTCTTCGATCTTTACCTGTAAATTGCAAGAATTGGCCTGTATTTATACTAAATATAATTCCAGTACCCAGAAGATGAGGCTGGCCCTCGAAACGTTGGTTGAAATTAAATGAAGAAAGAAAAATGCATTTCTTTTCTGCAGCCCTGGTGCTCTTATGTATATATATATTTATATATATATAAATTATAATGAACACAAAGATTAAAAATAAATTATTTAGTTAATTGAAATTATGGCAAATCGTTTGAAAGCTATTGAAATTTAGATATGGATCAATTATGGGTACTTTAAATATGCATAAATATAACACTAGTTGATGCAATTATTGGTTGACACAGATATTAGTCACTAAATGAAGCAGCAATAGTAATAAATTATTTAATAAATTAAAAATGTGAAAAAATCATTTGAAAACTGGACACTAAATGTAGACGCTATAAATATGGATAAATATAAAAATATACTAATTGGGGCAATTAATTGGTACACAAAAATATTAGTCACCTTTAGTGGACGGCAAAAGCGGAGAGACTGAGGAAAGATTATAGAGGGAACCGATTAGAGATTGGTAGGTTGTGAAAATATTTTGAGTGGTTTATGAAATGAGAAGGGGAAAAGCAGTTGAATCAGAATTTAAACTGGGATTTAGTTGTTTTATAAATAATGATTCGAGAATGCGCAGGGAAGTGGAGTCCTTTGCATGTCCTATAATTTGAAAGTTTTTGTGGGAAATTTCTGTCTTACATTTAATTGAATGATCTCGAATGGGAGAAGTTTCTTTATCGGTCAAGGTGGAGCCAGTGCGAGAGCTAATACCAAGATGAGAACAGACCCTAGCCCCAAGTGAGCGAACAGTGCAGCCAATGTAGATCCCCTGGTGGCACCTGGGGTAAATGAATTTATAGACAACTGAACAGCTCATTTCAGGTGGGATTCTGTCTTTAGTTCTGAAAATTTTTCCAATATGAAAGTTGTTAAGGAAAACTATTTTGAAGTTGGTATGCGTGTAAAAACTTTTCAAAAGCTTATTAAGTTTTCGGCGTAAGGGTAGGTTGAGTGGGCCAATATCAGGAAGAAGACAATAGCGGATATCCTTGGGGACAGAGGAAATTTCTTGTGGAGGATGGTATATTTTATCAAAGAATTGACGGATACATTTTTGTACAAGTGAGGGCTGGAAACAATTCCATTGAAAATAACCCATGAGAAAACTGAATTCAGAATGAACAAGAAAATAATCAGATGAAAGCTGAAAGCCACGGTGAAGGAGGGTTTTGATGTTGTTGATCTTATAAGAAATATCACAAAAACTGTAAAAGTTCATGCCGAGACCAGAAAAGGAGGATTTACGATAGACGGAAGTGGTGAAGTTGGGCGAGGAGCGTGATATGAGAAAATCCAGAAATGGTAATTTTCCATCTTTTTCTTTATCAATTGTGAATTTTATATTTGAATGGCGATGATTCAAATATTCAAAGAACGAAAGAGACTGTTGTTCTGTTTTAAATATTAGAACCGTATCGTCAACAAAACGACGGTAAAATATCGGTTTCAAATCAGGAGGGCATTCTCGCAAAGCAACTTCTTCGAAGTTGAACATAAAAATGTCAGCAAGAAGAGGACCCATGGGGGAATCCATTCCAACACCATCAACTTGTTGATAGATGGAGTTGTTGAACAGAAAACAGTTGTCTCTAATGGTTAGTTCAAGAAGAGTCCATAAAAGTGACGGTGTGAATTTATGAAAGGTCGAATCGCTTTTACGGACTCTTCTTGAACTAACCATTAGAGACAACTGTTTTCTGTTTAACAACTCCATCTATTAGGCTGGTCCAAAAATATATGCAAAAAATTGAAATTAGTTGGAAATGTTCTCCACATGGGTAAAATTATGCTATATGATGTTAAAAGAGCTGATGCAAAATATTGACTAAATTGGTGAATATTTAGAGGTCGCTATGTGTCTCCATATTTTAAAATTTTAGTCAAAATATTGGAACTTTTTAATTGTAGGCATTTATTGGTTGTTACTTATATACTATCATATATTTGTCATTGATAACTCATTTCTTATGAATTACAATAATTCGCAAAAAAATCAAGATATTGCATTATCTGAAAAGTGGAATGACATTCACATACTCGGCGTATGATGCAATAATAATTGTTGTTTCAGCTTGTTGATTTCTGAGCCCATTTGTAAAGTGATGACGCAATAACGCCCCCTCGTTTCAAATGGTGATGCAATCGCACCATTTCCTATATAAGTCAGGGGGGATTGATTAATTGTTCATTTGTAGTTTGAAGTTTAACAGTTGACGTAATACAAGTGAATACAAGTGCTGGTTTATGCAAGTATATATATATATAATTATTTAGGTAAGTAATATACTTTGTTTATTCAGTGCATAGATAATTTGCAGTTTTTTTATCAATATCAGACTTACTTAAAAAATATTAGAATTATATGTTAACACACTTTATGTTCATATTTTAATTCACAATATATATATAATTATATATATATATATATATATATATATATATATATATATATATATATATATATATATATATTAATTAAGCATGACTGCCGTAATTTTTTACAAACACAGGAGCCTATTTATTTATGTCAAATAAAAGCTTATTCTTTTATGAATATTGAATATTTAGATATTTTAGAGTATAAACAAATATCTTCTAAGTATAACTAAATGGAAGGGAACCGTGAGCTCACTCAGTTACAATAAATTTTTATTTCTGTTGTTTCAGATTATGGCTGGAAGTACTCGTTCATCTGCGGCAGTCTGGCTTTTAGGACATCCTACTAGTGAGCTTTCAT
This sequence comes from Ceratothoa steindachneri, assembly GCA_963969495.1. NCBI lineage: Eukaryota > Metazoa > Arthropoda > Malacostraca > Isopoda > Cymothoidae > Ceratothoa > Ceratothoa steindachneri. Next base: position 80,660,004 of record OZ018317.1, on the reverse strand, counting down.
ATGCAAGACTACCAGCATGTGGTGATGTGCTTCGTGTTGTTCAGTACCACCATCAAGTGGAGTCAATGACTTTGACACAAAGTTACAACCTCGCCTGCAAAAAGTCATAAAAGTATTGGAAAGAGCCCGAAATACCACACATCGAATAGACTCTTGCGTTAGGAAACTCTCAAGGTTGTTTGAAGAATACCTTTCTTTGAAGAAGAACCACAAAACCGAACTGTACTCATGTAGAATAAATGAGCGTAGTTTCAAATCTACTCTTTCAAAACTTTTTGACATAGCCTCAAAAAATGATTTAAATGTGGTAAAAAATGAAGAAGACCACCAATTTCTGTTGATGCAGAGAGAGAACATTTTCTCTTGCAGTATGTCGTGTGGTGATAAGATTACTTCAGCCAAGGAATCCCGCAAAAAATATCGACATGAGAAGGCTTTAAAATTCAAAGAAAAAGTATATACTTCTAAAAATCAAGCAGAGGCTGCTGCTCATGCAGATTTCGAGTCATCATCATCTGAAGGAGGAAGTTTAATTGCGGCAGACAAAGAGTTTTGTCGAACTTCTTCAACTAGAAAAAAGAATGCACAATGTAGTCCTTCAAATTCAAAACATATCTCTACAACTTCAGGTGTGGCTGCTGTTCTTGATCGTGCAAATATTACGGATAGAAAAGCAACAATGGTTGCTGGATCATTATCACAAGCCTCGGGTCAAGATATTGCAGCTATGACAATTTTTAGGAATTCTATACGACATTCCAGAAAGCAAGTAAGAGAGGCAACATACAATGAAGAAAAAGCTTCTTTGTATGTTAAAGGACCGATCCTTCTTCATTGGGATGGAAAACTACTACCTGCTATTGATGGGGCAAAGGAAACAGTAGAACGAATTGCAATAATAGTTTCTGTAAATGGAATGGAAAAACTTCTTAGTGTGCCAAAAATAACACGAGTAACAGGAGAAGAACAGGCTATGGCATGGATTTCATCAATTAATGACTGGAATTTTCGTGACGAAGTTCAAGGCCTTGTATTTGACACAACTGCATCGAATACAGGCCTAGAAAAAGGAGCCTGTACCATAATTGAGAAAGTATTAGGAAGGGAGCTTGTTTGGATTGCGTGCCGTCATCATATTTTCGAAATTATGTTGTCATGTGCTTGCAATATTTTACTTGGGCCTACAAGTGGTCCAAAGAGGAGTCTCTTTGAACGTTTTAAAGAAAAATAGTCGTCACTTAAAAAGGATTCTTTTTTAGAGGCGGATAGCAGTTTATTCGTCAATCCAGTAATGCATAATTTTCTAAGAGAAATGGTCCCATATTTTCAGGAAGCTTTGAAATCTCGTCAGTTGCGTGACGATTATGAAGAATTGCTGCGACTCAGCCTCATCTTTCTTGGGGGCATTGATAAGACAGAAGTTACATTAAGAGCCCCAGGTCGACTCATCATGCACGCTGGATGGCTAAGGCTATATAAATGTTCTGAAAATATACTTGTTTAAGCATCAACTGAAACTAACGGAACGTGAAAAGGCCAATATTACAGAGTGCTCTCTTTTTATTGCTTTGGTCTACTCGCGTTTTTGGAATGAAGCCCATTTTGGAATTAATGCTCCTTTAAATGACATTCTGCTTCTTAAAACTTTGAAAAAGTACCCAAATCAGACAATATCTAAAGAAGCAACCACAGCCCTTCACAGACACCTTTGGTATCTTGGAGAACATCTTGTTGGTCTTGCATTTTTCGATCAAGGAATTAATGCTGAGACCAAACAGAAGATGGTCTCCAATCTCCAACGTAATGAAAACACCAAAGTTGTTCGCCGATTGAATCTTACAAAAAACATCAGGGATTTGGACTTGAATGAACTGGTAAGTCAAAAAACTAAGCTAATCTTCAGTCTCCCAATGAAAGATGGATACAAGTTTGCAGAGGATACATTCCAAAAGCCTAACCCAAGTTCTTGGGAAGAGAATACGTGCTTTCAAGAATTTCAACGTCGAGCGATTAACTTAATGGTTCTTAACAATCCAGCAGAAAGAGGTATTGCACTTATCAAATCGTATAATACATCTCTAACAAAAGATGAAGAACAGAAACAGTTGCTTCTCAGACTTGTGGCAAAACATCACCAAAATTTTCCCTCATGCTCAAAAGGATCAATGTTTAATCAGCAATTTTAGTTATAATTTGTGTCAAAAAGAAATCATTTGCCATTTAAATATTTTCTTTTTACTTTACTATAAATATTTTTAAAAAAATTGTCTTTCAACACCAAGATATGTTTCAAATAAACTAGTATTTGCAAAGACTGTTCATTTCTATCCCAAAAATTAATTTACCAGCAATTAATAAGTTAAGATCCATATAGCGACCAGTAAATATTGTTCGATTTTGATGAAATTGAATATGTGACCTACTGTTCAATGCATTAATACAATCAGGCATGTGGAGATAAAAAACTAATTTTTTGGGGGGGCGACCACCCTAATCTCTCTCTCTCTCTCTCTCTCTCTCTCTCTCTCTCTCTCTCTCTCTCTCTCTCTCTCTATATATATATATATATATATATATATATATATATATATATATATATTATATATATATATATATATATATATATATATATATATATATATATATATATATATATATATATTACCGATAAATACTGCCCACCCACTCATTTTTTTAATTAAACATGAATTAATACATTTAAAATCCTTAAAAATTGTAACAATTCATTACAAATGATATTAAAAGAATAAAGGTAGAATTTGACAGAAAAAGAGTTTTTTGGTTCTACCTCAATTTTGACTTTACAAAATATTAATGTTTTCTTCCAACATGACTTGTTATTCATTATCTTCAAATATTTATAATAGAAACGTTACTATCCTAAATAGGTCATGGTTATTAATTCTCTTTAGTAAATTTCATTAACATTTGTTTTCTCATTTTTCAGTGATCGTTATTGGCATTTTCGAAAGTCAGTATGCTTCAACCAGTTCCCTATTTATCTTTATCTTTATCTGTGATCATTATGGCTCCCGATTGCTCAAAATTAATTTTGGAATGGAAAGTACTATAAATTTTAATAAGGAACGAATGTCATTCAATAAAAATATATAGTAAGAAATGCTATCAAAAGGTTTGGAGAGACTGGTATACTTTAATATAAACAATAAACAGGACGGACCAGAAAGACCTTCCACTCACTAATCCATAAGTAGTTTAGCAATTAGACAGCACCGACCGAACAAAACCTCCCTGCCACGCAGGTGAAGTAGAGATTTAGAGAAGCTGGGGTTTTCGGTCGAGTGACAGCAAAAAAAACACCTTTTCAGAAATTGTAGTAGGAAAAAGAGGCTAAAACGGATCAAAACTGCGCGATGGATGTGTGAAAGGGGCTTTCATGATCGATGAGTCCAAGTTTGAAAGTTTTGGCGCCAAATTTAGAGTTTCCGTAAAGAGGAGAACTAGTGAACAAATGGGGCCTAAGTGTATTGTGAATACACTCAAGTATGGCGGAGATAGTGGGAATATTTGGGGCTCTTTTGCTGGCGATTCAGTGCATAAAAGAATTTTAACATTAAACCTTTCATCTAGATCTTTTTGGATAGACTGTCACGCTTGAGTTATTTTTGAGGAAGATGCAAACGCTATGGTTTTCCGGTGGTTTTTATTATATTTCTCTCTATTTATTTTATTATTTTCCTTCACTTCGGGCATGTTATGACCATTGGTCGGTTGATTCCTTCGTGTAATTTATGCAAGTCTTAGTTTGGTTTTGGCAACCTCTCCAAGAGTGTCCCTATCTGCATTCTGAACGGATACTCAAGTCTTTCGTCGGGCAATTGCTGGTTGTATGTTCTCCCATGGCAGAGCAACGGAAGACGCTGTGAATATTTACGAAAATGTTTTTCTCAATATTCGCTTAAGGTATGCTCAAGCTGTAACCAAGAGGTCTTTATCGACGATTTTTGTTGTCATTTCTGTTATTTCACACACTATCTGAAATATATGTATGAATGTTGTCTTTAAACAATTTAACCCTCCATGCATTTTCAGGAAGGCCTGACTCTCTTCCGGATCTTGCTTGCTTTCTTCACTAGAGTGCTAGCTGATCCACGATTCAATTTGACCTCATACTATACTTCTATTTGAATTTATTTGAGGTGTTAGTCGAAAGTAGAGATCCATTTTTTTCATCGTGATCCTTCCTGCTCATGATAGTAATTTTGCGTGGTCATTTTCCGCGAATCCCTTTGAGCTTTCGATGTATCTCATTAGTTGAATCTTTAGGCCAGAGAAAATTTATTGCACAACTTCAAAATGTTTCACTTTCCTTCTGTTTAGTAGTAGTCGCAGAGATAGGCCTTTTATTAATACCATGTGTTATATTTTTATATTCGTAGTTTGCATTTAACGAGGAGTGGTTCTTGGCTAAGGTGAAGAGATACCCCTATTCTTCTAGTGGGAGAGAACACTCTTCTGACCTCGCGCTGCGAATATCTCTGCGGAACGGCTTTTCATTAAGTCCGAGAGCTTAGAAAAATAACATTTCAAGCTCAAATGTTCTTTTATTTCATATCACTTCCCTCGTTGGTTATCCTCTACGCATTCCTATTGTATTAAATTAACTTCTGGATTTGTTATAATCCGGAAACGTATGCAATATATTTTACGAAGCGTCATCGGCTCTGTCATATATATATATATATATATATATATATATATATATATATATATATATATATACATATAAGTAAAATAACTCAATGGCAAGTTATGGTATATGATAGTGAAACCACTGTATAGGAGCCAAAAGTTTAATTTACGAGACTAGTTTCAGTATGTAGTTTACCATACCCTCTTCAGTCGTATACTGAGAATGCAATTGTTACAAAAGTCTATAAATAGCGTACAAATCAGAAAAAACAAAAAGAAATAAACAAAAACGAGGGAAAAAGGTCATTAATCAGCGGGTGCGAGTCTAAGATCGTTGACTAAGTTGTTTACGATGAGATTACAGGAATGGGGGCTGTATTTCAATTGCCCATCTGACATATTAAAATTGGGAATTTCTCCTATTAATATAGATTCTACTATTTTTATTTTACGGAAATCTTTACAATTATATATGATTTATGCCTTTGAATAGTCAATTTGGTGTGTTGAAATTGCTAATATGATTAAAAATACTGGATGTGGTACTGCCTCGTCTCACATCACCTTTATGTTCATAAATTCGTTTTGTTAAGGTTTTTCTGGTCTCTCCTATTTAAAATGAGGGACAGTTTGTAGAGCCACACGGGATTAAATATACACCTGCTTCATTTGGCAGATACACGGGCTTGATCGAAGGGAAAAATTTAAGGATAGAAAAAGGGTATTTAAATGTGGTTAGGCCTGGATAAATAACTTTGTTCACTCTTTTGAGGAGGGGAGAAAAGGTAAGGGATAGAGACTTCGTATTACTAAATATGTTTTTATCCTTGGAACGGTAATGAGTAGATTTTGTCTTTAGATAAACTTTCATTGATCACGTGGAGAGAATAATTTAATTTAATGAAACTGCAGGTCATATATGTAATCTCGTCTTCTAGAAAGCAAGGGTCACATATCCTAAGTGCACTCAAAAACATTAATGACCTTTTTCCCTAGTTTTGTGTTTTTTATTTTTGTTTTTTCCTGATCTGTACGCTATTTATACACTTTTGTAACAATTGCATTCTCAGTATACGACTGAAGAGGGTATGGTAAACTACATACTGAAACTAGTCTCGTAAATTAAACTTTTGGCTCCTATACAATGGTTTCACTATCATATATATATATATATATATATATATATATATATATATATATATATATATATATATATTTGTTGAAGACCATTGTGTATTTTGCCTTAATTAATTTCCTTTGGCAACTTTCTCTTCTTCTAACTATCTTTTTTAATAGTTTGATGAAGAGAAAGTTGCAAAGGAAATTAATTAAGGTAAAATACACAATAGTCTTCAACAAAATTTGCATTCAGGAAAGACTGCTACCCAAATACACTAATATATATATATATATATATATATATATATATATATATATATATATATATATATATATATATATATGTTTATATGTGCTTATAACGAAGATGGTAAAAAATGACTGTTACATAAGAATAAATACCATGAAATCATTTTAGATCCCATCCTCTGACCTTGATCATCACTAATTATGAATAAATGGACGGATGAGGGAGGTGCGTTGAGGTGAAGGGAGGAGTAAAGATTGGTTTAAGAAGGAAGTTAAAATAGGAAATCCATTTTCCACGATTTTGATTGACCTTGGTGGGAGTTTGATCAGGAAACAGAGAGAAGGAAGAACGCTTACCGTGAACGCAGCAGAGGTTGCAGTAGTTGGTGAGGGGTTCTTTGCAAGTGCAGACAGAATTCAGGCAGATGGCATTTGGTGTCACGGCACTGCATTCGACACTGGCCTCGCACCACCCGCCAAGCACCTGCAACAGCCGCGCTACTATCAACACATTCACTTATTAAATAAAACTGGAGAAGGGAAGTTCCCGTGGTGAGCGTGCTGTCTCTTTCTTTCTTTCTTTCTCTCTCTCTCTCTCTCTCTCTCTCTCTATCTATCTCTCTCTCTTCCTCTCTCTCTTTCAAACACACATAATCGAGGCTAGCCTACCCATCTAACTCTCCAGCTATCTGTTTATCTATCGATATATCTCTTGGTCTCATTATCCTAACCTAACATATTCACATATTTACACTGCTGACTTTCACAGACCTTCCATCGAACCTATACATATATTAACCCAATGTTTACTTCATGATATCTAAGGAACATTTATGTACTTAAATACTTGCACACATTCACATATCCCGAGCTAAAATACATTTAAATCCACAAATTATCACACACATTCAAACATTCACCCTTCCCGCTCAAGCACAACCAGGCAATCCCCTGGAAAAATTGCCTTTAATTCAGCCAATTGGCGACAATGCATTTCAACCATAGGTTCTCTCTCCCATTTATACACTCATTCACTAAATCATCACACCACTCTATTTTATATTGGTGCAGAGTAACTGTGCACCCTAAAGCAGTTATTCTCTACCTTTTTGTTTAGCGCTCCCTGTCCACCATATGGCAGCATTTCATTTTCCCTTATTCAAAATGGACTCAAATGACACAATTTTAAATAATATTAAGACAAATATATAAATGGAACATTTTAAATATAAAATATAAATATTTACCACATGAGATGCAGCTCAACCTAACTAAATTTGTAATATGCGTTTGCGTTCCCCTTTGGCGTAGCCAAAGGGGAACGCCAAAGCATTCTGCCAATCTGTGTCCCCGCCCAACCATGGTTGAGAACCTCTGTCATAGACCTTGAAGACTAATCACACAAAAAGTCTCTTTTTTCCCTATGGGTAATTTTTCACCTTAGTTTTACTCGACCTTTTTATTTTTTCTCCCTTTCAACCCTTACCTGAGAATACTGGCAGCCCGACGGACCCCAAGCTTTTGGGTATTCGCACACACACTCTCCTCCTCGACATAAAGATCTCTGAAAGAAGATTATATATGAAGCAATACACGCAGGAAAAATGAACAAGAAGTGGAATGTATGTTTTGGAAGCTTGTAGCGCTTCACTTTATAACAGAACAAAATACATATATATATATATATATATATATATAATATATATATATATATATATATATATATATATATATATATATATATAAAATGGAATATGTATATCACAGTGATGTGATATATATCAGTGGAAGATAATGGTAAACCACAATATTTGAATCAAGATTTTATTTATAACTATCGAACTAGTTTCGGCAAGATGCCATTTTCAACTAATAATGAAGAAGCTAAGCAAGGAGCACAGTATATATAAGATGAGACACATCCTACCAAATTGAACAGCAGGAAACAATCTGTAAAAAAATATATACTCGAGTAAATCTTGCGTGAATGACAAGCTAAACAAAATGAAATGGAACTGAAACAATCTGGAGAGTCGCAAATCCCCAAAACGCATTGCATCCGGGGGATTATAGATACGATTAGCGACTCTATTCCTTATATATTTGTTAAATTTGTATTGCCCTTCAGATAAATTGAAATTATCAACTTTGTTAATGATGATTATGATGTTAATGATAATTGTTTGATTTATAAATGATTTTCGCATGGTTAAAATCAATTCTATGGTCGTGCGTTTGCATGTGCGTAAAGAGACTTGAAGAATTCATACACCTTCTGACATCAGCTAAATGTTCTTTCATTCTCTTGTTAAAGTGGCCTAACTCTCCGATGTATGTTAATTTGCAATTATTACATGGTATACTGTAGACTCTAGCATCGAAATTGATTGGGCGCCGTCTAGTCAAGGATTTTCGAATGGTATTGGAATATTTAAATGTAATATTTATGTTATTTCCGTTCGCATATGATTTTAGAGGAGCCAAGGCTGGAGCATATGGGAAACTAATACATTTTTTAAAATCATCCCTTCGTGGTGTGGAGGTGGCATATAAGTTCTTTCGTGCTTTGGAATGGCATCAATTTATGCGGTGAATTGGATATTTTAGTTCAATGAAATTGCAGATAAGGTGGTTAATTTTATCCTGAAGGAAGATTGGATCGCACGTTCTATAGGCTCAGAGAAAGAGGGAAAAAATAACAGATATCTGAACGGATTTATCATTTAGTCAGAAAAAAAATGTATGTAAGCATCTGAATTTGTAGGTTTTCGATAGACTGTACACTGAATATAATTATTTAAACGGTAGATATTTACGTCTAAAAACGGTAGAGAATTATTCTGTTCCCATCCTACTTTGAATTTTATCGATGGGTGTAACGAATTCAGGTTGTTGAAAAATTCGTTGAAATTGTTATTGTCTATTGGCCATGCCGACAGGATGTCTGTCGTCTGCCTATCGGAACTAGATAAGAAGTTGGCAATGGATCCTAGGAAGGAGGGTCATTTCAGAGTTTTCCATAAATATATTACATAGGATGGGGAAAGGGGTTTACTCATACTTAGGCCATATTTTTGGCGAAAAAACTTATCTTCAGTTAAAAATACATTATTCGTTACACATAAACGACTAATTTAATAATTTTAGGGATTGGTAAAAGTAGGTTAATATCTAAATTGGGAAGAAATTTCGATAAAACGTCAAGCACTTAATCGACCGGGACTTTTGTAAACAAACTATTTACGTCAACGATTAACAGTTTTTTTTTACCACTGAGGTCAAGATCTTTAATTTGGGAAATAAGTTCCGATTGTTTCATGCTGTTTCATTTTGTTTAGGATGTCTCTCACCTTATATATACTGTGCTCCTTTGCCAAGTTTCTTGATTATTAGTTGAAAATGGCATCTTGATTCAAATATTGTGGTTTACCATTATCTTCCATATATATATATATATATATATATATATATATATATATATATATATATATATGCAAAAAATCTAGGTACTTTCGAACTTGTTTAGTTAATTCTCCTTTCATTTTCCTGCGGGATTTTTTGCATATATTGCTCTACTCACTCGCTACTTTGTGAGTTTCTCATATTCATATATATATATATATATATATATATATATATATATATATATATATATATATATATATATATATATATGGAGGGAAGAGATAAACTACAAGTGGTATAAGATACTTCTTGTATCAAGAAAATAAGGTATGAAGCGAACGGACCCGCCGACTTTTATGCCTAAAGATGAAATATTTCTCTTTCCTAACGACTCTCGGACTAAAATGGACATCGTCATTGGGTTGTTCCTACACACACTAAGGATTTGCAGCCACGAGTCCATAACACAGGAGCATAACTACATAGAAGAATCCTTCCAGAAGCTGGGGTGCTCTGTTGCTTTCACCAGGAAGGCAAAGAGCAAGGCCATCAACATTGGCTAGCGTAAGGCACCGGGGCTCAGCCCCTAATAGCCCTCTTTCAATCGAAGTGGGGAGAAAGCTAACCCCATCCAATAGAGTCACTCTTCAATCTAATTTCAAAGTCGGAAACATCTGCCGCTCTAAACCCCCGAAGGAGATCAATAGAATCTCCATAGTATATATGTAGGGTGAGTTGTGGATACTGCCTCCTGCCTTACTTTGGCAAGACACATGGGTATGGACACTAGAGTAAGGGAACACAGGCCGGATATCTGGGCAGGGTGATTCAGCAACGCTCTCACCGAACACCAGCGAGATGCTGACCACTAGATCGACTCGAGGGAAGCAGAAGCTGTCGGACGTGCATCCAACAGAAGGAGGATGGAGGCATTGTAAGTAGTGCTCATAGCTACACCAAAATGCTTGAACACTAGCTCCAGCTTCTTCAACATAATTAAAAAGGGGGTCAAGCAAGTGGTCTTTTCCTTTCCATTGCCACCTTTACCGTGAAAAGATGCAGAAGAATAACTTCGCAGCTATGAAATGTCCCATACAATGGTCTGGAATCATCACAAACTGACCAATTAACGACGAGCTCAGAAGTTAAGATAGAGTAATATTTAGTCTTTAGCGCAAAAAGCCCAGTTCTGTTAATTTCTCATCACTCAGCGTAATCTTGTTGCACCATTGCACTCCCCATCGCCTCCTGTTTAAAGATGCAAGTGAAAGAGAAAAGTTGTGAAGAATCTGTCTCTAGTTCCTTACAGGAACCGCGTACGACATTCAGAAGAGGCAATAGCCTTGTAACGGGCCTCCAGCCACGGCCTGCCCTCGAGAGAATAATAGTTTTCTTAGGCTGTTTTGTGTGTTCAACATTACAGCCTAACTTATACCCCCACTCATATGTTCTGTTGTGATTTCTCCCCGTGATCAGTGACTCTACACATAGCCGTCGCTTCAATTATGCCTTTCTCCTGAATGAGCAAAATTGGAGGCTTTGGGAAAGAAGGATTTTGGTCTAGCCCACTGCAGAACCCGAAGTCAAGAGGACTCTCGGACTAGGATGGGTTACCACCTGCGGGTAGGGAATTTTACCTTACCTTGTAGGTCTGCCAAGGACGACCGAGGGACTTATATCCTTCTCCTTGTGCATGTTTGACATAAGTCTGAATAACCAAAACCCATTGAGGGGCGGGCACCCTTCGGATGGGGGTCGTTGTTTCGGTCTCCATCTATTATTAAGTCTGCCATGTTTTTACACCCTTTTGAGGAGCCCATTAAGGTCAATACTTACTCATTCATCATTAATTTTGAGCCGAAGTTCATAGGGACAGTCAGCACACACGTATACTCATACGCACACAGAACCATGTAAACACTATGGGTGGCGAAACCACCCTACGTTTGCAACACAGACACGAAAAACAATGCATACTAATAAGTGCAGAAACATTGATACTTTCCTACACACTTAACATGCCTTTCGCTACCATTATAAATACACGCTAGCCAAACGATCATTTCCAGGTCTCTACTGACGCCCGAACATTCCACACACATGCGAAAGATGCACTGGCAAAGAAACACCACTACACCTCACTGCCAGACACCATCACCACGCGTCAAAACAGCATGAGGCGGACCAATCTTTGTGGAATGGAACTCACCACCCAAGAACTCCTAACCAAACTAAAATATGAATACGATGCGGAGGCTACCAAAAGCCTAACTACAACTGCGCCAAACAGTGGGCGGTCATAATCTCTTCGAACAGAGGAATCCAGCACGCTGCTGGACATAAAACAATATACGCCTACCAGTGCCTGCGTTGTTTCAAGCATATACTACGGACCTATTTTATTCCAAATACGATTTAAAATGACACTTTTTATACCACGTGTACAAATAGTACCCTCCGCTGTATAAACTGCGATGGTAGCCACGCCACTGTGAGCATGAAATGTAACTACATCATACATAAGCACGCGGATGCCATCTTGAAGCTAAGGAGGCATCAATACACAATACCCTCACACGCATCCCCTTCATTTAACATCACCCCACCCCTCTTTACAAGAACATACGCGCCTCCGGGGTAACCCAACCCACTACCTTGGCACATGCACATTCACCTACACCCGACCAGAGACCAACTAACCCCCCAGGTAATCCCGAACCCCAAGTGTTTATCGTGCTTTAGACGGTAGCAAAAGCCATGTCGGGGTGCGTCCACCGCTTATATGCTAACGTCATAAACTTGCTCTATGCAGTAAAAGGACTAGGGGAAATCGTCTTTCCCAAGTCGTTGATCGCCTTAATACAGAAACAGAAAAATAAACGACCTGTGTTCTTCCCACACCAAAGTGCACGAAGTCGCTCCTACTTACTCTATCTTTCAAAGTCCTTCCTCCTCCACCACTTACCCTGTCTCCTTTCCACTCTCCCCACTCCCTTGACCCCTGCCTCGGCGACGGTGTCCTTCCACCCATTCTGCCCCTCTTCCACATTTCCAATGTCCCCACCCCCGACAAACACTGTCTTCCCCTTCCACCATTTTTTTTGAGGGAGCCATTCTGGCGACTGCCTGCTTGGGCATAAGTTGCCGTACATAACACAGCCTACTACTAGGCTATATTAAGAAACAAGTAACAAAAAACAAGAAAACAAATAACAATATGTAAATAACAAATAGCAACGCTAAAAAAGACAAGGGCTAAAAAATAAAAACAACAAGAAAACAAAGCAAGAAGGAGGCGCGCTCCGGCATCGGGAGAAGGCCCGCCTTCCTCCACGGTGCAGGAACATGCAACCTTGAAAAAAACAGCAACAGTCAAATAAAGGGGAGGGGGCCAGCCCATTCCAAAAAGATGTAAAGTCTAAAAGTCAGTCTACACGAACCCATTCCAAGTACAAGAGACAACGCAGTCTTCACAATAGGGCGCAAGCGAGTGCTCCATCAAATGGTGGAGCGTCCCGCGAGTGTATTCCATTTGGGACGACGGAAAGCAACCTGAGGCCGTCGCGGCATTGGGGAGAAGGTCCATGGGAACAGTTGCGGCGCAAGAGCAGGCAACTTTAAGTTCCCCTCAACTGTATCCCATCTTCTTTGCCAAGCAGCCCGGAGAGCTGTCCGCATTCCTGACATGTCATCGGTTTGAGGAAGAGTGAAACACTGGTCTCGTAGCCCAGGCCTCGTGGACTCTTTGGTGCCATTATCGGCGCGCTCATTCCCCGCAATTCCTACATGTCCAGGAACCGAGCAGAAGATAATCTCTACATCTGCCAATCTCGTCAAAACCGTGACGTCACGGATAACGCGAACGAAGGGATGCGGAGATTCCAATGCTCAAAAGAATTCAGGGCGCTTTGTGAGTCGCTATAAATCACAATCCGTGCCGACAAATAGTCAAAGGTGGTACCATCTAGGGTGGCGCCCTGGAAGAACCAGGGGCGCCACCGGCCCGAGAGCTATACGTAGATCTCGAAAGAGTTTCCTAGACCTAAAACCAAAGGGCTTGAGTTATGACTAGCGTCTCTCGGCGGCATAGGCATCATTGAGATAAGCTGCGAGTGCAGTGAGAGCTTTTAGCTACTGAGGGAGGCGCCGAGCTCGCGCGTACAAGCGAATAATGCACTGTGCACGGCCAGAGCGAGAGGCATCTCCCCGGCATCGACAAGTAGGCTCTCAATGGGGAAATGGCAGAAGGCACCGATCGCCAGGCAAAGGCCTGTGTGGTGGATCAAATCCACCTTCCGTAATACATGCCCGAATGCGGATGAAAAAACTCGCATCCGTAATCGAGCTTCAAAAGATCAAAGGATCAATAAAAAGTAAGGCAGTAGCCCTATCAGCGCCCCAAGCGCTGAACGTCACGGAACGAAGAATATCTATGGCGCGGGTACAAAAGACCCTAAGGCTGCGAATATGAACCTACCAGGTAAGGCGTCGGTAAAATACAAGACTAAGGAAATGGTGCAAGTCCACCACTTCCAGGTGCACCCCATTGAGAAACAAGTCTGGGTTAGGATTGAGCCGTTCATGGTGGCAAAAGTGCATCAAATTAGTCTTAGCCAAAGAAAACTGTAGCCTCTGCGCTTCGGCATAGCGAGAGACGCGGTTCAATGCCTGTTGGAGTCGACGTGCCAGAGATGGTATCTGGGCCCCGCCAAAAAAGATCGAAAGGTTCGTTAACGTAGGGCTGATAGGGCTACTGCCTTACTTTTTTATTGATACTTTGTTCGTTCCAAGCTCGACTACGGATGCGAGTTTTTTGCATGCCCTGATGCTCAGGCAACGAGTGTGACACTGAGGACTCCTCCCTGCGGGACACCCTCTTCCTGCTCCATTGGGCCGGAGAGGTCTCCACGCACCCGTAGCCGGAATCGATGATCTCTCAAAAATTCAGATTTAACGATCGGGAGTCTCCATGATACCATATCGCCATTCCGAATTATAGGCCTTCTCCAGATCGAAAAACACCTTGCCATATTGCTGTCTACGAAGGAAGGCCTCGCAGACGGCATTTTCTTGTCAGAGCAGAGCATCCGACATGGAGTAGGATGTGCAGAAGACAGATGGCCTCCGCTGTGCAGAAAAAGGCTAATCTAACATTTACCAGTTTCTCTATCAACTTGCACACGCAGGAAGTTAGAGAGATTGGAAGGAAACCGGCTGGGGTAGAGGGATCTCTCCCCGGTTTGCGAAAAGCGAGCACACTAGCGATTTGCTATGAATCTAGGAGGATACCATCTACCCAGATCCTGTTGAACAAATCTAAGGCCATGTCGAAGCATGGCGTACGGAACATCGTCTGGACCATGGGCGGTATCCAGGCACGAAGCAAGAGCGGAAAACAAATCACTCCTAGCAAACTTGTCGTTGAAGGGTTCTCCATCTCTGGAGGTAAAGTCCAGTCGGTGGCCTGCCGCGACATCACGACGCGCACTGATTGCTGGTGGGCAGCATCCTGGCTAGAGAATACGGAGAAAGCGGTCGCAAAGGATTCCGCCACGGACGCGTGATCCGAGATTGCGGTCCCATTCTCCTGGAGTACGGGAGGAGGGTCCTGCGAGAACTTGTTCCGAATCCTTTTGACTCGCTTCCACATCTGTGCTAGAGATGTCTTCCCGTTAAGTGAAGACACGTATGCCTACCAAGAAGAGCGGTGGGCGTGCTACAAAATATACCAGGACCTAGCCCTGTTTCGACGAAATTCACAAACAGGAAAATCTTTCGGGCTGCGCTTATAACACATGTAAGCATAACGCTTCTGTTTTAGGGCCGTCTCACACCCTGCTGACCACCAAGTGGGTGTTTGCCGTGCAAAAAGGCCAAACGTTCTAGCAATATTAGTTAGGCCCACGGCGATGAGGTTGCCAGAGAAGAACTCAATGGCCTCATCAATTGACCTAAACTCCTCGACTGAGATAGAGAAATCAGTCATTTCCTGAAATGAGGAACACCGCGCCCACGCCAAGCACCACTGGGGCGGGCTCTCGGGCGGCATCTGCCCAGAAAATGATATTTGAATGGGAAAGTGATCACTAACATGGAGGTCATCGACCAACCCCCACACAAAGTCAGGTTGTGCATCTGAAGAGCACAAAGATACATCGAGACAGGAAAATGAAGCGGTTCTCGGGCAGTGATGCGTAAACTTATCCATATTTAGGCACCTATCTCCAGCTCGTCGATAAGGTCAGTAAGGACTTTACCCCTGCGATTAATCGAGTAGTCTCCCCAGAGGAGGCGTCTAACGTTTAGATCTCCGAGTAAAAGAAAGGTCCTCGGCAACCGTGCCACGACACGGCGGAGGGCCCACGCATCGAATTCGGCTGACGGTGGAATGTACGCGGAAATAACAATATATGAGGGGCGATCAATAAGTTTTGCAAATCGGTAGGGCAAAACAGAGGAAGGGGGATGGCTGATTGTGGGGGTGTTAGGACAACTTATGACAAGTCAGGACTTGCAGCCGCACGCTCTTACCTCGTCTATTTAAAGAGCAGTAGCTGATCGCAGATCGTTAGTCACAAATTTTTAAACAATCGAGAAGGTTGAGCACCGCGCAGTGATCAAAGTTTTGACCAAGGAAGGCAAGAATGCAAAAAGAGATCCATGAACGCATGGTTGCAGTGTACACTGACGCCGCTTCTTCCTATGCAACCATTGCTTGCTGTAATAGGGAGTTCCGCCATGGTAGTGAGTCCCTTGAAGATGACCACCGTCCAGGATGCCCGTCATACGTGACCAATGAGGACAATGTGGCCCATGGGGAGAGGATCATCCACGAAAATCGACGGGTGAAGGTCGAAGAAATCGAGCGAGAACTTGGAATATCACATGGAAGTGTTATCAACATTATCCATGATAATTTGGCTATGACCAAGGTCTCTGCCCGTTGGGTCCCTAGAAACCTCGCGCCCTATGATCAACTTCAACGTCGTCAAAGTCCACAAGGCCAGAGTTGCACAAGCAGCCCTGCACGAGTGCGAAATTGAGAAGCTCAACCATCCCCACTACAGTCCAGATCTGGCCCCTAGCAACTACTTTTTATTCCGCCAGCTCAGGGCTGCACTGCGTGGACGCCGGTTTGGGGACGATGGAGATGTCCAGCTCGCCGTCCAACAGTGGATTTAACAGCAGTCGGGAGATTTCTGGTTGTCGGGGAAGTTGAAGCCTCAGGGACCCATGGCGCAAGTGGATTGAAGTCGAGGGTAGTTATATTGAAAAATAATAAAACACTTTTCCTCATATCTCGTTTCCTTACATCCGAATTGCAAAACTTATTGACCACCCCTCGTACCTCCTATCCGGGTGCAGCTGCTAGCTACTGCGCGAAAAAAGGTATCTAAAGCGGAGAGAAGAATGGAGACATCATGGTGGGTGTAAATCACGAATCATCCCGCCAGGCCCCCATTCCTTGCTGGTGGGGTCGCAAACCCTTATACCCCTGGATGATGGGTAGGGGGCACTCGCCCAGCATGGTCTCCTGTAAAAAGATAGCTAACGGAGAACGGGACGAGACGAATCTACACAGCCCTTCCCAGTTGGCCCGGAATCTGCGGCAATTCCATGAAGGAATATACCCTCCAGGCCTAGCTCAGAGGAGATGTGGCGGCCCTTTTCGAAGAGAAGGCCCTTACGAGAATGGCCGTACGCTTTCCGGAGGCAGAACTCTGGGTGCTGTTGGCTAGATAATGCGCTGAAGGCGCTGTCACCTTCGAGGACTTATAGGGGGAGGTTGGGCTCTCCATGCGACCCCAACCTCCCTCTGCCTTGAAATCTTAGGCGAGCGGGGCTCTTTTGGAGGCAGGGGTCACTCTTTTGGAGGATCCACTGTCTCCGAACCACCCAACCTACCACTGGGTGTGGGCAAATGAGCCAGATCTCCTTTAGTACTCTCCTCCTTTCAGGTGGCAGCTTTAGGAACCCCCGAAGATGGCCTCACGCCTTTCTTCAGGGGTGTTGCCTCCTGTGAGTCTAACGACTCGGTGGAGACGCGCAGCCGTTTTGCCTTACGCGAAACGGTCACGCTTAGGGAAGGGAGGGGAGACCTGAATTTTACCGAGGCTGGGTGTGAACTCTTTGCGCCGCCAGCTTTACCTGGGGAGCGCTCAGGGTGGGTAAAACCCGCAAAAGGGTTCTGAATGGGCGCGGAAACGACCGTGCTCGTAGGACTGGAGGGGCCATGAGTAGAGGGTGTCTGTCTCAATATTGAGACATAGGAGGTTCCAGACAGTGTCAGTCGCGCCAGGACTAAGTCCTTAGCCTCGCGAAATGAGAGACGATCCTGGGCCTGAACGGCCAGGATTTCCTTCTCAAGGAGATACGCACCACATTGCTTCGAAGAAGCTGGGTACGGCTCTCTGCAATTGACACACTTGGCTACACACGATTTGGACTTATCGCTTGTGGACTTGGAGCAATTTATAACAGATTTCGGGTAACCCCAACTTTGCGCGTCGACATGAGCGATTAGTATAGCCGAAGTGGTGATAGTAGTAGCACCTCCGTGGTAGTGGCACGAATCTCTTTACGCGGTAGCGATACAAACCGGCACGCACCGACTCAGGGAGCTTGTCATAGTCGAACATGACGAAGAGTTTATGGGTGGATCTTGAGGGCCCTTCCTGTTTTCTCGTCACACGTTCAACCTTGACAGCCCCATCGTCGGCCAGCTCTTTGGTGATGTCATCTATTGAGTAGTCAACGAGTTCCCTCACATAAACTACTCCTTTCACAAAGTTCATGGTATAGTGTGGCGTCACACTCACAGGCGTGCCATCAAGTGTCCTAACGGTATTAATCATGGCCGCCTCAGAGAGATTCGGTGCTTCGCCAAAAGCTCCCTTCCGAGAAACGGGTCACCTTCGGCTCTCTACCAACCACACTAGCTAAAGCGCTCCTCTGATGGTTTATGTTGTCCGCAACCAACATGATGCCATCAGTGGAGCGAATAACAAGGAAGCATTTGAAGCCAGCGGGCTCGAAAACGCAAGGTATCCTCTGAATGAGGGGGGCCGACGAAATCGAGGCTCCGCTCTGCTCAGTTCTGATCTATGTCTGGGACTCCCAACCCGGGGAAGCAACGTGGACGGACGTGCTGATCTTGGCTTGGTCGCTTGCCAAAGCGGCAGGAACCCCGCCCGTCCCCGTGGCTCCCGCAGAGGGAGAGGAGCCCCGAGTCTTCTTCATATTTTTCTTGTTCTTTTTCTTTTTATGAGAGGGTGGGTGGGGAATGAACACGCTTCTTCCCTCCGCCGGAAGAAGACCCCATGCCAGATGGACCAACCTCAGCTATGTCCTTTTCCGAGATGAAGAAGGTCTGGGCTGTCACAGGGGCACCAGCCGTAAAAGGAGATCCCTCCTCCCCTTTTAAAGCCTTGGATACCTGAGCATTCTGAGGAGGACCTTGCACAGGGTCGAACTTGGGTTCGGTGCTTGGCATCGAGCCCAGGTTCGTCCCCATGAAAGTTCCTACCGTCTGGGGCTGGGTTGTCTCAGGGACCATGTCCATCTCAGAGAAGGCCTCCATGTGGCGATTACTCCTCCTCCCCCAGGACATCACAGGTCTCATTGGTCACAAATCTTTTGTCGAGGAAGAGAGGGGGCACGTACGGTGACCCCCTCTAAGCACAATATAAACACAATATTCGAGCCCGCAGGTCTTTAGAGGGAATAGGCCGGCGGGGCCTGTCTTCCCTACTCCCCTTAAAAGGGTTAGCCATATCAGTCCGCATACTTCAGCTCCGATGCCGAGCGGTCAATTATGGGCCGCCTCCCTTTCATGGCAGTCACATTAGAAAATAAAGGGGGACTGCCACTGGAAAGAGAGAGGCTTCAGAGGGCACCTCCAAAGAAGGAGGTAAGCGGGAGTGCCCTACACACGTAGGTAAAGGAGATGAGTAAGCCTCCTCTCCGCTTGAAGAGTTTTGGACGGTCCCCTGCGAAAGCACAGCGAGAGCCTCCATTTTTTTTGTGGAGCTGCCCGAGGGCAGCTCCGTCGCTGGTGAAAGGTAAATAGAGAAAGATTTGTTTATTATATTCTCATCATTGGGCATGGTGACCTTATTAGTGATACGGGAAGCAAACGCTAATCACCCCACGCAGTAGCTCGTTCAGCGAGGGGTGAATACGGGGCTACCAGAACCAGCTGCCACCATTTGAAGCCACTCCTCCCACCTAGTGGCCTGGCAGCCAATCGGCATAGCGGCTCCACCTTAGGCTCAGCGTAAAATGGATAGATAGTAAAAGGAGAAAGAAAGGGGATGTGAGGAAAGTATGGGTGGGGATGAGACAAGTTGTTAAAAAACAATCACCCCAGACCGGAGCTCACGGGAGAGAGAACGTTGTTCCCTCCCCCTCAGCCACGCTCCTGGGTAGGTGGTTGAGAGGAAGCTTGACGGCATTTACCCTGTGAAATTAGAGACTGACCAGAGAAAGTTGCGGGAGAGGTTGTAAGGAAAGAGAGGAAGTAGGGTAGAAAACACAGGCTTTCAGAAAGAAGGAGAAGAGGCAAGCTGGGGCCGGACGGCGCCCTGAGTTCCGTCAGCACGGCGGCCAGGAAGTCAAATCTCTGCGCTCCTTACGGTGTCCCCTTCCACCACTCCACCTACTCCCACTCACTCCCTCTTGGTAACTTTTTCCCAACCGACTAAAACAACAACCACCATACCCAAAATACTCACAAAGTTCACTATACCCACACCATCTTCTTTCTCCACAACTCCCACACCAATGCACATGGAGGACACCGCATCACTACCAACTATCAGTACAATGGTAAGAGATTAAGGAGCGTAATGTGGCTCAGTCCAACACCACTGCACGCGCACTTCATTCTTGGTAATAGGCTGGCTTACTGTGTCACAGCTTATCATAAGCAGTTGGCACGGTGTTCGCCCCAATATCTTCAACTGGGTAGTTAACACTCAAAGACCTGATGCATTAATATTGAACTCTCCTAGTCTACATCCTCTTAACACTAGACTTCACTTTGCAGGCTACCCCACCTATCTCACCCCATAGGCGCCGCGCCTTGGATCAGCGATTTTAGATAAGCGGTTTATACACCACAAACTCATAAACACACATGACGAGACTCTTTTCTAGACTGTAAGGTACATAACGACACCGGTTGAATCCTAGTGGCTACACACTACAGTCCACCATGGCACGAGCTCTACCTAACTAAAACCTTCAACTCTTCTTCGTGGAGGACTTAAACGCACACCATCCCACACTTCCTTCAAAAACTACAAATTTAGCAAGGCAGTATCTGTCCACTACTTTACAGAGATTCCCCTGAAAACAAATCAGCCAGGCCTTTCACACATTCTTCGGCCATCACAAGGCAACTACATACCCGGATGTAGTCCCTCGCAATGACCATACTACACGTTCAATACACACATAACGCCAGGTCTTCCCCTTACTATCTGACTACATTCCTGTATGCCATATACTATCCTCTTCACCTATTTTACCCAATACCCCACTAGTCTATGACTAATGTAACACAAACTGGAAGGAGTTTAATAGAAACATAACAACTAACAATCCACACAACCTAAATATCCAGGATACCAAACCTTTGCACCTATAAAACCACTGGAGCACAATCATGAACACCATAAACATATACATGCATTAAACAATTCACATTCTCTATTCAGACACAAATACTAGTTACACTGTACAATAACCTCTACGACAGATGCCCACGACAACACAACATCACTCACCTACTTATCCGTAATTCCGCATCGTACAATGCGTGCAACTGGAACGGAACCACCAGTGGCGCGAGGGGACATGCATCGCGGATGACGCTCGCTCCACTTACCCTTCCTTCTTCTGGCGGTGTGTAAAGAGGATGTTAGCTATAAAGGCACCAAAACTAGTTACATTACTACCCAATAACCACATTCATCAATAAGAACGCCATCCTAGTTGCATTTTGGTCCCACTGGGACATGATACATACACATAAAGCACCCAAGCCACACGCGCAAGAGCACTTGCATGGAGTCAGGGAATGGTGTAGGCTACACGCTGGTGAGCTTGGGCCCGCCCACCTGATACGAATTAAGGTGTTCGAAAACTCACTATCACCGTCCAGGAAACAAAACACTACATCAAAGGTACACCAAAACGCGGCCCGGTCCTTTCGATCTCTCAGCCACTATAATACAACACATCCCAGAAACATTATTCCCTACACTTATACACCTTTTCAACGACTCATAACAAACTACTATACAAACAATACAAAACCACTAAACTCACAAATAACTATAGGCCTATTGCACTATTAGTGCACTAAGGCAAAATACTTGAGCGTATGGTCAACAGCCGTCTTAGGAATTTTGTTGAGAAGAGGGGCTCTTTACCTCCACACCAATATGATTTCAGGAGAGGCTGGTTCACTCAAGCGGTTGTGAACATCGTTTTACGACATTATGCAAAAAGCACGACAGTCACGACAAAAAATACTATCCTCACCAAGGACATGGAGAAGGCCTTCGATAAGGTATGGCTGTGTGGCATGAGGCACTTCGTAAGAAACTAGCCAACAACACGGAGCTCCCTCTCTACACCAGAAGGCTTACATTCCACTACCTTACCAACCGGAGGTGAAACATAAAATAAAACAATGCAATTTTACACCAAATCACATCAAGCGCAGGCGTACCCCAAGGTAGCTTACTGACACCCACACTATTCATAAGGTACACCAATGACACTCTACGACCGCCCTAAAACTGCACATACACACACTATACCACGCTGACGACGAGGGAATTCTCGTCTCCATTCTCAGGTCTGGGCCCAGACAGAATCGCGTGCAGTGCACAGATAATACTGAACGAGAAGATAGAATATGAGGACCAGTCACTCATTGCCACAAATCTTCTGAAGACATAAACGATACTACGGCCGCCGTGATTACTACATGCACAACGTTCAAATTTACACACACATCTGAACCTAAGTACCAAACCCCACAAGACATATTAACCTCACGCGATGATACCCCGGGCCACATTTAACAAATACCTACGTCTCTCCGTACAACAAAATAACATATAAGCCCGAGTTAAAAGCACAGAAAAAATGCTGCGTATGTTTTGCCCTACCAGCCGCAACCTATAATTACACTTATCCAAAACACCTCTCCTCAAATGACTCGGTAAGTTTGCTATTTCGCGCTCTTCGTTCTGGTAAAGCGAATGGCTGGTAAAGGAGGAAAGGTCATTCACAAAAGAGTAAAATAACATAATTTCCACGAGAGGAGATTTTATTTGAAAAACTCTCTACTTAGTCAAATTGGAGAGACCTCCCTTTCCTAAGTATGAAGTTATCTCACAAAGAGGGATAAGCTACACTTCGCCCTAAGTTTTTCATATCTTCGCAACACAACGCAACGCTACTGTGTCCAGACCTCCTTGGTAGTAAGGTATAGCGAACCGCGGAATGAAGACATGTTAAGGGACTCAAAGAACGGGGTACTTAAGAAAACGAGCCGGACACCTTAGGGAGGCGTCTATTAACCCTCCTATTAAGGTAAGATGGTTGTGGAGTCCGCTAATAGTGAGATGATCAAGGAACCAATGGGCACACACGAATAGGGATTAAACCTCTAAATTTGTCCTTTTTCAGAGTAGGAAAATGTGCCCCCGCCCCCCTGTCACGAGGACCATGGAAACTAATCAAGCAACTTCTCCTCAGAGAAACACCGAATGGAACGAAGAGGACACCGCAAGAAGTTGCCATGAGGATATTCATTGACCTCCAAATACCCCTCATTAAGTGATTGGTGGTTCTGACGAGACGAGATTTTTCTTAATATGCCACGAGAACAAGGATGTGGAACAACTTCTATCCTCGGCACGAAGCATCACTCTCAAAAAAGACCTCGAAGCAAAAACCCCACTTCGGATCACCGTTAATAGGAGTGTGGTCTGTCAAAAAATAGAACATTGTGTTAGAAGGCATACACCAAAGGAGATAAGAGATGAATTCGAATAAAAAGACAATCATGGCTGAAGATACATGACTGATTAAATTTAGCGAACACACACACGTATTTAAAATCGTGTGAGAAAACACTAAAATGGCCTCCAAAATCATAAAGAAATCACTCATTGCATTCTGAATGAGAATCCGCCTGGCTAACATAAAAACAAGCGCAATTTTTAAACATCCAGATTTGCTTCCGTTGCTATGCAATGGAAGACCACATTACCATTGAATGGCTCAAAAAGTATCTTTTGTTTTGCTCAGAATGTGGCTAAGAAAGTCACAGTTACCGAAATTGTCAGAATGCAAAGAAAAATGCATTAATTGGGAAAGACCCCACCGAACCATGGCCATGTCTTGCACTAAAAGGCAAGACATCGTAAAGAAAAAAGGAACGGCAAAACCATGAACGATGTTACGGACAGCAGCAAATGCCATACGCGGCAACGACAAAAACATCCACACAACCGAGAATTGAAACCCGAATTAACATTGACGGGAAACTGAATGCAAAGATTTTGACGTGTATACTTCATGTACATATCATGATCATAGCGAGCCCTAGAAGATATGGTATGTTACTACTCAACGAGATGCTTAAGGAAAAAGGGTCTCGAACAAATGAAGTTCCTCAAAGAAGTTAATTCTTCGGAGAGCTTCAATATCAACATACATAAAACACCACAAAGAAATTGATAAAACAAGCGGAAGAAATAGAAGACGAAGACATAGATTGAGAGGAAACTGACTTAGAGACTAGCACATAGGAATCTAATCAGGAAATGAGAGCAACAAGAAAAAAGAACCCAACTGAAAAAAGAAAATCTAAATCGAAAAGGAACATTTCTCTAAGAGAATAAGCTCTGACCCCATTTATTTTAATCACCCGAAAAAGAAAGGCAGAATATACGTGTAGACGAGAACAGAACGAGATAAATAAAATTGCTAAATCCAACCATCTGAGGCTACCAAGAACAGGAAATTAAAGAAACCTCCATCATGGATTGACGGAAATTAGAAATTTTACTGATAAATGCAAACTGATGTATATATAAGAAATACATCTTTGGAAATATTTTAAGAAAATAAAACCCTAATATAATACTAATATCAGGACATGGGAAAAAGAATGAAGATATGGAACTATAACATCATTGCAACTAACCCTTCAAGAGAGATATTCCTGCCTGTATTCCGGTTATAAAGGAGCTGGACTGCATGACGCAAGAGGAAATAATAGAATCTACGCTGCAATACAAATAAAACTCGAACTCAATCTCCAAGAAGAGACGGCTTCCCGATTGTTAACTTAACAAGATTATTCAATAATATATATATATATATATATATATATATATATATATATATATATATATATATATATATATATATATATATCAGTCATTTTTGTGGAAAACAAACGCACTGTGCACAGAAAATAAATAAACGAACACAAACAATGATGACACGCACCCGAAGACGATGCTAAATAGGTGAATAATACAAAAGCTAGGGCCGGCATTCCCAACCTACATTAACAACAACGTTTCATCAAAACCAGATATCTGCCTGTCGAACTTTAATTTTCCCTTTAGTTACCACTTGGAACCCGTGAACATCCCAATTAGCGACCACATAGCAACCCTGCTAACAGTTAACCAACTCCATCCAATGAAAAAAAAATTTATGAAAAGCTCCAAGAGATTAGAAAAGAGTCGATCAGCGCCGATAATTAGGCTATCCACGGGCCTATCATCAAGCGGACTGGACGAAATAGAAAGAAATTCTTAGATAATAAAAACCGAAGATTCTTAACGAAGCGACGCTAGAAAAAAATGATGAAAAGCTCCAAGAGATTAGAGAAGAGTCGATCAGCGCCGATAATTAGGCTATCCACCAAATAACGTACATAATCATCGAAAACTTTAGATGGTTACCGAAAAGGATTAATAAGAATGATTTCAGAACAGATACAGAGAGATGAGCCAACCAGAGAACTATAAAATGATCTAAGAAGGAGAAAAGAGAACTCACGATACGAATTATTGAAAAACAAGATGAACAATGGAACAGTCTAATCCACAAGATAATTGAAGAGAAATTGTTAAAAGAATTCTGAAAATGTGTGAACAGGATGAAAGACAAGCAAGCCAAGGAAAATAAAGGAATAAAAGATAAAAGAAGAATAAGCTAGAAGACGAAGACGACGTTAAAAGAGTATTTTGAGAACACTAGAAAACATTTAAGTTCAGCGAAGAAGAAAATGAAAACTGCGACATTAACTTTGAAAATAAGGTTATATCAGAACTTAATCAAATAATAAAATGAATTCACCCTAGCACTTTGTCAACATAAATAGGAACACCAACGAATGAATTGGTGCCATCATCACAACCAAACAGTTTATTAGAACAATAAACAAAGTTAAACATAAAGCACCACGGGCATCAGTACTCACAAGAAAAAACTACGTAGACACACCTAACAACATCTTGGAAAGGTTGCAGAACGCTTTCAAAGCGTACCTAAATACAGACTACTTTCCCGACGAAGTGAAATTTGCGAAAATGCTTTTCACAGCAAAGGCTGGAAAATCATCTTGTCGGGTAGAAAATTACCGTCCTCTTTCCTGACTAGATTTCATCGGGAAGGTATATAAAAAGATCTTAAAACGCAAACTCGATCAACACCTCGAAGACAACAATCTTTATAATGAGTGCCAATTCAGGTCCCGGAAAAACAGGAGCACGGAAATGAAACGCTGACTAATAATGGAAAACCTAGCTATGGCAAAGAACGAAAAGATGAGCTTAAATATCGTCTGCGAAGACGTGTCTAAAGATTTGACAAAATTTGGCACAAGAGCATCTAGTATAAAATACTAAAACTAGGAATCAACAATAAGATAGAGAGAATTCTTTGCGACTAGGTCATGGATAGATACGCGTATATAGACACAGGCAGTTACCATGGAGAACGATTTAAGGTCAAATTCGGCGTTCCAAGTGTGGGTGTTTGAGTTCAATATTGTACGTTCTCTGAACCAAAGACTTTCAAGCCCTAGCCACCGAACAGTGTGTGATCATACAGTTCGCGGATGACATAAAACAAGTGATTGTGTTACTGTGCAGGCACAAACAATGTTAAGCGCGAACAACGAGTGAAGAAATAGGAAGAATCAATCAATACCCCCAGAAAGGAAAAATTAACACGAATCAAGAAAAATTCAAAATTATACAGGAAAAAATATAGCAGCCATATACGTAAACGATGGAAGATATTAATATATTAACGAATGAAAAGACTTGGGGTTACCAATAACTAAATCAGATGACACTAAACTCATAAGCAACAGAATTGAAAAAGAACGAAGTCAACAGACCTAGGTCGCGTGCTCTCAATTATTCTGACTTATGACGTTATAACCATATGACCTTACGACCTTCAAAACTTTCAAAAACTCAATGAAAAGTAAAATGGTTACTATCCGCCCGATCAACCTACGGATCGACATAGTAACTTATAGAGTCGCTGCACGCAACTAAAAAGTCAGGCTTAAACTAGTCTACAAGCTAAGATCGCTCAGTCGATAGAACAAGAATAAAATCTACCAATGAATAATCCAGCCCACACTAACCTATCCGACAATTACGATGAGCTCACTCTCAAATGCAACTTCTAAAAGTCCAAAGAATAAAAAACAAAGCAATATATCATATAACAAGCGGAAGAAGGATGGAAAGAAAAAAAGTGGAAGATCTGCAGAGAGAAGCAGCAATTGAACCCGTAAACAAGATAATTAAGAAAACAGCAAAAACAGTCATTGAAAAAACACAAGATGAGATTTGCGAAGAACTAGCCAATCAAATAGTACAAAGGGCTGGATGGTAAGCCCATCGAATTTTCCTTATTAGCATGACGGCAATGGGCAGAGAAGTAGAAGAGGAAGAGCTATTTACATAAAAAAAGATAAATCCGGATACGACAAAGATTAATTCCCGACTATATCAAAAATCCACGATGAAGACTACTAAAACCTAATAGATGGAAATCTAACTAAGACTTACCGATTATTACCAAAGTGAAGAAAATTAAATCAAAAGTAAAAGAAGAAGCAAATAAGAACTAATGAAAGAACAACGCAACCCAACTATACATACTAGATACACTTAAAGAGTTTGCTTTGCTTTGGGAAGTACATCGAGGTCGATAATGACGGATGGCCTCTATAAGCCAGACAGCCATCGCCGCGGGACTTGGTTAGGGTCAGTTTGTTGAGGGCATAAAATCTGCACTAGGTTTAAACAGGTAGGAATGTGTGCAGTCTTCGGACCAGTATCTTGACCGAAGGAAGAAGGGCCCTGGTGGCAGGAGAGGCTCGAGATAACCAGGCCTCATCCTCGGCTGCAGGGAGCTGCCGAGACACCGGTCTGTTGGTGCTCGCCTACAGGTCCTCCCGATCCTGGTTTGAGATTGAGGTATTCTTTCTCTAGCCTTTTTTTAAAAGGCCGAACCCACAAGGAATTGGAGGGGGAGGGCAGTGGTTGGTAGGCGCCAGGGCGAGTCCACACACCGGTGGGCCCGCACGCCATACCTCTGGGGCCCACTGCTGCTCAGAGATGCACTCCTGATTTAGCCTGGGGCTACGAAATATAACATAAATATAACAGTCATATTTATAAGGTCTGAGCATTTTTGCAAAAGTATCTTCAAACAATGAAGAAACTGAAAGTACTTAAGGGATCGTAGTTTTTATTGGTATTCCTCCAAGATTAGGCGATGAGAATGTTTTCTTTGAAAGAGCTTCATATATTAACAACTCTCTTAAGTTTCTCTGCCAACGAGAAACAGAGTTAACAGTAAAATACATACAAACCTACTAACGGTTTACACTCCTAACAATAAACTACTACAAAAAAACAGCACTAAAACATTAATAGCACTAACCTGAAATTCAGGTACTTATTTTACTACTAAACTTCTGACTTCGTCAATCTTTTTCTCCAAGCAAACTTGCAACTTTCTAACTTCCTTCCTTTTCACCTTAACATTTTGCTAATGTTACTTACAACAGGGTGTACATACAAACGTGGGACAGGTAATACACATAGTGGTATTAGTTAGCGCCTCGGTTTAGGGCTAAGACCGCCTAGGTCAACTACCTAATCTTTACTATTTTCTCACTATATTATCTCTACTTCTTCCTAGTCATCTTTCTGTCCTCATCCTCATCTCCTAAACTTCCCCCTTGTTCCTTTGGGCCTTGAATGGGGGTAATGGGAAGGCGCGGGAGTCCGGGATCTCTCCCTCGTCCCCACTAGTCTTTTATTCTCTTACATCT
Source organism: Ceratothoa steindachneri (assembly GCA_963969495.1). Taxonomy (NCBI): domain Eukaryota; kingdom Metazoa; phylum Arthropoda; class Malacostraca; order Isopoda; family Cymothoidae; genus Ceratothoa; species Ceratothoa steindachneri. Next base: position 80,631,149 of record OZ018317.1, on the reverse strand, counting down.
TTTTCTTCCATTCTATTCTGGTCTTAGTTTCTTGTTACACTGAAGCAGCTCCCGAGGACCAAAATATCAGTAAAAGTAAAGAAATACCACTTGCGGTTTCTCTTATCCACTTTCTCCACTTTCTGTCGAAGATACTCATAAGTAATAAGAAAAAATCATACGCCAGCGCTTTAGCCTTTTTTATAAGACTAAAATAAGATCAAACATAGATTAAGAAAGGAGAAGAGAGAGAGAGAGAGAGAGAGAGAGAGAGAGAGAGAGAGAGAGAGAGAGAGAGAGAGAATGAGAACTCGATGGCAAAAGTTCGAACTCCAACTATTTTTCCCCTTTCTTTAGTAGTAAACGACTATAATATTTTATTACGTTTGCTATCTTTCTCTCCTTCTCTCTTAATCTGTTTGATCCTTTTGGTCCTATAAAAAAGGCGAAATCACTTTGTATCATCTTTATTATTTTCCTATGCGTTAGTGAACATCTTTCATGCCACGTGTCATTGTGATTTGCCGTACCCAAAATTGAAAGTTTTCGTTCGAAGGTAAATATTTTCTTCAAAGGTTTGGATTAACCATAGATAATTGCCTTTCACCTGTTCTCTCTAACTTATATATGGAGTTCTTTGAAACAAGACTCCTCCCTACTATCCTTGACTGCCCTATTGTTTGGTACAGGTATATTTGCCTCTGGCCTAATTCTAAAGATGTTAATAACTTTCTTACCAAACTTAATTAACTCATCCCTCTTCCATTAAATTTACCCATGAGGTTGAACATAATTGACCCCTTCCCTTTCTCGATCTTTTGATTCATAGAACCAAGACCGTTTTTAAATAGTCCATCCATCGCAAACCTACTAATTCAAACTCTTATATTCATTTTACTCTGCGCATAGCCTCAAAGTCAAACGTTCCGTTTTTTCCTTAATGTTTTTACGAACTCTAAGAGTTGTTAGTCATGAATATATGGATTCTGAATTCTCCATTATCTTTGAAATTGGTCATAAATTATGTTACCCTTATTCCTTGCTTCTAAACTGTTTGTCTTCTGCAAAAAAGACGTTCTATAATTCAGTTCCTGCTATCTCTTTTAATGTTAAAAATATTTTGGTTTTACCCTTCTCTGTTTGTTTCATTGACCTTCCCCGTCTTTTAGAAAACCTTAACATTTCAGTTGCTTCCAAATAAAAGTCAACGCTAAAAAACATTCTAGTTCACAATAATTCTAATAATATTGGGGGGAGTCTATTCGGTGGAATGTTCTGTTTGTTCCCCTAAATATTTTGGACAGACAGGAAAGCAATTATCTGTCTCTATTAATCAGCATAAATACAATGTTAGGAGAGCTGTAAACAATAGTGCGTTTTTTGTTCATATGTTCAAATATAACCACTTAATTAATTGGAATTCAACAAATTTATTTTTCGTTCAAATGACGCAATTAAAAGAAACATTGTTGAATGTTCATGTATAAGTCAGTTCGATAACTTTATTTCCTCTGGCCTTTTCAAAATTGATGCTGTTTTGAAAAAAACTATTCTTGAAGAAATTAGCTTTGAGTTATGTTCTTAGTTTTGTTTGCAATATTCATTGTTATGGGTACCCGATTTGTCAATTTAATTATTTCATTGGTTTATTTCTCTTCCTCTTTCCTTGCCCCCCTCCCCCAACGTATCAGCCTGCTTCTCATGTCTCTCCTAATCTCCCTCTTTAGACATCATTTCCGTTGATCGTTTTAGCCACTTTGTCTCTGTTCTTGACCCTTTCTGCCTCTTGGTTTGACCTTGCTACCTGTTATAGCTAAATTCTTAATGTGAATTTACCCGTCCTTCTCCTACTTTCTCATTGGTGATTTCTTGTCCTAGAGGCGGTCCTTTATTTTTTACTGTTTTATATATACGAGTACCTTTATTATATTATTTTCACTTGTAGTTTTCCTTGTGAATGAACTGAATAAAGTTCGAAAGTACTCAGAAGCACCTTTTTATTTTTACTTCAGAACATTGCATTCATTGCGAACCTCACGAGTTACTTTGTGAGTTATTCATTTCATAGATTGATGGTTCAAAGTAGATTGATGAATAAACAGTGCATTTGAAGTTTGCCCCGTTCGACAACAGTACTTATGTTGTTTAATTCAGAATCCATAAATTCAGGACAAACAACTCTTAGAGCCCATATAAACATAAAGAAAAAAACGGAACGTTTTTTCCTCTATGTTTATAAATGGTAAGAAAGCTATTAACATCTTTAGAATTAGGCCACAGGCAAATATACCTGTACCAAACAATAGGGAAGTCAAGGATAGTAGGGAGGAGTCTTGTTTCAAAGAACTCCATATATAAGTTAGAGAGAACAGCTGTAGGGCAATTACCCATGGCTAATCCAAACCTTTGAAGAAAATATTTAGGCCTAGGTAAAAACCAAGACAAGATTTGCACGGAATTATATATATATATATATATATATATATATATATATATATATATATATATATATATATATATATATATATATATGAATGGAATAGCCCGCAGGAAAAAATAAAAATGAAAAGGTGTTTCCAAGTACTTTCGAACTTTATTAAGTTCCTTATCAAGGATAACTACAAGAAATAGTATTATATTAGAGGTATATATACGAAAGAAAAATATGAAAGACCGCCTTAAAAACAAGAAATCACCAATGAGGAAGAGGGAAGGGAAAAGGGAAAAAAACACATTAAGGAATACAAGAAGCAGGTAGTAAGGTCAAACTAAATCAAAGGAAAGGGTAACAGATTCAAAGAAATGGAGATAGCCTAACGAGGGAGATTATAAGACACGATGAGCAAAAGGGGGAAAAATACAAAGTACAAAACAGAGCAGTGACAATTAAAAAATAAAAATGAATAATAATAAAAAAAAATTAAAATAAAATAGGGGCCACATAACTAAAGAATGTATATAAAAAAAAACACTAGGAACGCAAGACAAAACTAATTTCTTTGAGTATTAATCTTTTAATTATAGCATCTATTTTATATAAACCAGGGGAAAGGTTAAAATTATCACATTGGCTTATAAAAGCACATTCAATGATGTTCCTTTTTATATGGTCATTGGCACGATAAATAAATTTGGCCGAGTTCCAGTTAATTAAATGGTTCTTATCTGACATATGGACAAAGAAAGCACTGTTATCTTTCCCTCTTCGGACATTATATTTATGTTGATTTATGCGAACAGAAAGTTGTTTACCTGTTTGTCCGTAAAATTTACTTAGACAACCAGAACACTCAACTGAATAAACTTCCCCTCCTCCCAAACTATTACAATTATTACGTACTAATAAATTCTTAATGGTCGTCTCATATTTAAAAGCAACAGAAATGTTAAAGTTATTCAAAAGACGGGGAAGATCACTAAAACAAAGAGAAAAAGGTAGAACTAAATTATTATTACTATTAAAAGGGAGAGTAGGGACAGTTTGATAAAATGTCTTTTTAGCAGAAGAAAGACAGTTGTGAAGAAACGGGTAAGGGTAACAAAGTTTATGGCCAATTTCAAAGATATTGGAAAATTCCAAATCCATATATTCCGGGCTCACAACACGTAATGCCCGTAGATAACCGTAGTTAGGGAATGGTTATTATGGGAGATTGAGGGTAATGAATGACCTTGATTACTCACGAGGGGGGTAGCCACGGAACCCCCTGCGGGTTGGGCTACTCTTCTCGGACTCGCGTTTGCGAGATGCGGACCTCCTGTCCTCAGGGGGTCACCGAACGAACTTCAGAGGGATGGGGGGATGAACCGAGCGCCTTCTTGTGAAGAAGTCTCAACGGCTGGGATCATCAGCCAGACGGGCGACAGCGGCGGGGCCATAAACGCGGTTCACGCTGAGTCTACAAAGCAGTCTCCATATCCAAAGGGTGGGGGAAGGGGGGGCGGAGGTTGAGATGACCCGGAGTAAGCTTTGGTGAGAATTTCACCGGACCTGGCGGCGGGGCAAACGAGGGAGAGGTCGGAAAGGAGGGGGGCAGTAACGGCTCGTTTTCTCTCCAGAGATACTGTTTTAGTAGGTGGGGGAATAATATTACTCAAAGGGGATTCCTTCACATATTACCGAAACCTTTTCCTCATTTTGTTTATACCCAACATCATTTTTTTTTTCTCGAACATATTTTTAAACCAATCCATATATTTTCATTTTAGTTGGTTCGATTTCGATTTCGATGTGTTGTAAGTGTATATGTGTGTTGAGGGACGAAAAGGGTGTGTGTGTATATAGTTAAAAATAAATAAGTGGTGAAAAGAGAAAGAAGTGTGGTAGGGTGCAAAGAGATTGTAGGCGCCTGGTGGTCAGGCCTATCGCTTGCATTTTTTCCCGTGGTTTGTAATTTTGTTTGTTGTTTGGATAATTTAAAGTTTATGGCGTTCAAGCCATTTGTTTTCAATTTCTTATTAGGCTTGTATGTAAAAGAATGCGCATTTGCTGTTGTTTTACTATTGAAAATTTAGATTTTAGTGCTTAGTTTTTTGTAGTGTGTATAATTTGTCTTTATGTTTTTTTTCTTTCTTCCGTTCTTCTTTCTTCAAGTGCAGGTTGCCGTAGAGCTTCAAGTGCATGTTGCCAAACAGCTTTATGTGCAGGTTGGTGGAGAGCTTCAAGTGCAGGTTAGCGAATAGCTTCAGGTCCAGGTGGGCAAAGAGCTTCGATTTCAGGTTGACAAACAGCTTCAAGTGCAGGTTGGCGAACAGCTTCAAGTGCAGGTTGCTGAACAGCTTTAAGTGCAGTTTGGCGAACAGCTTCAAGAGTACGTTGCTAATCAGCCTCAAGTGCAGGTTGCAGAACAACTTCAAGTGCGGGTTTCCAAACAGCTTCGAGTGCAGGTTTTCGAACAGCTTCAAGTTCAGGATGGGGACCAGTTTCAAGTTTAGGGGTTGGATAACAGCTTCAATTGCAGGTGCCGAACAAGTTGAAGGGCAAAATGGTAAGCAGCTTGAAGTACAAGTCGCCAAACAGCTTCAAGTGAAGGTTGGTGAACAGCTTCAAGTGCAGGTTGCGAACAACTACAAGTGCAAGTTGCATAACAACTTCAAGTGAAGGTTGGCGAACAAATTCAAGTGCAGGTTGCGAACAACTACAAGTGCAGGTTGCAAAAGAGCTTCAAGTGGAGGTTGGCGAACAGCTTCAAGTGCAGGTTGGCGAACGGATTCATGTGCAAGTTGGCGAAGATCTTCAAGTGCAGGATGCTGAAGAGATTCAAGTGCAGGTTCGCGAACAGCTTCGAAAGCAAGTTTCTGATCAGCTTCAAGTTCAGGTTTCTGTACAGCTGCAAGTGCAGATTTCTAAACAGTTTCAAGAGCAGGATGCCAAACAGATTCATGTGCAGGTTGACGAACCGCTTCAAGTGTAGGTTTTCGAACAGCTTCAATGTGACGTTGTTGAGCAGCTTTAACTGCAAGATGCTGATCATCTTAAACTGCAGGTTTTATAACAGCTTCGTGTGTAGGTTTGGAACAACTTCAAGTGCAGGTTTTGAAACAGCTTTAAGTGCAGGTTTTGGAAAAGCTTCAAATGCAGCGTGGCGAAGAGTTTCAAGTGCAGGGAAGCGAACAGCTTCAAGTGCAGTTTTTCAAACAGCTTCAAGTTCACTAAGGCGAACAGATACAAAGTGCAGGGTGGCGAGCAGCTTCAAATGCAGGGGGCGAAAAGCTTCAACTGCCGATTGCGGAATAGCTTCAAGTGTAGGTCTACGAACAGCATAAGTGCCTTTGGGCGAACAGCTTTAAGTTCAGATTGCTAATCAGTTTCAAGTGCAGGTCGCAGAGAAACTTCAAGTGCAGTTTACTGAAGAGCTTCAAGTGCAGTTTTTGTAAGAGATTCAAGTGCAGGCTCGTAAACATCTTGAAGTGCATGTTGGTGAAAAACTTCAAGTGTAGGTTGCCGAATAGCTTCAGGGGCAGGTTTTCGAATAGTTTAAGTACATGTTGCCAAACAACTTAAAGTGCAGGTTTTCAAACCGCTTCAAGTGCAGGTTGCCGAACAGCTTCAAGTGAAGTTTTTCGAACAGCTTTAATATCAGTTGCGAAGAATCTCCAGTGCACTTTGCCGAACAGCTATAATTAAATTTTGCTGAAGCGTTTCAAGTGCAGGTATTAGAACAGCTTCAGTGCAGCTTTTCAAAAAACTTTAATTGCAGGTTGCCGAAAAGCTTTAAGTGCAGGTTTTTGAACTATCTTAAGTTCAGGTTGGAGAACAGCGTCAGGTGCACGTTGGCGACCACCCTAAGTGCAGGTTTGCAAAAGCTTCAGGTGCAAGTTGGCGAACAGATTCAAGTGCGGGTTAACAAACGACTTCAAGTGCAGATTTTGGAACGGCTTCAAATGTAGGTTGGATAACAACTTCAAGTCAAGGTTGGCAAACAGCTTCAAGTGTAGGTTGCCGAATAGATTCAAGTGCAGGTTTTGGAATAAATTAAGTGCATGTTGTTAACTAACTTCAAGTGCAGGTGCTAAGAGCTTTCAGTGCAGGTTGCCAATCAGATTCAAGTAGAGACTGCCGAAAGGTTATAAGTGTAGGGGGTCGAATAGCTTCAAGTGCAGGTTTTAGAAAAGCTTTAGTGCATGTTTTAAAAAACTTCAAGTGCAGGTTGCCAAAAAGGTTCAGGCTCAGGTTTTTGAACTGCTTCAAGTTCAGGTTGGCGAACAGCTTCAAGTGCAGGTTAGTGGACAACTTCAAGTTCAGGTTGGCGAACAGCTTCAAGTGCAGGTTGCGAACAACTACAAGTGCAGATTGCAGAACAACTTCAAGTGAAGGTTGGCCAACAGCTTCAAGAGCAGGTTGCAAACAGCTACAAGTGCAGGTTGCAGAACAGCTTCAAGTGGAGGTTGGCGAGCATCTTCATGTGCAGGTTGGCGAACGGCTTCATGTGCAAGTTGGCGAAGATCTTCAAGTGCAAGATCCCGAAGAGATTCGAGTGCAGGTTAGCAAACAGCTTTAAGTTCTAGTTGCCGAACATCTTTAAGTGCAGTTTGGTGAACCGCTTCAAGTGCAGGTTGAAGAACAACTTCAAGTGCGGGTTTCCAAACAGCTTTAAATATAGGTTTTGGAAAAGCTTCAAGTTCAGGTGGGCAAACATCTTCAACTGCAGGTTTGGGACCAAGTTCAAGTTCAGGGGGCTGGCGACCAGCTTTAATTGCAGGTGCAGAGCAGGTTGAAGGGCAGGATGGTGAGTAGTTTGAAGTACAGGTTGGCGAACAGCTTTAAGTTCAGGTTGGCGAACATCTTTAAGTGAAGGTTTTTTAAGATCAGGTTGCCGAACAACTCCAAGTGTAGGCTGGCGAACAGTTTCAAGTTCAGTTTGGCAATAAAGCTTCAAGGGCAGGTTACCGAACAGCTTCAAGTGCAGGTTGAGCAACAGGTTTAAAAGAAGATTGGCGAAAAGATGCAAGTGCAAGTTGGCAAAGAGATTCAAGTTTCGGTTGCCGAAAAGCTTCGCATGTATGTTTCCAGGCATCTTCAAATTTAGATTTCCGTACAGCTTCAAGTGCAGGTTTTAGAATAGCTTGACATGCAGGATGCCGAACAGATTCATTGCAGGTTGCCGAACAGCTTCAAGTGCAGTTTTTAGAACAACATTGACTCTTGGTTGCTGAGCAGCTTCAACTATAAAATACCGACCATCTTAAGCTGCAGGTGTTAAAACAGCTTCAAGTGTAGTTTTTAGAACATCATCAACTCAAGGTTTCTGAGCAGCTTCAACTGCAGGATGCCGAGCATCTTAAACTTCAGGTGTTAAAACAACTTCAAATTCAGGTTGGCAAACAGCTCAAGTGCAGGTTGGAGACCAGCTTCAGGTGCAGGTGGGTGAATAGCTTTAATTGCTGGTTATCGAACAGCTTTCAGTGTAGCTGTTTGAACAGCTTCAAGTGCAGACGTTAGAGCACCCTCAAGTGCAGATTTTGTAACAGCTTCAAGTATAGATTGGCGAATAATTTCCTGTCCAGGTTGCTGAACAGCTTCAACTGCAGCTGAGCGGAAAGCTTCAAGTGCAGGATGCTTAATAGATTCATGTGCAAGTTAGAGAACAGATTCAATTGCAGGCTGGCCAAGAGCTTAGTGTTCACTTTAAAGAACAGCTTTAAGTGAAGGCTGGCGAACAGCTTCAAATGCAGTTTTCCGAACAGGTTTAAGTGCAGGTTGGCGAACAGCTTCAACTGCGGGTTGGCCTACGGCTTCAAATGCATGTTGCCAAATAGCTTCAAGTCAAGTTCTCGAACAGTGTAACTGCAGATTGCCGAACAGCTTCTAGTGCAAGATGCCGAACAGCTTAAAGTGCAGGTTTTCGAACAGCTTCAAGTGTAGGTTGCCAAACAGCTTGAAATGCAGGTTAGGTGAACAGCGTGAAGTTCAATTTAGTGAACAGCTTGAAGTGCAGGTTGGCGAACAGCTTTAAGTGCATGTTGCCCAACAACTTCAAATGAAGGTTGCCAAACAACTTCAAGTGCAGGTATTCGAACAGCTTCAAGTGAATGTTGCCCAACAACTTCAAATGAAGGTTGCCAAACAACTTCAAGTGCAGGTATTCGAACAGCTTCAAGTGCAGTTTGGCTAAAAGACTCAAATACATGTTGCCGAACAGCTTCAAGTGCAGGTTGCTGAGCAGCTTCACGTGTACGTTGCTAAACAGCTTTAAGTCCAGGTTTATGAAAACCTTCAAGTTCAGGTTAAAAAACAGCTTCAAATACAGGTTGGCGACCAGCTTCAGGTGCTGTTTGGCGAACAGTTTCAAGTGCAGGTAACCGAACTGCTTTAAAGTCAGCTTGGGGAAGAACGTCACGTGGAAGATGCCTAACAGATTCACGTGCAGGTTAGCAAAGAGCTTCCAGTGTGGGTTAGCGAAGAGCTTATTGTTCATGTTTGCGTACAACTTCAAGTCTAGGTTAGCGAAACGCTTCAAGTAAAGGTTGCCGAACAGCTTCATTTCAGGTGGGCGAAGAGCTTCAAGTAAATTTGGCAAACAGCTTTAAGTAAAATTTGGCGAACAGATTCAAGTGCAGTTTGGCGAACAGCTTCAAGTGCATGTTTTCGAAAGCTTCACGTGAAGGTTGGCGAAAAGCTTCAAGTGGAGGTTGACTAAATTTCAAGTGCATGTTGGCGAACAGCTTCAAGTGAAGGTTACCGAAAAGCTTTAAGGACGTATTTGGAACAACTTCCATTGAAGGTTCCATAACAACCTTAAGTGCAGGCTGCGAATAGCTTCAAGGGCAGATTTTCGAACAGATGATGTAAAGGGTATCGAACAGCTTCAAGTGCAGGTTACCGAAAAGATTCGAGTGCAGGTTGAGTAAACTTCAATTGTAGGTTGCCGACCAATTTGAGGGACAAATTTGCGAACAGCCTTAAGGGCATGTTGGCGAATATCCTTAAGTGCAGGTTGCCGACAAGCTTGACGTGCAGGTTGAAGAACAGCTTAGATTGTAGGTTGGCGAACAGCTTAAAGTGCATGTTGCCAAACAACTTCAAGTGCATATTTTGAACAGCTTCAAGTGAATTTTGGTGAACAGCGTCAAGTGTAGGTTATCCCATCAGCTTGAAGTGCAGGTTGCCGAACAGCTACAAGTTCAGATTGGCAAACAGGTTCAAGTGCAGGTTGGCGAACAGCTTTAATTGCTGTTTAGCAAACAGCTTCACGTTCAGCCGTTGGAAAAGCTAAAAGTGCAGATTTTGTAACAGCTTCAAGTGTAGGTTGGGGAATAATCTCAAATGGAGGTAGCCGAACAGCTTCAACTGCAGCTGTTCCAAGAGCTTTAAGTGCAGGATACCTAACAGATTCATGTGCAAGTTAGAGATCAGATTCAATTCCAGGTTGGCAAAGAGCTTATTGTTCAGGTTGGCGAACAGCTTCAAGTGAAGGTTGGCGAACAGGTTCAATCCAGCTTTTGGAACCGCTTGAAGTGTGGGTTTACGAACAACTTCAAGTACAGGTTGGCGAACAGCGTCAACTGCAGGTTGGCCTAAAGTTTCAAATGCATGTTGCCAAAATGCTTCAAATCAGGTTTTCAAAAAGCTTAACTGCAGATTGGCGAACAGCTTGTAGTAAAAGTTGCGAACAGCTTAAATTGCAGGCTTTCGAACATCTTAAGTGCAAGTTGGCGAACAGCGGTAAGTGCAGGTTTTCGAACAGCTTCAAATGTAGGTTGCCAAACAGATTGAAGTGCACGCTAGGTGAACAGCTTTAAGTGCATGTTGGTGAACAGTTTCAAGTGCAGGTTGGCGAACAGCTTAGAGTGCATGTTACCAAACAACTTCAAGTGCAGTTTACCGAACAGCTTCAAGTGCAGGTTTTAGAACAGCTTTATCTTCAGGCTGGCAAAAAGCTTCAAATGCAGATTGGCGACCAGCTTCAGGTGCAGGTTGGCGAATATCTCTAATTGCTGGTTTCCGAACATCTTCAGGTGCAGCTCTTGGAACAACTTTACTTGCAGGTTGGTGAATAATTTCAAGTGCTAGAAGTCGAACGGCTTCAAGTGCAGGATCCCTAACAGATTTATTCGCAGTCTAGCCATCAGCTCTAAGTGCAGGTTGGCGAAGAACTTAGTGTTCAAGTTGGCGAACAGCTTTAAAAGAAGATTGGTGAACAGCTTCGAGTGCAGGTTGGCCAAAGGTTTCAAGTGCAAGTTGCCAAACAGCTTTATGTGCACGTTGGCGTAGAGCTTTAAGTGCAGGATGCCGAAGAGAGTCAAGTCCAGGTAGGCGAAGAGCTTCAATTTCAGGTGGCGAACAGCCTCAAATGCAGGTTGGCGAACAACTTCAAGTGGAGTTTGGCGAACAGCTTCAAGTTCACTTCATCAAACAGCATCAAGTGCAGGTTGCTGAACATCTCTAAGTGAAGTTTGGCGAGCATCTTCAAGAGCAGGTTGCAGAGTAACTTCAAGTGCAGGTTTTAAACAGCTTCAAGTGTAGCTTTCCAAACAGCTTCAAGTTCAGGAGCTGGCAAACCGCTTCAATTGCAGGTGCAGAACAGGTTAAAGAGCAGGATGGCGAGCAGCTTGAAGTACATGTTGGCGAGGAGCTTCAACTGTAGGTTGCCGAACATCTTTAAGTGCACGGTTTTAAGGTTAGGTTGCCGATCAGCTTCAAGTGCAGGCTGGTGAACATCTTCACTTTAAGGTTGGCGAAAAGCTTCAATGTCTGGTTGCCGAAAAGCTTCAAGTGCAGTTTGACTAACAGGTTTAAATGAAAGTTGGCGAAGGGCTTCAAGTGCAGATTGGCAAAGGGATTCAAGTACCGGTTGCCGAAAAGCTTCGCATGTAGGTTTCCGATCAGATTCAACTTCAGGTTTCCGTACAGCTTTAAGTGCAGATTTCGGAAAAGCTTGAAGTGCAGGATGCCGAACAGATTCATATGCAGGTTGCCGAACAGCTTCAAGTGCAGTTTTTAGAATAGCATTAACTCCAGGTTGCTGAGCAGCTTCAACTGCAGGATGCCAAACATCTTAAGCTGCATGTGTTAAAACAGCTTTAAGTTCCGGTTGGCGAACAGCTTCAAGTGCAGGTTTTGTAACAGCATCAAGTGCAGGTTGGCAAACAGGTTCAATGCAGGTTGTCGAACAGCTTCAAGGGCAGTTGAATGAAACTTCAAGTGCATGTTGCCGACCAGCTTGGGGGCAAGTTAGCAAACAACATTAAGTGCAGGTTTTCAAACAGCTTCAAGGACAGGTTAGCGTATAGCTTCAAGTGCAGGTTGGCGAACAGCTTCAGGTGCAGGTTGACGAGCACCTTCAAGTGCAGGTTACCAAAAAGCTTCAAGTGCAGCTTTTCTAATAGCTTCAAGTGTAGGTTGGCTAACAAATTCAGGTGTAGGTAGGCGAACATGATCATATGCAGGTTGCCGAATAGTTCAAGTGCACGTTTTCGAAAAGCTTAAGTGGAGGTTGCCGAACAGATTCAAGTGCTAAATTTCTAAAATCTTCAAGTGCAGGTTTTAAAACAGCTTTAGTGCAGGTCTTAGAACTGCTTTAAGTGCAGGTTGCCAAACATCTTCAAGTGAAAGTTGGCGAACAGCTTCAAGTGCAGTATGCCCAAAAGGTTCAAATGAAGCTTTTAGACAGCTTCAAGTGTGGGTTAGCAAACAACTTCAAATGTAGTTGGCTAACAGCTTCAACTGTAGGTTGTCCTACAGCTGCAAATGCACGTTGCTAAATAGTCTCAAGTCAGGTTTCCGAACAGCTTAACTGCAGATTGTCGTATAGCTTCTAGTGCAAGTTGCCGAACAGCTTAAATTGCAGTTTTTCGAACACTTTAAGTGTAGGCTGGCTAACAGCTGTAAGTGCCCACTTTCGAACAGCTTCAAGCGTAGGTTGCTGAACGTATTCAAATGCAGGTTAGGCGAACAGCTTTAAGCGCTTGTTGGTGAACAGCTTCTAGTGCATGTCTGCGAACAGCTTCACCTACAGGTTTGCTAACAGCTTCAAAAGCTGGTTGCAAAACAACTTCACGTGGAGGGTTTCGAACAGCTTTAAGTGCAGTTTAGCGAACAGCCTCATGTACAAGTTGCCAAACAGCTTTAGGTGCAGGTTGCCGAACAGCTTCAAGTGCAGGTCACTAAACAGTTTTAAATGCAGATTTTCGAACAGCTTCAAGTTCAGGTTGAAAACAGCTTCAAATGCAGGTTGGCGACAAGGGTCAGGTGTAGGTTGGCAAACAGTTTCAAATGCAGGTTCCAAACAGCTTCAAGTACAGGTTTTGGAACAGCTTCAAATTTAGGTTGGAGAACAACTTCAAGGGCAGGTTGGCGAACAGCTTCAACTGCAGGTTGGCGAACAGCTTCAATGCCGGTTGCCGAACAACTTCAAGTAGAGTTTTTGGAACAGCTTCAAGTGCAGGTTTGTAAACAACTGCAAGTGCAGGAGGGTGAACAGCTTCAAGTGCAGGTTTTGGAACAGCTTCAAATTTAGATTGGAGAACAAAATCAAGTGCAGGTTGACGAACAGCATCAACTGCAAGTTTGCAAATAGCTTCAAATATATGATGTTGCTAAATAGCTTCAACTCAGATTTAGGAACAACTTAACTGCATGTTGCCGAACAGCCTGAACTGCAAGTTGCCCAAAAGCTTCAATTGCAGGTTTTATCACAGCCTAAATGCAGGTTGGCGAACAGCTGTAAGTGCTGGTTAGGTGAACAGCTTCAACTGCTCGTTGGTGAACAGCTTCAAGTGCTGGTTTCCCAACAGCATCAGGCGCAGCATTTGGAACAGCTTTAATTGTAGGTTGGCGAATAATTTCAAGTGCTAGTAGCAAAACAGCTTCGAGTGCAGGATCCCTAGCAGATTCATGCACAAGTTAGCGAACAGCTTGAAGCGCAGGTTAGCGAAGAGCTTAGTGTGCATGTTGGCGAAAAGCTTCAAGTGCCAGGTGGCGAACAGTGTGATAGAACGAGTTAATTTCAACTCCTATCCCATATTATTAAAAACCACGATGCTGCCCACGTGCATCTTCGATTCGAGGCTTGGAGTCTTATCTCAGCTACCGGATGCCAATGTTTAAACAAGGAGGTTATCGTCCCCCCGTTCACCCCCATACGCCGACCTCGCCAGATCGAGTTAGGCTTATGAACAGATAAGGCATTTTTCTCCGGCCCGGCTGTGCGTTCCCTCCAAGCTTTCACTCCATTTTCCCCCACGCCAAGGAGATGTCCTGGCTATTTATATGGAAACTTTACCACTAAGATCAGATTGGAGATCCAGATTTTCGTCGCGAAACATCACCACGACCCTCTCTCCCTTTGTGCGCCAAGGGACCTCGACCTCGAGATTCACCATCACTTGTCCAGAAGGAGAGCAATATTCCTTGAGTGCCAAAGGTTCGAGCCTTTCCGACGCCAAGTCCCAAGGCTTCCCCCCCTGTTGTTCAAGGAGAACAGCATTAGAACAGCCATTGTTCGTTTTGAGCCCTTCGCCAAGAAACGGTTCTCATCCCCCCCTGTTGTTCAAGGAGAACAGCATTAGAACAGCCATTGTTCGTTTTGAGCCCTTCGCCAAGAAACGGTTCTCATCCCCCCCTGTTGTTCAAGGAGAACAGCATTAGAACAGCCATTGTTCGTTTTGAGCCCTTCGCCAAGAAACGGTTCTCATCCCCCCCCTGTTGTTCAAGGAGAACAACCTAGAACAGCCATTGTTCGTTTTGAGCCCTTCGCCAAGAAACGGTTCTCACCCCCCCTGTTGTTCAAAGGAGAACAACATTAGAACAGCCATTGTTCTTGAGCCCGTAGACAAGAGACGGTTCTCATCCCCCCTTTGTTCAGAAGAGAACAACCTAGAACAGCCATTGTTCTTCCAGCCGTTCGTCGAGAAACGGTTCTCCTTCCCAAGACGCCACGTCAGGATCATCTTATCCCCCCCCCCCCCTTCGGCTGGAACTCGCCAGCGGACCGAATATTCCTTCAAGTACCTTCCACCGCACCCTAATGAAAAGTTACGTAAGCCAAACGTCACCTTTTGAGTATTGATCCCTTTTGTCAATTCTATCCTGTGCTTTAAATTGTTTATCGAACCATCCCATCTCTTTAACTCTATATTTGTTTTACCTTTTTTTAATCCCTTAAATCCTTGGATTAGCCCGAGTCTCCACGACCCTTTCCATTCTGTTTATGTCAATATTTTCCGTTTTTGTGTATTGTTTATAGTTATTATTAATAAAACTCTATTTTATTAATGATAGCAATATTATTATCCCTGAGCTCAGTTCCACTTTTTAAGCATATCGAAGATACATAATATCGGCCGCCAGACAGTAAACGCACTCTAAAGTTAATTAAGGAAGTTCCCTCAACGAATAGTGTAATATATGGTATCGTCGGGAGTCATTCTACGACATATATATATATATACTATTTAAATTTGGTATCAGGTGTGTAAGGTTTAACGCTATATCTTTGCAAACACTGGTCTCAGTCGAGTAAAGCATAGTGTTATTTGTTATAATAATAGAATATAGTAGTTCCCTTTTGTTTTAACGATTGCTATCCCCTTTTTTTTGAAACTTAAGAAGCTGGAGTAGCTCAAGGAACGGTTATAATAATTTGTTTGTGTTTTTTGTGATTTTAGTCAGTGGTTATTTAGATTGAGAAACCAAGTACGAATAGGTCAGTGCCCATATTTAGGTAGGCTAATTCTATAGAGGCATAATTCTTGTTGCAAGGAATTTTAGTTGGTTGACTAGTGCGCCCCCAAGTGCAAAGATGACTCAGTTTGAAATCTTTAAAGCGCAAGGAGAGTCCTGTGGACTTTCCGGAAAAGAACTAATTGAGTACATTCTAGAGGAGCAAAGAAAAAAGGAAGAAAGAGAAATACAACGAGAAGAAAGAGAAAGAGAGGAACGGATAAGACAAGCTGAGCTTCAGATTGAATTAGCTCGGATTAAAGCAGAAGTTCAAAGAAAAAAGGTAGAAAGAGAAAGGGAAAGAGTAATCCGACAAGAGGAACGGGAAAGAGTAATCCCACGAGAAGAACGAGAAGGAAAAATACAACGAGAAGAACGAGAAAAAGAAATCCAACGAGAAGAAAGAAGGAAGGATTCGCGCCCCTTCCCAGGAAAGCTGACAAAGTTTCCGAGCCCCGTAAAACCCCCAAACTTATTTCCCCAAAACCAACAACGGGACTCCAAACCTCCCGTTAAGACTTCTCCTCCATCTCTCTTCCCGAAGCGACCAATAATATGCTTCACCTGTGGTGTAGAAAACCACATGAGCTGGAATTCCCCCCAAAATTCTAGGCTTAAAAGCGGACCAGCCCACCAAGTTCACCAGATTAATGCAACCCCGGCTCCCCCGGTGGTGCAGACCCAAGCAGAAACTTCTCCCCCTCCGTCAGGCCACCAGGTAAATTTTGTTTTTGGTAAAAGTTCATCGGGAACTTTGAAATATGAGGAGGGCAGCGTGGACAGCTGCCGAGTTTTGACTCTCGTCAGGGACACAGGATGTACGTGCTTCATCGTGTCCGACGAACTCCTCCCAGTGGCCTCTAACCACGAAAAATTTGCGGTGGTACATGACCAACTTGGGCGGGCGAACAGATTCCCCGTCGCTAGATGTTACCTGCAGTGTCAATATTATAATGGCTGGGCTGAAGTCATTGTAGCACCCATAAAATTCTGTTCCGTACTTATAGGACAGAGCCCCCAAGTAAGTTTCGACCCTGTGTTTCAGGCCGCCCTTCCTCAAGGCCGAGATAAGAAAGAAGCCCAGGAGCCCGTCCCCATCAGAACCCCGATACCGTCCGATTTCTCGGAGACCCCTAACCAGGACTTTAGGACGGCAAAAGAGGAGTGTGAATCAATAACACCCTTAGGTGATAAGGCCCCAGACAAGGACACGGAGACTGTCCGTGGACCCCAAGAAAAAAGAACCCCCAACGCGCCCATGGAGATACCTTCGTAGAACTGGACGAAGCATCGGCGCTTGAAGAGGATTGCCCCGCGGAGTCCCTTAATGTAATCCAGACAGTGTGCATCCAACCTGATGCCGATTACCCTCCTCCTTCCCTACCAGGCGAGTCTTTAGAACCCTCTGACCTGGATAGTAACGCGCAGCTGACACCACGTCCGAAGAGTCAGCTACAAGAACTAATTAAATGGAATCACCATTTACCCACCCTATTAGCTCTTTTCGAGCAACTGCGTGAAAATGGCCTCACCATTGGCCCCAGCAAATGCCATTTTGCTCACGAAACCATCAAATATTTGGGTTTCAAAATAGGACAAAGCAAGTTAGGTCCCCACGAGAACAAGATTAAGGCAATCGCCCACATGCCCCTCCCGATTACAAAGAAGCCATTAAGATCGTTCCTAGGATGAGCTTCTCCCTATCAGCGATTTGTTCCGAATTTCGCTGCAATTTTGGCCCCCCTATGCCCCCTTCAGGAAAAGAATTTCTCCGATCGTTTACGTTGGAATGATGTCGCTGTTTCCCATTTTAATCAGCTCAAAAGTAAGTTCATTTCTGCCCCCATTTTTAAGTTGCCCAACCCGGAAAAATCCGTTGGGGTTAAGACCGACGTGATCAACGAGGGCATTGGAGGTGTATTCCTTCAATACGTGGATGACAGAACGAGTCATCCAGTTGCATATGCTAGTCGTCAATTATTACCACGCGGAAAGAGATATGCCACTAGAGAAAAGATAGCTCTATCAATTATCTGGGTCATAGACAAATTCAAGCTGTACTTGATATGTAAAGAATTTCAAATAGGAACCGACCACCGTCCGTTAGCCTATATTAGGAATTTGAGACACTCAAACGGCCGCATCATGCGCTGGAGTTTACTCTTGCAAGAGTATCAGTTTAAAATAAATTAGATAAAAGGTTCCGATAACCAGGTCGCTGACGCACTCAGTAGGAATGCGTTACCGAATAGCGTAGAATAATTGTATTCATAGGATTAGTATCTCCATGTAGGTATATACCGTCTTTACGACTTAATTTAAGATTCTTTTGTAATATAATTAATTAATGTATATGTCTGAATTTTGTAACGCTCAATGTCTAATTTTTTTTGTATGTCTATATATTTGTTCTTATTAATTTACGTATAAATTATTTTGTCCCGTATGTACTAAGTTCATATCATTTCATTGTTCCATGCCCTTTTTTTTTTCTCTCTGATTAAGTTGTATTAAAGGTTATTTTCCCCTGTAATCTAAAGATCAAAATAATCATATGTATTGAGGTAATACTAGTTAGGTGCAGGAAGGTACGGTTGGTACAAGAAAACGAGTTCCCCACAACGGAGCTCTATCGTTGTCCCTTCTCTCTTTTTTTTTCGAAGTGACAACTTTCCCTGGAATGGAGGGGTGTGATAGAACGAGTTAATTTCAACTCCTATCCCATATTATTAAAAACCACGATGCTGCCCACGTGCATCTTCGATTCGAGGCTTGGAGTCTTATCTCAGCTACCGGATGCCAATGTTTAAACAAGGAGGTTATCGTCCCCCCGTTCACCCCCATACGCCGACCTCGCCAGATCGAGTTAGGCTTATGAACAGATAAGGCATTTTTCTCCGGCCCGGCTGTGCGTTCCCTCCAAGCTTTCACTCCATTTTCCCCCACGCCAAGGAGATGTCCTGGCTATTTATATGGAAACTTTACCACTAAGATCAGATTGGAGATCCAGATTTTCGTCGCGAAACATCACCACGACCCTCTCTCCCTTTGTGCGCCAAGGGACCTCGACCTCGAGATTCACCATCACTTGTCCAGAAGGAGGACAATATTCCTTGAGTGCCAAAGGTTCGAGCCTTTCCGACGCCAAGTCCTAAGGCTTCCCCCCCTATTGTTCAAGGAGAACAGCATTAGAACAGCCATTGTTCGTTTTGAGCCCTTCGCCAAGAAACGGTTCTCATCCCCCCCTGTTGTTCAAGGAGAACAACCTAGAACAGCCATTGTTCGTTTTGAGCCCTTCGCCAAGAAACGGTTCTCACCCCCCCTGTTGTTCAAAGGAGAACAACATTAGAACAGCCATTGTTCTTGAGCCCGTAGACAAGAGACGGTTCTCATCCCCCCTTTGTTCAGAAGAGAACAACCTAGAACAGCCATTGTTCTTCCAGCCGTTCGTCGAGAAACGGTTCTCCTTCCCAAGACGCCACGTCAGGATCATCTTATCCCCCCCCCCCCTTCGGCTGGAACTCGCCAGCGGACCGAATATTCCTTCAAGTACCTTCCACCGCACCCTAATGAAAAGTTACGTAAGCCAAACGTCACCTTTTGAGTATTGATCCCTTTTGTCAATTCTATCCTGTGCTTTAAATTGTTTATCGAACCATCCCATCTCTTTAACTCTATATTTGTTTTACCTTTTTTTAATCCCTTAAATCCTTGGATTAGCCCGAGTCTCCACGACCCTTTCCATTCTGTTTATGTCAATATTTTCCGTTTTTGTGTATTGTTTATAGTTATTATTAATAAAACTCTATTTTATTAATGATAGCAATATTATTATCCCTGAGCTCAGTTCCACTTTTTAAGCATATCGAAGATACATAATATCGGCCGCCAGACAGTAAACGCACTCTAAAGATAATTAAGGAAGTTCCCTCAACGAATAGTGTAATATATGGTATCGTCGGGAGTCATTCTAGTGCAGTTTGCCGAATAGCTTCAAGTGCCGGTTGCCGAACAACTTTAAGTGGAGTTTTTCGAACAGCTTCAAGTATAGGTTTGCGAATAGCTTCAAGTGAAGTTTGGCGAACATCTTTAAGTGTTGGTTGGCGAACAGCTACAAATTCAGGTTGGCGAATAGCTTCAAGTGCAGGTTGGTCCACATCTTCAAGTGCAGCTTTTGTAACAGCTTCAAATGTAGGTTGGGAAACAATTTCAAGTGCAGGTTGGCAAATAGCTTTCCCTACAGGTTGTCGAACAGCTTCAAATGCATGTTGCCAAATAGCTTCAAGTCAGGTTTTCCTACAGTCTAACTGCAGGTTGCCAAACAGCCCAACTGCAGGTTGCCCAGCAGCTAAAACTGCAGGTTTTAGAACAGTTTAGTTGCAGGTTGGCGAACAGCTTCAAGTGCGGGTTAGGTGAACAGATTGAATTGCATGTTAGTGAACAGCTTCAACTAAAGGTCGGCGAACAGCTTTATGTTCAGGTTAGCGAACAGCTTGAAGTGCAGGTTGTCGAACACCTTCAAGTGCAGGTTTCCGAACAGTGTTAAGTTCAGGTTTTCGACAGCTTCAAGTTCAGTTTAGTGAACAGCTTCAAGTGCCTGTTGGCGAACTGCTTCAAGTGCATGTTAGCGAACAGCTTCAAGTGCATGTTGGCGAACAGCTTCAATTGGAGGTTTTCGAACAGCTTTAAGTGCAGTTTGCTGAATAGCTAGAATATTAGGTTGAAGAACAGCTTCAATTGAAGGTTTTCGAACAGCTTCTACTGCAGGTTGGCGAACAGCTTTAAGCGTTGATTTTCTTGGATAAGCAAAGATATCTGTTAGATTTGCTTTGACCCTCTCGTCTCTCGCAGATAGTCTTTGAATGATTTTTGTTCGTTGGCTCTTCCTTACATACAAGACGTTTCGGAAGTCCCCACAAAATAAGTGATTTTAATTTTGTAAGTCATTTAACGACCATTCTGAAAGGTTTAGAAAAGAAGGATCACTGAGCGATGCCGAAGTTGGCAAAGAGCCCCTCTTCCCCTACGCAAGCACAATCCACGAATATAGACCAACAAAGTCTATGCAAGGGGATGGATGGTGCAGCAGGGGTAATTCCCCTCTGCACTTGAAACCGGAAGAAGTGGAACATCTTCCCGACCCTGGTGCCTCATAAGAAACTGGTGCACCTTTTCGAGTCGTGTTAAAACGACCCGAGAGAGAGCACCATTATCTCCTAGGGCACTGGAGCCGGGAAGGCGAGCTGCTGCTTTAGGTTTCAGTTGTAACTGAGGCATTAGTCCAGTTACCCCACACCACTTGCGTGGAGCTCTCAGCAGGGATATGCCCCCAAATTCCCACATTTATTCTCGAATAAAAATGGGGGACTTGAAATGGGTTAATCCCGTTTGTTTAATGAGGGATTTAACCAAACTTCTTCTCTTCTGGATTTTCCATCTGAAAACTAGATGTTTCTTCGGGGTGAGACAATAAACCATATGATTGCATCTCAAAGCTTGATTGGCAATCCATTAATTAGGCAAGCGGATCATTCCCTGGATTTACACTCGTATGAGAATAAATGAAAAAAGCTCGCACTGGTATTTAACAAATGGAAAGGGTAAAAAAGAGGATATTTTCCAAGGAAATTTATACGGCAATTGTGTGCGGATGCAGGGGAAAATGTATTGAGAGGATGCGATTTAGTTGTAGGTGTGGCAGATTTCTGGACAGTTCGGCACATTAAATCTCTAGGCACCCCTTGGCACTAAAATATCTCCCAGTAGAAGCTCTTTGCACGCGTTGGTTTACCTCTTGCTTGGAGGGAATTTGGAAGACATTAATGAATATTCTTTTACTTTGGAAGGATGCACGAACAGAGATAGTATTTTTATGCTTTATTATAGAAAATAATTAATTTAACTGAAATAAATATTGAAAATATAGTAACACATAATAGATGTACTTCACTTCAGTGATAATTAATTGAATCGCTTTTAATGCACTGAATTTAATATGTAGAATAATTTTAACTACTGTGAAAACACTAATTATATATGCGACTCTAGAATGATGCTTTTCACAGTATGATAAAGTTTGAAACACGTAAAGGGAATTAAATGGTCTTTAAGTTCGGGAAAGATAGGAGAAGGGAAAAACTTAGCAGGCGATAGAGGACGGTAGGGTTCGAAGCGGAGTCCCTCGACAATGAATCAAGGAGTACATAAATCGCAGCGACCTTAACCTTGTAAGGTAGACGACCGTTAATATACATAGATACCAGCGGTAAGGGAGGAAAGATTTTAGAGGCAGCCTAGTAGTCTTTGTATCTTTGACCTCCTAACTGCTCGGAGGTGATTTGAATGAATCTCTCTGCTCCAGACAAACTGGTTTTATTCCTCTCCAAATTTGGAGAAAAAGAAATTGATTAAGATTTTACCACCGATCTCCACGCATTTTTGAAGCCTTTTATTTCTCAGTGGCAACCTCTTAGTTTAACATGTGACTCAGACCACGAGTTAAGGAAGGTTGGCATTTTCCTTATTTGGGTAAGAGTTTCGTTTCCAAGCAAGTTTATTTCCAGCAGAGAGGGAAAGGAGATTATGAACGCTCTTATCCTGTGAAGCGCAGAGAAAGGTCGTTTCACTCTCTCGATCGCTTAGCGGGCGCCAGGAGGAGCTTAGCCAGTTCTTCCCTTTGGTCAGAAGGGAACGCCCGTGTAGATTGGTGCATGTCAATTGGGTAAGCCGAGGGATGACAGCCACCACACCCACATAATGATTAATATTATGTTTTTTTTTTATTTCTTTGGAGTACGACTCTGTAAGGAATGAAAATTCGTCATTGTATTCTTGTTCAACAGTGAAATTTATGTTCAGATGTTGAATAATTATGGATTGAAGGACATGCTCTTTTTCTCTGAAGAAGACAAAGCAATCATCGACATACCGTTTATAAATAACGGGTTGAAATGATTCTGGGCAGTTTTCCATCCAACGTGTTTCATGATGACATAAAAAAGCGTTGGCAAAAGTAGGGCCTAGAGGAGATCCCATAGTCATGCCGTCTGTTTGTTTATATAAGGTGTTATTAAAATGGAAAATGGTATTGCTTTGTTCTCTTCAGAGAAAAAGAGCATGTCCTTCAATTACATAGTTAGTTAAACAATCAACATCCGAATTTTCATTTTTGGACGTACACATTACCCGTATTAATAATTATTTATCCACCTAAGTATACTGCAACCCTACCACCACACTACTTGGCACTAGTTTCTTCAGTTTTACTTTTCTTAAATTTAGGTATTCTTCCATTTCTTGTAGACTTTTCCTTGCCTACAAAATATGCTCAAACTGGGCTTTGTTTCACCAAGAACTTGTTTACCTTAGGACGTTTTATCAATTTAATTTTCCTTCCCAAGTTCTTGACAAACTTACCAGACGTTTTTTAGATATATTATAAAATAGCTCAAATAGCAACCTTAAACCTGAGAAAATAGCTATTTATTTAAAAATACCTTACATTGGGCCTATTACATCCAAATTAATAAATGAATTACAGTCGGCATTAGTTAAGAAATACCCCCGATGTCAGTTTCATTTTGTTCTCTCTCATCAATGGTCTATCTATTAAAACTTTTCTCAACCATAAAGAAAAAGTCTCCAAAATGCTTCGGTCCTCATTGGTTTACCAATTTTTTTTGTGCAGGTTGCCAGGCTTGCTACGTGGGTAAAACCACACTCCAACTCCAATTAAGGATTAGTAAGCATCGAGGTTTCTTCTGCTCAGAGCTCATGACCTGAAGCCAATTGAGAAAATCAAGGAAGATCATTGGAGACAAAGTTCGAGACTAGCAGCCTTCAAATGTGACGGATTTATGGACGAAAATTGAGCAAGATGGAACAAAATAACACCAAAATTTTGCAAGAATTGGTCAGGTCTTCTGGTCGTTGTTGCGCCGAAATAGTAGAAAACAAAGGTCTCAACACTTCATATTACCTAAGTGTTTTAAGTTTGATTGTTGTTAAATCGTACTTTTTTTTCTTGTGTAATTGCATGTTTAGCCATTCTGTGAATGATCGTTCTCTTACTTTGCACGTGTCAATATTTAATTTTGTTAGTTTATTTAGTAAAAATTCTTGAATATACGATTGTATCAATTGAAATCTTCATAAAATATATTAAATGCATGCCGCTATGCACCATGGAAATTAAACATTTTAAAATGCCAAATTGTTCTCTTATTTTGCTTGGTAGTATATATATATATATATATATATATATATATATATATATATATATATATATATATATATATATATATATATATATATATATATATATATATATATATATATATATATATATATATATATGTGTGTGTGTGTGTGTGTGTGAATTTGGGCAGTATATTTTCATTATGGCAGGTTTTATTGAAAGCGACCGTTCGTCTCGTGTTAATAATTTTCTTTTCAATCTTCTCGATCTGTCTTATGTTCGCCTTTTCTTCATTGTTCAACCCGTGAATAAGCCTACCGAAGTTCATTAGAGATTTATATTTATTAATTGCACAAAGATAGAAGGAAATTAAAGCACCTTAGCACTTTCTTTTATTTTACTGACGCGTTTCGATACAACAAGTACCATCTTCAGAGTTAGAATGGGAAATTGATACAAGTATTCCAGTTTATATATTATAAAAATGTGTTAACAAACTGACGAACGGAACGCAGACACGTGTAGGAGAAATAGCGAGCAGATGCAATTAATACATATCAATCTCTAATGAACTTCGGTAGGCTTTTTCACGGGTTGAACAATGAAGAAAAGGCGAACATAAGACAAATCGAGAAGATTGCAGCAAGAAACCACAGTATTTTGGGCCAATTTATTTGCCAAACTTTGTTTCGACGGAGACATCTGTCATCTTTAGTCGCTGACAAACTAATTAATGCAGAAAGATAGTTAACCTAAGGACACACAAATTTAAAAGTCAGAATTTAATCAGGGGGCTGTCGGGAAAAAACATTTTTGAGCAAAGTTCGGATGAGTCTTCTGCATATCAAGGGAGTAGTGTTGAACCATGGCCTTCGTGAATGAAGGCCACGGTTAAATACCATCAGATGAATCGAAATTAAGACTTTTCTTTATGACAGCTGATTGTATTATGGGAATTATAAATTATTTTACCATTATAAATATCAAATAGATGGTTTTCACTAGATATATGTAAAATCAGGGTAGCAGATAGGCTGTCATGGCGCATGTCGCATGTCGCATTTGCGTTCCTTCATTCTCTTGGAAAATCAAGTGCTTTAAACAATGCAAATTTGATCCTAAATTTTGCATGGAATATAATAAACTCCCCGTTCTTCATCAGAGGATCTATTTTGCGGACAATTATTACGGATGGTGTTTTCGTAGCAAAGGCAACATTAATGTTATCAGCCCCTGCCAGGGTTTTAAAGTTTATTAATTTCGGCAAATATTGAAATATAATATAATTACGCGCTTTTTTTTAGGATTAGATGGTGAATAATGTTGGTTCTTGCTTTATAAGAACATTTTTCTATGAATCATAGGGGATACTGCTGCTCAATGAATGTTTGGGTGATTGTGTTAATCTCATCCTGCAAGAAACAAGGATCACACATAGGATACGCTCTCAGGAAAAGGGAAGATACTACAGTGACATAGACTCAAGGTCCATTCAGAATTTCCTTCGTACTTTCCTTTGATGCTCTTTTTTCTCTACATTCCTAAAGGATACAGAGTGATCAACCCGGCCGAAGCTTGTTTCCACCGGAGGAATCGAACTTCTCAAGAAAATAAGACTCTTTTCCCCAGAATTTATCCCCAACTTACACCGAACAAGAGCCTCATATGTTGGAAAATAGACATGGGGGTAGGCTCCCACAGGCAAAGAAGAAATCAAAGTAGAAATTGAGAAGAACCATCCGACAATCAAAATAAGTGAAATTATCAAGTTTAGAAACCACAAACGTTTAAAATAGTGTTCAAAATCATAGATGGCAAACAAAATCGGCCGGAATGGCCTACTCTTGTTTAGCATAAAATTCTTCCAGAAAATATAGAAAGAGAGAAACATATTAATATATAGATATACTTAAACTGTTACGAGAAGAATTTATCATCTATTTTTGTTTTTGTTATTTTATTTATTCTAATCTGTTTCATTGTTCCAACGTATCTTTGCTATGGATTAGTTTTTCTTGCTTAGTTCTTGAAGTTTTATTTGTATTTTCTCTTTGTTTTTCACAAGCAAATATTCCTGACGAACGATATCTGATTTTTAATTATTTTATTTTCACTCCCATAAGTATATTTTTCCTCTGAATTTCTTCAGTTAGTGCAAGTTTTATTTAATTTAAAATACTATATTGAGTTTTCTTTCCATTATATACCCAATTCATTTTTAATTAACTGATTAATCTCTTCTATTGTTCGTTTATTTCCATCATTTAAGGTTATCAATCAGAATTTTTTGCGTTGGTTTTCACTCGAATTGTTATAATAGTTTTTAACTTCTTTGTTATCCCTATGAACACAGTTGCTATTAATTCAACTTTTCCTCACTAAATAGCATCTTCAGTGGATCCCCTTTAACTTCCTTTTTTATTAGTCGATTTTTTTATCGTTGTTTCTTTAAAAAAATAAAATGCTTTCAAATACCTTAACATGCAAATACACCCACAAAGGAAAAGTGAAAAACGATTCAGAGCGATTTCGTCTTTGACTCACGTGCACTTTGTGAGCTTTTTCATACCTTAACATGCTTGTTTAATTTAGTTTTTATTCGCATTTATTACATGTGCATAATTCATATTTCTTTTACCTAAATTTGATTTAATTTAACCTGTCGAATCAATATATAATGTTGTCACTGTTGATCCTGCACCGTGAATGTTTCTGATTGTCAGTCTCAAGTTCATATATTTGGTATTGAGCATTTTTGTGACTTGCGCTTTCTCGCTTGATTCCACATTGTTAACATCTGTCTGTTACGCCTTGATTTTATTTATTAATTTATCATTATATGCAAACTTAATATAGTTGTCTTCTCTTGTTATTTTTATTCGATTTTTCACCCTCTCGTTACCTTCGAGCTTATTTCATGACCATTTAGTAAAAACGTAATTTTCCTGTCTCTTTACTATGTAGACTTACTCCATCTATTTGTCTCAGCATTGTCAACAAATGAAATATTCTGTATACAATATCATTCACATTGTCTATTTGAGCTTTTATTTCCTAAAGACCCTACTTAATAGAATGTAAAAGGATATTGTTTTGATTTAACTTAGTGTTGAAATAACACCACTAAGTTAAAAAGCTCCCTAACTTCTCAGTTCGCACCTACACAAATACCCTCCCCACCTTTCTTTCCCTAAATTATCGCCATGAATGTAAGAAATCATTATGTATTGCGTATCAAATATACCCTGCAAAGTTTTACATTTTAAAACTATGGTTAAGTAATATTAATTTATATATAACCATTTCAATATTATTTTAATATTATAGAATTGAGACCGGCAAATACCATAAGATCTGCTCCATGACTCCCCCAAAGAGGACCAGCTCTTGATGCCCTCGGGCCGACCAGCGATTATCATACTGACCTTGTATATAAAAATTTCATTATCCTGTCGGGGATCCTCCTAGTATCATGGGAGGATTCGCGCTGACTAACTAACTAACTAACTCTGAGGAAGTTAGGATATAGTGGTCCTGCGAGACCTTTAGAGTTAACAAAAAGTTAAATGAATATTGCTTTATTCCGTATATTTAATATATAAATAGGTGCTTAGCCATTTCAAGAATGTTTATCAATGTGTTTTGAATTACAAATGGGGCAGATAATTCCAAATTGAGAAGATTTGCTAAATAAAAAAAATGTTTCCCCTTAAGAAATTCGTATGATAACGCTTTAATTCGAATTGTTATCCATTTGTTCGCGTAATGTTTTCAGTGCATTCAAAAAGTGAATCCAAGTTTGCCAATTCCAAAACATTCATAATTTTAAAGTCTTAATAGCAATTGGCCGCGAGGGCGGCTATCTTCAAACGAGAGCAATTGTAATTCTTTAAGTCTCTCTTCATGGATTATGTTTCGCAGGTTTCACTTTTATTTTTAGTTCGCATCGACCTAATATTAGGAATATATTGAATAAATATTTGTAGAATATGAAGATGTGCCTTTTATATAACGAAATAAAATATTCGATATGCAGAAAGAAATCTATTTCCTAATAAGTATTTTTATGCATGTAAATATACTTTTTCCCATAATACTCGTAAAATGTACTTTTTCAGAATATAAAATGTACTTTTACATATGATAAAGTGTACTTATTCAAATGATAAAATATACTTTGGAAAAAAAATAATAATATTTGTTATATATTGGTATTTCCAAATAGATTTGCTTGTATATTTTAGACATTTATTTTAAAACTAAGAAATATTGCTATTTCGTTGGCTACTATAGACATTACTTATGTATATGGTATAGATAGAACTAAATTCAATTCGATTTTAAATCTAACGATTCATTTGGAAGCACATGAATTTTTTAACTAAAAATAAAACAAAAATGTAAAAGTTTTAATTCTCTGATGTCAATGTCAAATGGTTCATTGCATATTTAAATGCCTCATTTCAATAAAAAATAGGGAGGAGAATATACACAAGCATAGAAAGAGATGAATAAAATAAAAAAAACATCGTCCTTGCTTAAAAACCAGCCCAATCCTTTTTAATCCCTTTTCGCGTTAAGACCTCATTTCCCTTGGCGCACCGTCCTCCGAACATGGAAATAGAAATATGAAAGAAGAAATTGGTCAAGCTTGGGTTAGATTTAACGATCGAGGTCTTTTTTAATATATATATATATATATATATATATATATATATATATATATAATATAAATCCATCCTTTACTAGTATAAAAATATAAGTATATCGTTCAAGGTTAGTAATGATGCCATTGGGCGATATTTTTCTTGTTTTGCGGGGCTAAAATAAGTAAGAAAATGACTAACTCAGAACGTAGATCCAGTAGGAGCCAGAGTCAGTAGAATTTTACTTGCTCTTGCTCCACTGAAAAGGCTAATGCTAGTTGCTCCAGTTTCTATGACACTACCTGGATCCGAGCTCCATCTAATTCGATCATAAGGAGTAAGTGAGCGGCATGACGGAGAAGAGTGAATTCAGTATGGAGGCGCTCGATCCGTCTAGAATTGGTCTCTTGTAGCGTGTGAGAAGTTCAGGTGAGCGGCTTAAATGCTTTGCTTGAATGAGTCTTTTGGGGACTCAGGATGGCCGAGTGTTTTAGGACTCTCGCTAACGGCTGTCCCGCGACGCGGGAAGCGCGTTCGAAACTCGTTTCGCTAAATTTCTTTGCGCCCCTTTCCTACTCAAAGCTATCTACACCCTTACCGTTAAGGAACAGTCAGAGTCGCTGATGCAGTGGAAGTGTTCCTGGGTCAGGGGCGAATCCGTAGATGTCTGCCTTCGGGTCTTTTCTTCATGTTTGTCCTGGGTGTCTAGCGGCCACTTTAATGGATCTGAAAATAAAAATCACATTGAATATGGAACGAAAAGTTTAATCAGCTTTCAGTTTGGGGAAATTTGAAGATTTTTACCTCCAATTAGACAAAAATATTTTAAGCATATTTATTGTTTTTTTCCAAATTGGTTCTCAATAAAAAAAATAGACGCTACGACGCATAAAACATAACATAATTTAACGCATGATAAAAGCCACAAGGGCCTATGAGAGGTAATCGGAGTCAATCAAAGAGGTCTGTAAGAATCGCTCATCATCTGCAAATACTGTGTTCATAGGATTGCATCCAGAATACTGCTTCTAAAGCATCATCAATCAGGGTTGGTGAAAAAGCTAAAGCATAAAGCTGCAATATATAGTATCATTATTAAAATATGACCATTTGGCCGAATCTAAAACTCAAAACATCCATTACCTTGTTTATCCATCCAATTATGTAAGCTGCACTTTAGCGCATTTAAATTTGGACTACTCACAATCTTCCGAGGAAATATATTATAGAAGGCTACCACTCTATTGTAAAAAAACATTTTTTTTAAATCTGACCTACATAGTTGTTACTTTAATCTTCAAGTGATGGCTCCCTTTGTGTGGGGCGACCATCCCCCATCGGGCGCGTTCCCAGGTCTGCGGATAGGGGATCGGCCATACAATAGTATAGCTAGCTGCGAATAAGGCAGTGACCTTTTTGGCCATTGCAACTAGGCAGTCGCGAACAAACTAGCGGTAGCTCTGTTGAGTGGAAGGGGCTGGGTACTGGCAATACCCAGTCACTAAATCTTTCTCTAAAGCTCTCTAACAGGTTTATCAGCGAGTCGAGGCCGTCTTTTATAACTAAACTTTTCCTTGCCTGTGGTGTACCACCCCGTAGGCAGCCTTAATCTAGTGATTGGAGTCCTGGCATGGCACTGCAGCCACACGCAACTACTGAATTGTCTTGGTCTCTCCTTGCCATCAGGTGCTAGTTGCTGTGGTCAATTGTATGCAGCTGCTGGTGGGCGCAGCCATTTCTGCAACTTGATATCTCGATTGAGCAGGTTTTCTTATCCTCTTTACTCTTTATCTCCTTATTTTTCACTTTTTTCCTACCCTCGACCAAGTCCTGCGACGACGAGCGTTGGGGGTGACGGAGACAGGACATAGATGTGTCTAGAAGTTCTTATCTCCCCTCATGTACGCACGGCGGTACAGTCCTGATAGTCGTAGGGGGTTAGGCAACTACGGAGATGATAGCCCCTTGAGGCAGCGGGCTGTATGACTAAGCAGCCCTGTTTAGGGAGCCATACTGCTTATCTCGATTGAGGAGGGGCCAAGAAAAGAAGGTCCAAACATTGTTCATCTCTCACCAAACCTGTGGTGGGCAACCGCCCCAACTAAGGCATCTTTTTGGCACGTTCGAAATCATAACAAACTAGACTAAAACTGGCATGCTGGAATGTCAGGACACTAATGTATCAACCACTCACCAATGATTAGGACATACCTTATAAGCGCACTGCACTTGTTTCATCTGAACTTTACAGATACAACATCGAAATTGCAGCGCTCAGTGAAACCAGACTAGCTCATGAGACCTCAATAGAGGAAGTGGGATCCGGCTACACATTTTTCTGGAAGGGGCTACCAGAAGATTCCCAGAGAATTCATGGCGTGGGCTTCGCAGTTAGAACAGCCCTGCTCAATCGCCACCCTGAAGCCCCTGTGTGTGTGTAACTGAGCGCTTCATGACTTTACGTTTTCCCCTTATGAACCATAGATCTGTTGCATTTATTAGTTGTTATGCTCCCACACTACCATCTTCAGAAGAAATAAAAATGTGAAAGTAATTTTCTTGGGCGACTTTAACGCGAGATGGATCTAACTTTAATGTTTGGCAGGGAGTCATAGAACGCAACAGAACTGGCAAGGAGAACTTTACTGGTATCCGGCTATTGAATCTTTGCGCTACTCATGGCCTCAACATAACAAATACTGTGTTTTAACTTCCTAACAAGTATAAAACATCTTGGATGCATCAACGCTCCAAGCATTGGCACCAAATTGATTTCATAATAACTCGCAAGACTGATCTCCGTGACTTCTTGATTACCAGAGCCCTCAAGAGTGCTGAATGTTGGACAGATCACAGACTAATTCGGTCTGTTGTTTCATTCAATATTCGCCCTCCAATACCTAAGCAAGCTAAAAAACAGCAAATAAACCGAACAATGCTTCACAATCAGGATAAGTTGACTGAGCTCCAAACAGCACTGCACACAGCATCTCCCAACTCCCAGAGCCCATTACTTCTAACCCAACTCCTGTGAACAAATCAAGTTCGACTCGAAGACCTTTTCAGACTCTACTACTTCACCCTAACGGATACCCTCGGATTCTCGACTCACAACGAGCAAAATTGGTTTGACCAAAGTCTAGCAAACATCATAGATCTCCTAAGGAAGAAAAATAATGCCCATTTGGCTGCCCTAAACAACCTAACTTGAATCTTGCTAAGAAAAAAGTTTCAAGCACTGAGACAGGAGGCACAAAGGGCCCTTCGTAGAATACAAAATCAATGGTGGTGCAATAAAGCAGTTGAAATTCTGAAATATGCTGAATTAAACGACCAGCAGAATTTCTACAATGCCATTAAAGCTACATATGGCCTAGCACAAAGCACCTAAGCTCCTTTGATGTCAGCGAATGGAGAAAATTTGATAAAAGACAGAAAATGCATTCTAGACCGCTGGGTTGAGTATCTAAGCAGCTTTCTAAACCAGAACAACCCCATAGATCCTACCTTTGCTTACCGACTCCCCAACTTACCATTACTTGAAAATCTGGATCTAACACCGTCCTTCAATGAGACCTTTAAGGCTTGTAAGAGCCTGAATAACTATAAAGAACCAGGCCTGATGGCAACCCGGGAAAGATCTTCAAGCTTGGTGGCCAGTCGTCATACAGCGCCTCCATTTGATGATTCAAATCTTCTGGGAGGCTGGCTGCATCCCTCAATCCCTGAAAGATCCCCTTATCGGAATGATCTACAAAAGAAAAGTCTAGAAATCTAAATGCGGGAATTATCGAGGGATATCCCTGCTCGATGTTGCGGGCAAAGTATTTGCACGAATACTCTTATTCCGTCTACTAGACTATGTCACAGAGACCATCCTCCCTGAATCCCAGTGTGGCTTCAGAAAAAAACAAAGGTACCAATGACATGATTTTTGTGGCTAGGAAACTAATAGAAAAGAGCAGAACCAAGATCTATTTATAGACTTTGTAGACCTCCCAAAAACTTTTGATACCATCAAACGGGAAATGTTATGGAGGGTGAGGGTCAAATGTGGCTGTTCCCTTAAGTTCATGGCCATTATCAAGGCTTTCCACGATGGCATGACTGTCCGCGCCTGAATGGGCGGGAATGTCTAGGACCCGTTTGCTGTTACCCTTGATGTAAAACAAGGGCATGTCTTTACACCCAACCTCTTCAACATATATCTAGCAGCAATCACTTTATTTGCAAGGTATGAATTTGACGTAAATGACAGCTTAGCCGTCAACTACCGTCTTGATGGTAGACTGTTTAACCACCACCATCTCAAGGCTAAGAAAAAACCCGTACTGCCTATGTCTTTGATATGCAATATACTAATGATGCCACCTACCTTACACCTAACACTCAATCTCTTCAAAGAAAGCTGGATGCGCTAAAAAGCATCTACTCACCAGGTGGTCTGGTTATCAATGCCAGCAAAACTGAGGTGCTCCCAATACAACATAACACCGCCATTCCAATACCACCCTTTACTATTGGTGGTGAGAACTTGAAAACAGTTGTGTCTTTCAAGTATCTCAGCAGCATTCTCTTAGCAACCTGCGATACAGAAAATGAAATCCAGACCAGGATCAGACTGGCGTGCTTAAGCTTTGGAAAATATCAAAACGCGTCTTCCTAAACCGTGATCTAACTGTGAAGACTAAAGTTAAAGTTTGACAGGTAATCTGTCTATCCATTTTACTATTTGGCAGCGAAACTTGGACTCTATACAAGACCCAAATCAGAAGACTTGAAGGGTTTCATATCCACTGTCTTCAAACTATTGTTAACATCACATGGCGTGACCGAATCACTCATGTAATTATTTTAAACAAATGCTTCCGCCATCAGTATTGAATCAATGATAGTACGTCGCAAGCTCCAATTGATCAGTCACGTGGTCAGGATGTCTGAATATCACCTAACACGCCAAATACTATACGGCGAGCTGAGGGATGGTGACTGCTTCCTGGGAGATCCAAAAAAGGGGCTTAAAGACCAAATAAAGGCCACTCTTAAACAATGCAACATCCCTGTTGACCAACTTGAAGTTCTGGCCGCTAATCGAGAAAATTGGAGATTAACAGTCCATCGGGCTGCCGACGTGTTTAAAGCCGCTCGTACGAATACCGAAATCGAGTGACAAAACTGCAGACATGAACGTATGGCATGAGGTCCTGTTAACCCCGCACAAGGAATTCCCTTTTCCCACATGCGATAGGATCTGTACCTCCCAATTTGGCCTGAGAAGTCACCAAAGAAGTCACGCTCAAAGGAACTAGACCCTAAAACTGATGCCAAACTATTATACCAAAGATGTAATAAGCGTTGAAACATAATTATTATTGAGTTTGTTGTTACTATTGTTATTCTTATTATTGTTGCTATAATTCTAATCTAATTGCTAATTATTTAGAGCATAATTACGGCATCTTCGTTACCGAAAGACTACCGTAAGCAAGTAAGCAAGGTGGCCTCCTGGTCCTATTATTGCCTTACAGATCCAAGAACTCCTTAATATCCAATTTGAATATCCCAGGATTTTTTTAAGCTCAATCCTATCTCATTTCACTCACGATCTTTCAAACCAGAACATATTCAGTAACCTCAGCATCTTTGTTGCCCTTATTTGCAGCGATTTTAGAAGGTTGATATCATGTCTAGTTGTGAGGATCGTGTCTCTATACATAAGTCAAGATATGGCCTAACATGGGAGTTTAGAGTTTTAAGATAACTCCCTTACTTTTATAACTAACATTTCTATTAATGAGTCCAAAACACTCAATTTGTTTTATTCTATGCATTAATACAGTTCTTAGAAAATATCAGTTACCCATCTATAATTATTTTTAATTATTTTTTATCATCCTCTACTGAGTTCAGCTAATGGCCATATATATATATATATATATATATATATATATATATATATATATATATATTTATTAATTATCCATTGACGTAGACTCAATGAGGAGGGCAGAGCCATCGTGGACGTCATCCTCGTGTGTGTCGTACAGCTGGTGAAGAAGCTGCTCGACCGCCGGCAGGGCACCCCAGCCCCCACCGAGCAGGACCTCGACGCACTCCTCCGCAAAGAGGTGTTAACCACCGTCACAGAGGGTTCCCTCCAACCCCCATCATCATCTACTACGCCGAGAGGTCCCACTCAACACCCTCTGCACCCACCGCACGCCCACAACCAAGATGGAGGCGCGGATTGACAGCCCAGCCCACGCACCGGCGCCCACGCTAAGGGTGCTGCAGTGGAATGTGCAGGGGCTTCGCCCCAAGAAACATGAGCTGCTGCAAGCCGTCTTCCAAGAAGACCTGGACCTGGTTCTCCTACAGGAGACTCTCACGCCCGCCAGCTTTGAATGGCGAGTCGCAGGCTACACCCTCCACTCACTTCCGGCTGGTGACGGAAATGGGCGTGGCTGTGCAGCCCTCATACGAAACACCATCCCGCACAAGAGGATCGCCGCACCCGTGTACTGTGGTGACGGCGTGGAGGTCCTGGCACTGGAGCTACAGCTGGGGCCACTCACTCTCACTGTATACAATATATACAGGAGCCAGCGGTACCCGCTGGATGTTGGGGAGCTGCTCTCCCTCGCATCCCACTCCAGCCTCCTTGTAGCGGGCGACTTCAATGCCCATCACCCAGTGCTGCAGTCTGTGTCACCCACTAACGTGACCGGGCGCCACCTTGCCGACCTGCTCGAAGAAGTACCTGCCATTCAACTACTGAACACAGGGGAGGCCACGCACGTCCATGGGGGGCGGCTCGACCTCACGCTGGTGTCGGGCGACCTACAGCCCGGTGCCACCTGGCAGGTCCACTCTACCCTCACAAGCGAACATTACGGGACCCTCACCAGCGACCATTACGGGACCCTCACCACCCTCACTGTGGCCCCACCAGCTCCTCCTCTCCCGCCGCCCCAGTGAAACGTCAGGAGGGCGGATTGGGCCAAGTTCCAAGCCTCCCTGGCCGAATGGTGGTCCACGTATGTGCCTCCGGCAGACCTGCACCTGCAGGAGAGGGAACTTACGGCGACAATATAGAGTGCAGCTTACGCGGCCATGCCCAGGACAGCCTCAAATCGCTGCCGGCGCCCGGACTGGTGGTTTTATAACGAGGAAGTCCGGGAGCACAATCACCGCGTCAACGTCCACAGGAGGTTGTACGAGAAGCGCCCAACGGCCATCAACCTGAAGCTCCTGAAGGACGTGGTAGCCCGCGCGCGACAGGTGTCCCTAAGCGCCAGGGAGGCAAAGTGGCTTGAGTGGTGCGCCTCTTTCAGCCAACACACCTCCCTCGGCCAGCTGTGGGGGAGCTTCAGGAAGGCCTCAGGCGCCGCCTCGACCCGCCCAGCTGCCCACCCACGCCCACAGCAAGAGGCAGATCGGCTGGCGAACTGCTTTACAGCGAGGGGTTCTAGCGAGCAGCTTCCTCCCCACACCAGCTACCTCCAGCAGCAGCTACGCCCACAGCGCGACGAAGAGGTCAGGGAGGCGCGGGGCCAGCCGCACGCGACGGACCAGCCTTTCACGCTTGAGGAGATGGCCAGGGCGAAACGTCGACGTGACACAGCGGCGGGAGCCGACGGAGTGCGGTACTCTATGCTGGCACACGCTGGGCCCGCCGGGGACACCGCGCTGCTAGCCCTTCTGAACGCGTCGTGGTTGGCAGGCTGTCTGCCACCCACCTGGAAGGACGCCGACATCCAGCCCATCCCCAAGCTGAAGGATCACACCACCTTCAGGCCAATCTCCCTCCTGAGCTGCACCGGAAAAACGGCGGAGAAGATGGTGCTGACTCGCCTACAGTGGAGCGTGGGAAGCCTTCATCACCACGTGTTCGGCTACACCAGAGGGGTGAGCACTGCGGACTGCCTCATCACCCTCCTGGCTCACGCCAACAACCAGCCCACCATCGTAGTCTTCCTTGACCTCGAGAAGGCTTTCGAGCTGGCTAGCCCCCGCGCCATACTGGCCGCCCTTGTGAGGAAGGGCATCCGAGGGAGACTGCAGGGCTGGCTCCAGGACTACCTTCACCAGCGCCCAGCCCGCGTGAAGTTCCAGGGTCACAAGTCTTCCTACCTTACTTTCGAGAACGGGACACCCCAGGGAGGCATCCTCAGCCCGTTCCTTTTCAACGTGCTGATGGAACAGCTGGTCGCCCTCCCCTATCGGGAAGGAACCATCCCCCTCAGCTACGCCGACGACCTGGCGCTCGTCGTCACCGGGCGCGGCGACAAGCTCGCGCGGGCCCAAGAAGCGCTGCACCTCATCACTGCCAAGTGCGAAGAGCTGGGGCTCAAGATATCGGCAGAGAAGTCCCAGGCCATGGTCATCAAGACTTGCACACCTGCTGGCCAGCAGCTTCGCGTCCAAGGAGTCGGCCTGGCCTGGACCGACTCCTACCAGTACCTCGGAGTGTGGGTGAACAGACGGCTGTCCTTCACGCAGCATGTCACGCACCTGGGGGATCCGTCGCAGGCCCGGCTGAATGTAATGAGGGCCATGACGTGGCCGAGCGCTGGTGCAACCTTCCCCGTCCTTCGCCTCTACTACCTCCAGGCAGTGCGCTCCCTAGTGGACTACAGTGCACCGGTCCTTGTAGCGCTGCCCCGGCAGCAGCAACAGCGCTTGGAGGTAATACAAAACACCGCCATGAGGACCATGTTAGGGGCACCCAGGTGGTGCACTGCCTGTGTCATGCAGAGTGAGGCCGACCTGGTGCCCCTCACCGCCAGGGTGGATTGCATTGTGGCCTGTCGGGTGGCCAGAATGCTCCAGCGCGACGTGGAAGGTGTTGCGCAGAGGAGACTCCGAATGGCCGTGGCGCAGGGCATCGAGTGCCTGCGTAACAACAGGTGGCTCGTAAACGTCAGCCTAGCAACCAACTCTCTTAACCAGGCAGGGAACTGGCTGTGGCGCGACCCCGACACCCCTAACCCCGCCTACGTTCCACCACCACCATGGGACCCCCCTCCCCCGCCGCACACTTCACCGCCACACAGTTGCCCGACAGCAAAGCGAACTGCCTCACCGAGGAGCTGCGCCAGCACGCCATTATGGCCATGTCTGAGGTCACGGAGCCAGGCAGCGCAGTGTACTTCACCAACGGCTCCGTCGACGCCGACAGCGGGAGGTCCGGCGCCGCCTTCGTCACGAGCGGCTTGACGCAAGCGTGAAGGACATCAGACCACTACTCCACCCTTCAGACGGAGCTGGTAGTAATCCTGCACGCCCTCCAGCACGCTCTGCTCCGCCGGGAGGCCACTGTGGTGATACACACTGACTCTCGGTCGGGACTACAGGCGCTGCAGCACGCCCACGCCCACACCCGGGACAACATTCACCTCACCACTACCATCCTGTGCACCCTGCAGGACCTGGCAGCTCAGGGCAGGCGTGTCCGGCTCCACTGGATTCCCAGCCCCGTTGGCGTGCGCAGCAACGATGCTGCCGACGAGGCTGCCAAGCGAGCCGCCCACGGCCTCATCATCACCTGGACCGTGCGCCCCAGCCTGCAGCAGCTCAAGGTGCAGGTTAAACGCAGGGCCGCCCAGAACGCAACCAGCAGCACCAAGAATGGTGAGCAATCAAGAGGCAAGTGGCGTGGTATGCTGCAGCCACAGCCTATCGCCCACTGAACCCATCCTTCCAGCAGCCCAGAGCGAACGGCGTGCTGCTACATCGTGTGAGGCTGGGCTACTCCACGCGGGAAGAGCTGCACGCCGACTTTGTGGCAGGAAGGTGCGAACACTGCGGCGGCCGCTCCCGGCGCCCACTGGTGCACTACCTCCTCTCCTGCCCAGCCACCGCCCGCCTCAGGCCAGAGCGAGCGCCAGCCCCTCCCCCTGTAAGAGGCGCCCTACTGAGGGCGCGAGAGGCAAGAGCCGCCCAGATGGTCCGCCACACCCCAACAAACGAGCTGCTGGAGGTGCTGAGAACAGCACCTTCTCCGCGCTGATCGCCGCTCGCGCCCAGGCGGGCGACAGGTGATGAAGACCGACGCCACCTACTTGCAGCAGACAAGAAACGCGTAATACGCTCCACCACGTCTTACTGCACGCCAACACTGACGGGCTGCCCGCTTTGTGTAATGTGTGCATTTATACATGTATTTATATTATTGTATCATATTATAACTGTATTTGTCTTTTTTTTTCTTTTTTTTATTATGATTGTGTATAAATGTACGCTATTGCACAATAAACCTATACAATACAATAATCCATTGACGTATCTTTATTTCTTAACTATAAATCTTCAGAGCGTACTGATATATGTTTCACTTGTTTTTTATATACAGAAGATGGTCGGTACCACCATTATAGTTGCTGTTTTTAGGAGCTTAAATCTGTTACAGATATCAGCATAGTTCAAGGCTTAAAGATAGTGGAATTGAGTTCTGGAAAGGATAAAATGGAGTGTGGAATATTTATCTCGTTAGAATGACCAAGCTTAAGATATGGTCAAATGCTTATAAAATAAAGATGTTTCATAAAATGTAAGAATAAATATATAGATAGGTAAAACTAAAGAGAAAGCAAATAATTACACTAACTATGTAGAATTAAAATATGGAAAAGAAATTTAGAGTAACAATAAATAGTAAATGAGTTAAGATAAGCGACGCATTATTAAAATAATATTTAAATTATCATGTAACTCTGTGGGTTCATTATTTTGATTAATATAGCTTAGGTATTCCTAAAGTCTGTTCTTTGGCGGCTTTTTTAATGATTTTATAGTTTGGGGATTTATGCGATAATTTTCTTGTAGCGATGCTGCATTTGAAGGTATTCATGGATCTGACTCGGTTCGAATCAATGTTGCTTTGGTCAAGTATCAAGGTTATTGCTAAACTAACGTAGGACAATGTACAATAGTCTTATGGAAACATAAATTTGCAAACTATACCATTATTACTTTGACATTGTGGCCTAGTTGAGAATTAGGAACCAAGCATAAGGTTCGTTCTGTGTGGTATCAATGCACTCGAATTTTTGTTCCCTTTTATCGTTGTACCAGTTGTTTTTTCTAGGGTGTTTTTTAATGATTTATCTTTTTCCGAAATGTTATTTGATTTTGGTGATTCGAAATTAAGCCGATGAATTTCCAGTTGTGGTAATCTTTTATATGTTAGTGTAGAAGTTTTTATTGTTTGAGAAAAGATCCTTAGAGTTTTGCAAAAGTTATTATTTATTAGATTTTTAAATTTTTGTTATTTTTTGGTGAAATAGTTTCCATTACGATGATGTTTTATATGCTCTATGTATTAGTGTTTTAATTAAAGATAGAAGGAGTCGAAATTTAGGTAGACACCTTTATCAGTAATTTGGACGTTGATTGAGGTGTTTGTATTGACTTGTATTTTTAAGTTGATCTCTAGCAAGTGGAAGTTGTTTTCTGTCAGTTCTTCTAATACAAATTTTGGGACTTTTTTTTAACTTGGAGACAGTAAATAAATAAATGCAGGTGTGGAGACCATCATACAGTGTTAATGTAACATCTGCGTACCTCGTGTAGAAATTTGGGTTTAAATGTTATTCCATGCCATGATTTTATTGTCCAGGTTCTATATGTAGAGCTCGGCGAATCTGGTTCCTGGGAAGGGGATTCTTAAGGAATCAGGGAGACATTCAGCGCAGTTGAGGTCTCAAATTTGATTAATTCATACACTTCGCCTTCACCTTCGTACTACTGTCAGAAATTTTATGCGGTACCCTAGTGAGTACAAAGTAAAGAGTGTGTTTTTACTCGGTACCAAGTCGGTAGCGGGGACTACCTGATAAGTACCAAAGGGATAATAGTAGTTAATATGGAAGTGAGGATGAATACTGGCTCAGTCCCGAAAGGTCTCATAGGGTGAGCAGTGGGTAAATTTTAGGCAGGTACTGGTTAGTTACAGCTCCTACCAGCTGGTATCAAAAGCTAGAATGTTGGTACAAGGAAGGTACATGGTAGGGACTAAGAAGTTAACGGCTAGGTAGCGCAGTTTACTAGCTAAAAACCAGTTGGAAGCGGGAAATTAACGGGTAGGTAACAGGCGATACGGTATAGGTAACGTGGGTCTACTTACTAGGTACGAAGATACAAAGGGTACAGGCAAGCCCTTGGCGTTATTTTAGGGTATCGGGTAAGTATCAGGAGGCTTCTCAATGAGTCTCCATTGGATATCAGTCTGCTAGTAAACGTACCAACTAGGTACCGGATGGGTTCCATGATTTACCGTATAAGTATCGAATGCAACTTGGGAAGCATACAGTGGGTACCATGAGCTTGTGCATGCGTGCAGGGTATGTTTTGGTGGGTAACCGTCAGCCAAGCACAGGGTAATGCCATTCTGGGATACCGGATGGGTAGCAGATGAATTATGACGTAGGAAGAGAATAAATACAGGTAGGTAGCGGCAGGTAGTGGTGGTTACTGGATAATTGATAAGAGGGCATCAGAAAATTATTTGTGTGTCGTAGTTAGGTATCTCGTGTGTATAGTTTTGGTATCAGGTACGTACCGGCCAGGGTGGTATTTATATTATGGAGTGAGGTTCTGAAGGTAATTTAATCTAAACATTTTGGTGTTGTAAATTAAAAAATGATAACTGACCCTAATATTAATATTCTTTTTTTACGGTACAAATATACTATTAATGATAATAAGAAGAAGAATGAAAGGAAAAGCGACAGACACTCCCCCCCTGTATAAATTCAAGTTTTACCAAAGTATTCTCAACTTCGTTCACCTCTTTTTTATTTGATCTACCACTACTCACACTTGAATACACTTGATCCAATCCACCCCACACAATCTATACACTTCCTTTCATATTTGCCTCACATAACGTAAACTTCTGAAATCTCCTTTTAAACATATTCATTACCTTTCCTCTCTGCCCCACATCACATATACTTGAGTGACATGGTTAACATGGTCTTTTCTCGATTATGTATGAAAACTCATATCTTAAAGACCATTGCATCATATATAGAAACATGTATCTTGTATCAATGGGATGAGAAATGCATAGATTTTATTTCAGGCAGATTTAACCTACATTTCCCCCCTGCAGATGGCGTTGCATCCACCAGTATCAAAATAGCGTCTATGGGAAAGAAAACGAAGTGTGTTTTGTGGTGTCGGGAAGCGAAATCGATGGTTAGAGTTCAATGAAGATTCAGACATTAGTAAGGACGAGATCCTCCCGATGTTGAGTCTCAATGGTTGGTATGAAAAGATTAAAGAAACTGACAGAGTTTGTGACTTCGAAAGAACTGGTGGGCCATGCTTAAATGAAGAGAATATTGATACTGTGTTTATTGCTTTTCACTGCCCTTTTCGGATATCGACTCGTCATGCCTCAATGTAATTTTGCATTACGCAGCACACAGTGGTTAAAATTTTGCGCAAACGCCTTCTTTAACAATTGTATAAAAGTGAAAATTGTCCCAGCCTTGGAACCAAACGAGATTCTGGACCGAATTGATGCAGACAATGATTGACCTAAACGCCTTGTTTTGTATGGTAATGGAACCTTTCTCATTTTGGGAATGGCAAACAGGCCAACGTTCTTCTCTGGGGATCAAGAATCGCACATACTGTGTCAGCCCCCTAGAAGCATTAGTATAAAGTGAATGTTTGGTGCGGTATAATGTATAACAAGATTATTCGACCTTTCTTCTTTGTTCAGCCCACCATTTCAGCAAACATGAACATTTTGGAGCTTTATGTTTCACCTTCAGTCACAAGAGTTTCAGTCACGGGTAGTTTCACAAGTTGGTAGGTGATATCGTTGAAATCAGTGATGGCATAATCGAAGTCTCATGGATTGGTTTATATAGGTTTAATCCTTAAGTAAAGCTGTTAAAATTCTAGAATTTTTTGTGAGGTTTTGTAATAGAACGAAAGAGTACCTATGCTTGAAAGATCGTATAAAATATGGTCAATCTATATCGTTCAACACCTCAAATGAATACCTAATGCCCGATTACAATTGCTTAAAATGGATCAACGTAGTTTCCAGACACGGTACAGAATTTAAAAATGGATTTAAAATACTTTGTTTAGTTGGCCAATTAAGTTTGTTTTTAGATTAAAATGAGTTATTCGAGTACAGACTAAAATGCAAAAATCTTTCGAAGGTCATTATTGATGCACGCCAGGTTTTTAATCTCTTAAAAGTAAATTTTCGATCATATTGGTAAATAATGGTGTTCACCTTGAGTTAGCTCCTTCTAGAGTTTACAGGGTTGTGAGCAAAAAAGGATAGTTAAAGCTCCTATTAAGATAAAGGAACTACTCTCTAAGTTTTATACTTGTAGCAGATTTAGTTCAGGAAAAAAATATTAAAATGAATATAAATGCGTTTAGGGATTTCAGAGTTAATCCTAAAAATATAATTTTTTGACAGTTATGTTTGGATCACATTTGCCCATTATTATAAATTCATTTCTTCCTACCTGAAAAAAACTTGTAAATCTGGAGCCGTTTAAATGTTTATAGTAAAACTGAATCTTGCTACAACTAATATTTTTACTAGATACTAAATCTATTTTGATGGCGTTTAAGAGACAAGTTTACAAGATTGGTGTGTCGGAATTAGCTTACTCAGATAGTGGTACTTCATTGATATCTGGTGAAAATACACATATTGCAAAAGATGTCATTGGTAATGTTAAAATGAAAGAATATATTAAAATTAATAGGACTGAGCTGTAGATGTTTCTTAGTATAGTAATTAATTAACTGAGATTATTGAGATCGCAGTGAGAGAAATTAAATGTTTAATTTATGATTACATCAGAAAAATCTCAATTTTTATGAAAGTTCAAATTAAGTTATATGCAACACTAGTCATTGTGTAACTAGAGACCAATTGTTGCTAACTCATTTATCAGGAATAACGACCCTGACGAATTAAAAACAAAGGTTTTGAGAGAGAACGATTTTTATATTTACAATTACAGGACTAGCTTCGAAGCATCACGCTCCGTCCTTCAGTTTTACAGACACTGACAAGATATTATCTTAACACATTCCTTATATACAAAATGAGGTAGAGATCCGACATCTAGTACTGTACTTTTGAATAAAGAGGCGCTCTCTCTGATAGCTTTTGTTTTTCATAAATTCTAATCAGAGTGTATACTACGCTAATCCATTAACTGACATGTCGAGGTTTTAGATCCATTAACTCAGGATAAACTTCTTTTTGGCTATCATTTACTTCCCCGAATTTATTCTCGAGTTGCAAAATGCTAAAAAAGAAAATTGGCTCCTAGTAAGTTAGATGATTCGGAAGTTAGTACCAGAGGGTATGTAAATCTTAAAGCTGTAAAGGATTGACTCTATGAATGATATAATTCAGAATCCTTACCCTACCTTATTCCCTTAGCT
Source organism: Ceratothoa steindachneri (assembly GCA_963969495.1). NCBI lineage: Eukaryota > Metazoa > Arthropoda > Malacostraca > Isopoda > Cymothoidae > Ceratothoa > Ceratothoa steindachneri. The sequence goes on along the minus strand of OZ018317.1, from coordinate 80,587,723 downwards.
ACTAAGGCCCGAAAACTGCATCTACTTGTACATAATCAAGGAGTGGCTCTGTTAGATTTTTTCTTATTAAAGCAATATTTTGAAAAGTCAGCATTTTATCCAATGGCATTGGTTTGAAAGGTAGTAATAATAACTTAAGGGGAATTCTTAGGCATGATTGGTTTTAAAGGAATTAAACTAAAACATAACGACATGTAACTTTACTAATAGTAGAAACTAAATTTTATTTCAAAATAGTCAGTAAAAATGGAGATTGTGAAAATTAAGATCGTAAAAATTGAGATTGTGAAAATGTAAAATTTGAAAATGAAGATTGTGAAAATATAGATTATGAAAATGAAGATTGTAAAAAAAAAAATCAGGCGAACCCCACAAATTCACGTAGGAAAGCGATACCAAAACGTCTATCAGAGCAATTTAGCGTCAGGGAATAATAGAACAGCCAAAATCATTCCATTTAAATTGCTATTTAGTAAAAATAACTCCTAGCTACAATCTTCTACAAGGGCAATTATGTAATATATTTATTTAATTTTAAGTATATATAATATGTCATAACTTAAAAGCTTCATTTTACTATAATTTCCTTTAGAAATTTACGGTTCCGAGGCACGTAAGTGAGAAGAAACGTCAATAGTTTCATATTCATACTATATGTACATATTTATGTATGCATATACACATATATATTGGTAACTATTTCATTATTTTTATCATTTTTCCATTTACTTGTGTTAATTTTATTTTTATTAATTTTTAGTTTACAAAAATTGATCACAAATTTTACTATGTTAATGAATTTGTTGTTTATTGTTTATATTTCCATTTAGCTTTTAGTATAAGGCTGCATTAAAAAAAAAGTTAGCCAATTGCCGTATCTGAGATTTCAATCACTCAAGTTAAGGAATCTGACAACTAAACATAATAAACCGATCTTAATTTAACAGTTTTTAATTTTCTCGCCGTATTCGAGCTTCTCAATGTAGGCGTTTCATTTAAACCGTATGCAGACAGTTCTAAAGAAAATTATTCAAAAACTAATGCTTGAAAAACAATGGTTCTAAAATACAAAAATAGCTGCATTAGGTTAGTTAGTTTTTTTCCCCATAAGATTGCCTATATTTTATGACTTTCAAATAATTTCATTTTAATAAGGAATTTTAGAATTTGATTATAATATTTTGATTTTTGAATCATTTATTTTAAGAATAATTAAAAGAAAAACTCATTTGAACAACTGTTAATTCGAACATTGGATTTGGAACAACTGACACGAAACCCGTTCAAACATCTCGGCGTTGTTCATATTTTTATTTGAAATGTCTTTTTTTTTGGAGGACTGAGCCCTAGGAATAGCGATCGCAATTATCAAAGAAGGAAGCTCTAACAACTAATTCATCTGTTTAGATATGGAAATATAAGGACTGCATGGCAATGGATAAACATCCTTCCTCTTCCTGTGTAATTCAGGAGATTTATTTGCGCTGACTCCTCTGTGTCCTTCCTAATTGGGTGACTTGGGTTGTAATCTCGTATGGTGGAATCAAGTTTGATCCTTGCAATTAATCTTATTCTAATTCTTGGCAGCCAGGTTAATTTCAGTTTGGGATTAATGTTGATTTGTTACAAAGTTAATTAAGTAGTTTGTGTTATTTATTCTGAATATACGATGATTATTGTGTTTAAAATATTAACTTACTGTTAACTTAAATTTTACAAGTATTTTTACAATTTAATTGTTCGATTGAATCTTATCTACTAAATTATTCCAGGTCCAACGGTTTGCTTTAATTTTAAACTTCAGTATAATTATCTTAGCTGAAGAATTGGTTTGTTGGATTGGGCAAGTTATTGATACTTTATTGAAGGTTAGGTTTTTAGAGCTTAGCTTAATCTTAATCTTCAAAGGTTAATCTAATCTAACGTTGTGTTGAAGGAAGATATTTACTTTGTTGGTTAGCTTTACCTAATATATTTAATAATTTATTTTAACTTAATCTAACCTAACCTAACGACTTCGGCAGTAATTATATTAATATTTGTTATTATTTTGTTATAGATCTTTTTTAGCTGTGTAGAATCGTGGTGGTGTGGGTAAGGGCAGCAAGTTCGGTTTGTGCCCGTCAGCTCTTCCACACCTGAAGTTTGAGGCACACGATATCCGCGAGTATGAACAACCATCTATGTTCACATTGAATCTAGAAGTGAGCACTGTTTATGTAATTAATAATTCTTCACATAATGTTTGAAAATTATAATTATTTTTTTATGGGGATTTTTTTTTACCCACCACTAATTATAACGGTCACTTATGACTGCGCAACATCTCGAACACTGCCTCTATGGCGGAAATATTTCCGTTCACTTTCTCTCCTTTCTCTAAGCAGGATAATCTTATACCAGTTTAGAAACACAGCGTCTGATCGCTGAAAGAGGCCGCATGGACTTTAGCTCGAGAGAGAACCATTTAAGTGAGGTGCCCTCCGCCCTCGCTTTTTCCACGGATACCGCCCCTTTTCTGAAGGATATCCAGTACACTTTGCTTAGAACTCTGGTTGGGAGAGGTATGATTTATTTTTAACTTTGTTCAACAGGATCAGGGCTGACGGTATCTTCCCAGATTCTTTTCGAATGGCATCGTACTTGCTTATCCAAACGTAAAAGAGATATATCTACTCAGGCTCGTCAAATTTCTCTTAACTTCTTGCGTGTGTAAGCTGTTGGAGAAAGTGTGTAATGTTAGGTTAGCTAATTTTCTGGATGGCGGAGGTTACCTGTGTCCTCCACATTGCAGATTTTGCACTTCTACTCCACCATATATTTTGGGGGGCTACGTCATAGGATATCGCGGCCAGGATTATTCAACATTTTTTCCCATGGCGTTATTTCTGTCTTTTCAGTATGGATTGCGTTCATTGTGCCGTTCTTACTCTCTTTGATCCTTGTGTTCTTCAAGTAGCCCTTTCTCTCGCCTTTACAAAACTCCCGTTTCCTGTCTCATTGCTCATTAACGTCAAATTTCTCTTTCTCATGTACTGTATTGTTATATGGTCTGCAATACAAGGTTTCTGCATCTTTCTTTATGTCTTCAAAAGGTTTGTGAAAGTCGAAAATTAAATATAACGAAGCCCTGTGGTGGTTGTTACCACCCGCAGAACTTGTATTTGCTCTTTCTTGGTATAGACATTGGACATAACAAGTTAGAAAGCATAGATTAGTAGAGCAAAAGTAAGAGAGTATAGTGATGAAAGGGTTTTGAAAAGTATAGTAAAGGTAAGTTTAGTATAAGTTTGAAGAGTGTATATTTCCCTGATGGAAGGGTATCTCCAGCAAAAGTAGATAGTATAGTAAAAGTATAGCACGCAAGAGCAGGGATAAATGGATCCCTGGTCAAAGTGTAGCTCTGGCAATGTTAGTATCGTGTTATGTTATTTTGGGGGTCGAAATTGGTTGGCATTCAAGCCTTTGTAGTAACTAGTAAAACTCGCTACTACGGTAAGTCAAATTTTGGTAAAAAGTTGTCGTAATTTGGGTTGTCATAATCGGTAAGAGTGTTACATGTTTGGGTGGTGTTCCCGTTCGGGTAAGGTCTTCTTCAATTTTTGACTAGTTTTTGATACTACGCTCGCAATGTAGCATAGATGTTATGGCAAGGCGTGTTTTATTCTCGGTCGACTTTTGCTCCTTGGGAGGAGGACGGAGGAGTCTTGCCCTTGCCGGATCTCTTCTTACGGAACTCTGCGTCCGTGAGAACAACGTAAGCGTCGGTTTATAAATAGATAAAGTCGCGGAAGAACACTTGCTCTAACAGATCTTCAGGTATCTCAGCCTGGTAGTCCCATTTGTATTTTCCGGCTATAAAGCCATCAACAATATCTTCTGGGCCTGCGTCGTCAGGAAACTAATTCCCTTCGCCAGCATATACTCTGAGGTTTAACATCCTCGAGTACTACATGTACTTGGGAGCCCGATACTTTGAAGACGATGACTTACTCGGCCGACGTGATGCAAGGCCTCTTTGGATCTGGGCGAATGCCCCACTTTCTTAGGTCTCACAGCAGCAACTTCCTTCCTCTCGACTTGTGCTTATGTTGGGGTAGATAAGCATGTATGTGTGTGAGTCCGTTTGTGCCTTCTGCCGGGCAGCCATAGCTTGCACTCGAGGAATCCGTGAATGGGCATTACTCGTGTCCGGAGCTTTTTGGCCGCTCTTCTCGGTCTGCAGTTGAAGATTCACTCGAAGAACCTCGTTTGACGGAGGGTTTTCTGGGAACCCCATTTTGTCCATGCCGTTTTTCACGAGCATGGTGTTCAGTTCCTTGGCGAAGGTGCCAGTCTTGGTCAGGTTATCAATGTGTGCATAATATATGCAACACATTATTTTTGTCGATTTCTCATTTTCGATTTGCAGGTACGGAGGTGCAGTGGCAACACCACTCTATGCAACCGTTGCCTTGGCAACCTTCGGGTAGGTGGCGTTAGCCTTTCTTTTCTTCCCTTTTCTGCCTTTGCCCTTTGTTTTCTGTATTTGTTCCTTCTTTATTGGGCAGGTCATTGCCATCGTTGTGTGTGGGCCACCACAATTAAAGCATTTCTAGAACGAACCATTCTTTAAATTCGCGCCAGAAATGGTCTTGGCCGGCGCACACAGAACAAACTGTGAGTGTAGAGTTGAGGCAAGTGGCGGTTTTGTGTTCGTTGTACCTAAAGCACCTGAAGCACATTTACAGGTCAACGAACTCCTCACGCTTAATCTGATCGGGACAGATGCGGACGTTAAAGAGTAAAAGGCCGTTTTCTTTTGCCTTAATCACCATTGTGGTTTCCGTGAAGAAACCTTTAAAAACGTGGATGTAGTCTTTGAATTTGGTTATTTCGGCTACTTTTGCCCACTTATGATTCCGAAGAATATCGTCTGTGATTCGGTCAATCGAGTGTCTCCAACCCAGGGGTCGAAGCGTCGGCAGATCACACTTCTATGTGTGCGTATTTGTGGTGGAGTCTGAAGTGTGAGATAAATTTTTCGAAGGGTGTCTGAGGCATGCAGGAAGAGGGCATCGATATCAGCCTCCCACGCTTTGATAGCCGCGTAGCCATTTGGCAAATCAATTAGCCGTACGAGAGAAATATTGAGCTCGTCGTAAATTCTCTCGAAGACTTTGCTCCTGTCTGGTTTTTGCCGGCCTGGCAAGGTCCTCAGGGCAGTACGCCCCGTCTCCCTCATCTCTCCGCCATTTCACCCATGGGCTTAATTTGGGAGGGAATTTGGGAGGACCTGAGTCTGTAAGTGAGTGTAACTGGGTGTGTATTTAGTTTTAGGGATCCGTTATGAAAATAAGGAAGAGTGGAATGAAGAAGGTAGAAAAATGACCAATGAACAAAAGGCCATTTTACCTTCAGGCAGCGCAGAGGAGTCCTTCTTCCTTTCCCTCAACTAGCCTCCATCAAGGCCAGTCAAGGATAAAATAGCCACTTCCGAGCGTATCACTGCTGGGGGAATATCCGGTCACACACAACAAAGCGGTATCCAATCAACCTCATTCGAATAAAATCCAGTCCAAATTAAAAAAAAAATTGACTTTATTTTACAACGAATATGTAAGAGAGCAATTCAAGCGACAAGCGCAGTCCTTTCTTGGTATTGAGTCACTGTGCCTGGTAGCTTAATGGTAGAGCGAAGCGTACCTAAAAAGCTTGTTTATTCGCGAGATTTTTGTTTTCCGCGTAGCCGAGTGGTCTAAGTGACGGTTTAATTGAGATCAAAGCGGTTGCTCACTGCCTTAGTGTGCATGGTTCGAATTCCACCCCTGTACGGAATTTTGAAAATTAGGAAATAACATTACCGAAGAAAGATTATTCTGTTTTTCTGTTTCTTGCGGTTTGCTGGATTCATTTCATCATTCTTTCGCGTTTATGAAAGATTTATACATTGTATATTCGCCCCGTGTTTACCTCAACACTCCTTTCTCCTTTGAATTCCCTATATATATATATATATATATATATATATATATATATATATATATATATATATATATATATATATATATATATATATGCCTATAGCCGAGTGGTATAAAGGGCGGTTTAATTGAGAGCAAAGCGCTTGCTTGCTGCGTCAATGTGCACGGTCTGAATCCCACCCATGCTCGGATTTTTTCGAAGTAAGAAATAAACATTTCATCATTCTCCTGCGCTCATGAGATATATATATATATATATATATATATATATATATATATATATATATATATATATATATATATATATATATATATATATGTAGGTAGAAATAATAGAGTAAAAAATAGGCAGAAATAGTGTAGCGAGAGAGTTAGTGAGCGAGTGAGAGAGAGAGAGAGAGAGAGAGAGAGAGAGAGAGAGAGAGAGAGAGAGAGAGAGAGAGAGAGAGAGAGAGAGAAAGCGAGAAGAGACGAGAGAATGTATATGACTGTGCCAACTACATTAGCCGGTCTTTCCCTGATGAATAAAACTTGTGCATTTGTGATGATGAACCTCTCTGTTACTGAGCCATTATAGTGTATGTTGCTATGCGAGAGAGCAAAAAATATAGGCTTATAAAAAACAGTGTTTATGATATTGGCCTTGTATAAAAATTACCCGGATCAAAGAGATTTAAAAATATTTACAAATGCACATTGATTGCTGGAAGAGAAAATGCTTTGGAAATAATAATTAAGCTAACTTATGTGGATTGCATAAGCAAATGTATCAACCCAAAAGTTTTAATCTTCGAGAAGAAAGTTTGTGCTCATGAAAATTCAGACACTAAATAAGATTTTTAAAGATAACCATGTCAAAATTACATAATGAGATAAGCTCTCAACTTTTTCCCCGCTAGGGCGTCCTTTTAGTTTTGCAAAACCGTACACTCTATCATTTGAGGAAAAATGCTATTAATTAAAAACGATCATTTTAGTGTCATGAAAGTCGGGAATGCTGTGAACAACATTTCATAGTCAATTACTATCTCAGTATGCCAACATTTTCGTTATTTATTCAAATATATGCCCTACTAAAACATTCTTAAGCCCCTCACCCCATCTAACCAAATTTACAATTTTAAGGAAATTTTAAGTAAAATGTTGATGAAATCTTAGCTCGGGTTGGTTGCTACGAATCCGACAAGGAATTCACAGCTACACTGATATGACTTCGAAATAATAGACCTTAGCTCTTCAAACCAGTACTGCTTCTAACATCGCTGCGTGATTTATTAGCCAATTTAGTTACGTTATAATTTAATTGAATAACTAGATGCGACCTAATTAAACATGAATCCTTAACAAAGATTCCAAAAAAGAAAGAAATATCAGACATGGAATATTATTACTTATCCTCCTGCTACAAAGATTACAATTAACCTCAAAGATAATTTATAGATATTGGGTAAATTTAAATATGAGAGGCTTTCTCAGATAAATATCCATCACTCTATTCATAAAATCTATCTCAAATTGTTCATAAAGTTCAACCAAGATCGGTGGTTAGCAATATTCGAGTTTGTGCCTGCGACTCAACATGAATGGATATATTTTATGTGGATATAAATCACACTTCTCGGGAAAACTCCTTCAATATCGAGGAAATCTAGACGTCTTATGAAATCTATTGGAAGTTGATTACATTATGCCAATTCCCAAGTAATCTGGACACTGATGGTAATAGAATTAGTGTATTAGTACATAACAGTTATGTGTAATATTTAATTACATTTACATTTCGGTTCACGTCTACCGTGCCAAATTAAAATGAAGGCCAATCGTGCTGCAGGCATTTGATAGTGAATATATTAGGTTAAAAGGTTGAACTCAATATACACATAGGAGTATATTAATGAAATATAGAGTGGATCAACTCAATAAATAGTAATATACATGCAGATGGCTGGGGTATTCACTACCCGGATTTACAGGGTCACCTTTACTTTGGCAATTTTTGCAGTTTCAATTGAAAATGTGGCTTTTTTTTTTCTCTTCTTTCGCTAGCTGAAGATATAGTTATTCAATTAAAAGTTTTTGCATACATAACATATAAACATAAATCATTATTGAGTACTACCCGCAAGTAATTTTCTCGAATATAAAAGTTTCGGGTGTTACCTATATTTTGGTTACTTTTAATGCAAATTTTGTATTTTCAAGCTCGATGCACCGGCTAAATGTATGGTCATACAGCAAAATAGTTTTAACTCAAAAGATTTCTCACCAATTGGCACCTTTTCCGCCCTGCCCATCAAAGAGATTCGAAAAAAGTGGAAAATCACGCAACCCTAATGGATAATGCAAATGAATTTTTTTTTATTTTTTAATCTCCATTTCCTTTCACATGTCGTCGATTTCTTTCCAAGTACACTTGAGCCTTTGATTGCATTGGTTGCAAAACTCTTTTCATCAACTCTTGATGTTCCTCAAGTAAATTAATTTCACGTGTGATACTAACTTTTAACTGATTAATGTTTTCCGGGGTAGTAGAATACACTTTACTCTTTAGATGTTCCCATAAAAACAAGGTCTTCTGACCAAAAAGTCACATGCTTCCACTTATTCTGATTTATGACATTAGAAAGAAAATGTAAAACAACATAAGGGTTTCAAATTTCGTTAGAATCGGCTGAATAATTATATTATTATTGCCAACCAAAGATAATTCATGGGCTAATCCTGGGAAGACTTTGACTATTATACCACTCGAAAGAAAATGTAAAACAACATAATGGTTTCAGATTTCGTTAGAATCGCCAAATAGTTACAATGTTATTAAAAAAACAACAAAAAAAAGCAAAACTTGGACCGACTGACATAATGAGATGTAGTCACCCACGAACTAGACTCACACTCGAATAAAAGCACACGGTCTTATATCTGAGGATCTTGCGACCATTTATTTGCATGATTTAGCGCTACAATGCTATCGCTGAAATGTTCTTTCAATCTTACAGCAATCATTCTATAGGCTGGGGTTCCGTTCTGAATCCACCTAATTCTATTGAATTGATTGACGTAAATATGGAGGAGTACTGATATGATCCTTTCGTTGATCATGTTCAGGTAGGCAGCTCCAGTGAATTTTTTGTCGTAAAACAATGGGCCGACGAGATGGCTATTCTAGCATATTCCGATCCATAGAGACACTTTTCACCGACAAATATATCTCTCAAATTTGAATTCTGGGGGATTGTTCAGCGGCGTATAGGTAATATCGAATATTATGGTACTTTATTTTTTTCGTTCACGAAAAATGCTGCCTCGTCACTAATCACAATATTGTCCATAAAACGAACAGTTTTATTGAGAAGTCATTCTACAAATTGCTTTTGACGAGGAAAATCAGTTTCAAGAAGTTGGTGCTTTGCATGCATCTTTTAAGGGGATGCCATTTTAATTCGTGTTTAACAAGGCGGTTAAATGATGACATTGCTAACATTCTTTCTGATTGTCATCAGAAGATTTTTAATATTTTTAGCTGTTCTTATGAATTTCTTACGATCCGAATGACCTTTGTTTCGATTTAAGCATGCTCGTTTTTCTTGGTGCTTGGTGGATGCCGCCTATTAGAAAATGTTGCCTAAATAAATCTTGTATTTGTTTAATATTGCCAGTCACAATAAAGTCATTAATAACAAATGTTTGTTGATTTTTTGTTAACTGCATGATAAAAGAGGTCTTCTGAAGTAGTCCCGTCAGCACCACAGCCAGGAAAACACATCGCCGTGCCCCTTAAAGAGATTTCATGGAGAATGAATAAACGATTATTTTTAAGAAAAAGCATATTTCTGTAGTTTGTTCTCTAGATTTGGATGTACTATATTTGTGTCAAAAGAAATTTGCATCTCTATGAAAGAATAGAGGTGTTTATACTGCACAGTACCGGAATAAACCTTTTATCAATATTTTTAAAGCGAAAAATCACACCGTAGCAAATAAATTTATTTAATAGGCAACAAATTTCGAACAAAACGAGAAAAAACAGGTGGTTGAACGGTGGCAAAAAGCAAGACAAATTCAAAATGTCTAAACAAAGAACCAATATTATAATATAAAAATTTCTTCTTTGTCGAAACTCTAGTGCAATAATTATTGAAAAAACTGCGACTAAACTTTCGTCTAAACCCAGACTAATTTTGTGGCCAAACATTGGCGGTATTCTGCTGGATATTGAGTATTTTTTATGCTGGTTATAAAAGATCGATTAGCCTGCAAGCCTTCTATATTTAGCAGTCATTTTTTTTTAATCACGCAAGAATAAAAAGATGGTTGGGTCATGCCATATGTATGGCTGGATTTAAGCAGAACAATAAATAGTCCTTAAGAATTTCTTCTACATTCTTTGTATGGTCAACGAGTACACCATTTTCTCCAGGTTCTTTACTGATTTCGGTGTCCTAAGCGACAGGCAAATTTCCTTTTTTTCTTGTGGTCTTCCGCGTATAACGGGAAGGAAATCTGGTGTTCGGTGTATATCGTGATCATAGACGTATAAATAGAATTTGTTGCCTCACTCAACTACCTTTTACATTGTTGGTGATATAGTCCGTGGTTTGTAATGGAATGCTATCATTTGGTCTGTCCCAATTGTTAGGCGTTATTTTATCCGTTTCGGTGCTTGTGTTTTCGATGGTAGTTTATATCAAAGATTTATTGTATGTTCTTTTTATATTCTCTGTTAATTTATATTAATCTTTTGAGTTCCCTATCGTATTCAAGTTGTTTCTTCTGTATAATATAGCCCCAACCTTTCGTGTAATTGCATTTAGGTTGATCTTGTTGAAACCTCTAAAAAGCTGCACCTAGCCATATCAACTTAAGCTTCGGATGATCCACGACCATATCTAAAGTATCCAAAAGATGAACAAGATAAAGAACATTTAATGAGGCTATGACATTCTATATAAATTCAAAGGTAAACAAGATCTAAAAATCACCCAAACCATTGCCATCAAATCCACCACCCCTTATTTTAATATTACAATTAATATAGTTAAACAAAACTTTATAGTGTTTGAACCCCACAATCATAAATTTACTAATAAAAACAGTTATTAGCACCTAGTAAGGTTCATCTTGGGCAAATCAACGCACAAGGTGATGACCAACCACAATCAATTTAAATCTACCATTCACGTCTCTTATCTTCCAAGGTTTCTATATCTTCCCTACTACCTACCTGCTATTCTATGCAGTAGAGCGTGTGAAATATTGTAAAATTAAATTGTATGAAGATGTCCTTAGGATTTAATGTTGAAATTCATTAGAATGGAATATACGCTTAATAAAAGCTTTCCGTTCCTCTTCTAATTAATATGTATACAACGGAACTACTTTTTAGAGTAGTACTATATTAGCGCTGGTAATAAGAAGTAGTCGTCCTGGTAGAAATGTGAGTAGTAGCGTATTTTAAATTCAGAAACCTATCCCAGAGAGCACCAACCCCTAAATTATTCAATAACAGCCCTTAGCCTTTGATCGCCAAGGTCTGTAATCAAATCAAATGGGTCTCATTCTTCTTGTGTCTGGGACAGGGTTGATCTTCTCCTGTGAATTCGCTTTGAAGCTTCCCCTGAATTCGCGCTAAATCCTTTTCAACCGCCCCCCCCCTCCCACCTGTTCATTATTATTTGAAGGAAATAGTGTTGACTGATAAGGCGCAATCATAATATTTTGCTTTATTGTAGGCGTTCAAAATTGGCCTTCATTATCGTTATTATTTGGGCGAAATGTTCTATTTTGAATAGGCCTTTGTTAGAAAAAAAAACTCCCGTTAAAAAAACGAACTAAAATTTATTCATATAAAGCAAAAGTGAAATAAAGTGAATAAGGAAATAGGAGTAAGCACTGAACGAAATAGGAAACCAGAATTTTCCCCTATATTAAATTAAAGGGGTTGTAAAAACTTTAATTGAACAAATTTCTGAGTGACGTCAGGGGATGGGGAATGGTGATTGGTCCCTCAATTTCCAATTCATTAAATCTAGATTAGACTACCAAGTCGGACTCCGTTGCAACCAGTTCTGTTAGCAAAGCTTTAATCGACTGAAAATCGTATATTTTTATGAGAGGCTTTTCCTTCCTTTATATTAAATAATTTATTCATTAATAGGAGAATAAAAGGAAAATAATGGAATTATTTTGAGGGTCGTTTATACATATTTGCATTTTTAGTAGAGGCGACTCCAGGCTGGTCATTTGAAGAGAACTGGGTTCTTTATATGTAAGTCTGATTATTTGTTTATGGTTAGTGTTATTTTTGTTTATGTTTATCCCTCTTGGATATTTTTAGATTTCATTATTTCATATATTCTATACCTATTTTCCCTGACGCACAACAGCTGTGCACTGCGCACCGTTAAATAATCCTCTGCAAGAGAAGGGAAAAAGAAACGAGACTCAATAAACGAAGAAAAATTAGGTGAAAGAAATAAAAAAGGAATGAAATTGGGTAGATAAAGAAGATAAATGCGAAAGAGCAAATGGCAAAATGAGTAAATGAAAACGAATAGTCACAGTCCTTGAACAAGAAGATCGCATAGTGTGGGTCGAAACCGTCAAAGGAAGCCGGTCAAAGATTTATTCTATTTGAGAAAAAGAAAACATGTAACCAACAAGGACATTTTAATTTACTGACCGATGAATAGAGGGTGTAATTAAAAATCTGCATTGGCAAATAAGTGTAGTGGATGGGAGGGTGACTTAAAAAGCTTCGTTTGAATTGTCTTTTTAGTTTTGAGAATGACGAGTGTATAAAGGCGCCGTGTGCACCGTTGATTTCAGGGAGGAGAGTGGGCGGTTTTAATATCATCAACGGCCTAATTTACTTTCCTCAAAATCTTCTCTCTTTCTTTAACATCTTTAACTGCAATTCTTGCGGCGAATTATAAATAAAGAAAAACTTCAAAGTTCTCAGAACTTTGTTATTCTTATTTTCCATGAACAACTCTTGTCTGGTCATTGACGTTTAGCAAAAAGATCAGGTAATTAGGGAAATAGTGAAATACACAAGGGGACCTAATAAAGGGGAAATATTAAATAATAAAAAAATATTAATATTGGCAACAATTGTATAAGTAGTTAAGGTTAACTTAGTAGGCAAATAATAAAAATAAATTGTAATATCTAATCAAAAAGAGTAGTTAAGATCAGGTTAATAGAAAAAGAACTAAGAAATATTGATAGAGATATAAAAATAGAAGGTCTGTTTGGTAGATAATAGAAAGGATAACCTAAATTAAACATAAATAAATAGTGAGAACTAGTAAAAATACAGTTTGGGTAAATAGTCCCAAGAAAACAGCAGGTGAAGAGAGATTAGTGTTGACGGATAGATAAACATTGAAAGTTAGGTTAAAAAGCAAATTGAGATAAATAGAAGATAATTAGTTATAATTAGTAGATAAATAGCGAAAGATACTGAAAATAAATAAAAATAAATAAGGAATATTATAGTTTGGAGTGGAAGCTTAAATATATGTTGATCTTGTATTATATTTTAATTATTCAGCCGATTAATACATAACACATATTTTAGGAATGAGGTTTTTTAAACAGTTTAAATTTTAGTCTGTGAGTCACGTAGGTATATTTGAAGGTTTTATTCAAGTTATTTCTAAGATTTGCTTAGAAATTACAGTTCAAAAAACAGTGCGCACGGCTGGTTTTTCGTATATTTGAAGCTTTTATCAAAGTTCTTTCTAAGAGTTCAGAAAAAATAAATATGATTAGCAAATGTTTGAGAATTTTTTAAAACAAAAAGAATTATAGATCGGGAAGTTCGGAAAATGTATTAAAATTAAAGCATGGCTGTTTCTTTCTTATACATATAAAAGTAAATTTAGATGGGAAAAAGGAGGTCTGTTTTTTATATTTGAAGCCCTAATCAAAGCTCCTTCTAAGAATTCAGAAAAAATTATGTTTGATTATCTAATGTTTTGGAACTTTTTAAAATAAAAATAATTGAAAATCATTAATTTCAAAAAAATGTATAAAAAATAAGGCATGGCTGTTTTTTAAAAAAAGAAATCGTATATAAACCAAATTTAGATGGAAAAGAGTTGCTCTAAGATTGTTTTTTTCGTATATCAAAAGAATTCCGATCAGTTTTTTCTTGCCTTTAGACAAGAAAAAAACTTTTATCATAATACTCTTATCGGAATTGTTGCATATTCATTAATTCAGGAAAATTACACATCTGAACACGGAAGAAAGGCTGAAGAACACAAGATCTCTTGGAGGTCTCATGGCCTTTGTTACGAAAGATTTGTCATAGTCAATTTGTTTTATTCCTCTTCACAAGGTATTTTGTACTATTTCACTTCGCAGGATAATTTGTTGTATTCCTCTTCACAAGTTAATTTGTGATATTCCTCTTCACAAGATATTTGTGTTATTACTCATCATAAGAAAATTTGTTCTATTTCTATTCAGAAGATTATTTGGTCGATTCACATTCACAAGATATTATTTTAAATTTTTCCTCATATATAATTTGTTCTCGTCCTATTCTTAAGGTAATTTGTGCAATTCATCTCCGCAAAAGAATTTCTTCTATAACATTCACAAGAAAATGAGTTGTATTTCTGTTTGCTAAATAATTTGTTATTCATCTTGGCAAGAAAATTTGTCCTATTCCTCTTCAGGAGATAATTTGCTCTACTCCTCTTCAAAGGATATTTTGTTCTTTTTCTCTTCAAAGCATAATTTGTTTATTTCCACTATATAATATTTCATATTCCTTAAACAAGAGAATATGTTATATTCCTTGTCTCAAGCGTATTTGTTCTCTTCCTCTTCGCAAGATGATTTGGTCTATTCTTCTTGCTAGAATAAGTTTTTCCATTTCTCTTCAAGAGATAATTTGTTCTACTTCTCTTCAAAGCATAATTTGTTACTTTCTTCCTTAAAATATAATTTTTCCTATTACTCTACTCAAGATAATTTCTTCTATTCCTCATGATAAGATTATTTGTACTTTTTCTTTTCACAAGATAATCTGTTATATTACCCATCACAAGATAATTAGTTCTATTCCTCTTCAATATATAATTTGTTTTATTCCTTTTCTCAGGAGAATTTGGTCCATTACCTTTCACAAGAAAATTTGTTTCATTTCTCTTCAAAAGAGAATTTGTTTTATTCCTCTTCAAATATAAGTTGTTTTCATTATGTTCAATAGATTATAATTTGTTTTCTTCCTTTTCACAAGATTTTTTTCTATTCAGTTCTAAATTATAATTTGATTAGTAGTCAGCCTAGGATAATTGGTTTTATTCCTTTGATAAGATAGTTTGATCTTTTCCTCTACAGTAAATTATAGGTTTGATTCATTTTAACAATTTGATGTGTTCTATTCCTCTTCATAAAATAATTTGTGTTATTCCGCTTCATAAGTTAGTTTCATATATTCCTCTTCACCAGAGAATTTGTTTTACACTTCTAAAGATTATTTGCTCCAATAATAATGAGAAGATCACTTGTTCTATTTTTTTCCACATGGCAATATGATAAATTGCCAAGATAATTTGATTAATCGCCTACATAAGATAATTTGTTATTTTCATGTTCACAAACTAATTTGTGTCATTCCTCTTTATATATAATTTGTTCTATTCCATTTCACACGATGATATGTTCTATCATTCTTCACATGTTAATTTTTATTATTTATCTTCATAAGATAATTTGTTCTTTTCCTAGGATAATTAGTTCTACTTTTTCATATATATATATATATATATATATATATATATATATTATTCTATTTCGTTGCACAAGAAAAATTGTTCTATTACTCTTCACAAGATAAGTTGTTATATTTCTCTTCACACGATAATTTTCTCTATTTCTCTTTATATATAATTTGTTCTTTTCTTCTTGGCATCATTTGTTCTATTCCTTTTTACAAGATTATTTGTTCTATTCCTCTCCACGAGCTTATTTGTTCCGTTCTGTTTCACTAGAGAATTTGTTTTTTTTTACCTTTACAAGCTAATTTGTATTATTCCTCTTCTAAAGATAATTTTATTATATTCCTGTTCTTAAGAAAATTTCTTCTATTTAACTCATAATATAATTTCTATTGTTTCCCCTCACAACATAATTTGTTTATTCCTTAAAAAAAAATTATTCTATTACTATTCCCAAGATAATTTGAACTCTTCCTTTTCATAAGATAATTTGATTAAATTCTCTTGACAAGATAATTTATTCTAATCTTCCTGACAAGATAATTTGTTTTATTCTTTAAATGCCATATGTTGTCTTCCTTTTCACAACGTAATTTGTTTTATTCCTTCGCAGAAGATAATTTGTTATTCCTCCAAGCAAGATGATATATTCTTTAGCCCGTGACAAGATTGTATGGTCTATTCCTTTTTAAAGTTAATGTGTTCAATTCTCTCTCACAAGATAATTTGTGTTATTAATTTTCATAATAAAATTTTTTCTAATCCTTTTCTCAAAAGAATAGAGTCGATTACCATTCGCAAGATATTTGTTTTATTGCTCTTCACAACATAATTTTTCTCTATCTCTTCATATATAATTTGTCCTCTTCTTCCTCTTAATGTAATTTGTTTTCTTCCTCTTCACAAAATTTTTCTTCTATTCCTTTTCACAAGAGGATATATAATTTATAGTTTTCAAGATAATTTATGTTATTCTTTTTCTTAAGTTAATTTATTGTATTCTTCTTTACAAGATAATTTCTTCAATTCCTTTTCACTAGATAATTTGTTTCCATTTTTTTCAAAACAGAGTTTGTTCTATTCCGCTTCACATTATAATTTGTTATATTCCTCTCCACAATATAATGTACTCTATTTCTCTTAATATGATAATTTGTTCTATTTT
Organism: Ceratothoa steindachneri; assembly: GCA_963969495.1. Lineage (NCBI taxonomy): Eukaryota > Metazoa > Arthropoda > Malacostraca > Isopoda > Cymothoidae > Ceratothoa > Ceratothoa steindachneri. Next base: position 80,570,858 of record OZ018317.1, on the reverse strand, counting down.
ATTTTTATCCATTTTATAAGATAATTTGTTCTATTACCTTACATATAGAATTTTTTGTTTTCCTTTTGCCGAGAGAATTTTTTCTATTCGCCTTTAGAAGATAATTTTCTTTACTCCTTTTCACATAATAATTTGCTCTATTCTTCTTCATATAATTTGTTCTATTTATCTTCGTAAGAAAATATGTTATATTCTTTCCATGGTAGTTCTAAAAACAAAAAGGGAACTAAATTTATCTATTTTTCAAACTTAAACAAGACATATGTAAAAACAAGTAAAAAAGTTAGGAGTGAACAGTTTTTTTCGATTTCCGTTTGTAATGTAAATTTATTTCTCATACAAACCACCAAATGTAGTCTCTTATCAAGCTTGCATTGTATACTCCTTGGTATCTATGTTCAAAGTTCACTATATCTTGATGGAAGCGTTCCCCTTGCTTCTCTGAGTATTATCTGATATTTTTTCTTAATTTCTCAAGATCGGGATCAAGGATGTGCACCTTCAGGGACATCCTGCATCAAATTCTATTCTTCTTCTTAAGTTTATTTGTTTTATTGACTTCTCAAAATAATTTGTTTTCTTCTTTTCCAAAAGATAATTTATTAGATTCCTCTCTAAAAGAGAATTTGTTTTATAACCTCTCTCGTAGATAATTTATTATATTCCTCTCTACTTGATAATTTTTTTATTCCTCCTTACAAGATAATTTGTTCTAATTACCTTTTATACCATAATTTGTGATCGTCCTCTTCAGAATACAATACGTTCTATTCTTTTTCCAAGATAATTTATTCTATTCCTCATCACAAGATAATTTGTTCTATTCCTCTTTAGAAGTTATTTTTCTCTATTCCTCTTTGCTGTATATCTACAACTCGTGATAATTGCTGGGTCTCTTTTGTGGAATTACCTTTTGAATTCCAGCCATAAATTTCCTATAGAGATCAAGTCTCAGGTTTGTGTCGATCATTTTCAAACGTTAACTTTGGAAGCTTTAAAGAAATTCTACACTACAGAAGCAGCAGCATGTTTAGGAATCAGTACTCTGTTAAAAGTAAAATTAATTACCCAATTTCAGTTTACTTACTGATGGGTTTTTTGCTTTTAAAAAGCTAAATGATCTTGCTTGCTTATTGTTTCGACGATTTAATATGTGTTCTGTAATAATAATAGTAAAGAAACTTCATAACATTATTTCGCTTAATGGCATGTATGTTGTTTTTCGAAAGAAGTGCTTTACTAGTTGTTTTCCAAACATTCCTTGCGCAATTATGGCCAAATAGAGTATTCTTTCGCCTCGTGTTTTAATAGTGCTTTTAGTTGTTTGTTTTTTTAGCACCATACATGGGCAGTATCCGGATGCTTCACCATGGGGAGGACGCAGGACTCGTGAAAGCGCTCACCTTTTCTCCTCCTAACGAGGGATCTTACAGAAGTTCCAAACTAAAGGAGAGCTTCCTTAGAGTTTTGTATTTTGCCCTAGTCATCAAGTGGAGCCTATCTAAAAAGATCTTTTTGGTGAAATGAGGCTTTTTGGCAGCCCTCCTGGACGTGAGACCTTTGTCAAAAAGTCTCCGCCTCACTATACCATTTATAGCATTTACACCTGATTATTTCCAATCCTGAAGAAGCTTGACACTGGAATCAACCCTTCCTTGAGCAGTGATCTTACCAGGAGGTGATATTGGAGTTAATTTGAAGACTTCAGCGTCCAAAAAGTTCTTTAAAGTAGTGTAATCAGTCTTTTTAAAGTCATAAATAAACCTAAAGATGGGTTTCCTTGAAGCAATACCCTTAGCAACTATTTCCTCGCATTTCAGACCACTTTGGTACAGAGCTAAACTGGTTGCACGTAGTAAGTGCTATGTGTGTTTGTGTGAAATTGCCAATGCAGGGTTATAAAGTAAATCTGTAGCGCGTCAACTCTGGTATATGCCTACCACTATTATACATCAACCGTCGTTCGTTTGTTAGGCTAACCAGAGAGTGTAATTGCCGTTGGTAATGTGCCTTCTGCTGTTAGAGGAGAGTAGCGGTATTAGTCCGTTAGGTGAACCATGCCCCAGAAATTCGACGAACAAGAATAATTTAAAATCTTGCTTTTACCTTAATCTAACTATTTAGGGATAGAGAAAGAGCAAAAGGGATGAATGTATTGAAAAAATATAGGATAGTTGGAAAGAATTTTGTATTAGGAGGATGAGTGATGTAATGATTCTGATGAAGAGATGGGGTGATTATGAAAACATGATTTGAATGACAATAATGGCAATTTGTGCTATGGTGTCTGACAAACGCTTTCATTGTTCCTTTAAATTTGCTTTACATATATGCAGTGATTTTGTAGATTAGCATTCTAGCCTTTGTTCTCATGAATTGTGCGTCATACGAGCTTTGAATACTTGAGTGTTCTAAGGGTTTTATTATTATTTTTTGTAACCTCATGCTTTGGTGTTTTCTTTCGTTGTTTGTCTCTTTTTCCTCTTTGATTCTTTTTCTTTGGCACTTTTTTAGTTATACAGCGGTTGTATTGTATCCAGTATCTTTATTCTGTTGCTTTTGACTTTAAGTTTGAAGTTAAGTGTTCTATTTTCTCTATCTGATAGTTTGAGTTTATATTTTATAAGCACGTTCATGGGTAAATTTGTTAATTGCCTTCAATTTTGTTCTTCGTTGGAGATCAAGGGATGTCGTTATTCTCTTCGAAATGTATTAGTTATAAAGCGGTTCGTTTTGTTTTGGAGTCTGCATTTACAGCATCTTTGTCTTGGGTAGGGTTTGAGTTGGAATAATTGGGAAGGGCAAGATTGGGCGAACCAGAGCGAGATAGAGCTTTCTTTAGTTGCTCTTTGAGTGGTTTCTAAACCTGTACAAGAGAAGAGAGGGCATTCTTTGCTTGAGCAACTTTTTCATTTAGTTAGAATTATATCCATTTTTGGCAATTTTGAGGCCGAGAACTTTGCCCTCTGTGCTATATGGATATATGTAAGATGTTATTGGCGGTCACTCGATATATTATTATCTTATTCCTGTTCAGGGGTGTTGGTGAGGACAAATTTTATTATAAAAATATGAAAACATGTAAATATAGCAAATTAAATATTGCGAATGCTGAACTGTAATAATATTCCTAAAGATATTGTAAATGAGGTTAATAACTTTTATTTGTAATTGTAGCTAACTTATTTTAATGTTGAATTTAAGATAAATAAGAAATCAATATTTTTAAATTATATGAAAATAAGTAATTATTAGACACTCCCCCGCCAGAGAGAAAAAGAGTAAGGTTACGAAAGATTAGGTTTTACTGTAAACAATTGTAAATGGCATATTTTATTCTTCTAGTATTGTTTCTAAGATTGCAAGCTCGAGACAATCGAGAGAATCTTTGCGTGTACCTCGTAGAACATCGTAGGATCCGTCGTATGGGCACTAAAATTGTTCTCTTGGACATGCTACTCGAAGCAAGACATGGGTACAATATTAATAGCTGGATTAACAAAAACATCCTGTTGGTTAGTCAACCGAGGAGAAATAAGAAGGATATATTACATTTGAGCAAAATTCGTTGGATTGCACATGCGGTTACCTCTAGTAGAGTAATTATTTTGTAGCCCCACTCTCGTTCAATTAACTAATTCAGCAGCTGTAGTTTTCAAATGCCTCTTAAATGGAGAAAGAATGCCAAACAAGACAAGTATAGGTTTGTCTACCCAATCAGAGTTTTCGTGTCACATGAGTTACGATTATAACTAACGATTGTAAATCTCTATAAGTGCATTGGATTGGGGGTAATATTCGCAGGTATGAAGATGATCTTACCAAGCAAGCTGGTAAACTTCCTCCAAAAATAACATAAGAAGATTCAATTTTCATCTTAGGTCGAGAATTAATTTCGTTGGTAGGGCAAGCCGAGATATCCAATCTTATAACCGTTACCTTCTCGAATATCATGCAGTGAAATTTCTTTAGGCCATCTGGAGCAAAGATCAATGCAATTAAGAAGTTATGGTTGCCTTGAAAAATACGAAGAGGCCCAACGATATCTATGTGTACTAATTCAAAACACTGTGACGGTGGAGTGGATGTTGAAACAGAGATTACGTGTACCTGTGAATATTGGCATGCTGACAGGCAAGACATGATTTTGTCCACTGTTTGATGCCCTTAAGCATCGAAGGGCAAACGAAACTGGAATTTCTTTGTATGAATTCCAGGATGTGATAGGTAGTGAAAATCTATAAAACCTGCACGTATGTGACGTGAAGAAGCAAAATGACGGATAGTTGCAGATGAAACGTTACAATAAAGGGTGCATATATATCAGGTACAGTTACCTTTTTGCGAGATAGTGAGTGAGTAGAATCACCATTGATTAGATATTGTAGCTCTTTACACTTGAATTGATTCTGTGTAATAAATTTCTGAGTATGGAGCCGAGGGTAACTCAATTCTTGAAAGTGCATTCGCCAGGGTGTTCATGGACCCTTTAATGTGACGGATATCTGGGAAATTGAGATATAGAATCAAGTTGAATAATAACTCTTGGATACTGGTTACTGCTGTTTCTAATGAAAGGAAGTGACCAGTGGTTTGTGTCAGGTTTAAACAAAAAACTCTCGACCTTCGAGAAATTGTCGAATTTTTTAATTTGAGGTAAATGGTAATAAGTTCACGCGCGAAAGCGCGTGAACTTATTATTTTTTTAATTACCTTAAATTAAAAAAATTCGACAATTTCTCGAAGCTTCTTTTAAAACAATGCGATGGACTTTTGCTCTCCATTAATGGTTTGTTCTAATGCTTCTCCTATTTCAATGTCAGATGCATTTGCGAGGCTCGTCTTGTAAAATAAGTAGGCTTGGGGAGACTTAAATTGCAGAATTTAATAGGCCCAGCGAGGAACTCCACAAATGGACGCTGGGTGAATCTATCAAATCCTAAAGATGGCTATTTGTGTAAATTAAGGAAATAATATGCCACATGTAATAAATAAGGAACCAATATATATATATATATATATATATATATATATCAAATAGTAGATCCATTAAATAGATATAAAACACTCGTCTGAGTCACGCGGAAAAACATTAACATACGCAGAGCTATCAAAAGCCACCTAGTACCTGAACAAATACGAGTCTCACACAAACACACAAATATACATGTGCTGAGAATATCAGCAAAAAGGTTACAACGGGAGATAATGGGCAAACTGAACAAATACAGGCTTTGGACAGCAAAATTTTACAAAAAACTGTAAGAAACATGCGATTTCCTATAACTAAGATCAATCTGAGACATGGGAAATATTTAGATACAACAAGTACATATAGCTGTCGAAACTCCGCCCAAGGGTGAAAGTAACGAACAAATTGGATCACTGGGTCCGCCCCTACGGACAAGTCAAGGTTAGGCCCCTTGGAGATGGCACATTATATGTAGAGAGATACCGAGATAAGATATATAATTCGACAGTTTATTCAATCCACCATTAAGTAAAAAATTCAGTAGTTAAGATCAGTCAATCACAATTGGCTAATCATATAATAAATCAGACCCTTAGTAGTGTTACAAAGCCCTTAAACTCGTCTAAATCCTGCTACCTTTAGACTAGATACTTCGCGTATAACAGAAACCTGCTCACTGACCGCAAATAACTCTAGACGTTTCCGCTTGCCTCTTTTAGTAGGCCAATCTAAGAATAAAGTTATTTTATTTTGCCGTGTCCTTTCGAAGTCCTTTTCTTACCCCTATCACGAAGACACCTGTAATCCAAGCCTAGAAGCAGAATCTACGTAAACCTTTGGAGTCAGAGCAACCTCTCACCCGTAGACCGGTAACCTTAAGACGCACAATAACATCGAGGCCCCTTTACGTTCACGGTTAAGCTTAGAGGAGCATCAGTGACCGCGAATGACAATGTAACCACGTTTTGTAAAGCACTTTTGGCATCCTCAAGAACCAACAAACTATTTTAGGAAAAATGAAGCTTTTTTAATGTATATCTATGTGAAATCAACGCGTGCAACGAGGCAAGAAGACTCACATTTTTTAATGGATTTATGATAACAATTCACTAAGCCAAGAAATCGGAGTAACGCACGTTGATTAATTATTTGGAACTGGATAATTTGATATCACATCACACTTTTCTTTAAGAGATAAAATACTAGCTTGGTATGTAACATGACCAAGAAACTCTATGTTAGACTGAGCAAACAACACTTAGCCAAGTTGATTGTTACATCGTATTGTTCTAAGCGTTTTAACAATAGCGAAAAATTCGTTCTTTATGTTAATCTTCAGCTGAATTGGCCACGAAAAAGTTTTCGATTTAGGCATAAACAAAATATAAGCCTCTGGTGATTTCGTCAATAAACTTCTGAAAGCTTTTGCACCATTTGAAGTCAGAATAGCAGTATCACGAATTCGAACACTCCAAATCGGATGCAGACATCAGTCTTAGGAATGTCTACAGGCTCAACCTGAATATGATGGAATCATTTAACTAGATCGACCTTGCTGAAGATAGATTTGCCCCGGAGAAAGGAAGTTAAGTCCTGAACATTGAGAACGGGATACCTGTCTGGGATGGTAGTCGCGTTGAAGGGCCGAGAATCTCTATACGGTATCCAGTCACCTGAATTCTTCCCAACCAGTTTCAGAGTATAGAACCAGCTGCTTTTTGAAGGTCTTATTATTCTAAGACCCATCATGACCTGGAATTCTGATTTAACAGCTCTCTCAAATTGACTGGAGGAAGACGTCTGGGTTTGACAAAGACAGGTGGTGCTTCTGTTGTTATATGGTGAGTGATAATGTGTTTCCAAGATACCACTCAGCTGCATTGCTTTGAGTATTCCGGGGAATCGCTGAAGAATGCATTGGAATGGCGTCTCAGGAGGAATGGGCGAAAGTGCTGAAAATCGATGGAAAATTCTAGGGCTCCAGTTTATTGGGCACAAAAACAGTGCGGCTAGTCATATAAACGGTACTTATAAATGTTCACCAGTAGCTTTTAATGCCTGAAGATGTCTGAGCCAATTATGGGATGCTACACTCACGCACAAATGGAAACCATGGGAATGATTGAAGGAGGCCTAAGACCAGCATGCGTGATTGAGCTCGATAAGTAGGAATTAGCAAACCGTTACCAACATTCAGTGGTGGCAAATACGGAAATAAATACCATATCTACGAAGGAGCATAAGGCTAAAACCCAGGTACAAATGAGGAATTCAATTTCAGATTTGCCATCCTCTATGAAAAATAACCAAGTGGAGTGGGGACTCGACGCCATTAGCACTCGCTCGTCTTGTTTCTCGAGGAAAAATTGCAGGATGATGACACTTTCTGGCATCATTTCCAAATAATGAGAGGTAGTAGCATATTTTTTGGCCCTTTAAGAATGCCTCTTCCGAAATTTTAATCGATAACGGTTCCAATTTTGTCAATTCTCTGTTAGAAGAGAATAGACATTGTTGAATTGTTGAGTCAACTCTTCCAGTCTATTCCACAAATTCAAATGTGTATTGGAAATTGCATCAGCATCGATTTCCACAACTTTGACAGCAGTTTCAGCTTGCTTCTCTACCATGGTTGTAGAGTCCATGGTGGCCAACACGCGCTTGACAGACTAAGGAAGCTTCTATAGGAATAACTCACTTTCTTTAATAAACCTGCAATGATTTAAGTATTAGAATAAGTATATCTATCACGTAAATTTCAAAAACAAATGAAAAAAATAAAATTATATATTACTCTTAAAATTTGGCCATGACTGCACGATTGCGAAAATTTAACAGGTGTTTCTGTACATCTGATTTTGTACATATGTATATAATTACAGAAATAAGCACCACAAAGAACATAAGATCCACTCTAAGTTAGTTCAGGAAAGAGGGGAAAGGGTTGAAGTCAGAGAAGGCCTGATAAAAGAAAGATAGGATATGGATAAAGAATTAGTTTTACAACTCTTATATCTGAAAGGAGATATTTTAAAGTAATATTAATCAATTCTTAAAAATATTTACTGCAGCGCTCTAAACGCTATTCTTAGGCATGTTATTCCATGTTTGTGTTATTTTATATGAAATAAAATTTTTTGCTTTCGCGGAGCTAAATTTTTTGTTTGCTAGCTTGAAAGCGTTATTTTTTTTGTAGTCGCTCGATTATCTAGTTCAAATATTAAGTGGTAATTTATATTAATCAAACTTTATTATCTTAAAGACTTAGATAAGTGGGCGCGCAAATGACGATCCCCTAGTAAAAATAAATTTAAGTTCCTCAGTCTTTCTTTGGTAGATCTATATCTAAGTTGAGAAATTAATTTTGTCGCTCGACACGTTCTAATATTACGAGTATAATGTGTTTTTGCATGAAAGGAGAGGATAATTGCAGCGCATACTCTAAATAGATCATATAATCGCCGTTTTAAGGGAAGAATATATTTCGATTTAAATGCCAACTATTCAGCTATATATTATGGAATTTTATTCGCCTTTTATAACGCTACAGTCTTTTGTTTCCAAAAATTTAGATCATTGGAAATTAAGACATCAAAATTCTTTTCCATATTATTTGTATTTAAATATGACCACCCATATTGAAATATTTAGGGAGATTATCAGAACACGTGCGAATGATGTTATACTTGTCGAAACTGAATTGCATCTCCCATCCTTCTAACTATTCGACAATTCTATCTAAGTCTTTTTTCAAGTTTTCTTAGTTACTATGTTATTTTTCCCTAGTACCTAATTGCGTTTCCACATCAATTTTTAATTTTTGATAATTAAAGTATGCTGTCGTAGAACCCAAACCTTTTCAAAATCTCTCACCACGAGGGAGAGAGATATATGAACGGATTAGTCCGTTATGATCGTGGGTAAAATTATAAATACAAATCAAAGTGCAATTAAGTTTCAGAGTGCAGTTTAGGTTGGCCAATGATTAGCTACCTTGGAAAGTTCTGGGGTAATAGAAACGGAGAACAAAAATATACTTTACTACTATGCAGATAATATATTTACAAAATTAAAAAGGTTTTAACTAAGGTATATAAACATAAGAGACGTACACGAGTCTAGGCTTTAAAGAGCTACCTCGCGGGGTCGACCGCCGTACACACAAACGGACAGTGACAGATGGGACGCTGAAATGACCTTGACTGCACTCGAAGCCCATATGACGGAGGCTTAAAAACCTAGAGGAGGGGGATGGGGAACTTGTACAGGAAAGTTGCGCGTTGTGGTTACATCAAAGATTTGGTCCGAGGGATTAATCCTGCCTTGTTAGAGACGGCGTAGAGTCCACAATAATAGCCTCTTGACAAACGACTGTTACGCGAGATGAATTCAGATCTTGCCTTCGGGTTTAGTATACCGAAACGAGAATTTGACGCGTCGCGTTCGGTTAACGGGTACCATCGAGTATAGGGTTGACTCTCGCGAGTTCTAAGAGAATACACGGAGCTTGACGGGTTCTGCAAGGGTTCAAGCGGAACTAATGATAACGGGAAGATGGCAGATACTCGGGACATAGGCGGTTACTTACTGCTGTCCAAGTCTAGCGTCGGACGTTTTATAGACGCGAGACGGAGGGGATTTTCCCCGTGCCCGAAGGGGGAGGATTCCAGTGGACAGACGCTTTGCTGGGTGAGGTGGACTTTGCCCGATTCACGCCATCGCAGGATAATCTCCGCCGGGACCATTCGTGCTCTTAAGCACATCTAAGGCTTCCGCAAAGTCGGGCCTCCAGGCCATCACGCCCTTCGCGATTTTGCGTCTCGTTAGCGTGGATTAAAAAGGGTCGTGTAGGTGTGTCCTCTCTCTCTCTCTCTCTCTCTCTCTCTCTCTCTCTCTCTCTCTCTCTCTCTCTCTCTCTCTCCTTGAAAGAGGCCACCGCGCGCGTCTTTTTTTCTCTCTCTCTCTGACATATGGCAAGGTCGTTTTTATATATTACAAAAACAAAGGAATGAGAAAACATCCCGGAGGAACGCTGCTAGTGAAAAATGCCCATGATAAACTATTTCCATTGAAAGAAAATTTGTCTATGATTTATTAGTCGGTTTTGAATGTGTTTAGTGCGTTTTCCTATTCCATGCCCTTTTTGCTTTATTATAAGTATTTTAGAAATCGAGATAACCTAGCACAGCTTGATTCATTTACAACAACTATTTGGGTTTTACAAGGTTTGCAGTATAACTGACATCACGGCTTCCGCGAGTCATGGGTTACGAGATTTTCTTTTGCTGGGTTGATGGAAATGCAGTATTTTCGGGAAATGAGCCAGCGATGAAGGCGCCTAACATTCCGCAAGGAATGAGAGACTACCAGTGTTTTGCTCTTCCCTACTCTTACTACCTGACAGGAATTAGGTTAACCTTTCAGGTTGTATGACAAAGTATATGAGAGAGGGCAAACAGGAACCTAATGTTGCACGCCATTGCGTCGTGACTTTACATGTGGAACTACTCCCCAATAACATGACGGCTTCAGGCTATTAAAATCTAGTTGTTGGGTGCTTGCCACATATTCGGGCATATGAGGGAGGAATGCCTTTCTCCGGCACCTGATCATACGTTTTTTTATCTTAGACTTTCTCATTGTTTGTTTACTTTTATAATTGTTGTTTTTGTTTTATGGGCTGTTTGTTTTGTTTTGTTTTTAGCTGGTAATTTAGCCTAAGAATGGACGAACTATTACTAATTTCGTCTACTATACTAGCCAACAAATTTTAACTTTGTTTCTGTTACTTGAGTAAATGTTGTTGTAACTAACTAATTTTGGTGCGGTGATTCCAAATCTGCTCACGTAAGGTTCCTGAGTTATGCAACTAGGCTATATGGCTCACTTTGTCACCTTGAATCAATTATTGATATAATAATTACGAGTTTGAGAAGAATGAGACATTTTGGGGCAAAGGTTCGGTATCGGCGCACCCTATTTGGCATTATGTACGTTCTTTTGCAGACCCAGAAAAGATATGTATTACATATAAAAGTGGTAGTACTCACCTAACTAAACTGTCTTCAAAAATGGTTAAGACTCTTGCTCTTAAGGTTGTATTTTACTATAGGATTCTTCCGTTGTAGGAACCAGTAGTAGTCACCCAACATGTTTTTGTTTAAGCGGCCTTGATACCTGCTTTCCATTATTGCGATATCTCGGTGGAACTTTTTCCCATGTTCGACACTAATATCACTCATATTAGATGGAAAGAAATCTAGATGCGAATGCAAGAAATGCATCTTAAGAGACATCGAACACCTAATTCGTTGATAAGCCTTTAGCCTGTTGTCCACTAGTTCTTCATAGTTTTCAGCCCTATGATTACCAAGGAAGTTCTGCACTACATGGACAAATGAATCCCATGCTGCCAACTTAAGTGGAGTTAGTTTATTTCTGAACTCCCTGTCACGTAACAATTCTCTGATCTTCGGCCCTAAAAAATGCCAGCTTCAAGTTTAGCATCGGTCTTCTTTGCACCAAATTTTTCTTTGATATACTGGAATCCTTTAGAATCATGGGCCATGGCTTTAACAAAATTCGCGATAAAGCCAAGTTTAAAATGAAGTGGTGGAAGGTAGATCTTCTGTAGATGTACCAAAGGCATGTGCTTCACATTGTATCGGCCAACTATGTGTTCTTCTCTTTCGGGCCACTTTTTGACAATATAATGATTCCTGTCGTCACGGCTCTTCCATAGGCATAACAAGCACATATTCTTTGTATATCCTAGCTGCAGTTTAAGAAGTAACGAAATTATCTTTAGATCATCACAGATATTCCACTTAGGATGCGAGTAATGAACACCTTCCAAAATAAATTTCATTGAGTCATATGTTTCCATCATCCCAACAATAAGTGCGACAGGAATTGAAGGTTATTTGTTACCATTGTGTAGAAACACAGTTTTGAGGCCAGCAGTGCTTGCATCGATGAAGAGTCTCCATTCATCAGGTAAATGCTCGTTTCCTAGCTGATTCATGAGACCATTAACATCAGTACATAAAAAAGCACAATCTTCTTCTTTATAGAAGGCAGCTAAGGCCTCATGGCGTTTACGGAAAGTAAATATTTTTGCACCGCCCTCTAGAAGATTCCATTGCTGTAGTCTGGAGCCCAATAGTTCTGCGTTCTCCTTTGACAATGACAAATCCCTCACTAAATCATTCAATCTTTCTTGATTTATCAACTAGATCTTCTTTTCCTTAGAATTACCTTCATACATTCCATATTCATTGTTATCCTCCTCTTCAGGCGATGAATCATCTTCTTTAACTACACTAGCTGATGGAGGAACTGGGATTAGCATCTCGATATTATGGGGGACTTGTTTATAGCTGACTTACAATCTGGATATACAATTTTTGACTTGTTCCTATTTGAGAATCCCGCAATATTTGTCATACAAAAGTAGCATTCAAAAACATGATTTGTTGGCTCACGCCACACCATTGGTACAGCAAAAGGCATACTCTTCTGTTTGCCATTTAACTACTTTGTTTTCCCCGTATAACACATAGTACAAGATTTGTGAGGTGCCCAGGGCTTTTCTTCATCACTGTAGAAAAATTAAAACGTAACGCCACCCAGAGGGCCAAGCGGACATACTCGTATATATTAAAATCCCTCATCGGATAGAGCAAGAGAAAAGAACAAGAAATTGAGGGGCGTGAGAACAGTAGGCGTTTTACTAAAAGTCAAACTGCCGAATGGCTCTGATTTCCCTGCCCGGTGGGTAGTCGACTCGATCTGCCGTCCCAATGAAGCCGCAAAAGGCAATTAAGCAGCTCTAATAAGAAACTGGCGCCAGTAAAATGGCGGAAGAAATCCATCTAGCTAACGGTTTGAACCACTTGCTAGGCAAAACACCCAATTAATCGCCGAACTCAAAAGATCCGAGTACCTACGATATCAGGAGGCGTGCGGTTAGTGCGCCAAATAGCGGCGTAAGAACAAAAGACCACCGAGGAGAAATAGTGGGATGGTTGTCGGTGCCTCTCCTTGAGAAGCAAACCTGGGCTCCGCGGTGTCACCCCTCTCCCCCCTCGTGCTTCCCTCACTGGCATTACTCTGTCCCCCTTAGTCGGGGCTGTATCCAGGCTATAAATAAGCTGGAGGATAAGGAAGGAAACATGGTTATTCTGTTAGAGACGATAGAGGACTAGATTTTTGTGATCAGTCCCTCGCCCTGTTCCGGACTCGACTTCTAAGATTTAGAAGTTCGTCTTGTCTTCGTATCGGTGCCATGCCGATTGATCCTTCGCGGACTTAGCAAGAGGTCTGGCTGGATCAAAATTTCTAAGTGCCAAACAGGTATTCCGGGAGCAAGATAAAAGAAGTTATAAGCTTACCCTCGAGGGACTCTCAAGTCGAAACCTCATTAATTTTGAAAGAAGAAGAATTGATTCCCAAGTAAGTTCCCTTTAATTACTTTCGGGATCACCCCATATGCCAAAACACATTTTGGTAGCTCTGCGAAGTAGACGAGGATACAAGAAGAACTCGAGAGCTACAAAGAAGAGTACTCCTTGAGCCAGAAAGCACAACCCTCTTTCCAACGAATGCCTTGCCGTTCATTGAGATAAAGTAATCGCCAGAAGTGCTTATAAGCTGAGAAGTCTAAGGTAGTCTTGTAGACTTATTACTGGGTCAATAAAATCATAAGAAGAGATCAACATCGGTTTCTACTGTCACCGTGACGCCCCTTCCCCCATCACCCCCCTTCAAAGTTATAATGGGACACCTAAATTTCCCTTTCATTGTGAAGTCTTGAGTCTCCCGAAGACTCGCTGAAAAATCCAGTATAGTGACATCCGTCAACCCCTGTTCCGATCAAGGTCATGTAAGTCCGAAAGACTATATATATTTGTTTTGGATAATTAGGATTTTTAAAATTCTCTCAAGCTAACTAAGGGAGAAATTATATTTCGTGACTTCTGTAATATTTTAGATAGATTAAGGAGAGTAAATGGTGGTTTAATTCTGTAACTTAGATGCCTCCAGAGATTAGCTATCTTGCAATTGGATTGTTTACGTAAAGCCTACTATGTTTTGATCAGAGCTCTCGTCATGGGTAGGACAATATTCGAATCGTGTGATCGAAGACGATGTTAAACTGAGAGAATTTTGTGTAAATATAAATATTTTAGCTCATTGATAAATTAAAAGATATATATTTTTGGTTAATACTTGGTATTTTACTGGATCCTTACGTGCTAACCGGGTCTTTCCTTAAGACTGATTAAACGCTGTGGTACTCTCCTGATTCAGTAATTAGACTCCTTTAGACGAATTCTGACCCCACTCAGCCAATAGAGGAATTATTTCCCTTCCTAAGTGTGTCACACTGACCAGCTAAAAGTCAGTAAGTAAATAAATACTTTGACAAAAGGGTATTGTATCGGAATAAATATTAAACGGCCAACAGTGGAAGAATGATTCTCCGACAAAAGTGGGGAGACAATTCCTCGACAGTCACCAACTTTACAACCAAAATAATAATTGTATCCTGTTCTCACTCTTTTAGCTAAATTTGTCAGCTGGTTGCTTAGAGTATGTCTTCCACAGATATAAAAAAAGTTGTCTGGGCTATTTATACATCTTCCTCGATTCATGTTTTCAACTTAATTTGTATATATCCCGTTATATACTTTTGTACAATCTTATTTCATTTACAAATTAATTGAGAGATAAATCTGAAAGAAAAATGCAATTAATCACTGTATGTAAATACCGTTTGAACACCACTACTATAATGGCTAAATTTGACAACATAATAAAGCAGGAGTGTAACGCAGGAACCAAACACACACAACACATCCTCTCACTACGATAGCCGAAGCAACACTCCCCATACGTGTCACTAAAGAGTATCTGTGTAACTCAGGAACCTTACGTGATAGAACAATTCTGATTACAGATTCGCAATCAGCAAACTTGATTTAGTATAAATCACAAGCTAATACCCAAGTAGCAAAATCATTGTTGACTAGTGCTATGGACGGTTCAAATGAAAAATAAATAAAAGGGCTTTACGCATCAAGTACAGTATATTAAATGACAAATACATATTAGAAGATTAAATAAAAGAAGATGGTATGTATAAAAAAATAAATTAACCTTCTAATCTGTAAACAATGGACTAGACACAAATAATCCACTTGAGCAAATGGTTATATATGAACACGTAAACAAAACATTGAACTATGAAACCACACAATGGGCTCACGTGACGCGACGAAGGGTCAAGAGTTTCTAGAAAGAAGGAAGGATGCGGAGAAGAAAGATGGAGCAATGAAGTTATGTTAGGTAGAGGTGTAGCGGTAGGCTTATGGCACCGAAATTGTATGATTTAATAGGCCTAGCGAGAAAATCCACAAATGGACACTCAGGGGATTTATAAAATTCTAAAAGGCTATTTTGTAAATTAAAGAAATAATATGCCACTAAAGAGAATTAGGAAATGAAACAAAATATATAAAAATGTACATCAGTCAATGTAGATATATATAAATATGCATCAGTCAATGTAGGGCAAGCAATTCTTCAAGACGCTATCAAGATGGACACCTGAGCAAGCATGTACACAAACCTACAAAAGTCGTTCCATTGACGCGATAGAAGGTCAGCTGTTTAAACAAAGACGATATCAAGGTGGACACATGAGCAAACATATGCACACAGACATACAAAAGTGATTCCATTGCGCAATAGAAGGTCAGCTGTTTAAACAAAGACGATATCAAGGTGGACACATGAGCAAACATATGCACACAGACATACAAAAGTGATTCCATTGCGCAATAGAAGGTCAGCTGTTTAAACAAAGTTTGGGATGCAGGTGTAGACTGAAAACAGGGTAGCATCTGTCATTGTTCAATTGTCAGCGACCATTGTTTGCATAGCGAAAGACGACGAAATTTAATCTTGAAATAAAAGCTCTATCTAATGAAAATTAACTCCTCCCAAAACATAAAACAAGCACCGCCCGAAAAACACAGTGGCTAATAATAAGCCACGCCTATTATTTCCAAGAGACATATATACTACAGAATTCACACTAAGTGAATAGTGAGAATTAGAACAGTCAGAGTTAGAAGACAGTCAGAGAAAGTGAGAAGTCGGTCAACAGTCAGGAGTCAAAAATGTAGAGAATCTATCACTCTCCTCTCGTCCATCCGTCTTGATGTAGGCCTTGCGAAGCCTACTCACTGACCGCAAACACCTCGAAACGTTTTGCTTGCCCCCTTTGACTCAGCCAATTTAAAAAATAAAGTTACATTTTGCTGCGTCCTTTCGAACTCCTTTCTCCCGCTGCGAATACGAAAACACCTTCGGTAAACCCAACCTATCGAATATCAAACCTTCGGTAAATCCAGCCTATCTAATATCAAACCTTCGGTAAACCCAGCCTATCTCATATCAAACCTTCGGTAAACCCAGCCTATCTAATATCAAACCTTCGGTAAACCCAGCCTATCTAATATCAAACCTTCGGTAAACCCAGCCTATCTCATATCAAACCTTCGGTAAACCCAGCCTATCTCATATCAAACCTTCGGTAAACCCAGCCTATCTAATATTAAACCTTCAGTAAACCCAGCCTATCTCATATCAAACCTTCGGTAAACCCAGCCTATCTCATATCAAACTTTCGGTAAACCCAGCCTATCTAATATCAAACCTTCGGTAAACCCAGCCTATCTAATATCAAACCTTCGGTAAACCCAGCCTATCTAATATCAAACCTTCGGTAAACCCAGCCTATCTCATATCAAACCTTCGGTAAACCCAGCCTATCTCATATCAAACCTTCGGTAAACCCAGCCTATCTAATATCAAACCTTCGGTAAACCCAGCCTATCTCATATCAAAGCCAGCGGTCAAACGAACTCTCCTCTGCGCCGAAGACTACTACCAGAACGCTCAGCGACCCTATACTCATGACCCGCTAATAACTTCGACCACTTTAGAGGTGAGGAGTAAATTTTAAGTGGTTGAGGTTAAGTTAATGAAAGTATGACGTAAGTTGAGTTAAAATTGGGAGATACATTATGTTTTTTCATAATATAAAGGGATTCGAAGTTATAAATTGAAGTATGGCTGTGGGTTGGTCCCCAAATTTTTAAATTGCTGATTGAGACTTTTGTTTTACAATCAATAGAGTGTTGGCAAATGGGATGTTTTTATTTTACAAATGAAAGTGGCCCTTTCTCATGTTATTACCGAGATTTGAACAGATGCTAGCCCCAGAGCAGGTTACGGTGTTTTGTCTCTAAGTCCGTTCGTTACACTCAGTAAGTAAAATTATGAACTTCCCTGCTACTCTTCTCAAGTGAGAGCCTATCCTTACATTTAAAGAACTTTCCTAGCTTAAAACCTTTCACAAAAACGTCTTAAATTTTTGTGTAGATAAAATTTTCTCATCAATTTGAAAATATACGAGAAATTTTATTAAGTGGGCGAAGTTCAGATAATAAAATATCTTATTTACTTAGGAATACCATTTGTTGAAAGTTTTGAGATATAAATATTCTAAAAAAAAATTATTTGTGTACATAAGAACATGGATACACTTTGCGAACAAAATATTGAATTGAAAATTGAAAATTCTGTGTGCATTAAGGATAAATTTAAGGACAATTTGTAAGAAATTCAACCCAAGTAATATGAAAGGAACTTGCGATAAACTGACGTAAGAAATGTAGAACCAAATAGATGAACTAAAATGTTCAAGAATGGTTGAGAATTATTTCGTTCTTTTCCTTTTTCAAAAGATATTAATGTGCGTATTAGTTGCTTTACGTAAACGAACTTTATAAATTGCTATTCTGAGTTAAAACCAAGAGAAAAAGTCCCTCCATTACATGCAGCTTTTTGTGATTAGATGATAAATGATTATTGCATTGATGGTTTCCCATGGTTCAAATCACTTACAAGTGCCTTTGACTTGCTAAATGAGGCTTCTGCTATTAAATGGCGCTACCCAGCGCCAAATCCGATGGTAGATTTAAAATCTCCAGGGTGAATAACCATATGTCCCATGGTCATACGGCTCATTTCATGGTTCTAAATGAGTACAATCGAACTTTATTCCTTTTGAAAAAAAGCGACGCCTTAACCTGGCGCTTCGCCGCAAGTAATAAAGCTTTCATCTACATCTTTTGTAAATAAAAGGTTTAAAAAAAAATAGATAAAGGTTAAATAAATCTTGTTTGAGTTTACTATAGAAAAGTTTGCCAAAATATAAAATACTGTCGTTACCATTAACGGCCAAGTGGAGCGAATGGGAAAAATCCGTGAAACTTCGAATTACGTTAAGAAAAGTTTTCCTCATCGCTAAATCTAGTCTCATTCAAGGGGATGGAAGTAAATAGAGATTTTTTTTCAAATTTATAATCATCTTAGGTGTATTTATTTTTATTTTATAAATTTTCCCAGAAAGTAAGTAACTATTTCCTATGGTATACTGATTAAGAGTAATAGGAGTTAGCTTGGGAACAAAAAACTTAGTTAAATTATAATTAGCCATTAGATACATGACAAGAATAGTAAACAAAGGGAAAGTCTTTGTGAATTTTAGGCAAGCCAAACAACGCACAAGTTGAGATGAGTAAGAACAAAAATGATTATATCTTATCTATGGGGTTCTCTGCTTTAATTTTATGGGGATTTTTTGAAGTTCCTAAAACTTGCCAGAATCCTAAAGTATTAAATTGTCCCAAAAATATTTTTTCAAAGGAAAGTATATGAATTTTTAATCCTCAACAATATAGTTATTTAGTAAAGAGGATTCCATTATTATTCACAATGTTCTCCCACCGTTTAACTAAGCGGTGGATATTTTTATTGAGTTTATTCATTTCTGATGGAATATATGATTTGATATTTTATAAAGCCCCTTCACATCAAAGTAAATTTCGCCATTTAGGTGAAGTTGTAATGATTTAATTAAATCGTTATCGAATTTTTCAAAGAGGGTTGAATAGAGAATCGGAACAAGAACTTCCATGCCAAAGACAAAAATTCTTCAGTTGATAAGTGAAGGAAATTTGGGTTGAAAAAGTTTATTTAAACATTTAAATTTTTGAACATTAAAGGCTGTAATTGTTGAACTTTTGTATTGGTAGGAACTGCGTATTAGTGAGGAACTGATAATAATAAATAACTCCTTTCACACCTCATCAGATGCAAAACATAGCTTTCTGCTCAGGTAAACAAGTTGTTGGAGGAGGCATGTGTTTTCTTTGTGATTAAGACATTGTTTTTTGCGATTAATATTGCCCTAAGGAACCCTGTTTTTATCTCCGGTATCGTCGCTGCCCAGGAATGGCTCAAGAATATTTTGCCTTTCAGAAAGTTTCATATAACACCCAAGCATATTTTTTTGGGTAGGCTTTTCCTGTTTATGTGATGTTTACGCACCCTTTCCTGACTGAAATTTAGCTAAAAAAAGGCTCTAACATTGCTAGCTTAAAGATGTCTAGGCATTACATACTTAAGTTTATTAACGATCTAAGTATTTCTAGTTCTCTTTAAATAGCTTTCAGCGAAATTGGAACAATTAAAACAACTCTAAGAAGCATTATTTGTCTCTAAAAACAATAGAGACAAATAATCCATTCATCGTCTTTGTCCTTTAATCTTTAGAATTAAGAAATGATAAGATCAGTTTAACATCTGACCATATATAGAGAAATAGGTTAATGGCCAAATCATAGAAGGGATGTTAAAATTGTTAGTTGGTTAAGATGGGGGAGGGATGCTGATAGGATTCAAAGTTGGATATTTGTATTTAATTAAAATCAGTACACTGCTATAACTCATGGCTCAAAATACGTTCCATACTGTTATTCTTCTTCTGCTTGTGGATGAATTCATGGTCGCCAGAAATTCGATAGTTACATCAAAAAAAGGTTTTCAAATAAGTTAAGTGTGACATTTATCAAAAATTTGGGTCTTCAAAAAAATAATAAAAAATTTCCCATAATATAACTTAAATGTTATAATGAAAATTAATATATGTGTATGTGAATGAATATGTATGTATTATTATATACAAATCTTCCAAAGATGGGCAGAAGATACCTTTTTAGAAATATTAATTACTTAGCCTTTGTTGCTCAGCAGCCACCAGTTTGCCAAAATGGCTGTTAGCCACTCAGCAAGCCAGGTGAGAGAACAATGGCTGGATGAAATCTCTCTAACCAGTCCAGTAGCTGATTGTCCATCAGACTTACAACAATAAAACATACAATTATTATTTATATTCATCAATTGAAGAAATTATCCTAAAGTCACATTAAGAGGGACCTAATGGAAAAAGAAGTCTAATATTTTGAGGATAAAACTCACTATAAAGGAATCATTTGTTCAATAAGGTTATCAAACCAATGGAAGGTAAGCTTCTGTATCAATTCTAGTATTCTCTCATTTCTCTTAAATTTAAGTCATCTTGCATTTTTCGAGGTTTGTTGAATTTTTTATTTCCCAGTCCATTTTCTCATTGGGTTTCTGGTAGCATTAGAGACTCGTCCACTCATTAGCTTAAAGCTGTAAATACAAAATTAACCCTCTAATTAAACTTTAAAAATATATAGAGAGACAAACAAATAATATTCTAGAACAGTTGTGCAGAAAAATTAACTAGTCCAAATACGCAAAAGTCCAGATGGGATTGCCTGGAAATGCTAAAACAAAATTGGAAACGCTTAAAAAACACAACCTCCATAAGAACTACATTAAGGGTGTGAGGGGGAATATTTAATTACGAAAACCTAGTGAAAATGATTAGGAAAATTGGCTAAACTTTGTGGAAATGATGTTAAAATCGTTTCATTATTTTGAATCCGAACGACGACTTCGGTTCCTTTGTCAGTAGAGTAATGATGCTTAAAGAATTTCTTCCTAACTTTCAAAGCAGATGAAAATCATTTTGAGGTAAGATCAAAAAAGAAATCTTAGAGATGTTCATCTGTAAGAAACTACATACAGAACAAAGACCATTAAAGCCCCTTGGGCGCACTCAATGCCAGTCCGAGAGGTAATTCGGTTATTTCCTCCTCACAGAAGGGAAGAAACAGCTCAAGAGTAAAAAAAACAAAGGAAGTCCCAAATTCTGAACTTTCTGTGAATAGGTAGAGATTTCATATCATGTATGAACTTTTCCGAGTATCGAAAAATTGACGAAATTTAGGTTTGTAATTTAGAAGAATTTGAATGCCGGAATATAGAGATAATTAAAAAGTTAAAAACAATATTCTCCGAAGGTAAAAAAAATGGTGATGGATAAATTAAATATAGGCAGTTTTTGGTCCTGTAGCGAATAACATTCGTAGTCATGTTTTATAAATTACAGCAAATAAAATTATTAAATGAACAAAGATTAAAAGAGAAGCAAAGCTATTGAGAGTATTTGAATTCTTTTTTAAAGACAATTTTAAACTTGATTTCATCTTTAGAAAATACACCTAGATAATTTATATAGTTCGGAAATGTACTAAGATTTGCAGTAGAGTTAAAAGAACACATATATAAAATTAGGGTTAATATTTCGAAAACCGTAATCACTTAAAAGTAAATATAATTATTCTTATTATGTCAAGCATATTCTTCTAAATAAATATATATATATATAGAATATATTGTACAGTTGATGTTATGAATATTATAATTACAGTTTGAATTTTAATAATTTTTTTCTGCCTTAATTATGATAACGTCACATTGGAGAATAAGTTTAGGCAAAAATTATTATAGTGACGTCACATTGGAGACATATTTTCAAGCGAGATTTTTTCGTCACTTCTTCTTCCATTTCTCTTTGATTTGGATTTGATACCTTTGCGTTATGACTTGTGTTTGAGGAAAAATGTAATTTTTGTAACTATAATAAAAGAGGTTCACAGCGACCTTAACCGTACTTTAAAACTTTATGGTATTATTCTAGTTTGAGGCACGTCACTAATCGACGGAGCGTTGTTATCTATCTATAAGTTTGATATAGATATATTGATTAGTATCACATTAAGGTAAACGTTGATTTAACTACGACGCAGAAGATTAAGGATCGGATATTGTGTAAACGGGGTTAGTGTTTAGATATTTTAATCAAATGGCTTATGGTGCCCTGTTGTAAAATTTTATGTTCCGCGATATAGAGTCTACAAGCAGCAAAGCATAGGGCAAGTTACTTTTGCTTGCAATATTTTAGGTTATTGATATAATTTTGTGATTCTTTTTTGGCGGTCGGAAGCAAAAATACGTCAAAATCGTCGCTAAATCCAATTTCAACGAAATTGGGTTCAAACTGTTTTCTCGCCTTCCGACCGGCAAAAAAAAAAAACAGATTTGGACAAAGCGCACAAAATGCTTGAAGAAAAAAGTAATATAATATTGAGAAAAATTGATTACAGTAAAGTAAATAATAACCCAAATTAAAAAATACTACACTATTTTACGGGTTTCCAAAAGTTTACTATAATGACGTCGAGAGACTTGTGACATCATTTGAAATAGCCGAAGGTCTTCCCATCTATACTTCGAAGGGTGTCACGATTCTCTCGTCGATTAGTAAATCATTTGTGACATTGAATTTTTGAAAACCTGATCCCACTACGGGCCAGAACTCTTCCAATGGGACCGAGGTCTCCAAAGGAAAATAAGTAATTGAAAAGAAAAGAAATATAGAGGCTACCCCCTCTTCCAGGTTGGCCCTGGAGACAGACCGGCCCTTCTTCATTACGGCGAAGGACTAGGCCGAGGCGGATCCGTTCAAAAAGGGAAATCTCGTCCTCCAGACTCAAAAACAAAACCAAAAAAGTGAAAGGAACTTCGAGAAAACTGTGACTGTCATTCTGAGGTAAGCTGACGTCTTTGTGCTCGCCGTTTCAAGCGTTTCATGGCTATCCGTTCGATTGACGGAGCAAGGTTGTCCGATGGACATAGTCTTTAAGCACAGGGATACATCTTATTACCGTGATAGACGACTAAAAGTGTCGAGTTTTTCAGACGGTAGCATTTTAGGTGATGTGTTCGGTCCCCCACAGAGTTGCAAATTGAGGTCTTCCAAACGCAAATGACATACCTGTTAGTTTGACTCCACAATCAACTTTAAATTTCATAAAATAGAAAGTGTATGTAAATTAATTGTCGATCACAGCCTTGAGGGGATTATTTAAGTCCTGGCTAAACAGTGAGTAGTCAGGAAAAAAGAAGGAGTAATCTTGATGGCAACTCTATCATTCTTCTTCTCGTTTGAACTGAGCAGACTATCTGAGTCGAAGCAAGTTGGATGGTATCTCTTCCCTGCCTAAAGCATAAGTGCCTTTACTTCTTAGGTATTATTACTGGTAAAGCTTTGGCCATACAAATCGTGAAAAAACAGGGGCAATCCCGATGTTTCTTAAATTGATCTAAGGAAATTCATGATGACTCTCAGTTACACTGCTAGATGAGTGAATTGTAGCAGCAGATCACACCCAGATTCCTCTAATAATTACGATTTATATCGTTTACTAGAAAATTAAGGTCAAGGCCTTCAAAGCGTTCACCTGCATCTTGTATCCAGAGTCTAAGAACATAGTTCTATCGCGAGCACGCACCCACTCTCTCTCTTTGAGAAGGCAATTTCTGCTCCTGTCCCTAAGGGGCATATCAGCTCAGTAGCCCCTGAGCCTCTTAAGAACCGTTAAAGGGCTCAACGAAAAGGACTCGATCCCTGCTTTACCTCAATTGAGAGTTTGGCAGAATATAAGGTAGGCACGCATATACACTTTCCCACATTACTTGTACAAGTCCCTGGCTGGGAAGGGGACATATCACCGCTGGGCATTTCACAGTCTATCTATCAGAAAGGGGCAAAAAATCAGTAAACTTCGGTCCCATTGCCTATGACGGAAGCTAAGTGGAGCATAACAATTGGCTGATATCCTCAAAACATAGGTAAACTACAACTCCAAATAGAACCAACTTACCAAGGAAATCGAGGATAAAAAAGGAAATTTCGCGTTGTGATATCAATGTATTCCAATAAAGAGTTGAAGGCAACAGGGACAAATGCACGTTTCGCGAGTGATACCATTCTAAAAACTGTTGTCTAAACAATCAATGGCACTTAAAGAAGAAAAGTTTCTGTTAAAGAAATTGCCGTGAACTACGAGCTGGTAGGGATGAAATAGTGAAGTGCATTTCTTACAGTTTCTCTTTGGCTGTGACTTATGGAGATACAAGATTAATGTGGTTTGAGTCCCACTGTCATTTTTTCCTGTAGTAAAATAGTTTTGCGAGACCTACATTCTGTAAGAGAGCCGACTGGCAGGTACAAAATATACATCGAATATAATACCTCTATTCTTGCACGAACACAGCTCTTTCTGGCTGTCATGAGTCACATCCCCTAATAGGAAGTATTCCGAAACAGAGGTGTGTAAATGTATCAAAATGATTCTCAGTAAATTCATCCAGACCCTACCCATTACTTCAGTATAGGAAGACCAGCAACTTAGACACTGTTCGTAGCCTAGGCCTTTGCGACCGCTTTCTCAATATTTGCTGGATCTCTTCATTGGTCTATTTTCGTTGATGCGTCTCCTTGTTCGATCAAAATTTCATACGCTATGGTTTGACAATTTGGTGAGAGGAGCTTTGCTTGTGTAACAGGATCTAGTAGCAGAATATTTTCTTAGATTACTGGTAAATGGCCACCCTGATTGCTTTTCTCAACGCAAGGAAAGTTTATTCTACCCCTCCTGGTCTACGCCCAATTTGTTTAAATACAACGTGTATTGCAACTTGATGGAGAAATAGTAATAAATATTTGCCTAGGTTAATACTTGGACAATGAAGATCACTGGTATTCTCTTTCAACAACGAATGTTTTTAGCTTTGAGAAATGTATCGAGATCGATGATGACGGATGATCTCTTAGGGCATAAACCTGCACTAGGTTTAAACAGGTAGGAATGTGTGCAGTCCTCGAACCCGTATCTTGACCGAAGTGAGAAGGACCCTGGTGGCAGGAGAGGCTCGAGAGGACTAGGCTTCGTCGTGAGCTGCAGGGAGCTGCCGAGACACTGGTATGTTTGTGCTCGCCTATAGGCACTTCCGATTCTGATTTGTGATCGAGGTATCCTTCCTCTAGCCTTTGCATAAAATGGCAGAACCTACAAGGCAGAGGGGGCTGGGGGGTGCAGTGGTTTGTAGGCACCAGGGCGTCTCCACACACCAATGGGCCTGCATTTTAGTGTTAAATGCCTGCTTTGCTTGCCTTCTCGTTTTGCAGCTTCAGCTGCTGGCTAGCGCTTGTGGTGAAAAGGGAAGCCGAATGCGTAAACCTTCGCCTGTACATGGCCTTTCTATTACCAAGACTCCTACTGTGCCTCCTAGTGGACACACACGGTATTTGGAGCTGCAGATTTTGCAGGAAAGAAAGAAAAGCTTATTCATTATTATACAAATTTAAAATAATCATAAATAAACGTTGCACTAATAAAAACAAAACAAAACTAAGACGCATTAAACTGTGCCTCAGGGAAGGGCATCTTCCTTCAGAGACCACAGCGCACAATCAATAACTAAAAGTTAATTAAATGGTAAGGACGAGGACCGCCTCTTCTCAAAACTCTAGCTAGCTCCCAGTATCAGGGATAATTGGTGGCTACACCCTTCATCAGCGTATTCGGAGAGGTACCCGAAAGAACTTTCAAAAACTATCGCCTTCAACCAAACAGTGGCGTGCAGTCTAGGATACCAAGCATTACGCACAATAGTTCAGGGGAATGTTTCTTCTGATAGCTCGGTTTCATACGACCTTGTTCCAGTGAAAATTGGTCTTCGGGAATACTTAAGGTGTCAGAGAAAGCAGTTTTAAATTCCAGGGAACCTTCCCCACTATCCTTATCATGTAACTAGAAGACACCAGTTGTATAAGAGAAGTATGGTAGTCCTATGGTCACCCGAAGAGTTAAACTTAACAGAACGGATGCGCCCCTAGTATTCAAGATGAAGGTATTTGTGCAATTCCAGTCTTTCTAGACATAGACTGATTTAAGATTTAGGAAGGTGGCAGAAGAGAAACATCTTTCTCTATCTCTAAGAAAACTGAAACGCGTGCAATTTAGTATGGAAGAGACAAGAGCAAGCTGCTGCCGTAATCGGCTATCCGAGATAGACATCTGAATTGCACCAAAGGAGGTCAAGAGATTTTCAGGCTACAACTGGGTCATATCATTGATTTCACAACAAAGAAAGTAAGCTTCTGTATATCTCAAAGTTGGGCACTATTATATTATCGTAAATGCTTGGCGAGGACTTCCTCTCCGATACCCGCAATCAACACTGTCGTATGAATTCAGATAAAATAGGAGGCGTCTCCTAATACGGCTTCGGCACGTGGTATTATAAGCCCTCTTCGAATAAAAACATATCACAGAGATTTGCTACTTGCGGAGACAATTCACCAGATTGTACTCTTCTGCTAAGAAGAGTAACCACGTAGAGTGTAATTTACATAAGCCTCACTGTGCAAAAAGTATTAACCTCTGCTGTTCAGAAAAGAATCTAGCCTAACTTTTATCAATTTACCATTAAACTTGCACACAAATGAGAGGAAGTAAATAGGGCTGCACCCAGCGGTGGAGGAATAATCTCTCTGGCCTTAGTAAAGAAAGTACTTAGCCATTCATCAGAAACCTTGGAAGATACACTCTGGCGAAATCCTATAGAACAATGGTTAAAGAAAGGCCAAGCATCCCTCTGTTAGATTTTGAAACATAGTATACAAGATATCCTCCGAACCAGTGGCGGTATTTGTGCTAGAAGCGAGAGCAGAACTCAGTTCACTTAGCGATTAGAGGTGTTTGAAAGGTTATCCTTTTCTTGAGGTGGAGTCCAGTTGGCTGCTCTCAACAGCCGTGTGACGTGTTGAAATGCAAGTGGAGCACCAACCTGAATGGACAATGTATGTAATGGAAGCGATCGAAAGCGATTCCTCTACTGATACATGGTCCGATAAGGTTAACCATCCTGGTGAACGAGCCGGAGGAAAGTTCCAGGGTGAAGCTACGCCGAATCATTAGAGATAATTCTACATTCCTGCAAGATGTTTCCTCGCATTGGATTAAGACACTTATGCCGCCATGAAGAGCAACGAACATGCTTTCAAATGAAACGGGGTATGCATCGAAACACTCAGGGGTGGCTACTAGGAATAGCTACTCTTCTGGGATTTATTTTCTCTTAGTCAAGTGACTCGGTGCAGGAGAATTTGGAACTTATTTTTTGCCAACGACCAAGTAGTGAATGCGCGGAAAAATGAAGCTCAGATATGGGCTGGAGCAGACTTCGAGCACTTTAGGCTGATAGCCAGGACAGGTGGGGTCACACCCTTGGATGTATCGTTTTGTAATGTCTCTGAATTTACTGGCGCGCGTACTGTGCTCTTAGGCCTGACAAGCCGGTAGTGAAGGGTGTCTTTTTCAAGTGGGGGACATCATAGTTGCCTGCTCGCCTAAACCGTGATTGAACGATCTCCCTAGACACTATACAAAACAAGAGGCAAAACCTGGACCAATAAGATCGATCTTTTGAACATGCACGGATAAATCACATTAGACGTACTTATTCAAATTTAGGGTTGACACTTCCTTTCACGTCGGGATATTTACTCGTATGGGCAAGGCGGTGTCAATAATAACGCTGTTATGATAACGGAACGTATGGCTTCACACGATAGCGATAACAAAATACACAATCCGATAAAAAGATCCCGTCAATGTCAAATATTCAAAACAGCGATTCAAGGACGGAAGTTATTCAGTATTGCTCTCAATGGATTATGTTAGTGGTGCCAGAGTTTAGACTAGACTTCCACAAGGGAACCCGACGCTCACGATACTCAGCACTCCTATTTATTTTCCAGTGTGCAGATCATGGTTTTCAATCCTGATTTTGTCCCCCTTGGTGAAGGTCAGACGGTCGTGCATCGGCCTGGTGAATCGCCGAAATGGCAAAGGACCCACAAATCTTCGAAATCCACAGAAACAAAGAGAATTCGTATCTTACTCTGTCTCCCAATGAGGGACTCTCCCACGAGTGACATTAGGCTTGGGGATCTGGCCAACTTATCCATGCTAGCAGACTGGGAAAACCCTCGCCATCTTAGGTGAAACAGTTTTTCACATTATTATAATTCCCACTTAGCTCATTGTGGCCTGTCATCCAAAGGGCACAGCGCTCCTGCATCAACCGCGAGAAGAAGTAAATCGGTGCACCTAATCTATCTTACATTGCTTTTTTCACCTAATGTGGGTTTTATCTTGCGCCAAGCCCTTAGAATCGAGCAGGTCTGGACGCATGTACGGCGGGATCATTTAAAATGAACCGACTCCTTGGGTGGAGACTAAGAGTGGGAAGGTTTGATAGGAGAGAGGGAGCACCTTGGAAACCAACAGAAAGTTGTATGCCATGGCCTCTCTCGCTCTTTCATGGCACCTAGATAGGTGGGTCGAATTTTCTCTCCGAAAAACGTACAGATAGTTTAGAATACCACCTGAGCGCTTTCGAATCTTGAGATAGTTCGTGTCTTCAGAAAAATAAGATAAAAATGGTAATGAATACAGGTTGTCTCTGAATTAACTATCTAGTTATGTGAACTAGAATTTTGTTTACAAACTCACTTTCGTTCATGTTTAATATGCGTTAAAAGTTTCTAAAGTTTTAATTTTGTTTAGAATTTTAGAAGTTTGAATAATTTTTTTCATAACCTTTCAGAATTATATTAATGATGAATACACAAGGCAGGGTTCGCCGCATTCACGAGTAGGGTCCTGTCTGAGAAACGGATGACCTTTCGTTCACTACCAATTTCCCTGATAGAACCACTCTCTGAAGGATCCTGTGACCTTAAGCCAACAGAATGCCATTAGTAGACTTAAAAAGAATGGATCGTTTGAAGCCACCGGGCTCGAAAACGTCGGGTATTCTCTCGGTGATGATCCACGATGTCATCGAAGTCCTACTCAACTTACCTGCATTTTAGTCTTTTCGGTCTTAGCCTCCGCAGCTGACGGCGCCATGAGGCCTGATTTATCAGTCCTTTATCTTTCATTTTGTGAACCTAGAGAGAAGAGGGAGCGAAATGAACTCTGTTCTCAGTGCACCGGGAAGAGGATCCAAGGCAGAACGAGTTAGCCTCAGACCTATCCTCCTCCGAATTTGGAAATGATTTGGCTGACAATTGTGCCCCACCCGGTGGAGGGGTTCCTTCTTCTCCCACCTGGGGAGGGCCACTTCTGGTACCATATCTAAATCTGCAGAGGCCTCCAAATGGCCATTATCTCCAGGTGTTGGAGATCCTAACAGGGGAATAAATGGGCCTATGGCCTATAGAAAACGGCGTTGGCGCCGGCATCAGATAAAAAGGGGGGGGATGCCGGCCCCCAAAAGGTCACGAATCTCTGATCTATTTGTTTTTGTAGTATGATTAAGTAATAAAAATCAAATTGTCAGTTTTATAATCATTTGCCCGATTTTAATGAAGTTGATAGTTAATTCAGAAACACTATATATATATATATATATATATATATATATATATATATATATATATATATATATATATATATATATATACTGTATATATATATATATAACAAAAATGAAGTCTGTGTGTGTTGACTGTCCATTTATATTATATAAATCAAAAAATCCCATTCTAGCCCTCCCCTCCTCTCTTCCCCACTCCCACGCTCTCCCCTCCCTCTCCCTCTATCCTCTCTCTCCCATTGCCATCCCCCTCTCCCCCTCCACCCCTCTCTCTCACCCCTACAAAAGGACATCCAAACTAAGAAGAAGGTTCTCTCCCCTCTACCCCTCTCTCTCTCTCCTTCTGTCCCTTCTTTACCACTCTCCCCCCTCTCCCCCCCGCTTACAAAAGGACATCCAAACTGAGAGAAAAAATTTCTCACCCTACAAAAGGATAACCAGACCAAAATAATTAAAAAAAAATCCTCTTCTTAAAATATATTATTATAGAATAGATAAGACTCTCGATCTATTTTTGTGGCTACAACGTTGTTCAAACATAACTAACAGTCAGTCACGCGTGAGCGTAAACTGCCGGGCGCGCGCGATGAAACGTTTACTAATTTTAAGTATATTATATGATAGGGAGAGTGCTTACCTAAAAATAATAATAATCAGCAAGCAAAGATATTTTTGTGCCACAATATAAGAATTTAAAAGAATGGTCATCTGTATTTATTTACATTATTTCCGAACGCATATTTTACCCGGGCAACGACGGGTATCTCTGCTAGTATATATATATATATATATATATATATATATATATATATATATATATATATATATATATATACAGTAGTGTGAAAATTAGTTCGGACAGTGGTGAAATAATACAATTATTTGATAATTGTCGTTTACATTTGAAAATAATACGTCAATGATAAGATAAATAGCACCTTTAATATGAAATATGACCGCTCTTTGCTTTTAGAACCTGCTCTCACTCGCTCTGGCATAGATTCAACCAAATTTGAACACATTTCTGTCAGTTCTTCGTTATAGTACCAGGCATTGATAACAGAACAAATCATCTTCTGCATCGTCGACCAGTCGGTTTTCTCGATTCTATGTTTAATTATAGCCAATAGATTCTCGATGGGGTTTTAGGTCAGGAGAATGTTGCGCATTATTAGGGAAGTATGACACGGAGCTAGGTCCTGCTGGAAAATGCCGCCTCCATCAGGAAAGTCTTTCTGCATCGCGGGAAGCAAGTGAGTCTGCTGGATTGCCTTGTAATTAACGCTGTTCATCATTCCCTCAATAGTAACAAGCCACCCTAGGCCACTAGCGCTAAAAAAAAACCCCAAACATCTTCTTAGGTGGGTACTTTGCTACCTTCATTTCTTCAGAAATCCGTCGTTTCATGCTAAAACCAGCATGTTTTCTAAGAGCTATAATACTTGTACGCTTCCCTAGTGTGATATAAATAATAAATTTATAGTCTAATAATGATTGTAAGGTGAATATTCCGGCAGAGCAAAGGCACCACGGACCACGCTCCCAGCAATAATTATCCACGAAAAGCTCTGATGTGGCACTGTCGGGCTTAGTGTAGCTAGGGCACATGACAAAAAAAAGGACTTCATTAGTGTTGCCAAAAATTAAGACATATTATGAAATAGTCCAAAAATTTGGTACTGTCTGAACTAATTTGGGTAATACTTCAGATTAGGGGCGCACGGTAGGTGGCGCTGTTAGTAGGCTACAATTTTGGGCTACAATATATCTCTTATGACGTCAGAGGGTAGCTTCAGATGTGACCAATCACGGCGTTATATTTTTTGTTGTTTTGGGGATTTGTAACCTTTAGTCTGTATTATTTACTAAATATCTGCTCCTCTGCTCGTTTATAGTTTTTTTCTAAGTTAGGTAAGGTTTCTTGATTTCTTTTATGTTTTTTTTCGTATTTTTTGTTTTGGGGCGAATGATAACAGCTTCTTACTGGCAACGTCGTAGCTATAAATAGGACCCACTTCGCAATTGTTTCTGTTTCGTTATGGCTTTTTCGTGCTCTAGCTGTGCTTCTTCGTTATTTGAATTCGGGTTTATTTTGCATGACCGCGAAAAACTTTTAGATTATTTAGAGGCGCATAAACTAATCAAGAAACCTATAAAAGTAAGTATTGTTTGTCATTGGGTTAAGTTTTTCTGCCAGTAAAAAGCTGTTGTCGTTTACAGCGAAACAAAAATTGGTGAAAAAACAGAAAATTCAAAGGGACTGCTCGTGAGGGAGATATACTTACCTGAAAGACACTTACCTGTCCTTGCTAACTTATATATGGAGTTTTTTGAAACAAAACTTCTCCCTACTATCCTTGACGCTCCAATCGTTTAGTACAGGTATATTGATGATATCATTTGCTTGTGGCCTAATTCCAAAGATGTTAATGTTTTTCTTACCAGACTCAATTGTCTCGACCCTTCAATTAAATTTACACACGAGTTGGAAAATAATAGAACCCTTTCCTTTCTTGACCTTCTTATTCATAGGACTCATACATGTTTTAAATACTCTTTCGTAAGCCTACTAATTTAAATTCTTATATTTATTTTTGCTCTTCTCACAGCCCTAAAGTTAAACGTTCTGTTTTTTCTTCTATGTTTCTACGGGCATTACGAGTTGTGAGCCCGGAATATATGGATTTGGAATTTTCCAGTATCTTTGAAATTGGCCATAAACTTTGTTACCCTTACCCGTTTCTTCAAAACTGTCTTTCTTCTGCTAAAAAGACATTTCATCAAACTGTCCCTACTCTCTCTTTTAATAGTAATAACAATTTAGTTCTACCTTTTTCTCTTTGTTTTAGTGATCTTCCCCGTCTTTTGAATAACTTTAACATTTCTGTTGCTTTTAAATATGAGACGACCATTAAGAATTTATTAGTACGTAATAATTGTAAGAGTTTGTGGGGGGGGGAGTTTATTTAGTTGAGTTTTCTGGTTGTCTAAGTAAATATTATGGACAAACAGTTAAACAACTTTCTGTTCGCATAAACCAACATAAATATAATGTCCGAAGAGGGGAAGATAACAGTGCTTTCTTTGTCCATATGTCAGATAAGGACCATCTAATTAACTGGAACTCGGCAAAATTTATTTATCGTTCCAATGACCATATAAAAAGGAACATCATTGAATGTGCTTTTATAAGCCAATGTGATCATTTTAACCTTTCCCCTGGCTTATATAGAATATATGCTATAATCAAAAGATTAATACTTAAAAAAATTAGTTCTGTCTTTCGTTCTTAGTTTTTTATATACATTATTTATTTATGTGGCCCCTATTTTATTTTTATTTTTATTATTATTTTTTATTTCTTAATTGTCACTGCTCTGTTTTGTACATTGTATTTTGCCCCCTTTTGCTCATCGTGTCTTATAATCTCCCTCGTTATGCTATCTCTATTTCTTTGAATCTGTTACCCTTTCCGTCGGCTTAGTTTGACCTTACTACCTGCTTCTTGTAATTCTTAATGTGTTTCTTTACCTTCTCCCTTCCGTCTTCCTCATTGGTGGTATCTTGTTTTTGTAAGTTCAAATAATTATATCAAAGTCATAACTATCTGTCCGTTTCCTGATTGCCATCAGCTCTATCCTAAAGGAGCTTCAATTTTCAGCAAGATGGCGCGCCCTCTCCTACTAGCGAAACAAGAGAGAAATTTTGAAAGAAAATTCCCGCATTTTATCAAAATGGATAAATGACATCCTCAATCGCCTGACTTAAACCCTATGGACCATTCCATATGGAATTTACTTCAAGAACAGATTTATAGCAATAATAAAAATAAATGGGATAACATAACGTTATCTGATATCAAAAACTGTATTTATTCATTTCAAATAGATTTAAGGGCTGTATGTGACCGAGAAGGTCTACATATTGATCATTTATTTCAATAAAGGTATATTGATTTTGATGTTTTTTAGACATTATCTCTTTTTTGGAGCAATCAGTTAGCAAATTTTGTATTGACTATTTTATAATTTTATTTCTTTAATTGTAGTAATAATATTATAGTTATATTCTTGAAATATTTAGAGATAATAATAATATATATAAGTTGTAGTGTACGAATATTTACTTATATCCATTTATATTTGACTGAGTTATTTAAGTTTAAATTTAGTAAAGATTCTGCTGGTCCACCTGGTATATACTCGTATATATATATATATATATATATATATATATATATATATATATATATATATATATATATATATATATATATATATATATATATATATTAATGGGGGTCTTTAACGGCAAATGCAGAGGAAGAATAAGAGAAATCAAAGTGTTACAAGGTTCTTTATTACTGACGTTTCGTTCCTCTGGAGCTTCCTCAAAATAACAAGAAACGTCAATGATAAAGATCCTTGTAGCACTTGTGGTTTCTCTTATTCTGCCTTGTGGGTTCTGCCTATTTAAAGATAGGCTAGAGGAAGGATACCTCGATCACACCTTAGGACCAGGAGTGCCTATAGGGGAGCACCAACAGACCAGTGCCTCGGCAGCTCCCTACAACCGAGGATGAAGCCTGGTCGTCTCGAGCCTCTCCGGCCACCAGGGTCCTTCTCCCTTCGGTCAAGATACGGGTCCGAAAACTCGTATCTTGCAGGTTGATGCCCGTGATTATCGACCTCGATGGACGTAACAAAGCAAAAGCTATTCTCTCTCACCTACACACACACACACACACACACATATATATATATATATATATATATATATATATATATATATATATATATATATATATATATGTGTGTGTGTGTGTATGTGTGTGTGTGTGTGCAGATACACCCACAAAGGAAAAGTAAAAAAACGATTCCGAGCGCTTTCGTCTTTATTTTGAAAGGACTTTTTCATTCCTTGAAAAGGTCTTTAAGAATAAAGACGAAAGCGCTCGGAACCGTTTTTCACTCTTCCTTTATGGGTGTATCTGCATAACTTTGACTCACGTGCACTTTGTGAGCTTTATCATATATATATATATATATATATATATATATATATATATATATATATATATATATATATATATATATATATATATATATATATATATAAAGGCAACAGCTACGAAGGAAAATGAAACACGGGAGATCAGCGAGTCTTTTCCACGATTAGTCGAAAGGTCTCGCAGATCTCCCCTGTTTCATTTTCCTTAGTGGCTGTTGACTTTATTTATATATTCATCGCGTTCCATATTCTTGTTATTTAGTTGTACATATAGATATATTCTCATATGGCTGTCCTTCGAATACGAAGACGACTCAAGCTTCATTCGATGAAAATGGAGATGAATTTATGGGTATGATGATAAAGGGTTAATGAAGGGATGAGTGTGTGAAGAGGGTGATTGAATGAAAGAGGGAGTGAGAGAGATGAGTGAAAGAGAAAGATGAGAGATGAGGAAAAGAAAAAGATGAAAGATGAATGGAGCTGTGTGTTAAAGAACAACCTCTGCCCCCCCCCCCCGCCCTCCCAAAATATCGGAGACCACGTGCTATTGGTATCTCGCCATGGACAAAGTTATTTCCTGTTCGAACATTCTAGAATTTTCGACTCCTAAGCACGTTGGGAAAATATTTCCCAATCCTGCGAACTCATCCCAAGCCTCCTCCACCCCCTACCCCCACGGTGATGAGGTGTGAAAGAGCCACTCTGTCTCGTCCTTGCTGCCTAATGATGAATCGACTCCGCCTCCGGATTAAAATATCTGGAGCTTGTGACTCCTTTTTCCAAACTCCCCCTTCACTTTCAGAATCGGGCATACAAATACTCGGGTTATTCAGTAGCTCGACGAGTCCAGCCCACACCTCAAGGCTATCCTCATCCTCTCGTCCCGTGAGCGTTCGTCAGAGAACAGAATTCTTCAGCCGTGATTCTACCCAAGTCAATTGGTAGCTTCTGTGAACGGCAAACCTTTGAATTTGCGCAACAGTCTCACTTCGTTTGATCGAACCGAAGAAAATCTCCATCGATTACCTTTGAGGAAAAAAGATTCCTTTTTCAGTGGAAATATGAGAATTCCCACATTCCACGTCAAACATAATTTTTGAATTTGGCTATCTTCATCGGAAGGTTGGTTCGGATCGTGCCCCACCTGCCTCATTCGGATCGTGGCCCACTTGCCTCATCGGATCGTTCTCCACTAGCCCCATCGCAAGAAGGACCTTCCTCGAAGTCATTGACCTGTAAGACTGAAACCCCCTCCATTATTAGTATTGTCAAGTTTCCCCTTTTGATCTGAGCCTAGTTCCATTAATCATATAATTCCATTTGAGAATCCCTCCTCATAATAATTATCAAGAGATTCTTTCAATTTAAATAATTTCCCTTTGCCTATTAGTATTCTTATTTTGATCTTTGTAAATAAAATTATATTTTGTTGTTTAATCTTTAACTAACCTTGAAAGATACTCTCGGCCTATTAAAGTAAAGCTCGCCAACCACTTATGCACTCTGTTTGATTATTAAGGATTTAAAACCCAACGCCTCAAGTGTGCCTTCCTAGTCGGTCGTTAATCCCTGCGAACAGTCCTTCAACGGTTCGCGCTGCAGTAGGTCAATAAATCACCCTCCATATAATATAGGAGTAGTGTATGGTATAGAGTGGTTGTACCACGACACCGTGCTTGCGCAGTGAGTGGATTAATGTTGCGAGGGGCTTGCGCTGGGTATATCCCCACAGTTTATCTTCACACAGAATTGATGGTGGCAAGAGTTAATCAGGATGACCATCGACCGCGAGAGGTTGCAGAGGTCTGCCGAACATCCTGTTTGTCGAAAGCCACCCAATGTGGGACCCCACTCACAGCTTTTTCATTCGGGGTTGTGCCATCGTAGATCTATCCCAATCGAGGGTAACCCACAGGTCGGGTGGGGTTATTTTCGCTGAGGAAATGATGTCTTTGCAGCTACCCTCACCTGGTTTAGTTTGCTGATTGAGCAGTTTGCCGGGGTGTGGCTGCTGGTCATAACACGCCAGCTTCTTGGAGCCACGAAATATTGCAATAAATTGAAGAGCTTCATCCACTGAGTCTTGAGGATTGAAGAAGCAACAGAACTATATGAATTATTCTTGAGATTACTCCGCCCATTATAGGATAGTTTTGATTTTTACTAAATTAGCGGATGATGAGGACTTCTACATCCGTTTTCAGAGTGGCGCTTTAGGTAGCAAGACTATAACTCCCTGTTGAATTTCATGTTTTCGCTCTTCAACCGATCAACTTGCACTCCGCAGAGGTCGTTTGTCTCGTGCGAGCTCCTTCGTACGCAGGGTACAAATTCAGTTATGAATAGGCGTTATGTCTCTGTATACAAGAAATCGTACGCTGCTATTATGTAGGTTACTTATCCCTAACACTATAATTTAGGAAAGCAATTTTTTAAAAGTTTGAATTAAAAAAATATTCTCTAAGTTCAAGGGTGATTTTGTATGTTATTGTAATTTTATTAAAATCTTTTAGCATAGTAATCAATCGATGAGTTGTGTTTGTGTGTGTACGTGTGTTGAAAAATTTGAAAAAAGAACACTAACGTGATTAACCAATATTTAAGAAAAAAAAGAAGCCTATATACACATGCTCTTCTGAAAGATCCAAATAATTAATATGATATTTTGAGTAATTTATAATTTTTCGATTAGTAAATTCAATCCTATGAGCATTGTTTTGCATGACTACAATTTGAGTGAATGACAACAATCCTCTTTTATCGGCTGAAGTGTTAGTTAATCCTCTTAATGAATTATCCCTGTCGTGGTTTACGGCCGAGTACGGATGTACGTTTGATACGTACATGAGTAAATCCGTTCCACTTTTCTCTAAAAGAGCTCTAATTTAATTCTTTAACCAGGGAGGCTTCGTATTATGATATATTTATTGCCCTTTGCTGTGTTCGAGGATCTAATTAAACCACTCCGACAAAATATACTTTTAATTGCATAAAAGAATGAAATATTAAATATTTAAATGCACTAATTCCCTAGTAAGAGGGTCTAATAAAAATTAGCACTACCAATGAGTACTACGAGATGGTTGACACAAAAATCACTTCTAATACACGAGCTTTAAGCTCAATTAATGCGAGTTCTTAAGTCATTTGAAATTAAAATAGTTTGGTTAAGATTAAGTAGATTGAAATGTTTTTTGTTTCGAATACACTTTCGCACGGAATGGGAAATAACAAAATTAATATTTTTTTGTATTCGTTTTATTTTTAACTTGGGGTGTGACGACAGTTGGGTGACCTTGAAAGTGAGCCCCCTCGTTGAGTTGGTTTGGGTGCGTTTGACTGGAGACGTCCTCGCTGAGGTGAGGCGAGTATGGTGAGGTGATTCGGGAAAATAGCTGATGCTTCTCCTGGGAAGGTGGAGGCGGGTAACGATGCTTTTCTCGACTTGACGATGCAAGTGAGGGGATCTTGGATGAATGGAAGTTATCCCGATCCCTGTGTTACCAATTCTGGCTTCTCTTCGATGAGACATAAATAAGATGTGAATCTCTCCTCGAATGGGAATTCACGTTGGTCTTCCTCAATGGTGAGGGGTATCTCTGCTTTTTCAGAAAATTGAGATACGTGATTTTCTCTGGACGAGAATGGTAGAATAGTTGGTCTCGATACCACGGGTCTGCTCTTCTAAGCGACCAAAGGAACAGCCTCGGGAGGGAAAGTCCCGCTTGGTTCCAACTATCTTCTTGCTTCCCTGTTTGACTCAGGGACTAGTCTTCTTCTCTTGATGGCTACACGGCTTCTTCTCTAAATTTCTCAAGATCAAACTATATATACGTCGATTATCCCCTGGGGGAGGGGAAAAGAGGGGGTTTAGCGGGGGCGAACCCTCAATAGCCCACAGTTAAGCCCCTCTCCTAGGGCATAAATTTTCAACGCGGTGACACCTTGCCCTTTTAAGTTTACGCACGGTGAAGGTGAGATTTCGTCTATTTAGCGAAAATAGACATACATAATCGGATGGGACAGTGAGCCTGTTCCTAGATTTTCTGCCGACGAAGCATCAGGCAGCAAAATTTTCCTTCTAAAGGCTCTCACACCCTCCTATGTTTATATTAACGGACTACACCACCAGTCTAGTAAATTACGAAATCTCATGACCGAAATCCTTCTTTGCGAGCGACTTTAAAGGGTTTTTGGGCAGAGGGGAAATGGGAGAGGGGAAATCTTGGCCCTTACGGAACGTAACAGTTGACGCTGTATAAACAAACTAGCGTCAGCTTGGCTTCGTTATATTCATTCCTCCACAATCCTCTTGCTTACAATTTGGGAGAGTTTTTCATTAGACTATGTTTACAAAGGATTTTGAGATCGAGCATAAGGAAAATTATACCTTTTTAAATTCATCTTTATTTGGAGTTTGTATAGAATAAATGTATAACCTTGCTTAAGAGGGGGAAAGGTTAAGGAAGTACAGGGAATATTTAAGCTCTATAAAAAAGAAAATATAGTGGTTATTTTAATCTTGAAGGAAAATGTAGGTACAATGTTCTTTTTGCACGGAAAAATAGAATACAGATTTCATAATATATTTATGGTAATGTGATAAGTATTCTATATATTTATTAGAATTTCTGGCTCATGTTGAACGCAATAAACTAAATGATTATTTTTAAGGTTGATTCGTATGTCTAAAAACATCAAAAAATTATCATGCTCCCATTTCACTTGATATTGAATTAGTGAGTGCAACAACCCCCCCCTTTCCTCCCCAAAACAGGAAAGTTATCGTTATCTAAGAACCAGTCTGATCAGATATCATTGACCTTTCTCAAATAGATAAAATGACGGAGGAAGATTCAGGGAAGGAGAAAAGTTTCAAAATTACCCATAGATAAGTTATATAGTATTAAAGAAACAAGTTTTTTACCCATGTTTAACCCTTCTTTTTGACTAAGAAACTTATCTTCAGCGGAAAAGAAATTGTCAGTCACACCAAAACGAACTAATTTTATCATTTTTTAAACGTCCAGTGTAGAAAGAAATCTAAATAAAACATCTAAAGCATCGTCGACGTAACTTTGGTGAAGAGGCTATTTACATAAAAGTTTAACAGTCTCTTTTCACAGGTCAAGTTGTTCCATTTATTTATAAAAATTTAAATAAATGGGATAATTCGGAAGGGAATGTTTTTCAACAGCAGTTGATAGAATAGTAGCAAGCCATTTTGTTAATATGTAGCCATAGGAAGCAATGTAGGACGTAATCGTACGCAAGGGTATACATTCCTTGTGGGGTTTTTGGTAGCGCAAAGATTCAAGATAGAGGACTTAATGGCTTTGAACTTCTTATTCTCCTGCGAATTGGGTTCAAAGATTTTAACATAAAAACTTATTGCCTTTCATCGTCACTTAAAACATCTTTTAATTTTCACGATTCTTGATCTTTGCACAAGATGGCGTGGGTGAAAACTAGCTCTGTATTTAATAAATATTATTCCCAAAAGTTTTTCCTCATTAATACCTTTGTCTCTACCTACATCTTTAGCCAGAAGTATAAAGCGCCCTATGTAATCATTCATATTATGTAATTAGACATTTGTATTAATTGAATTTAGTATATATACTATATAGTTATTTAGTCGTAATTAATTTAGTACTTAGTTGGAGCTCATTTTGCTTTAAATACAGCCATAATTATTCGTGGCAGGGATTTCACCAAATTTTCAGAATTTCTAAAATTGTAATTATTCATACAGTTCTGATTTATTTTTTCTTGCGGTACTTCTTCTCACTTTTAGATCACTCCCCATAACTGTACTATCGTATTTAGGATTGGACTGTGTGGTGGCAACTCCACAGAGGTGATCTCCAATAATTATCCAAACCAATTCTTGGTGTGGTTTGATGTATGGCATGGGGCGTTGTGGGATGAAATTTCTAGATAAATGGCTAAATATTTGAGACAACATTAGGATATAAGTTGTTAAGTTCACTCTTTCCTATCCTAAAAACATCCTCCCTAGCCCTGATGAAGCTATTCATCTCATACCATGATGAGACAACTTCCAAGGGTCACAGTCGGTACCACACACGCAAGGTTAAATGACTCTCCATCTCTTCGCTTCACAATAGTAGCTCTAGAAGTGCTGAAAATATTTAAAATTGTTACAAAAAGTTATGTTTTAAATAATATTCTTATGAGATAAATTTGAATTGAATTACATAAATTACATGTAAATCAGCAATACAATAGTCTTTCTTACATATTTGAAGGTTACTTTCATCAGAGAAGATAACTTTAAAAGATTGTTCATGTGTTCAATTATTTTTATCTTTGGCCCAGTGAAAAGGTTTTTCTGTTGACCTCAGTTTCGATATCTTCTTTCGGGCCTTTTATCTTTTTAGCCCTTGATCTTTTAGGCCCATTCTAACAATTTTGCGTGATATGATTTTTAATTGAAACTTAGTTAAATTCTCCAGCAAGTAAAAAAGAGGGTTTCTGCTATTTTCTAGTGAAGCCCAAATAAAAGATTCGTCTAATCTAGGTAATGTCCAATGGTTTCTGCCACTTGTCTTGCTTGATATCGTATTATAGTGGTTTGGAAAGCATAACTTAAACATTTTATTTTTACCTTCGGCGAAGCGCCAGGTCTAGGCCAAATAATTAAGGGTAGACAAAATAAGTAGTCATGTACTCAATTTCCCTAACAGCGTAATTATTAGATAGCAGACGAAATAATTATTCCCTCATCTAAGTTTCCTAGCCAGCTTTCATCTACTTGAAACAACCAGTTATGCATGTATGTGGTTCATGTAGGTACCTATGTGCATTTAACTAGGGACGTGCATATACACAGATGGGTGTATCCAGACATATAAACGCAGGCCAGCAAATAGATATATTCGTGTGTTTTAGTGCATCATGGACTTGTTTATTAATTAGTCCCATTTTATTTATAATTTTATTTATATTTCTAAAAAACCCAGAAAATCATAAAGTATAACGAAATACTTTCCCACAAATATATAAAGTATTTTAGTACAATCTACTAAGCAAGAACAGAAACAAATCTCTTTTTTTCTTGTATAAATGAATAAAATATTATGTTCCTTAAGTGGATAATTTTCCAGTCCAGGACGACAAAATCTATATTTTAAGTACTTGGATATTACATATATCTGGCGCTGCGAAGAGGATTTTCTTGTTCCTATGCAAAAGCTTTCCGCGTTGACCTCCTGTGATATCTGGTTAAGGGTTGTCTCGTGCCTTGACTGACCGATATTGTGAACCAGAGCAAAATTGAAAAATTGTGGGACATATTAA
This sequence comes from Ceratothoa steindachneri, assembly GCA_963969495.1. Classification (NCBI taxonomy): domain Eukaryota; kingdom Metazoa; phylum Arthropoda; class Malacostraca; order Isopoda; family Cymothoidae; genus Ceratothoa; species Ceratothoa steindachneri. The sequence goes on along the minus strand of OZ018317.1, from coordinate 80,528,965 downwards.
AACGTACGATGCGCGTTGTTCGTTAGAACCAAAGATATCCCGAGGAATGGTGGGGGCTTTCCTCGGAGGAATAAAGGAACCACACCTTTCGAAGCGAGCTACTGAAAAGCCTTCGCGATCGATGTCGGTAGGTTTTCCTTGAGGAAGCGTAGGAATGCACTCCGTTGGTTACCTGTCGGTTGCTGGCAAACGAGGTCTGCTGACCAAAGTCACGTGCTCTCACTTATTCTTATTTATGACCTTACGACCTTCAAAACTTTCAATAATTCCCGGACTAACATTAGGAGGACCTTGACACTTATACCATTCGAAAGAAAATGTAAAACAACATAAGGGTTTCAAATTTCGTTAGAATCGGCTGAATTGTTATGATGTTATTGATAAATTATTCCCAGGTAACCTTGGAAGGCCTTTGGCAATTATAGATTCGAAAGAGAATGTATAACAAAAAAAAGGGGTTTCAAATTTCGGTAGAATTAGCCGAATAGATATGATGTTATTGCCAAAACAAAGTAATTCCAGGGCTAACCTTGTAACCTTGGGAGGACATTGCCAATTGTATCATTTAAAAGAAAATGTAAAACAACATAAGTGATTCAAACCTGCCGAATAGTTACAATGTTATTACCCCCCCAAAAAAGAAGCAAAACGGGTACCGACGGACCGACCGACCGACCGATATAGTGAGATATAGAGTCGCACGGGACTAAAAATCGGCATCTTCTGGTGGAAAAAAGAACTGCTCTCGTTTAAAAGTAGGAAACATTTACCCCCAAATACCTTCATATTTTGTGGTAAATAGACATATTTGCTCGTTTGGCCATTGAGCGACCAAATGTGGGTTAACTTCAGCTAGTTTTGTCCTCGCATCACCAGAGGTTTAAAAGAATTAATAAGTTGAGCAAGCTTAAAATTCTTGGAGAGTCCAATCACATTAACCAGTACTGACTTAACTACCTTTGTAGCTAAGCAACAAGATCTACAGAGAGAGGAAAGAGAGAAAGAAAGGACAGAAAGAAAGATAAGGATCTGAAAGATGGGTCACGATTTTTATTATAACTATGGTTGATTGAGAGACTCGGTGTCCTTGAGCAGTTCCATTGCGAAGCATCGATTTAATGATAGTTTCTGAACCACTGGTGACTATCTTTTGCCGAGAAGGAATCCAGGTGGAACTCCTTATTGACCAAGGGAGACAGTTTGGGTCTGACTTCACGGGGGATATAGATAAACTGCTAAGGATAAAACCCGTCCTCAGCAAGCCTTACCAAGCAGAAGAACAATTAAATGTGTTAAAGAATCAATGGCTTTTTAAAGAGCATCATAATAAAATTGTGCTCTAAAGATCCACGTCGATGGTATGATTTTATTACTCCTTCTCTATTCGCTTTGAGAAAAATACCACATTACACTTTAAGGTTCTCTCCATTCGAACTTTTCTATGGGCGACAATTAACGGTCCAGTCTCGATCCTCTGAGAGTTGTGTTAAAATAAACAAATTATAATGATCTTCGCACAACGTAACAATCCATCTCCGAACTAAAAGGAAAGCTATAGGAATCACCGCATATAATAATCCAACATGCACATATCAACGAAAAATTATATAAGCAGTATTTTTGTAAGAAAATGAGTACTAAAAATTAAACTTCGGCAAGGAAGTACTGTTTCTACTTCCGACTAGCCATAACAAACTGATCATGCAGTGAAAGGGCCCTTTGAGTTATTAGAATGAAGTAACTTTTTAGATTATGTTATTATTATCAAAGGTCGACCTTGTTTGTACCACATAAATATGTTAAAGAAGTTTGTTCGCCGTAAACAGGTCTACTTCCAGACTATTGAGAATGGTGGTCTGTTGGAAGCCTTAACTAAACCTTCGCTGGACGAGATCGATCCTTTCCTATCCCAGCCGCGAGGGAAAACTTGAACAAAAAATGCCGTCCAAGTGTTTCTTATCGATTTGGACGGGGAAATATTCACTTTAGGAGAGGACGAGTCTACTTCAGTTTGGTATACAGACTTAACAGAATAACAGTTAATCGAAGTCCAATCTTTTGTGTCTACTTTTGAGATTGTAGTAACGATACAATTCAGCAGGGCACCAGATTATGAACATATCCTATGTCTCATATGTACGAAATCCATTCATAAGAAGTCTTACCCTATACGCCTTCATCTTAGAAAAGAATTTGACAAAGATGTCCCAAAACTTCTTGACGTGGAGATTATTTCGCATTGCAATCTCCCTAACTAACAATAAGTGGGCTTTTGTATCATTTTAAGAAACCTCAATAACGTTACTCAATTCGATGCTAAGCCAATGCAACCAATCGACGAAGAACTCTACTAATTCAGCGGAGGCAACTTTATTACTACACTGGAGTTGAGTAAAGCTTATATACAACTCACTCTGAATTTCAAGGACCGAAAACTATCCCCCTTTGCTACAAACAGAGGCCTCATAGAATTTAAATCTATGCGTTTTGGCCTATCTACAGCATGTGCCTCTCACGTTTGCTAAGTGAGGATTGTCCTTCATGTTCTTTGCAACTTGTTCTGTTAATTCTATAACATTTACGTTTATTCAAACAGAGGAAGAACGCCTAGACCAACCGGAAGCCCTAGTGATGCGTCTTCATAGACACAACTTGACTGTCGATCAGAAAAATATTATAATGGCTAGCTATTCCTCTTTACGTAAATGTTCATATAGGTCAGCGCCATATGTGACATCAAGTTACCAAGGACGAAGAAACTAATGAGATCTTTAATGGGAATGGTCTCTTTTTAGGGAAAACTTATCCCTAATTTCATTATGCTTTACGCCAGCATCATCAAACACATAAAAAAGGAGTAACTGAACCCCTCCTCCTTTCTTAGTAACAACTACAATCTTTCTAATAGTTTTAAGGCAAGGTTAGTCTAGGAACCATTCTTGACTTGTTGATAAAATTTATTATCCACTGTGACACCTCTTCCGTCGGATTGAGAGTCGTCTTTCGGCATGAGGACTCGACAGGGTTGGGCAACACATTAGCTATGTAAGCCGTAAATTTCTTTCCCACGAAAACAAATATTCAACCATTGAATGAAAATGCTAGTTCTTGTATGGGCTATCGAAAATCTTTCGGTACACATATATGGGCCTAAGTTTATTCTAGAAACCGAACATCGTGCCCCACAGTTCTTAACAAACTTTACTGGAAAGACTTCGCGTATATTAAGAAGTGCCTTCAGCTTCTAACCTTAAACAGGGTTTGTAAAATGTTACTGTGATTGGAAAAGGGCTTAATTAATGTTTTAACAAAAAAATAAATTTTATTGACGATATTGCAGTTTCTCCTACAGTAAATGCTAGAAATGTCCACTAAAGGTCAGAAGACAAGTGAGCACACGTCGCTGCATATTATGGAACACATTCCGGAGGGTTTCTGAAGTGATTCGTAGAATGTGTTGCGTAATTGCTGTTTTAAACTTTTCCACTTTGTGCGTATCTTTCTCGTACAGTCACCCCTTGAGTACACCGCAGGGATATAAATCCAGGGGTGCGAATTCGGGAAACTAGCAGGCCAGATTCCGTAGGAGATGATGCAAGCAACAAATAAATCTTTTAAAAATTGTAATGATGAACCGACTGTGTATGCAGTCGCCTCGTCTTGTTGAAACCAGCCTTCCTCAAGCATTCACTCATTGACCTGGTCTATGAAAGGTTACAAAATGTAAGTGTGGTAACGTTCCACGTTTATGACGTGGTCGAAGAGAACTAGGCCAATGATACGCCTATGATTCAAAGCATGCCGACTTTATGATCGTGTAGAGGAATTTCTTTAACTTCATGAAGGTTGTCAAGGTTCCATAGATGAGTCTTCTGTTTGTTCATGCATCTGAAAAGAATAAACTATACCTCATCGGTGAAGAACATTACATGAGGATGTCCTCACTTTGCTCACGAAGTAAGTTCTGAAGCCAATTGCAGAAATCAATGTGGAACTGGTGATCACACTCTTTCAACTCGTGCACTAAGGATACCTTATATTCATTGTATGGATAAAATTTCTTAGCCACATTTTTTTTATTTTTCACGAGTGTTCTTATAATATTAATCGTATCTATGTAAAGCGTTAGAGCTAAAATAAATCAATAAATTTGGGGATAAATTTGATCATAATAAATGGCCAATGCAGAAAAAAACCCTCACCTGGTTAAAGAAACCAAATACCGTTTTCGAATTCAGCTATGGTTTAATTTTATAATATTAGTTGAATAAAACCTTCGGCAAACAAATATAATTCATATGCATAGCGGTGTAATCGATGAATCGTTCCTTCCTGAAGCCTTTTAATGACAGGTGAAATATGTTGTATGCTCAAAGAAGCACATAGTCATTTTAGCTCATTAGCATGTAATCTACAATCAGATAAATGTTTTTATATTTGCCTTCAAGTATTAACATGATCCTGTCACGAGATCCACTTTAGATTTATCGATGTGCAGAACAGACACCTGCATCATGTATCAACATATGCACAAACTTTATAAGCCAGGCTCCTCATTAATTAATTATTGATTAGAACCCATGGTCAAGTCATTTATAATGAATAGGCCGACACCTTTTTTGTAAACTAGCCATTTAACTTTTAGTTATCATAGTAACATTCTTTATAACCTTCTTTACATAAATTCACGATTAGTTAATTTGTCCTTATATATTTAAAGCTATTTTCAAAGCGATTATGATGATTAAGAATTCTTCATTCACTCTCAGCATAGATTCATTATTTGCTCCTCACGCTTAACTCCACGTTTCAGTTCAATTCAGACAATCATAAGCATTAAGTATATATTGCTATTGTTTTGTTGTTTATAAAATTTAGACAAGTAACAAATTAGAGAGCTTTTTTTTTTAATTAACTAGTGAAATCCAGAATGTCTAGATTATCGACCTTTTTCGAGAGAAACGAGCATCGGCTATGACTCAAAAGAAGCCTTGAACACCCATTTTGATCCTTCTTAGGTCTTATAAGAAGACGAACTCACCTGTGTATCATATTTCCATAATTCTAAGGGATATTGAGCCCGAACACCATATATATATATATATATATATATATATATATATATATATATATATATATATATATATATATATATATATATATATATATATTTATATATATATATATATATATATATATATATATATATATATATATATATATATATATATATATATATATATATATATATATATATATATATATATATATATATATATATATATATATATATATATATATATATATATATATATATATATATATATTGTATATATGTATATTGTTCGGGGAAAATCTTTCGATTTCAATGTCTCCTTTTTACAAAAACAGATTAACGTATCGGAGAACAGTCAACGGTTTTAGAGAGAATATAGAGTTAAGTCTTAGTTGAGTAAAGGTTAGCTGACATGGAGGACTGGAAGCCAGTCATCTAAATATTGTATCGTGTTGATTCAGGCCAGGTATCGAAACTCCGAGGTCTTGAAACAACAAATCATAGGAAGAGCGAAAACCCCTAGATTCTTCACTCTCTCCGGACAAGCTAATTAACATAATTTTATCGTTAATAGTTTAGTATTAATGAGTGTTCAGTGTCAATCAGCCGTTGAGATATAATCATATAATGTTCAACTAGAAATTCAATATTAATGTAATAATAATAGTTAGATTTTCATAAAACAAATTCAAATACATTCATATAACTTTAGTAGTTGTCTGAAAACTGCGCAGTAACCTAAGGGTTGCCGTTTTCTCAGTCCCTTAATTATATTTATGACTCAATAAACTCAATATTTAACAAATAGTATATTAATCCATGTAGTTGTAAAAGATAATGAATAAACTTAAATTAAATACATTTGTGATGGTGAAATCACTTGCATGTAAGAATAGCATATTGTAAAACGTTTCCGCAATTAATTCTCATGTTAAGACTTAAAGACATTAAATCGATTAATTGAAATTATTAAAAGTATTCATGTTCATTGGAGAGATGGCCGGCGACCCAACAAACTTTTTTAACCCATCTTATTTCTTCTTCTCACTTACTCTTGTTTTTCTCTATACCCTCAACTACTACTTTAAATTTTTATTGACATTTACAAGACGTGAAGACTCATGTCTTCGACAGAAGATGGTCGTACGAAGCCCTTGCAATAAATTCTATTGGTCGAGCCGAGATCCAGCTAGTTAAATTTCTCTTTGGGTAGGTCATCTTCACTTGTAGGATCGAGCAACTCTATCGGACTAATAAAGTGGGGTCTCTTTGCCGTCAAATCTTTCTTGAAATTTGAAATTCTTCCAGAAATGATGTTTCATAAATTTTAATTCACAAGTGATACTTAAAGAGGAATTTAAGACAAGAAGGTCAGGGCCATGAGGCACTGGCCTGGGAGCAGAAGGCATATTTATATACGCGATTGGTTACCTTGTTTGCGCTGAATACCCTTTGGTATAAATAAGACAGAAGAGGCATTTAATAGAGTTCTTGTTAAGCCACTGGTACACGAAAGGCATATATAATGAACGCTTACCTTGCAGTCATTCATTAAAATAATTTACACAACGCTTGCATCCAATATGGGTTGAAAATCGTTTGTGTTGTTAACCAAACGACCATGTGGAATAGTGTTTGTATTATAGATGTTTTTCATTTTCTTTGATCAGGGATTTTTAAGATTTTAGGTGTTTAATCAGAATAAATATAGCAAATATCTGATGAATAAATACAGCTGGAGCGCTGTATAGCGCATTAATATCCCCAATGATCAGTATAGCATAAAACACAATAAAATTCATAAAATACAAGAAAATAAGCGAAATATGAAAAACACTGTTTTTTTTCTCCTCGTGGTGGGCGTGTTGCAACTAGTAAACATGGATACATAGACTTTACACATTTTTTTGGTGCTGTAGATTTTATTTATTTGTAATAACATTTGTATCCCACCACAAGAGGCATACTATTCACTAGAACTTTGGAAAACTTCGATTAAGATGCGATAAGGTGATATTAGGTAACTCTTGTACGTCATTGAATGCGTCGAAGGAATAATTTGAATTGTAAAGTTTGAAAGAAGGTAAAAAAAAATATCTTATATAAATATTATTATTGCATATGTATATGAATTTTTTTTAATAAAAATAAAGTGCACCAAAGGAGAAAGAATGCATGAATAAAGTAAGATATTAATGATATTTATCGTACTATGGAAAGTTAGGTTCGGTTCGTTAGTAAAGGCTGGCAGACAGCCAAAGAGAAGGGTAATTCTGACTCCAAATCTGGGCAGATAGAATTCGTTCTCCCCCTCAAACCATACAGCTAGGAGAAGATCACCTCGATGTATTTATTACCTGCCACCCGAAGACCTTGCTGGCACCGACCCAGTTTGCTTGACCATGGCAGGTGGAACTCAGTTGTAAAGGGTTTAGCCAGTATTGCACACTGCACTCCACCTAAAAATTCAATTGTAAAGGACCAAAGAGTAGGCTCACGTCCACGACTATCGACCATCACTTAACTAAGTTGGACCAATTAAGCTGAAATCCGACACAAAGGTATACTCATGTAAATAGATGGTTATAGGTTATGTTTGGTCCCACTACCCACCATATATTGCTCCACTAATGGGGAAGGACTATCTGAGGCCATTTGAAGCAAAACAATATGCTTAGGCTTCTGGCAAAGCCATAAACGTTTGCTAGTAAAATTTAAATAGTAAGGGTCTTGTTAAAAGGTAAACAAAAATATTTAATTAAGAAAGACGAAAGACCATGTTAAAAAGTAATTAAAGATAAATAAATAAAAAGGGAAGGTAAGATTAGTAGAGATCAACACAGGTCAAGAGAAGTTAGATTCGTTTCTTACCAACATCCTTCACAAGATCTTAAGCACGACCATCAAATGATAGCAAAAAGTTCAGTATGGGTTTTCATTTCCAGTGACAAAGAGTGTTAACATTAAAAACAATCAACGTCATTTTTAGTCTCCTTGAAGGAGGAAAAGATTCCAATCACGTTAATGGACCTTCAAGTAGGTAACGGAAAAAAGGGTTGTGTAAAGACTGAATTTCTTTTCTGTCCCATTTTCCAGCTCTCACTGTTGTCTCTATGTCTACCCTTGTTGTTTTTTTGTTCTATTCAATTCTCTTTTCAGTATTTTTAGTCAGGGAAGAGTTTCAACACTCCTATTTTTTGTGTCTCACAAAATTGGCAATAAACTTTTCTTATTTGTCTCTTTTGCTTCACATCTATTGACGCTCCTTGTTGGCTCCTTTTTATACTTGTCGCGCAATTGCCTTGTTTCCCTTCCAAACTTTATCGCTCTTTCTATCTCCTGCTCCATTATTATTTAAGATTATGGGGACTACAATTGCATTCTCTTATTTGCACTTATCCTGTTATATCTTCTTCCTTCGTCTACCAATACATTCAGCCACATAACTACTGGTCTATATAATGATAGATGAAAGATGCTTCTGCCAAATTTCTTTAAAAATACCCTCATATCTAACGTTATTTCTATATTCATACTATAACTAACAATACTTCTTTAAAACAGAAAGTAAGAAATAAAAAAGTGTAGTTGCCATGGATAGAGGGTAAGGGAGAGAGTTTTTTTCAGAGGCAATGGATGTCAAAAACTAGCAAGAAGTTCTTTACAAGAATCTAACTAGTACATCTATATAAAAATATAGCACGAATAATCTTTGCCCTGAGACAGAAAGTCAAAGGATAAAGAAGATAACCTACACACTATTAAATGAGGGGTTGCATAGAGATTTGATACAAAGGAAGCTGAGAAATCTTTGAAAGAGAAAATAAACGGAAAGAAAAGAAAAATAAAAAAACTAGCGTTCATATGTAATTAGGAATAATTTGCAGTTCCTGCAAAGTTAAAGAAGTGATAACCAGTAAATTATCCGTAAACAGAGAAAAATAAACCAAGATTAATCTGAGGAAATAACAGCGAAACATTTGATCCCCATTAATATCACTTTGTAGCCATTGGTGTCAAGTTAGAAGATCATCTCCTTCTGATAAGTTAATGAAGAGCTGAGTCAGTTACAACATTGCCTTCTTAAACCCATAATTAGGATTGCGCAATTGTAAATAATTGTCGATTTATAATGCCGAGCTAGAATGGATAGAAATAAATTTTCCATTCTCTTCGAAAGCAGGTATGGCAATTAGATAACTGATTAAAAGACAAATTTTTTGAGTTTGTGTTAGAAAAGCTGGCTTATAAGTTATCTTCTAGAGATTGTGAGAAGAGCTCCTTCCGAGAGCTTGGTGAATAGTTTAGTTAGTGACAACATTGCCTTCTTAACCGCATTTATCTATATAAGTATAATTTTAGTGTCTTTACCGCACAACTCTATATATATATATATATATATATATATATATATATATATATATATATATATATATATATATATATATATATATACATAGAAGGCAGCAGAATTTCAGAATTTCACTTCAAAAATCGACGCTGAAGAGATCTCACTTTTGATAAAGGAGGAAAAGGTTTAAGTTAGGGAGGTTCAAAACGCCAAGTTTTGCCTCATCAACCCTACGGGGACAATTCGCCACAGAATTCTTTATGGACATCAAGACGACTTAATGTCGTGCTACCCCCCCCCCCCCCCCGCCCTCCCTCTACGAAGTCGCGAAGCTGAAATGAACTGATCTGCCACTCATCTAGTCTCGCTCCAACTATGTCGGTCCACTTTGATAGACATAATGGGGACGTAAAGGAAAGCAGGTTTGAGGATTAGCCCACTGTGGAACTCTACGAAAGAGACCGCCCGGTTACGAGGCGATGCTGAAAGCTTTGGGGAAGAGTTCACTCTAGTCTCTAAGGGTAGCTTCCGGCCAAGACCACAGGGAGACATACAACCGTCCCTGTGTAAGTTGGAAACAGCATCGATAATCAAACCCCAGATGGGGTGGCACCCCGGGTGGTGGTAGTTGATTCTATCACCGCCCATCATCAAGTCCGCCACACTTCACCACTCTGAGGGGCCTTGCCCGGGTCCACTCACCATCATTCATCCCCCCCATTTGGCAGTTCATGTTCATGTAAGCTTAGCGACGAGGTAGAGGGAGTCACCAAATAACCCTAAAAATAAGACAACGAGGAATAGGTGAATCTTATTGAGCAATAATAAGTAACCCAAAACGAGAGCAGTGCGACAAAAAAAAAGCAGTGCTGAAGGGCCACTCTTGAGAAGAGATAGCCCAGGACCACACGACCAGGATTCCTCTGCGGGTTGTCGACGGGCAGCCCAAGCCTAGCAGAGAGTCCACATTCGAGGCCGTGTACGGCAAACTGGGCATTTCCATGGTAAGGCTCCTGGACATATCGTCAGGTTATATCGCGATATGCGAAAGGGAGAAAGATATTGAAGATATAACCAAGGAGAAGGCAATTGGAGTCCTTCGAGCTATTGGGCTGCAACCAGCAGTGCTACCCCAGATCCTGGCCCACAGAAGCGTGGTATGCCATCGAATCGACCCATGGATTGGGCAGCATACCGCGGAGGAGATCAGAGAAGAAATAGAGCTTCGGCAAGCCTGGGCAAAGGTAGCCAAAATTATCAAGTTTAAAAATAGGAGGGACGGTGGCGATTACACTCATGTGTTCAAGGTGGTCTTCTCGGAGACTACCATGGCACAAAAGGCGAAGGAACAGGGACTTCTAATGTTCAACGCCAAAATTTGCGAGGAGCAGGTGGAAAAAGGAGAGTTTACTCCGGTCCAGTAATGCTTCAAGTGCTACAGGATAGAGTTCCACGCCACCCAGGACTGCAAGGAGCCGCAAGCGACGTGCTCCAAATGCAGCCAGAAGGGCCACAATTGGCGCAATTGCGTCAGCAACACGGAGAAGTGCGTGAGTTGCGGGAAGGGCCATAGGACTATGGCCATGTCATTCCTTGCTAAAAAGGACATCATGAGGAAGAAGCAGGAAGCCAAAAAGAACGAAGAAACGCGTAGGGCGAATACGTCATACGCCCAGGCAGCTAAGGCAGCCATCTCAGAGGTGGACGCCAAAAAGACGTACCTCAAAATTGAGAACGAGGGCTCCACTAAAATCATGACGTGCATAATTCATGCGCACGTTATGAACCTGGCTCTTCGGGCACATTTGCGACTGTACTGAACCAGATGCTGGCAAAGAACGGGATGGAACAAATGTGGTTCCCAGATAACCCCCCTTATGGGGATGTACTGCATCTGCAGATGACTCCAAAAGTACAGCATACAGCGGAGCAAGTCAATACTAACAAACAATCAAACAAAAAAGCAAGTAAGAAAGCAGTCGAGGCGAAAACTCCTGCGCCCACCTAAATCAAAACAAACACAGTGATACATGTAAATTGGGGAACAAGCAGTTTATCGGAATCATCAGATTCCTCTGACACTGAATCAACTAAACCCCAGAAAAAGAAGGGAAAAAAGAAGAGAGTGAAGAGATTGCGGGCGAATTATATTAACCTGAAAATATACGCCTGCGATCAATTCCCCTCCCCAGAGGAAATGGAAACCAGGAGTATATTCCAGGGTATAAAATCCAAGATTTACAAATGGGAGTACGACTCCGAAGTGGATCCTGGAACAGTGGAAGAGGCCCTGCTCGCACAGAATGTGACTCTGCATCACAATACATGCGAGCAAATCTCGATCGCTGAGTTCAGGAAAAAGAGGAATTGGAGAAAAAAGAACGTCACCCAGAAACACTAAGTGACAGAAGATGGAGAGAGTAAGCAACAGAATGAGGATTCTGACACTCAATGTGAATGAATGGGAGGAGAAGGCCACGGCATATGGTAACATATTCCGAGTGCTTGACCTCGACATCATCCTCATTACAGAGCATGGTATCGACACTACAGCTGGTCGTATTAAAATACCGGGCTACAGAGTAGTAATGAAGAACCATTCCCAGGAAAGGTTTGATGGTGCTGCAATAGCTGTCAAGAGGAACATCTCCTTTAAACAACTACCAGAACTCGATGAGTCCTTTGTGGCAATCGAAGTACACACCCTGGTAGGAGACCTCGTGATAGCTGCAGCATATCAACCCCCTCGACGAGCATATCTCTCGTTAAGCAACTTCTACACACTGTTCGGGCACCGCAGAATGGCATTCTGAGGGGGAGACCTCAATGCCAGATGCCGTGTGGCGGGCTATGGTAGCACCAACGATAGAAGCCGAAATTTGGAACTGATTATGTGAAGAAAAAAAATTCAAAGGATAGGGCCAGATTTTCCAACCTATATCACTCCCAGATCAGCAACCAAGCCTGACATAATCCTAACAAGTGAAGGCTTTCCTTTCAACTACCATAGTGAGCCAGGCCCAACAGTCCCTAGGGATCACATAGCGATTCTCACAACAGTATCTCTCACACCGATCCAGCTCCCAGCTTCTCTCCGGAAAAACTACGCACTGGCCAACTGGGATCGTTACAAGCAACGACTCAGTGACTCTGCGCCAGCTGACCTCAGCACGGCGTCGTTAGAGGAGATAGACAGGGAGTTGGAAAGGATTACAACGTCCATGCTAAATGCAGACCGCGAGAGCATAACCAAAACAGGGTATAAAACACCTCCTCAGCCCAGATGGACAGAAGAGATGAGAGATATCGCTCGCGTTCACAGGGAAGTGTACGAAGAAGTAAGACGGAAGGGTCCCAACCGGGAAAGAAGCTTGCTGCTTCGACGCCTAAGCTCAGAGCTGAGAGAGGCCATCAACCTCCAACAGGAGGAAATTTGGAACAGCCTGATAGCGAAAGTCGACAGCGAAATCAGCCCGGCTAAGTTCTTGCGCCAAGTCAAGAACTTAAAGGGACTCACACCAAGACCTAAAGCTCGGATAAAAGAGAACGGAATCTACATAGAGAACCCGGTGGTTCTCGAGGACATGTTCAGGAACTTCTGGAAAAACTTTTTCAGGATTACCCCTGAGGAAAACGATGAGTTCGACCAGGAATTCGAAGGCCAACTGATTGAAGAACTAAATCAGGAAATGCATCGCACGCACCCACTACGTCAAGTCAACGAATGCAGGGAGATGGCGGGCCACGGACGTCCCATAACATCAGAGGACGTCATGGCCACTGTAAAAGCCTTTCGACAAAAGGCACCAGGCTGGACGGGTATCACTAGAAATAACTTGGTTAACGCCCCACAGCAGATCATTCAGGGAATCATTAACATCTACAACGCTTCCCTGAACACGGGCTACTTCCCGTAAGGTTTCAAGATTGCTAAGGTGATCTTCATACCCAAGAGAGGTAAACCCCCTGATCAACTGGTAAATTACAGGCCAATCGCCCTGCTGGAGTTCGTTGCAAATCTCTACGAGAGACTCCTAGCTGACAGGCTTCAAGAACAACTAGCCGAGCTGGGAGCCCACAACCCTCAGCAGCACGGGTTCCGCAAGGGACGAGGAACAGAAACAGCCTTCGCCCTCCTTGCGGAGAAACTCGCTTGCAGCAAAGCTGAGAGGAGGTACGTAGACGTGGTGCTGCGTGATGTAAAGAAGGCCTTCGATAAGGTTTGGCTGAGAGAATTGCAGTACAAGATCCTTAACCTCCAGCTTAACTCACTCCTGGAAAGGATCCTTTGCGACTATGTCTCCGATAGGAGAGCCCGAATTGCAATCGAGGGCTGCAAAGGACCCGAATTCGAACTCGAGGCGGAAGTTCCACAAGGCAGCTGTCTCAGCCCTCTGCTGTACCTCGTGTACACGATCGACCTGCCTGCTCCAGTGAGGTACGATTTAATGTATCTGCAATACGCAGATGACATCACTCAAATCGTCTTGAGTCCATTCAGGAACTCTGGAAGTCAGGCGAGGGCGACAGCTGTCGAAATTGAGAATATCAATAGATATGAGATAAAGGGGAAAATTAAAACCAACCGCCAGAAGTTCACTATCATTCCAATGAACCGCCGGAAAGTAGACGACGTCGTCGTCAATAACGAGATCTATCCATACTTCAACGAGTGTAAAGTCCTGGGCTTACAACTTTTCAAAACGGGATACAAGACACACATAAATACCAGAGTCTCCCTATCCAAAAGAGAGCTGAGGAAACTTTACCGTTTCCGAGGCCTCAGCGTGCCTAACATCAAAAAGCTGTATATGGCCTGGGTACGCTCAGTCCTAGTGTACGCGGCCGTGATCACGCAGATGGCAAGCTGTACCTCTCTCAGAATGATGCAGAGAGTACAGAATAAAGCCAAGCTGCTGATTACTGGCACGCGAAGGATCGACCGTACTCGGCAATCGATTCTACACCAAAGAATCGGTCTAAAGCCGATCAATACGGATATCCAAAGGCTAGGGAGAAATACTTGGGACAAGATTGACCAAGCAATACTCCCAAACATTAACCTTAATATAAACATACGTGCGAACCGTAGACGCGCTATAGGCAGAACTGCTCTGTTCCCTAGTAGTAGAGCCTGCGCGAGAGAAGTGGTACTATCTATGGTTACGTAGTAATAGTCCACTACTCCGATGCACTAAGACTTCTAAAACTCAACAATTAATTCAACTAATCCAACAAGTTCAGCGATTAGAAACAACGATGAAAAAGAGGCGAAGTACCCACACTATAGATCCTTCCCCCAACTTAACATAGTTTTTATGTTAAAAATTAAACCTGCTTTAAATACAAAAGAGGGGAAGTGCCCAACCAAATAATCATAAAATAATTAACAACTCAGAATAAAAAGAGGCCAAGTGCCCAACTCCCAATTCCCACTAGTAAGTATAATCATTTAAATTATAGATAAACAATAAATGATAAATAAATAAATAATAATAAATAATTAATAAACGATAAAAAGAGGCGAAGTTCCCAAAGAAAATAGACTAACTAATACTCAAAAATCGAGATTCAGCATGAGAGAACCTTGAAAGGCTTGAATGCTTCGATGGTAAAACAGAAGATAACCAAATACAAATATATATATATATATATATATATATATATATATATATATATATATATATATATATATATTATTACAAGGGAAACTGGCTGTCAAGGACAGTCAGCTACTTTATTGACGGATGAATTTTAATATTAGAAACACATAAGAAGAATGCTAGTGATGCCCTAACACCAGGGCAAACTAGGAAACATATTCACACCTTTATATACCTACCACACAATTTCATCACTTTAACCTAAATTGTAAATTGTATATATATATATATATATATATATATATATATATATATATATATATATATATATATATGTACAGAGTGCGCCGTAAGTTTCCATACATAGGAAAATTTATATTTTTTTATGTTTCAGATACGTTAGAATATGCGTTTGACGGAAGAGCAACGAATTGAAATCATACTGATGGTTGGGTCAGGAAGCAGTCGCATAGTTGCAATGAACTTTAACAGAAAACATGGAACGAACATCACACACGACACTGTGAAGTGGCCTTTCAGATCCCGAGATCCCTGCCCCCTTGATTTCTATCTTTAGGGGCACTTTAAGGCCATGGTGTATCAGGTAAAGATACGATATAAATCATCTAGCCGTTGCAATTACGCTGCCGTTGAGAAGGCCTTAGTGCACCCTACATCTGTATCTGTATCTGTATCTAACGGAACTTATCACCAACGCCATTACAAGCATAACTACAGCTGTTCTAATGCGTGTTCATCAACAGTGAGAAACACGTATTAAAATGTGTTTTCAAAACAATGGCAACCAACATCCTGTGTTATATAAATAAAAATGGTTGTCCATAATAAAATTTGCATATTTACTATGTATGGGAACTTACGGCCCGCTATATATATATATATATATATATATATTATTAGGAGGCCATGTTGTATACAAGAATTGTTAAAATCGACAGGGATGGGTGCTAGGTTAAGCTTCCGCTGCAGCTTTTTAACCTTTTCAAAGACTTTCTTTTCAGAAAGGGAAAGGTGGAAAAAATGCTAGAAAGTGCATGTCTTTATTACCCGAGACGTCTTTCAACCTTTCCAAAGGTCATCTCCTGGGCAAATGATGAAAACAATTACCTAAAATAGGTTTTATATGTGCATTATTATCTAACATAAGAATATGTTTTAGGGCTAATCAGAAGGGATAAAAATTATAAATCTAGAATAATGTTTAGATCAAACAATAAAAAATAAATGTAGTTGGTCAAACCATCTCCGGCGTTTCTATATTAAAAATAAATGGTGATTGGCAATGCCAGAAACTGTCTTATATCAAATACGGTTATTATGTGATAAACTTCGGTAACGGGAAAGAAACGGTGATTAATTGCCCAAATTTGTACTATTGTAAGGGATTTGATCACAAATTCGCTTAGTAATGTAATGTCAGTAATGGCATACATATTAATGTCGAAATCCGGTGCGAAATTGAGTCGAATAAGAACCTCTATTTGACCAATATATAATCATTCTCAATTTAGCTTAGCTTGGCTGATACTGCAAAGTGGTGTTAACACTCAGTGAGGTCGTAACTCTTTATGAAAAGTCCCTAGTGGAACTGAAAGACCTGTCGCTACCCCCTCCCCACCAGTGATCTGTTTTAAGCCCTTTCCTCGCTCATTTGAGATTTCAACTGAACGTATAGCTGATGGTAGACTAGAATACACGATTTTACATTTGTTTTTCTTATTATATCATGATTTTTGAACATAATATATGTAACAACCACTACAGTGATATTTTGTATCTCTCTACATCAGAGGTACATATACCAAATAACAACTTATCACGCAACACCAACACTTGTCTTGACACCAATTTCATTTTAAAATGTGCAAGATAGACTTATTGATAAACGCGATGATGTTTGCCTGCTGACTGTGAATGCTGAAACTGTCACAGATATAACAAAAGGAATCCGTGCTATTTCGTCACTTACAACACTATCAGAAAGAAAAGAAATAAAAAATAAGTTGAATAGTCACAAGCTTAAAATAAAGCTTACATTAGCCCGGCTAACCCCTTGTATACAGACATTTATGTATTGTTTTATGAATACGATAGTAATAATCTATAAAGAGCCGCACACAGTCTCTCTCCGTAACTGAATAGACAAGTTCATCGTTCATCTGCCACCGTTTGCTAATAGTGCCTCTTCTACTAGGCGCGGTCCAAGTTTCAATAAAATTAATTCAAAAATGGATAATTTAGCTTTTTCCTTCCGTTATTTATGATTAGCAATAAATCGTTAATAAAATAATAAAAGCAATCAGCTGACCAGTCCTACTATTACTTACAGATAACCAATTCAATTGTGTTTAATCAGATAGTAAGTTGTACAGAATAAAAATTAACGTGATAGGAGAAACTAACTGTAGTTTTGAAATTACACGATTTAGTCTAAATCGTGTGAAAAATTGAACTCAGAAATAATAATGAAAATTGTCCTCCTGTGTTATCTTTTCCTCCAAACAGGATGTTCATTCTATAGCATTGGTTTAAAGGTCTCAATAAGGACTAAAGTAATTTGCCTCATACACACTTATTTGATGAACACTTACCATAGTATTTAATGTTGGACAGGGTGGAGAGACAAAGTAGTTCGTGGTCGCCAGGAAATTTGTTGCAGTCAAATTTTTCAGGAAATTTATGGAGAGAAGCGCATCCTCTCTGGGCCTGCAATGAATGAGCAAATCTATATTCAAAGTGAACTGTTAGAGGTAGTGTGACAGAAACAGGGGTTACTAAGTAAGGCAATGGCCCAATAACGAGAAACTAACCGACGTACGCGATTATCAAAGAGAAATGTTGTAAAAGGGAAAGAATCGACTGGAAGAGAAGGGAGAAAAGAGAGAAAGAGAGAGATAGATAAAAAGAAAAAGAGAGTGAGAGAGAGAGAGAGAGAGAGAGAGAGAGAGCACGAAAATCCATAGGGAGCCAAATTTTCATCTTAGAAATCTCTTACGGAGGAAACGGGACAAGACTTAGTTGGGTTGCGGAACATAAGAGTTGAGATTCCTTTAGGTTTCTTGTAGAACAGGGACTCAGCACCCCGTTCAACCCCAGGTTAGCCTCTTCTCCTTTCTTCAAAACACTTGTTTCCTTGCTTTTCATACAACCTCTCCCACAACTTTCTCTGGTCAGTCTCTAATTTCACAGGGTAGATGCTGACCTTCTTCTCAGCCAACCGTCCTGGATCGGGGCTAAGGGGGGAGGGGACAATGTTCCCTAACCCCTGAGCTCCGGTCTAGGGTGGCTGGTTTTTAACAACCTGCTTCATCCCCACCCATACCTTCCTCACATTCCTTTTACTCTCCTCTTCACATTCTATCAATTTTACACCGTGTTCAAGGTGGAGCCGCCATGCCGATGGACTGCCAGCTCACCAGGCGGGAGGGGTGGTCCCAAATGGCGGCGCCTGGCTCTGCCAGGCCTGTAAGCACCTCTTGCAGTGCAGGTAACTGCGAGAGGTGATGAGCTATTGCTTCCCGTATGAAAAACAGGGTCACCATGCCCATGTATGCAAATAAAAAAAAAACCCAAATCTCTCCCCATTCTCCCTCGTACATCGACAGAGCCGCCCTCGGGCAGCTCCACCGAAAAAATGGAGGTCCCCCCCCTGTGCTTGCGCAGGGGACCCTCCATATTTCTTTAACCGGAGAGGAGGCTTACTCCTCTCCTACGCCTACGGGTGTAGGGGACTCCCCCTCACCCCCTTCTCTGGAGGTGCTTTCGGGCACTTCCCTATTTCCAGCGGCAGTCCCTCCTTTTCTTTCTAAGGGGCTGCCAAGAAAGCCAGCAAGCAGCCCATTGCCGACCGCCCCTTGTGTAAGCGGCTCGGTAGGGCAAACCCCCTTAGGGTGGAGAGGGAAGCCAGGCCCCTTCGGTCGCTTCCCTCAAAAGACCTGTTGGCAAGAATTTTGAACCTTGCCGGGGTCAAGGCCTGTGCCTCCCCAAACAAGACTGGTGACGCTGCCAAGGGGACCTGCGATGTCCTAGGAGGTGATGGCAAACTGGAGGCCCCTCCTGTGATAGACATGGTCTTTGAGGAAACCCAGCCTCAAAAGGTATGGCCTTCCATGGGGGAAAATACGGGCTCGGGGCCAAGCACCGAACCCGAATCCGCCCCTATGCAAGGTCCTCCTCAAACGGCTGGGGCCTCCGATGCAGTAAAATGAGAGGAGGGATCTCCTATGACCGGTGCCCCTGCGACCACCAGGACCTTCTCCATTTCGGAGAAGGACCTAACTGAGGCCGGTCCATCTGGCCTAAGGGCGTCTGCCGGCGGAGGTGAGGAGCGGGTTCATTCCCCGCCCTCCTCTCCTAAAAAGAAGAAGAAAAAGACAAGAAAGACTAAAAACTCGGGGCTCCTCTCCATCCGCGGGTGCTGCGCGGACGGATGGGTCTGCTGCCACTTTGGTAGGCGACCAAGCCAAGATCGGCACATCCGGCCCCTATGCCCCCCGGGTGCGCAGCCCTTGACTATGACAAAAACCAAAAGTGTACAGGGCGGAGCCTCCATAACATTGGGGCCCCTGATTCAGAGGTTACCTGGCGTTTTCGAGCCCGCTGGCTTCAAAAGCTTCCTCGTTATTTGCTCCACTGATGGCACCATGTTGGCCAAGGGCAACATGATCCATCAGTGGAGAAGATTAGCCAGTACAATTGGTACAGAGCCGAAGGTGACCCGTTTCTCGGACGGGAGCCGTCTGGCGAATGCGGCGAATCCCGCCGAGGCGGGCAAGATAAGTGCTCTTCGTACACTTGATGGCACCCCGGTGAGTGTGACGCCGCACTCTACCATGAACTTTGTGAAAGGAGTAGTTTATGCGAGGGAACTCGTTGACTACTCCATTGAGGACATCACCCTAGAGCTGGCCGACCATGGGTTGGTCAAGGTCGAACGTGTGATGAGAAAACAGGAAAGGGCCTCGATACCCACCCCTACACTCTTCGTCATGTTCGACTGTGACAAGCTCCCTGAGTCGGTGCGTGCCAGTTGATACCGCTACCGCGTGAAGGCATTCGTGCAACTGCCTCGGCGGTGCTATTACTGTCACCGCTTCGGCCATACGAATCGTTCTTGTAGACGTGCAAAGTCGATGTCACCCGAAATCTGTGTAAATTGCTCCAAGGCCGCACACGATAAGTCCAAATCATGTGTGGCCAAGTGTGTCAATTGCGGAGCTCGCACCCTGCTTTTTCGAAGCAATGTGGTGCATATCTCCTTGAGAAAGAAATCGTGGCTGTTCAGGCCCAGGATCGACTTTCATTGCGCGAGGCCAAGGACTTGGCCCTGGCGCGCCCGGCTCTGCCTGGGACGTCATATGCCTCAATAGTTAGAAAGGCCCCCTTTGCTCCTGGCCCATCCAGGCCAACGAGCACGGTTGTTTCCGCGCCCATTTGGAGCCCTTCTGCAGGCTCTTCAACCCGGGTGCTTCCCTGGTAAAGCTGGTGGCAAAAAGGGTTCATCCCCAGCCCCGCCTAAAACCAGGGCTCCCCCCTCTTTCCCCAGCGTAACCGATTCCCGTAAGGCGAAACGGCCACGCGCCTCCACCGAGTCGTTAGACTCACAGGAGGCAACACCCCTGAAGTTAGTCGCTAGGCCATCTTCCTGGGTTCCTAAAGCTGCCCCTCTAAAGGAGGACAGCAACAAAGGATCTTCGGCTCTTTAACCCACGCCTAGTGGTGGAGCGAATGGCTCGGAGACGGTGGTTCCTCGAAAACAGGGCCACCCGACTCCGAAGCCGCAACGACCGCCTAAGGTTTTGAGGCGGGGGGAGGAAAAGACTCGCATGGCAAGCTCAACCTCCCCCAATAAGTTCTCGAAGGCGACAGCGCCTTCAGCGCTTTGTCCGGGCAAAAGTGCCCGGGGTTCTGCCCCCGGGAAGCGTACGGCCATTCCCGTCAGGGTCTTCTGTTCGAGGAGGGCCCCCACTTCTCCTCCGAGCTAGGCCTGGAGGGCATATTCCTTCAATGGAATTGCCGTGGACTCCGGGCCAACTGGGAGGAGATGAGGAGGCTCGTCTCGTCCCGTTCCCCGTTAGCTATCTTTCTGCAGGAGACCATGCTAGGCGCGTGCCCCCTGCCCGCCCTCCCGGGGTATAAGGGTCTTGCGACCCCACCAACACGGGATGGCCGGCTTGTGGGATGCACGGTTTACACCTGGCATGATGTCTCTGTTCTACTTTTCACTTTAAATACCTCTTTTCAGGCAGTAACTGTGCAGCTGCACCTGGATAGGAGGTATACTATCATTTCTTCGTACATTCCACCGTCATCTCACTTCGACGCGGAGGACTTCCGCCGCGTCGTGGCACGGTTGCCGAGGCCCTTTCTCTTGCTTGGAGATCTGAATGGCAGGCATCCTCTCTGGGGAGATTACTCAAAAAATCCCAGGGGACAAGTTCTTGCTGATCTGATCGGAAAGCTTGAGATGGGTATCCTAAACGTGGATCAGTACGCATCACTGTCCGAGAACCGCTTCATTTTCTTGCCTTGATCTATCTTTGTGCTCTTTGGATGCACAGCCTGATTTTGATTGGGGGGGTGGTCGATGACCTCCATGGTAGTGATCACTTTCCTATTCAATTATCATTTTCAGGGCAACTGCCACCTGAGAGCCCACCTCGGTGGTGCTTGGCACGGGCGTGGTGGCCTGCATTTCAGAAAACGACTGAATTCTCTATCTCAGTCGATGAGTTTAGGTCGGTAGATGAGGCCGTTGAGTTCTTCTCCGGCAACCTCATCGCCGCGGGCCTGACTACTATTCCTAGAACGTCTGGCCGTTTTGCACGCCAACCACTCCCATGGTGGTCGGCCGAGTGTGAGAAGGCTCTCAAACAGAAGCGTTATGCCTACATGCGCTATAAGCGCCACCCGAACGATTTCAATGTCACTGAATTTCGTCGGACAAGGGCTAGGTTCCAGTATATTTCAAAGCACGCCCGCTGCTCTTCTTGGCGGGCATACGTGTCTTCACTTAACTGGAAGACCCCTCTAGCATAGGTGTGGAAGCGAGTCAAAAGGATTCGGGGCAAGTTCTCGCAGGACCCCCCCTCCCATTCTCTACGAGAATGGGACCACAATCTCGGACCCCGCGTCTGTGGCGGAATCCTTCTTGACTGATTTTTCCGCATTCTTTAGCCGGGATGCTGATCCGCCAGCATTTAATGCACGTCGTGATGTCGCGGAAGGCCGCCGGCTGGACTTTACCTCCAGAGGCGGAGAACCCTTCAACGACAGGTTTACTGTAAGCGAGTTGCGCTTCGCTCTCGCTTCATGCGCGGACACTGCCTATGGTCCGTAGATGTCCATTACGCCATGCTTCGACACCTGGGTGAGCGAGGAATGGTCTTTCTGTTAGATTTGTTCAACAGGATCTGGGTGGAAGGTCTTCTCCCAGATTCCTGGCGAATCACTACTCTGCTCGCCTTTCGCAAACCGGGGAGAGCTCACTCTACTCCGACTGGTTTCGGCCCAATCTTTGTAACCTCTTGCAGGTGCAAGTTGATAGGAAAATTGGTAAATGTTAGACTAGCCATTTTCATGGACAGCGGAGGCCATCTGTCTTCTGCACAGTGCGGCTTCCGCAAGTTGCACTCCACGTCGGATGCTCTGCTCCGACTGGAAAATGCCGTCTGCGAGGCTCTCCTTCGTAGACAGCACTACGACACGGTGTTTTCCGTTCTGGAGAAGGCCTATGATACCGCATGGCGATACAGTATCATGGAGACTCTCCACACGATATGGGCGAGAGGACGCCTCCCAGTCTTTATATCTGAATTTTTGCGAGATCGTCGATTCCGCGTACGGGTGGGGGAGCCCTCTCCGGCCTAAAGGAGCAGGAAGAGGGTGTCCCGCAGGGAAGTGTCACACTCTTTGCCCTGAGCATCAACGGCATCACCTTGATGCTGCCGGAAGATGTTCTCGCTACGCTCTACGTGGACGACCTTTCGATCTCTTTTGGCACAGCCCAGATGCCAACTGTGGAGCTTCGACTCCAACAGTCATCATTTATTCGCGTATCTCGCTTTGCCGAAGCGCACAGATTTCGGTTTTCTTTGGCCAAGACTAAGGTGGTACACTTCTGCTGCCATCCACGGCTCCACCCTCACCCAGATTTGTTTCTTAATAGGGTGCGCCTGGATGTGGTTGAGTCGAACCGTTTACTTGGTCTTGTATTCGAACGACGCCTCACCTGGGAGGCTCATATTCGCAGCCCTAGGGTCTCTTGTACCCGCGCCATGAATATTCTCCGTTTCGTGACGTTCAGCGTTTGGGGCGCTGATAGGGCTACTGCCCTACTTTTTTATCGATCCTTTGTTCGTTCAAACCTCGACTACGGATGCGAGTTTTATGCATCCGCAGCCGAGCGTTTATTGCAGAAGGTGGATTCGATCCACCACACCGGCCTTCGCCTTGCGACCGGTGCCTTTCGCACTTCCCCCATTAAGAGCCTGTTGGTCGATGCTGGGGAGATGCCACTCGCTCTGAGCCGCGTGCAGTGCATCAATCGCCTGTACACGTGAGCCTGGCGCCTCTTTCAGTCGCCAACAGCTTTCACTGCATCCGCAGCTGATCTCGACGGTGCCTATGCCACCGAGAGGCGCCAGTCATACCCTCAGCCCTTTGGGTTTAGGGCCAGGAAACTCCTGCGAGAGCTCGATATAGCTCTCGGGCCGGTGGCACCCCTGGTTCTGCCCAGAACACCACCCTGGAGGGTACCACATTTGGCTATTTGTCGCCACGCCTCTGCTCCCAAAGCTTGTACGGTGCCAAGAGTATTGCGTTCGACCTTTTTGGAGCACACCTCGTCTCACGATGGAACCGTGCTAGTGTATACGGATGGCTCCAAGTCCCAAGAGGGGGTCGGCTTTTACTACCTATCCCCTCTGTTTGAAGTTAGCGGGGCTCTGCCAGGCGCTGCGTCTGTCTTCACGGCCGAACTGGTGGCAATACACCACTCGGTACGGGAGAATACGCGACGTGCCCGGTTTGGAGACCGGATTGTGATCTATAGCGACTCACACAGCGCCCTGAGTGCTCTCGGGGCATTGGAAATCTCCGCATCCCCTGGTTTGCGACATCCGTAACGCCATGGTTTTGTTGTGCTGGGCAGATGTTGAGATTATCTTCTGCTGGGTTCCTGTACATGTAGGAATTGCGGGGAATGAGCGCACCGATGAGGGCGCCAAAGAGTCCGCGAGGACTCTGCAACCGGACCAGCGTTTTGCTCTTCCTCACACCAACTACATAGCAGGAATACTGGCAGCTCTTCGGACTGCTTGGCAAAGAAGATGGGAGACGGTCGAAGTGAACTTAAAGTTGCGTGCCATTGCGCCGTGCCTGTTTCCATGGACCTATCCCCCAATGCCGCGACGGCTTCAGGTCACTTTCTGTCGTCTCCGAATCGGACAGACTCATGTGACGCATCGCTATTTGATGGACCGTTAGCCTGCGCCCTATTGCGTCGTTCCCAGCTTGTTCGGCACATTCTTGTCGAATGTCCCAGTCTGGGTGATCTTCGCGCACGACACCTTTCCCGGTACCGGGATGGGCGGGGTCGCTACCGCCTGTCCCTTGTTTTTGGGACGAGTGCGTGCACTATGACTGGTGGACTGATAGACTTTTGGGGGGAGGCCGGCCTTCTCCCTTGTATTTTACTTGTTGTTTTTTTGTTATTGTTGTTTGTTTTTGTTTTTTTGTAGGTCGCGGGCTCCTACGCTGGGGGAAGGGGGACCTCCCCCCGACGTCGGAGCTTGCTCCCTGATTGTTATCCCTTTTATTGTTGTTTCTGTTAATCTTTATTTTAAAGTAGCCTAGAACTAGGCTGTTTATTTGCCGCGACTTATGCCCAAGTGGGCAGTCGCCAGATAGCCCCTAAAAAAAAAACTTCTTGTAGAACATTCATTTACGTGAGTTATATAACTTTCACAAAATTTCACTCTTCCTAACTTCAACGCTTTCTCAACGATAACTTTTTTTAAAAGATATATATGATAGCTGTGCTTTCATTGCTCATCGGGAATTTTGGATAAATACTCCACCAGCTCCCAGTTCCTCCGTAAGAGAGAGAGAGAGAGAGAGAAAGAGAGAGAGAGAGAGAGAGAGAGAGAGAGAGAGAGAGAGAAGACAGACAGTAAGGAAGCGACCACTATCTTTCGATCTCCATAATCTCCTCCATAAATTAAATTTTTTTGCCCAATAAATAAAAAATCTTTCCATTTTACCTGTATATATTTTTTCTTTTTCTTTTAAAAATTTATTTTTTGTAACTAGCCTCGAGTGGATGTTTTTAAACTAGTTTAGAGTGAATTTTTTTTTAACTAGCCTCTAGTGAATCTTAGGAGTGTTTTTGCTTGTTCGTAGTTCTGTAAATTAAAATTGTTTTCTTCCTCTATAAAATAAACAAAATATGTTGTTTCTCCCTACTTTAATTTAAGTTTTATTTTTCTCCGTGAATTCATCTTATTTCTTATTTTCTCGAAAAAATCAAATTTTAGTTGTTTTATCGCCCAAAATCCAAGATATTTTCTATCCCCCCATAAAATCAATAAATTAAGGTTTATGGCTTATCTTTTTCAATAGGTCTAACTTTATGTGTTTTTCTTCCATAATTCAAATTTATCTTGTGTATATTTTTAGATACCGAAATGAAACTATAGTTCTAAATCTATATGTCATTAGTCCGCCCGCATTTTGAATACTGTGCTGTTCTGGTGCGCCTATTTGAAAAAAAAGCACATTGAAATATATGAGAAAGTACAGGCCAGAGCTACTAAACTAATACCCTCTCTAAGAAACTGTAGCTACGCAACAAGACTGAAACGATTGAATATTTTCAATTTCGAGACAAGAATCAGGCGATACAAGCTCATAGAAACCTTTAAGATACTATAAAATGGAATGAAACTGGCACCGATGCGTTTCAAACAAATCTATGTGGAAGCGTTTAATACAGTACCGCGTGAAAAGCTCTTAGTTAAACTTAATGAGCACAAAAAAGGAGGAAAATTTCTTTAATGCATATAATATTGGCTCACTGATCGCGTACAGCGCGTAATCACAAATGGCATAGGCTCGGACTGCCAACAAGGAGTAACAACAAGGAGTAACAACAAGGAAAGAAGGTACCCTAGGAGACCTTACGGTCCATTCAAAGAGGGTACCTTTGGACTAGCAATTGAGCGGGCACAAGGCTGCTCAAGTGTTTTGCGTCCCTAAACGGCCACTTTTCAAGACTTTGTCTAGTCTTGACTTGAACTGGTCAACAGATTCACTGTTGACAACTTCCACTGG
Source organism: Ceratothoa steindachneri (assembly GCA_963969495.1). NCBI lineage: Eukaryota > Metazoa > Arthropoda > Malacostraca > Isopoda > Cymothoidae > Ceratothoa > Ceratothoa steindachneri. Next base: position 80,502,603 of record OZ018317.1, on the reverse strand, counting down.
AAGTGCGTTCCACATACCGCAGATACTGTAAGTGAAAAAATTTCCACACAGATTGCGGTTGTAACGCTTCAGTTCAAGTTTGAAGCCGTGATTGCGCGTTCTGTTCTCACTCAGTGTGAAAATATCCCGGTAGTCAACATTGTCGAACCCTCGAAGTATTTTGAAAACTTCGATGAGCTGACCACGCTGTCTACGGGTTTCCAGCGAGAACAGATCTAATTCCCTTAGTCTATCCTCATAACTTTTATGTCGGATTCAGGGAATCAGCTTGGTTGCCCTGGCTTGTACGCGTTCCAATCTCGCGATGTCCTTTCGCAATGAAGGACTCCAAAATTGTACGGCATACTCCAGGTGCGGTCGGACAAGTGAGTTGTACAGGCACAGTACAATCTCCTTGTTCCGATAACCAAACTGGCGCTTAATATAGCCTAGCATCCTTTGGGCCTTTTTCTCCGCCTCAATGCACTGTTTCGAGAACTTGAGGTCACTAGTAATAGTAACACCCAAGTCCTTCTCAGTGTCACTCGATTCAAGAGCAGTGCCCTTAAGGATATACTGAGATTGGGGGTTTCTGTGGCCGATATGCATCACTTTGCATTTCCCCACGTTAAAAGGCATTTGCCACGTGTCCGACCACTCCCCAATCTTCCCAAGATCTTCCTGCAGGCGGGCAGTATTTCCATCCTTTGCAACGTTCATACCAAGCTTGGTATCGTCGGCAAATTTGGAAATCTTGGCAACCATGTCACCGTCCATGTCGTTGACGTAGATGATGAATAGTAGTGGTCCCAGGACAGAACCTTGAGGCACCCCGCTAGTAACGGGCACCCACTCAGAAGACTGTCCATTTACCACCACCCGTTGCCGTCTGCCACTTAGCCAGTTCTCGATCCAGCCGGCTACCTTTCCGTCTATGCCAAGCGCTCGCACTTTCCGGAGAAGGCGGCGGTGTGGTACCTTATCAAAGGCTTTCTGAAAGTCTAGGTAGACCACATCCACCGCCTTGTCCCGATCGTGCTCACTGAAAACGAAGTGGAAGAATTCTACAAGGTTCGTCAGGCATGACCGTTGCCTTCGGAAGCCGTGCTGGGAACTCCTCAGTAGCAGGTTTGACTCTAAATACGACGTCACTTTGTCCACCATGATGCTTTCCATGAGTTTACCGACTATCAAAGTCAGACTGATAAGTCGGTAGTTCGACGGTTGGTTACGGTCTCCTTTCTTGAAGATAGGAGTCACCTCCGCCTCACGCCAGTCTCTAGGAACGCATTTGGTCCGGATTGACATGTTAAAGATAGCGCACAGATGTCGTGATACTTCATCGCACACTTCCTTCAACACTTTAGGTAGAAACCCGTCCGGTCCAGGCTACTTATTCGTCTTTAGGTCAGCGATCTTTTTCTTTATTTCTCCTTCGGTGAAGTCCATTGCCTCCAGCTTTTCCCCCGAGTAGGAATCCGTCGGCTGGGGAATGGGACCACACTCTTCAGTAAACACTGAAGAGAAGTAGTCGTTGAGGAGGTTAGCATTTTCTGCATCTGAATGCTTTAATGTCCCCTCCTCATTCCTCAAAGGGCCAATCGTTCGACGGATTGGTTTACGGCTGTTCACATATCCAAAAAACTCCTTGGGATTCTCTTTACAGAGTCTCGCCACTCGGAGTTCCTCAGACCGCTTAGCCGCCCTTATACTGGACTTCACTCTCCTGGCTAGCCTCCGGTATTCGTCAAAGTCACCCGAGATCTTCGATTGCCGGTACACATTTCTCTTCTCTCTAAGCAGTTGGCCGATTTCTCGATTAAACCACTTTGGTTGAACAGAGGACCGACGGGGGCATTTCAGAGGGATAAAACGCGATTGAAGACTCATGAATGTGGTTTTGAAACTGTTCCAAGAGTCTTCAACAGCATCGGACTCTTCTAGCCTCGCGTCAGTCAGTCCCGCGCGTAAACCTGCAAAGTCTGCTCTTCTCAAATCCAGTTTCCTTGATTTACTAGTTGCAGGCTCTGCCTTGGGGACTTTGACTACAAATCTAATTAGTCGGTGGTCACTGCCACCGAGCTCTTCGCCAACAGAGAGGTCCTCAACGATGTTATCCTCAGAGGTGAAAACCAAGTCGAGGATATTGTCTCCTCTCGTTGGCTCTCTCACCCACTGAGTGAGGAACTCGTTGTTCGTGAACTCCAGGAGTAGTGCGTTCTCGCCACAGGGTTCTCTGGTTTCCCAGTCAACTTGTGTGTTGAAATCACCCATGACGATACACACTCTGTCTTCGACAAGTTCTCCTAACAGCTGGTACAGATCTCTGTCCTTTTCAACGAGTTGGGCAGGAGGTCTATAAAGAACCAGGGGCCTGTATTTGGCAGGACCTATCTCTAGGTCAACACCTAGTAGTTCATGGTCGGATATGATGTTGCAATCCGTCGAGTTGAGAGTATCCTTGACATACAACATCACACCACCACCCTCTCTGTCTGGCCTATCTTTCAGGAAGAGCTGGTAACCGGGAATCGTGAATTCACCTTCAAAATCTCGGCTTGAGGTTTTTATCCACGACTCCGTTATGGCCACCATCTCCGGTTCTTCTGTTGCTACGAGGCCACGAAGTTCTAGAAACTTGTTTCTGATAGACCTCGCATTGAACAGAAGAACTTTGAGGGAGTGCCCTAGTGTAGGACTCCCTACACTCTTCCGTTTCCCGGCTTCTCTGTTTTCGTGGTCACACCCTTTTTGACCACCTCCGAGAAGGTCGTTCCAGGAGTTACACGGGCATGCTGGCGCACGTCCGCTTTCGCTCTGTTTCGAACGCTTCTTTGGGTGCGTTCCACGACATCTTGGATTAGATTGGCGAGAAAGGCCTTCCCTTTAAAGGAGAGATGTACCCCGTCCCTTTGGTAGAGGTCGTCTCTACCGATAAAGGTACGATAGGGGTCCACGAAGAAGACTCCTTCTGCCGTGCAGAGATCCGCCAACCTTCTGTTCACTGCGACGTTTCTTTCGTGAGCGGTTCGGGATGGACCTCTTCTCGGAAGCATCCCAACCACCACACGTTTGCGGGTTTTAAGCCCTATGTCGTCCACGGCTCCCATCACTGTTTGGATGGTCTTGCCACTGAGGCCAACCTTACCCCCTCTGAGGTAGAGGTCGTTGCCGCTCACCATCAGAGCAACGACTGAATTCTGAGAAACCTGAGCTTTCTCTGCCTCTACTCTGATGGTGTGGTTACCCCATCCTGACAGGCAGCTTACCTCCACGCTAGTGCGAAGGCGGGCCGCTAGCAGCGGCTGCAGATCCCGTGTTTGCGAGTCACCAATGAGGGTGACCTTCGGACACTTGGTCTCTGAAGACGGGGTCTTCCCTTGTTGAAGAGGCCTCCCCTTTTCCTCTTTACTCTCCACATTCTTATCTTTCTTTTTCTTCTTCTTTATCTGTTTTTCTTCTATTTTGGGTTCTACTTTTGTTTCAACTATCTTCTTTTTCTTTTTTTTCTTCGTTTCTCCTTTCTTCTTTTTCTCCTTTTCTCTTGCCTCAGCTGGCTTAGCCTCAGATGATGCCGGAATGTCCGCTTCATTACTAGGGGATTCCGACACGTCAGTGGGCGGCGCCTCTTCTAGGCATCGAACCTGAGCTACGTTAAGGGCTTCGAGCTTCTCCAACTTTCCCTCAAGGACCTTAGCTCTCTCCTCTGAGGCTCTATAGAGGTCTTTTAATTTTTCCACCTCTCGCGTCAATATGCAAGTAGTGCAGATACTTTCAGGGCTGCATTTTGAATAGCAGCCCTCCGGAAAGTCAACGCACCACTTTTCTAACTGGCATATTGCACAGTTGTGCCCCCCAGTAACCAGTTCGGTTTTTCAGGGTTCAGTTCTTGGCCTATTATTACTCATAATATATATAAATGACCTCAATAAGGGGTCTATTGGTAAAATTTCTAAATTCGTGGACAGCACCAATATAGGAAATAGTGATGTATCAACAAGCACACGCAAATTTTACAAGTAATGCGTTAAATCCACTAAAAGTGGTAATCGAATGGTAATCGCATGAAATTTCTCCTATAAGTCTACAGACATAATTCTACCCTTATATAAATTATTAGTTCAACCGCATCTGTAGTACGCGGTGTAATTCTGGTCACCAAACCTTAGCAAAGATGTGCAAATGTTAGAAAGAGTGCAAACCATGGAGACCAAACTGATACCTCAACTTAGCATTAAAGCCCAGAAAGAAAGAATTCGCTGCTGAAACCTATTCTAACCCGCAGTGGATTATAAGGCGAATACTCGTGAAAATGGAAACAAATTAGTTAACAAGTGATCAAAAATGGCATATCACAAAACCTTTTTAGCTATAAAATCACACAAACTTGGAATAGCCTACCCGAACGAGTAGTGGAATGTACGCTGCCTAATATATTTAAAAACAGACTAGAAGAGTATTACTTGCCTACGAATGTAACTTAATCGGAGCAACGGGTCAAGACCACTTTTAAAATCACCCACAAATGATATGAGGTGATAGTTCTTTATAGAGCCTGAATCCAAATGTGTATTCCATATTCCTTTCTGGCTTTCCTCTCATTATTATTTCAGCACCAACAAATATGACGCTAGGGAGAGAAAGAGCTACCTTATCACATTTATTTAATTAATATACTTATTACAACTTGTGCGGTAATAGGCAGGCTTGTAGATAAGTGTGTACGTACTTAGAAACCTACATGCAATGCACGTATGCTTTTAGATAGTGTGTACCATAAGATATTGATAAAATGTATGTACTGTTTTCGATGGCTTTGAGTAGAACCTAGGGTATATGCTAGTTCTAGTTCTGCAGTTCTTTCTCTCTCTCTTTCTCTCTTCTTTCTCTTTCACTCTCTCTTTATATATATATATATATATATATATATATATATATATATATATATATATATATATATATATATATATATATAAATAAATAAATGGCTCTAAATGAATGTCTTAAACTTCCATATCAGGTAATGTGGGTTACATTCGCTTACTTCTGTCAGTAAGTTCAGGACACCAACCTATTTCTACAAGACGAAATTCATCTGAGCCTACTTGGTGCAACTTGTCTTGGCCGTTTTATTAGAAAAGGTCTTTCGAGAGATACATAGTAAAGACAACCCCGGCGGCTTACCAAACGAGGCAATAAAAAGATTTCATGCGAAAAGGCAATAAATCTTGGCTGCCAGAGAAACGCCCACAATCATTCCCGGGTGAGAGACATACTCGTATATTTAGAAGGAAATTAAAATGTATTTACGCAAATGATCCCAGTTTAGGAAATACACAACCCGAATTTAAAGCCATGATTCTTGCGTAGGAATATATCATAGCGATCAGTGAGTCTTGGCTAGAAAATGCAAAAAAGACATTATTTTGGAATTTAGTATCGTGGGATTCAAAATTTATAACAAAGACCTTTTATTTCTTAGGGGCGGTGGAATATTAGTTTACTTAAGAGTATAGCGAAACGCAAAAATGCTAAACGTGGTTACCATAAATATGAAGAATGCGCTTTTGATCAGTGAGCCAGACTCTGCTATTATTTACCCTCCCCCATCCCAAAGATAAAGCGAGGATGTGCGCCTGTGCCTCTTTGAGTGATTTTCATGTATGGCAAGAAAAGGAGAAGCCATAATTTGTGGGGATTTCAACTACCATTAATTCAGATAAAGAAGGAGAAAGCTTTCTTAATTTAATTTAGGAAATTTCTCTTTTTAAAAAGATTGAAGAACCCAAGTGGGGTCGAAACATACGGTAATTAAATATCACCTAGGAGGAGATTTTGGTGGAAATGTTTGTGTGGGTGAGCCTCTTGTGACGAGCGACCATAATGAAATTAGGTTTCAAATTGATACAAATATTAATGCACATGAGAGCATACAATCAATACAACGATTTAAGAATTACAATTTTGACCCCTTGCGTGACCAGATGAGAGGAATAAATTGGAAAAGCTGTTTTTATAATAGGATCGTTCAAGGCATGAACAAAGGATAAAGAATAATGTACGTACCGTAGATTCTGAGGTAGTTAAATACGTGCACAGACTGAATGGCAAATCTAAAGAGAGACTCTTGGATTTTTAGGGTATGCCATGTGTAGCTCAGTTGTGAGTGGTTTGTTCACCTTGGGTTATTTGTCACCGATTTTTGTACCACTTCTGGGTAACCCGATAGATTACTTGGTTTGATTTAGTGTTTACATGACCGGTTCCTTGGTGAGTGCCTTTTATGTTAGGTACTGACTCGGAATGGTATAGTTGTCTTTTTTCTTGATTGCAGGCTAGGTAAAGGTGATCAGAGAATTTTTGAGGGTAAAGAAATCTTCGTTGCTTGATTCAGTATTCTTTATTCGGCGGGAACTTGCAAAGTATTCATATGTATCCACCTTAATGTGTGAGGTTCTTCGTATGTATTATTCTTCATCCTGATTTACCTTTCAATTTCCCTTCAATATATCGCCAGATGAGCTCTTAAAAAAAAAAAAAAAAAATCCCTTCAATATAAACGGCTGGCCCACATGGCGGTAAATAACAGATATATATGAACACAATTTTTGTATATTCGATATGAGTTCCAAATAAGATTAAATTTGTACATTCTATTTTCATTAATTTATTTACGTTTTACATTATTATAGAATCTTAAAATTGATATTTAATAGTGCAAAAGTAATTAATAAAATAATTTAGTTTAATAAGTTTAGGTTTGGGGCGCTTGATAAACAAATGAGTTCATATTTAGAGCGTTTTATACATTTCTTCTTAAGCCGGTACTCTTTCTATTTCGTGGAGTGTTAATTTTGGAAACGTCTTCTGGTGTCGCTCTTTCTTATGGGGTCTCTTGTTAAGTATTATTCTTCATAACGAGGCACTTTCCAATTTTCCTTTTATATAAACGGCAGGCACAAAGAGCGAGAAATAACGGATATATATGAACTTAATTTTTCTACATTCTATACGAGTTCCAAATATGATTAAATTTGTACATTCTACTTACATTCATTTAATTTACAATATTTTCATTATTATAGAATCGTACAATTGGTATTTAATTATGCACAAGTAATAAATAAGATAGTTTCCTTTAATATTTTTCGATCGAATGAGTTCATATTTGGATGGTTCTATAAGCAAAAGGAGTTCCAATGTAGGGCGTTTAATCTATTCAAATACAAGTTTTTGGAGTTAAATTTATTGTCTATGGCTTGTTTTTAATTAAATATATATTAATTCTTACATAAATAAAACGAAACCATTATATTTATTATTTTATAACATTAAAGTCATTTAAAGGTTAAATTTTGAAACTCAATTAACGAACATGGTGACATCTGGAAAACATCCTTTCAATAGTTGTCAACTGCCACCATATCTCTCATTTCCGCGCTCAAAAAACAAATTCACCTTCTAACTCCTCGATTAAGTTTGATTTAAATTAAATATATAGAAAAAATTGGATTGTAATTATTAGCTACAGTCTTTTACACTGATTTTTGTAATTATTCAACCAAAGTTATTATATTCTCTCCTTTTGTTTCGTTTTAAAATGGGAATATTTTCATCAAGTTAGCGGAAAGAAAACAATGATTTATTTAGTCGTAAATATAAACAAGGGATTACGAAAATGACAGTAATCTAAAAAAATATAACTAAGCTCTATTCTTTTAATGTTATGAGATATGTAAATTATACTATTGACGGTATTTACTGTTAAAAAAAATGACTAATTACTTTTTTAGGTCGAAAGTTGAAATACAGGGGAGCGATGATTTTATTGTCGAGTTGAAAACCTACTGAAATTCATTACGTGCTCTTCTCATTTCTTCAAGGGGTCTGGCAGTATGTTTAGGCGCTTGTTATTATTTTTTTTGTTTATTAACTGTAGTTTTGCATGGCTTGCACAGATCCCACCAGCTTAAAGAACATAAAAACCCGGTTCATTTGACTATTGTCCATTTAGACTCTTCCAAAAGGAGAGTAGGTATAATACTATACGGGAACAGTGCTCTTTTTTAGAGTACTTATCAATTTAGATTCCTTTGTATCAAATGTTATTATCGTTCGACGTGATCCCATTATAAGATTTCATAAAACACTTCAAATTGTTCCTTTTTATGTTTCCTTGAATTTCTTATTCCATCCTAGGAAGTCATCTCTACAGATTAACAGTGAACTTATCAACCTATCTCGGGAGCGTAATTTATCTTATCAAGCTCAAATAACAACTAGAATGACAAAAGTGGCGCTGGAGAAGAGAAGAAAAATTACGAAAAATCTGTCTCTAAACTTGAATAAACAGTCAAAGTAATTTTATAGTTACGTGAGCAACAGGGGCGGATCCAGGATCAAAATTTAAAGGGGACCAACCAAAATTTCCTCCTCTGAGAAGGCTGAAGCATAACACTCAACTACAAAAAAAGATTTTCCAGATTGCTTTGTATTGTAAAATAAAGAAATATAAATGCAACTGTATAACAATAGCAATACAAAAATAGCATTATAAATATAACAATAGAAAATATGATATTCGCTATTTATTATTTCACACCAGCATAAACCTCATGTTTCTTTGGGTAAATAGATTGATTAAACTGTCTATTTTAACTTCAATTTCGTTGTGAACAGTAAGCAGTGCCGGGCCGTTCAGGCGTTCTTGACCTATGGTATTCCTTAATATGTTTTCAGACGCTTCAGGGTTGAAAAGGAGCGTTCAGCTTCCGCGTTCGAGATTCGGAGCGGGATGAGAACTTGGATGAGCTTGGCAAAGTTATGATACATTCGATCCTGGGCGTGAGTAAGGGCATCTCTAATGGAGTCAAACATGACTATTGACGATAACCAGCGCTCAATTTCTGCGTTGACAAGGCTCAAGGCCTCAATGTCAGCCTCGTATACTATTGCCGCACTCAATAAAGCAGCAAGTTCTCCGTTGGTGCCGCTAAGCAGATGTTTGATTTTGAATGCGACCGGAAAAGTATCACCCCCAAATTGGTTCAACAGCTCAGTCAACACCTGGCCAAGGAAAGGAACGTAGACAGATCGGCGATAATATTCTAAAGCTGTTTGGAATGCTACATTTGCTCGCTGCGTTTGCTGTTTGAAAATTCGAGGTACTGGAATGGTGTCATGTGATGAGCCGATCTTCTGAAGAGGCTCCTCTGCCTTCGTAAAAACGTCATGGAATCTGATCATAGCAGCTTTCCTGGTCTTTTTGAGATACACTCCGACTTCATTAATCGTGGCGTATGCTGAAACTAGATCAACTGTAGGAGGCTGCAGGGCTCGGTTTGTCTCCACTAATTATTCAATCGTATTATTTATAGTGAATTCAAAGTTATATGTGAGGGCGCGGGGTCTTCCCAGGCGTGGAGACCTAGCCCATGACCTACTCAGCCAATTGGTAAAGCCGCCCTTACAATGATAATTACCTTATTTCCTAACAATAGAACAATGAAGTAAATATATAACTGGAGGGGGAAATTTAAAAGTAAAGACTAATTACTTCCTCTCTCTCTCTCTCTCTCTCTCTCTCTCTCTCTCTCTATATATATATATATATATATATATATATATATATATATATATATATAAATATATATATATATATATATATATATATATATATATATATATATATATATATATATATATATATATATATATATATATATATATATATATATATATATATATATATATATATATGTATATATATATGAAACGATTCGAACCATGTACAATGAGGCAACAAGCACCGCTTTGATTACAGTTAAAAGTATGCTCGCTGCCTCAGTGTGCCTTGTTCGAATCGCTTCCCTGTACGGATTTTTTCGAAAAAAGGTAATAAAAATATTACTGCAAGGAAAAAGTATTCCGTTTTCTACTCCTCACTAGGGGCGAATCCACGGGGGTGGGGGGGGGGGCTGAGGAGGCTGAAGCCCCCGAAAGAGCAAATTAAATTCCATATTTATCTTCATCTATTTTTATCTTCCCCCTTTATATATATATATATATATATATATATATATATATATATATATATATATATATATATATATATGTATATATATATATATATATATATATATATTCTAATGGCCAAAGAAATGAAAACTGGTAACACAACCTGGAAAAACGCTAAGGAAATTATTATTACGTGTACCATTAAAGCCTAAGAGAGAAAATGGGAGATATAGTAACAAAAAAATAGGGGCAAACTATTTTAACCGTTATAAGAAAATGAATAAAGGAGTTTGATTTAGACCTGTGTCATTAAGCGCTCTTCGCTACAATGACCACGACTCTCATCGGTAAAAGTAAAAAAATCCTAAATATACTAAATGTGCTAACAGTTCATTTATTAACAGTATAAAATGTACTAAAAGTACTAAATATACTAACTATGGTAAAATACAAAATTTACTAAGAGTAGAACATGTACTAAAATGCTAAATGTGCTAAATGTACTAAAAGTACTGAATTCGATAAAAGTATAAACAATACTAAAATTACTAAATGTAATAAATATGTTAAAAATAGTAAATGTGGTAAATGGTATAAACGCAATAATGTGCTAAAGTACAAAATGTACTAGATGGGCAAAATTAATAAATGTGCTAAAATACTAAATGTTCTAGAAGTAAAAAATACTAAATGTGCTAAAAGTACTAAATGTACTATATGTGCTGTTGAAGTATAAAATGTAATAAATGCACTAACATTACTAAAAGTAGTAAATGTAATAAGAATACTAAATGTATTAATAATCTAAACGAATTGTTTGGAGGAGAGAATTTGTTTTTAGGAGGTGACTTTCGACAAGTGTTGTCAATATTACCGAGGAGTACCCGTGAGGCTACTCTGGAAATTTGCCTAAAGAACTCTTATTTGTGGCATTTCTTTCGATTCTTCAGCCTGCATAAAAATATGAGATTAGGACCTAATAAGGGAGAGTTTGCGACCTGCTTACTGCAACTAAGCAATGGGAAAAACATCCTGAATTGAAGGATGGATTATGACTGAAGAGGATATTGAAGTCTTTCTTATTTGGGGGAATTTTTCAATAATATTATAAAAAAAGAGAAAAGGAATCGAGTGATTTTGTCTCCTAGGAATGTAGATTGTCCTTTAATCAATGAAAAAGTTATGCAGCAAGTTCCTGGTAACTACAAGATTTATTACAATACTTACAGAGTGCTTGCTGATGACCCTGTGGAAGCTGACAGATATCCCATGGAATTCATAAATTCATTAACACTATCCGGGATGCCGCCTCACAAACGCCAGTAAAAACTAGGATCAATAATCATGATTCTTCGTAAAATTTGAATAGAGAACGGTCTATGCAGCGGCATAAGGTTAGAAGTAGCAAGTTTGCATCAACATTCTAGTGAAGCTTCTCACATCACTGGTCCTTTGATTGATAGGCATGCTTTAATCCCAAGGCTGAAGTTGGCTCCAAGTGGCCCAAACGTCGCTTTTACATTAGGAAGAACCCAATTTCCTGTAAGACTCTCGTATGCAATGAGTATCAACAAGAGGCAAGGTCAAACATTTGATAGGGTGGGTATGTTTTTTTCTGAACCAGTATTCAGTCATGTTCAGTTGTACGTCGTTTTTTCATGAAAACGCAGACGGAAAGATGTGAAAGTTAAAGTGTTGTAATCTGACAATCAAGGAAGGAGACGTAACAAAACTGTGACAAAGACCGTAGTATGCAGAGTAGTAATAACACCTCTGTGAGCAAGGATAGAATGGGCCTAATAACCAAGTGACCATTATGTAGTGAGCTTATATACGATTTACATTTTTAAAATAAATTTATCATTAAATATAGTATAGTTTTATGAAAACTAATTTCAAAACTTTGGCCATGACTATATCCATATCCAAAAATTTGTTCTTGGTTAATTTGTACATGCAAACTGTTTTTTTAAAACGGTAAAAAAATCCAGAAAAATTCCCGAGTTAAACTATAGTGCAACAAGAGGAGCGGCTCCGCCCCTTCTTACAGGAGGAGCTTGCGCTTTGCAGGCGAAAGTTCAGTCTGTGGCCTACGGCCTATGTTGCTCTAGCAATGGGTTTTTGGTCTAAAAAAAATTAAAGGTTTCCAGTACCTATCTTCTTTTAATTTACTCTTTTATTTTTTATCTATACCTCTTTGGTTATCGGAACCAAGAGATTGTACTGTGCCTGTACAACTCACTTGTCCGACCGCACCTGAAGTATGCCGTACAATTTTGGAGTCCTTCATTGCGAAAGGACATCGCGAGATTGGAACGCGTACAAGCTAAGGCAACCAAACTGATTCCCTCTATCCGACATAAAAGTTATGAGGATAGACTAAGGAAGTTAGATCTGTTCTCGCTGGAAACCCGTAGACTGCGTGGTCAGCTCATCGAGGTCTTCAAAATACTTCGAGGGTTCGACAATGTTGACTACCGGGATATTTTCACACTGAGTGAGAACAGAACGCGCAATCACGGCTTCAAACTTGAACTGAAGCGTTACAACCGCAATCTGTGTGGAAATTTTTTCACCTACAGTATCTGCGGTAAGTGGAACGCACTTCCAGTGGAAGTTGTCAACAGTGAATCTGTTGACCAGTTCAAGTCAAGACTAGACAAAGTCTTGAAAAGTGGCCGTTTAGGGACGCAAAACAATTGAGCAGCCTTGTGCCCGCTCGATTGCAAGTCCAATGGTACCCTCTTTGAATGGACCGTAAGGTCTCCTAGGGTACCTTCTTTCCTTGTTGTTACTCCTTGTTGTTACTGTAACATGATTCCCACCAAGTAGGCTTTATTCCTATAAGTATGTCGATGCAAGAGAAAAAGATGGCAGGCTGTTCACTCAGTAAGAACGGGCAATAACTTTTTCACATATACTATTATAAATGAGAAACTGAATTGTAAATTGAGTCTATCCTCATTTTTTTAGTTTATTTTTATGTGAAGTATTGAATTCTCTGTGGAAAAGGTTACAAAACTTACTGGAATGACTAGTCACACTATGATTGACTGGTTTAATTACTGTCAAGTTTTCTCTAACATGGCATCTGTTCAACGTAAAGGCCAGATGGTTAGAGCACAAGAAGTCCCAATTCAAATTGATGAAACTAGATTTGCTGGACGTCGCAAATATAACAGAGGGCGTACTTTGGCAGGGGACGCAGCCCCTGAAGAAAAAGACCCCAAGAATGTCCCAAATAAAAGAAACCATGGTCTGAGAATTGATGGTCCTTGGGTGTTTAGTTTAATAAAAGGTAATAATTTACGATACCTTTTACATACAGAAAAGAGATGCAGCAATTCTTGTATCAATTATTCATAAGGAAATAGCCATTGGATCTGCGAGACACTGGGATGAATGGCCTACCTATCGTCGGCTTTCCCCTCAAAAGAAAGAAGTTGGTTGGACAGCAAAATATATATATTGAAGATTTATTTTTTGGGGGGGATCACATCTGGCGACTGCCTATTTGGGCAAATGTCACCGTCCTTGCGCTGAAGCCTCTAGTAAGGTAGATTAAAAAGCAAATAACAATATGTAAATAATAAATTCAAAATATAAAAAAGAAAGAGAAAGGCTAAGCATAGGCTAAGAAATAAACAAACAAAAAAAAAAATGAAAAAATAAAGAAAGCAAAATGGCGACAAGAATGAAGCCACTCCAGCGTCGAGGGTAGGTTCACCTCCCCCTGGCGAAAGAACAAGTGACCTACAAAAAAACAGTTAACAAAATAGGAGAAGTACAGCCCCCCAAATTACCCAGACTGGGACATTCAACCTGAATGTGTCAAACAATCTGAGAAACAACGCAGTCGTCACAATAAGGCGCAAACGAGCGCTCCATCGAATGGCGTTGCGTCCCGCGAGTGTTTCCGATTCAGAGACGACATAAAGCAACCTGAAGCCGTTACAGCATTGGGGGGTAGGTCAAAGGGAACAGTGGCGGAGCAATTGCACGTAACTTTAAGTTCCTCTTTTGACCTTCTCCAGCAATTCCTCACAATTCCTAAATGTCCATGTTTACCACATAAATGTGTAATTGTATTTTTCAGATATTTTATCATGTATTTTTAAATAGGAATCATACCACAATATGAGCCTATCATGTATTTTAAAGTAAGAATCATACTACAGTAAAAGCCTACTGCTAGGAATCATGCTAGAGTAACACTATTGTTTCTAGGCATAAAAAGACAAGAACAACTTTTATGGGAATCCTTTGGATATACGAAAAAAATCAGACCTTATTTTTTTCATCTAAATTCCTTTTTTCTACTCCCCAAAATATAAAAACAAGGTCAACAGACCTTAGTCGCGTGCTCTCGATTTTTCTGACTTATAACCCTATAACTTAACAACCTTCCAAACTTTCAATAGTTGCCGTACTAACCTTGGGACAACCTTGATTGTTATATCATTCGAAAGAAAATCTAAAACAACATAAGGGTTTCAAATTTCGTTAGAATCGCCGGAATAGTTACGATGCTATTGCCCCCAAAACCCATTGATAAGTAAAACGGTTACCATCTGACCGACCGACATAGTAACTTAGAGAGTTGCGTGCACGCTATTAAAAAATTCCAGGCCTTAATTTTAATCCATTTTATTCAAACTTTTCTCATCTTCATTCTTAGGTTCAAGAAGTAAAAGTGTGAGGTGAGGAAAATGGAAACTCTTATAAATTAATTAGATAAAAGCTTAAAATATACTATATACAGTCCTAAAGGCTGTTTTTTCAAAGTCAGAAGCAACTCTTAGAAATAATATCGATAAAAACATTGAATATCCGAAAAAACAGCTCTCATTGCTATTTTATCAAAATGGAAAGGAACTCTTGGAAAGAATGAGGATAAAAACTTCAAATATACCTTTTGGTCATAAGGAAACTAAGAAAAAAATATATATACTAAAAAAAATAGGGAATTTGGGCGTCACCGCGCTCTCCGCATTCCCACGTTTGCTAGCTTAGTCGCCCCACCTCCGACTTTTGGTTGTATGATCGCTCCCAAACTCCGTAGGAGACGGGGGAATGAAATTTCCCTTCCCCGCTCCGGGTTCTGCCCCGCGATCGGGATTGAATCGACACATCTCGCCTTGAACTTTACGGAAGAACATCTCTTCCTCGAAACAATCCCAACTCGCTCGGTTCGCACCCCTTCAAAGTTCAGTCCTGTGGTTCTCGACGGTAAGATTCAAATTCTGAGGAACCTCAAGGTAAGTTCTCAAATTCCTTTTTCCGGGAGAAAGGAGCCTGTCCTTCAAATTTCTCCCCTTGTCAATCCCTCCTCGTTTCATTTACTTTTCTAAACTTTGAACTGTGAAACCTTACCCCTATCTATCGGTTACCTTTTTCCCTGGCTTTCAGCCACCCCCTTTTCGTTAACTATCCTAATACGTTGGTTCCCACCTTTCAAACTTAGATATTAGGCCTAGTAATATTTATCATTACTCAACTCTCAAAAAATACCGTTATATATATATATATATATATATATATATATATATATATATATATATATATATATATATATATATATATACAACCTTCACCAAAATTATTAGGCAGGTATGAAAAAGTGAAGAATATGATTGAAACTCATTTATTTCATACTTGACATAATATAAATAAACATTTTTGCGTATATTTTATCAATAGTTAGTATTATAATGTTTCTTCCTTTTGTTTTTATAACTGTTATTATGCGTTTTTGCATACTTTAGACTAAGTTGGCACAGGCGGTTGGCTCAATTTTCTGCTACTCTTCATTAATTTTAGATGTTAATTTCCCTTTTTGACGAACATTTGTGCACCCTCACTCGTGTGCCCAAGTTTGACCACGAATGTTCAATGGCGTTGAGTTCTGGAGATTGAGGGGGTCATTTCATCAACGTCACCCCTCTATTTTTAAACCAACCCTTCGAGCCTCTAGATGTGTGGTATGGAGCATGGTCTTGTTGGAAGATTACACCATCTGATATGTCATCATTGAAAATTTTACCTAAGGAAAGTTGATAAACCAGGTCTAACATGCTGGTGTAAGTGTTTGAATTCATTCTGCCCCTCACAAGTGAACAACAATCCTGGACCTGAAGACGACATGCAGCTCCAAACTATTACACTGCCACCTCCAAATTTGACTGTTGGGACTACACATCTCGGATTATAAGCTTTCCCAAGTCTTCGACGAACATAAACAGTTCCAAGGGTTTTAAAGAACTAAAGAGAAATACAAATTTTACTGATCATTTTTTTTACCCAATAAAAATTTCGTTATCCAATAAAAATGTGTACAAGCGTAATAAATTGTTGGAAACTAATGTGGAGAACCTACCTCAAAGTTGCTTTCATCAGACTAAACAACTTCAGCCCAATCATCATCAGTCCAATCTTCATGCCCTTTTGGCCAATACAATCGCTTCTTCTTGTTCACCGGAGACAGCCATGGTTTATTTCTAGCTTTCAATCCTTTGAGCCCAGCTTCTAATAACCTTCTTCTCACTGTGAGTTTTGATATCATTTCGGTTGTTGCTGCCCGAAACCCAATAGCTACATCAGAAGAGGTTTTTCCTATCGGACAAAGATGTCCTTTTCAGCAACTTCTCTTCCCTCGGAGTTGTATTCCTTTTGCGCTCTTGACCATCACGATTTTTGAACAAATTGGTCTCATTGAACCTTTTAATGATTGTTTGGGCACCGTTTCTCGAGTATTTCAATTTTCTTGCACTTTTCATTCGTATTCTCTTGTTTTTCATTTTTCATTCTTGCCGCCTAAATTTGGCCAAGGCTATATATATATATATATATATATATATATATATATATATATATATATATATATATATATACCGGGTTTTGCAAAACGTTCTGTTACACTTGGGGAAGAGAGGTAGCTTTGGAGGGGTTATATGTTTGATAGAAAAGATTCCGTCAAACAAACTTAAAATACCTCTTTGTGGCATATATTAAAACGTCTTCTGTATTGTATGCAAGTGTGTCGAGGTGGAAGTAAAAATAATCGAGATCTCTCTGCTCGCCTGTGCGCGGGCCACAACAAGCCCGACATCTCCTAACGGCTCAAAGTCTGCCAGATGATCCCTTACAGAGTCACGGAGAGGCTCAAGTACGGAAAAGACCTAATAAAGCGATATCGCTCAGGCAGACATCAATTTTCAACAGTTTGGTTATGGGAAAGGCCTTCGAAAGTGATCCGAAGCTCAAAAATGTGTCCGCTCCTCGCGGAAAAGAGCATCTTAGTTGCCACGGTGTCCAAGGCCGTCGAGGATGAGGGCGTCAAAAGATTGAGATGCTTGGAAAGGAGTCTCTCTCATTATGAGACAGATATGTTTTAAGAGATAATGTAAAAGTTTGTGTGTGGATAAACTTTTCATAATAACTGTTTTAAGTCAGAGATTAATGTATTGGCAAATGAATCTAGATTAAGTATTTTAACGTACATTTTTCTCCTCTTGAACATAAATTATTATAACAGGAATAACAGGTATTTTAGTTAGAAACCGATTAATTTATTAATATAATACAGCTCTTTGGGGAAAAAATGCACACACTTTTTGTGATATATCTTTCATTCATTCACTAATTATTCTTACTCTGCAGGACATGACAGAAGCAACGCCAGTGAACACAAGTAGATATCAATGGGAACTCCAGCAAAGAATATACTGCGTCAAACATTACCATAAGACAGGCTTGTTCAAGAAAGTGCAGGATACTTTCGTACATCGATTCGAATGAGAAAAAGCCCCCCTAAGAGCAGAATTAAGGACTGGGTGGACCACTTCGAGAACTATGGGATAATGGAGAACCTCAATCCACCTAGTGACAACCGTCCAAGCCATTCAGGACGTCTCAGGAAGCGTACAGCTGAGCTGATCGAGAGAGTGAGAGAGTCAGTTCAGCAGAGTCCAAAATGCTCTGTGCGCAAGCGAAGTTAGTCCCTCCGTATATCCCGTGAGACTTGGAAGAGAGTGCTAGTAATGTATGTAAAGGCTTACCCATACAGACGAAGCAGACCCTTACAACCTCAGATAAGGAGCAGAGAAAGGCTAGGGCAGTCAAGATACTGGAGAAGATTCAGTAGACCCTAAAACTTTCTTTAACCTCCTTTGGACCTCATATGAAGCTCACTTTCATCTTGAAGGAAAGGTAAACTCGAAGACAAATGTCTTGTGCGGGACCTCCAGACGAAATGAGGAAGCCATTAAGCCCCTACACTCCCCTTAGTGCACGGTAAGGACTGAAATCAAAACCAGAGGCATCATCGGACTATTCTTCTTCGAGGAATCTGGCGCGACAGTGACAGTCACCAAGGAGCGATATGTTGAGGTCCTCAAAACCTTCAAGAGGGAGCTGCAAGCCCTATTCCCGTCGCTTATGAGGAAGTTTTGGTTCCAGCAAGATGAAGCAAGCTCTCACACCTAAAAACTGTCCCGAGATTGGCTGAAAGAGAACATTGGTGGCCGTGTAATCAGTCTCAAGACTGATTTTGAGTGGGCACCTCACAGCCCAGACCTTAGCCCCCCAGGTTTCTTTCTCTGGGGCTACCTTTAAGACAGAGTGCACGCAGGAGACCCAGGACCATGACGGAACTCAAGGAAGCCATCAGAGAGGAAGAGATGAGAGCCATCAGTCGGTCGGTTTGTAAAGACGTCATGGATAATTTTGTGCTGCGCCTCAAGAAATGCACAAAGCCAAATGGAGGGCATCTCGAACACGTGCTCTAGAATAAAGAAGAAAAGTCCAAAGACTCTTATGTTTTGATATGATGTTTTTAAAAACAATAAACTAGTTATCACCAAAATTTCATTCAATCCTTGCAGAAAATTAAGAAATGAGGCCTATCGAAAGTTGAGGCTCTTTTTATTTGGGGGAGGGGGGGGGGACCCTACCCCACATTAAATTCAACAGCCTACAGATGATATTTTAAAACAAGTTGATAAGCATGAAAAATAATTAATACCAAGCAGAGGAGTAGGCGGGGTTTTTTTCACTGTAGAAGAAAGGTTGTTATGTGAACGGGTAATCCTTGTGGCAAGGAATCATTAGTTTAATGTTCAATCGAAATATTATGCTAGGATGCTGAGAAGTTATATAGATTTGGAAATGGAAAGGGTGGCTCTTACTTTTAAAAAGAACTAAAAAAGCATCGATATATCTTTTAACGATTATAGTTTTAAACTGTTGTGGGCATTTGGACATCCAGTTTTGTTCTGGTTTACACATCGGTACATTTGCAAATGATGGACCCAAGGTGGAACACATTACCATTCCATCCTTTTCTCTATAAAAGTCTCATTAAAATTAAATATTGTCTTCAAAGTCATAATTGTTCAGACCAACAACTGTTCAATTAGTGTTAAAGAGTTTTCAGAAACAAAAATATTGGTAAATAGTGACTCAACATTAAAACTAGTCATATGATAGTATATAAAACTAGACTTAAGCTTACGAAGAAATCTAATAATTTTAAAACAGTGCCCAAGTTTTTTTTTGTTCAAATTTCACTTTTTGTATCATTCGTTTAGTAATTTTCACTCATTTATTTTTTAGTATTTAACCGTTTAATGTTTTTACGAATGTAAAATGAACCATCAGATAAGATCAAATGTTTTAATAACTGGTATATTGGTAAAAATCATTCCACAACCAAACTTGTAATATAATAAATACTGAGCTAAGTGAGAAGAGTTTTCATTGATAAATGTAGCGAATTCAAAAGAGTCACGGAAAAGTTTAAAGCAGTGAGACAGGAAAATTGCAGAAATTAAATGTGCGTGTGCGAATAGCTGATGAGATTGATCTGATGGCTAATCCATGTTTGTGTGTTTTAGGGAGATCATTGTAGATATATGGGTGGCTGAACCTGACGTAAGAAAATTATTGTATGGAAATTATGAGGTTCAGATATCTTGAATAAATATCTCAAATCATCGTGTTTGCTTCAATATTCAATCTTTATATATATATATATATATATATATATATATATATATATATATATATATATATATATATATATATATATATATATATATATATATCATGAACTGATGAGCTTCTTCTTAATCGGAGTTTCAATATGAAGGTGAAAGCCAAGCACGCTATTGATAAAAGCATCTTTATTTATTTAGGGTTGAACGTTTCGAGGTCCTAAGCCTCATCCTTGGCAGTAAGAAACTAAGCAAAGGGTTAAATTTTCTAGTTTTCATAAAATATTAAAATTGAATAGTGCAATTTAGGATAAGCTGCTTAATACAAGAATACAAATTTTGAAAATTCATGATACAATATAAAAATTGGATGAAGTTTGATTTATATTTAAATTAGGTTTAAGTTTTAGGATGTAAAGTGATTCTACAATATACCTTCTTCATGCAGACTGCTGCATTTAGAATTCTCTTTTCTAAAAACTTTCTTTAAAAATAATGGCTACCCTGACTCATTAGTGGAAAAACATATTAAAAAGTTTCTTAATGGTCTCTAACAAAAAATCCAACAGAAAATACTGTAGAGAAATTATCAATTTTCTTTAGTCTCCCATACTTTGGTAAAATTCAAATGACTTTGTAAATGAAATTTAGAAGATTCTAAATAAATTCCATCCATATCTCGACCCAAAATTCATATTAAAAAACGGGCACAATATTGGATCCTATTTCAGCTCTAATGACCGAATTCCATTCCCTTACCGCTCCTCTGTAATTTATAAATATAGTTGTGAATCTTGCGATTCATCTTATATTGGTGTGACCATTAGGACAATCCATTGTCGCATCGAGCAGCATCGGGAAAGGTCAACCCACACGGGGCTGATTCTAAACAAATCAGTCCCCTCGCCCATAAGAGATCACATCAAAGAATGCAAGTCTGAAAATAATCTGGGTAACTTTAAATTAATTAGTCATATCCCCCATCCTAACGAACTACACATATTAGTTATAGCTAACTAAGCCCTCCGAAGAACCTCTTCTTACATTTACGAGAGGTTATCTCATAAGCCAACCTTTCTAACGCAAAGAAAAAAATTACTTATCGATTAGATATTCTCTCTTGAGAAAGAAGTTTTAGCTGTTTATACTAGCTAAATATGTCATCCTACCCCACAGGGTGGGCGTGACTAATTTGTTGCATTTATCAACTCTGAATTCCGCGCATACATTTTGTCTGGCGTTAGTTCTTTTTTCTTTATCTCATAGTAAAATCAGTGTGCATTGTATGAGAAGGAAGCAATACCATGTCTGAATTCAATCCTCTAAAAATTTGCAAAGGCCAAGCTGCGCGCTACTTTGGAATCTCGCTGAGAGCTCCAATACGAAGAGCTTCGGATGTTTATGTGTCAAGTTGAGGACAGTGCAGAGGGTCAAAAAAGGGTTGGATGAGTCAGGCTGTTATTACGAGGGTAGGATGGCTCGGAAACCTCACTCTGAACGATATAATAAGAAAAGAACCCACAAATTTGTCACGGGGATCCAAACCCTTATTGATTACACTCCAAGAAAGTCAATAAGGTCCAAAAACCGGAACAGGAGTGTATCAGAGTCCCTCATCATGTAGTTAGTGGATGAGGACATCGGCATATATTCATATTTGAAGAGAAAAGGATAGCTTCTGTCACAGAAGATAAAGGACAAACGGAGGAAATGTGATGCGAAGCTTGTGAACAAACTAAAGCATCTCCTCTAGCCTGGCGTGCTCTGGTTCTTATCAGATGCGAAGAATTTCTGCTAGGACAAGGTGTTAAACTCGCAAAAAAGCCGCTGGCTCACTGTGTTCCTTAAGGCTGAACACAGAGTTATGAAGACCAAGTTCCAGGTCCACATGATGGTGTTTGGGGTCGTTAGTAGCAAGGGCCACGGTATGCTCTCGTTTATCTACTGCGAGGGCCCCACACTTAATACGGAGAGCTATATCAAGTGATGGAGGAGTTGGTGTTCTCTTAGATCAAGGAGGTGGCCGAGAGAAGTCCGTACTTATGTTAGCAAGAGTTTTCACATTGCCACACAATGAGAAGGATCCAGTCTTGGCTTTCAGACAGTTTCTTTGACCACATCACTTCAGAATGCCGAACTCCTCAGACTGCAAGTCCACGGACTATTATGTTTGGGGCGTGGTTGAGATAGTGAGAGAGAGAGACCAACAATTCTCCGTGCACCCCTAAGGTGGATGTTAACTCTAGGATCACAATAGTATTTATCTAGTTAAATAGAGAAACGTCGATAAGTTCTAAAGCAGGCTCCGACGCCGCCTGGGATCCGTGGTTGAGACCGACGGCGATTTCATCTTATAAAATGAATAGTACAATCCTTCATGTCTTTAAAATGAAACTTTGGTAAATATATGTATAAAATATAACTCTCTGTATTATTTTATATATAAAATAATAAAAATAAATTTAAGCACCCAGCTTATTCGAGACTGTTTGCCAAGTTATGTAAAAAATATTTAAATTGGTAAACAATTAAGTGGGTTCGCTTACTTCTTCCCCTTAATTTACATCTATAGTTATCACCTGATAGGATTATAAGAGTTCCCTTTCTCCGGCATAATAAAATAATTCGCCTCGATAGAATTTTTCTTGCCTTTCTCGATCAACCTAATATTTCTAATCAAATCTGAACAATTGAGGAAGAAGCCACGAGGCCTCCATGGAAAATCTGTAAACGGAAATATCTCGATTTTTTCCTTACCGTCGAATGTCGATAGGAAATTGGGATCAAGGAAGTTTCTCTGAGTTTTAATTGTCCTGCCGCCACTGATACGATTTTCTCGAACTTTGAATTTACAGATGAATGCGCTGGCATTGTCCCGGCAGTTTTTTTCAGTCTATCTATCCTATCTATCGTCAGTGGGGCTTCCTATTAAGTTTATCGCAAAGCTTCATGACGAACTGCGATCATAGGGCTTCGAAATCTATAAGTATTTGTTATATAATAATACTACGGTCACTCAGAAATGCTTTTCCTAATGACATGTTCGAAAGTTTTAGTTAATATGGAATTATATGGGCATTTTATCATGGGTTATGTGTTTATCCTTCAGTTGATGAAGCAAGCTCGAAGATTTACAGATTCCATAGGTGAATGTTCTGAATAAAGTGTTTATAAAGATCGATGTGTTGTAGTCGTTGATGCTAATACCAGAATTAAATTTAAAAAGGGTTTTAATTATACATATAGAGTCAATATTTAATGATTTTTTGACGGGGAAGAGCTCGCATAATGTTTGTATAGAGAGATCAGTAAATAAATTGTGGAAAATATAAGAAGTAAAAATATGTGAATGATATTTTATATAGCTGGAGATTATCTTTGCAGACAATGGGGCAACATGGACACGCTATCCTTGAGATGTCAACTGTTTTAAGCTGCTATTACTACACCTGGAACCACATTGCGTGGTACATACCTGTACTGTGAGGAGGGGGAGCCATTTTTTATGGTTTCAGGTGCCGTAGGGGCTTTACTCCTGGAGAAATATTGAATGATCCTTTATGAATAGATTGGAGAAGACTAAACAGATTATCTCTGAATTTCGATCGCAAACTGGTATAAATTAGGAGTACAAGTTTTGTGAGTACTAGTTAGTATGGATAATAATAGAGCACCAAAGCTGCTAAATTAAGATGTAGAGTTAGCACTTAATTAACAGTCAATAGACGTGTAATTCTTATGATTTAGACAAATTAGAAAAATCAAACATAATCAATTAAAAAAATATTTGTGTTGATAACTATTTCTGAGTGGTGAAGAAAGAAGAATCCCTTTCTCCTTTCAAAATGGAAAAGTTCTCCCAAAACTATAGCATTAATACCTGTAAGTCCCCGAGAGCGGATATATTAATACCCGTAAATCCACGAGAGCGGATGTATTAATACTCGTAATTCCGTTAAAACGCAAAGAGTAATTAATACCCGTAACTCCCCGAAAGCACGCACATTAATTAATATTCGTAATTCCCGTTAACCTGAAATATTTGTTTAGAAACAAAGTTTCTGCACAACATTTTTTATTTATTTATAAATTTATATCTAGAGATTTTTTTAAAAGTTTATTTATTTATAGATTTATACAAGTAGACTAGGTCACTATGCACTTTCAAGCGAGGTCGTCTAAAAAAGCCTCAGCCACCTCACAGTGCTTAGTCGGACACCCTGTATGATATCTAAAGTTTCAAAAATTACTCATTAAATGATTCTTTCTCGTGAACAGCAACGTACTCTATAATTAAAAGTCTGGCCTAAACACTGACTATCGCAACGTCGTATCAACAAAGCATTTGGAGAAGACACAATAAATCGTCGTACAGCCTACGAATGGTTTAAGAAGTTTCAGCTGGCAAATTCGATCTCCAAGATAAACCAAAAAGTGGTCGAGCCTCAGTTATTGATAATGAAGGTTTGTGA
The DNA here is from genome assembly GCA_963969495.1 of Ceratothoa steindachneri. NCBI lineage: Eukaryota > Metazoa > Arthropoda > Malacostraca > Isopoda > Cymothoidae > Ceratothoa > Ceratothoa steindachneri. The sequence continues at coordinate 80,478,143 of OZ018317.1, read as the reverse complement.
GTCCGTGTCAAAGCTCATCCGCATCTGACATCATGAAAGCTTGCTGAACAATTTATCGTCAGCTATATAGTCATTTTGCATCATTTAGAGGAAATTGGCAAGTCAGCAAACTAGTGGTATGGATTCCACTTAAACTGACCAATGTCGACCGTTAGCCCCGCATAGACGCTTGCGTAACACTACTGTCCAAGATACGTCGTTTTGATTGGCTGAACAAAAGGGTTACTACAGATGAGAAATGGTGTCTAGACTCGAAAATGGCACGCAAAAGAAGGTGGACAATCAAAGGTGCACCTGCACAACTTCAGGCAAAGGCCGACAGTCATCAAAAGAAGCTTATGGTTTGTGTCTGGAGGGATGTGAAACATGTAATTTACTGGGAAATGTTGCTACTCAATCAGTCTATTGACGCTTAATTATACAGACAACAACTGCAATAGGTGGCAGATGCAATTGCGCAAAAACGATCATAATTGACTGATGTCATGTTTCTTCATGAAAACGCCCGCCCACACTTTGCAAATCATACCCGTAAAAAAACTCCTGGAGCTTGGGTGGAAAGTTCTCCCTCACCCACCGTTCTCGCCAGACCTGGCGCCAACAAACTACCATCTTTTCCGAGCACTGCAGAACTTCTTTAATGGCAAAACGTTCGCAAGTGATGACAGGCTGAGAACTGCAGTTGGAGACTTATTTAATAGCAAATCAGTTGAATTTTACAACAAAGGCATCCATAATCTATACCATCGTTGTAAGCAATTGCTCGAAAATAACAGCGATTACAATGTTCAACGATACGTTTTTTTTGATGCATTGTTTTGTTGTGAATGATTGTCAATAAAAGTTGTGCGAGAACTGTGTTTTTAATTTATTATTATTACCAGTTAATATCGCGCTTTAATATTTCATTAAAGCGCGAACATTAATGCTCCTAATTCTCTTAAAGTGCCAACATTAATATCCTTAATCTCCTTAAGTAGAAACATTTCTACGCCTAATTACCCTAAAGTGGCAACAATAATACCCGCAATTCGCCGAAAAGGGGAATGTATACCCGTAATTATCCGAAAGTGGGAATATTAACACAGAAATTCAGGTACACTAAGTATCCCTGCTCTCTGTCTACGTGGAACCGCATAGCTAAAGAGAAGCATTGGATGAAAAGGAATTACGCTCCAAGTTCTGACCTCAAATCTTTTCATCCCAACATTCCAAATGAGCGACTCGTTGGAAGAAATAAAATTATATTCCATCCTCTGCACTTAAAACTAGGTCTCATTAGGCAGCAATTCGTTAGACGATTGCTAACTTAAGGCGACTGTTTCAAGAACTCGTTTTGGCGTTTCCTGGTCTGTCAATTGAAAACATCAAATCTTGTGTGTTTGATGGTCCACAGATTCGGCAATTCATCAAAGATAAACAGTTCCTCGGGACAATGTGAGAACTCGTAAAAGAATGCTCAGTTATCATTCAAAGACTGACCCTGAACTTTCGTGGAAAAAGACGAGCGAAGAAATAGACCGAAATTGTTCAGAAACTATTGGAGAGCTACAAAACGCTCGAGTGCATCATGAGGATTAAATTTTATTTTCTGCAGATCCATCTTACTAAATTCACCAAAACCCTCGTTGAATTCAATGATAAACAAGAAAAACGATTCCACAAAGATTTGAAAGTCATAGAGGACACATATGAAGGCAGATAGTATTTAAATATGTTGGCTGACTACTGTTGGTGTCAAGACCGAAATTGTGCACATAATGAACTCTTTGTATGCACAAAATAAATTTGTAAAAACATTATAGTCAAGCAATTTTTTATGATTTTTCAGTTTATGTAAATTGTTAAAAAATTCTATAAAATAATTGCAAATTTGTTTGATGTAGTATTTTTTATGTTTTTTTTTATACAAATTAAGGGTATCTTGTAGGTCAAAAAGTAGATGTGGTACAGAAATACTCGGGTAATTTCGCCATTCAAATTCCGAAAGTTGTTCAAAACAAGTTTCAGATCTAAATGAATGAAAATTGTGTTGTTCACTGCAATCGACAAGTTCCCTGATGATCTTTATATGTCTGAGTTAGACAAATAACAAGGTCAACACATCTAAGTCGCGTGCTCTCAATTTTTCAATAATTAAAAAAACAAACAAAATTAATTAACAAATGTATTATCAATTAACAAACATATCATCTGACCTTAGGACCTTTAAAACTTTCAAAAACTCATTGATAAGTAAATGATTACAATCCGAACGACTAACCAACTGACCGACGGACATAATAACCTATAGACTCGCGTGCACGCGACTGAAAAAGAGAAGAAGAAAGAGCGGAGATAATGGTAAAAGTAGCTGACCCAAATTCGGTAAATTTGTTTTCAAACGTATCCCTCGAGATTGAACGAGAATTCTATCATGAATTTATAAATGAAATTCTTCATAAGGAAGACGTAACATACTTAAATTCGAAAATAGGGACTATGCAAGTCGGTCCTTCACCTCTATTTAACTGAACCTCTAATTTCATTTCAGTGGGATTTGCCGTACATTAAAGATCTTGATGAATTCGACGACCTATAATATTGATATCAGCCAAGTCCATTTCGTATGTGGAATCCTTACGATTTATTCCTAAAACTTTGTCTATTGCACAGGATATGATTTACCAAGATTTCAAATCATCTGTGGATATCAGCCATTGTAGATTCGTTGTATGGTTACCATGTAAAATAATTCATCCCAATCTCCATAATAATTATGGCATAGCCAAGTCACATCTTTTAAATATGGTAACCAAATTCAGGAGAGAAAATCCTTCTCTTTTGCAAGTTTATAATAACATTTTTGGAGAGTAACTTGAGAAGAGACACATGTGAAAGTAATCCCAAGTACCCCACATGTAGAGGGTGCCAAAATTAACTATTTAGCACATCAGGGCAAAGGAAAGGTTCTTCAACTACTCCCCTACGTCTAGTATTTGATTGTTCTGCTAATAGAGTAATTTTAAGCGATTTTTTAACCCTTGTCCATCATTATTCAACAACTTGTAGGATATTCTTATTAGATTTAGGCAGTTGCGTGATTAGCGATATTGAAATGGCATACCTTTATAAAATGTTAAAAGAGGAAGACAAATATTCATTTTGATTTCTATGTCTAAAAATTCCGTCGCAACTACATAAATAGTCCATTGGTAACATGAAAATCGATTTGTTTCATCTAGCAACCAATTTCTATTGAATGCATCAGAGATTGAGTTCGTGCGGAGAAAGCGTGTGTAGATTTCATTCTGGGGAAGAAATAATCTCTTTCTATAAAGAGGCAAGATAGAAATAAGCCAGTTTTAATTTGAAGGAATGGTATTCGAATACCTCCCGGTATAACTTTGTCTTCAGAGAGTAAAGCAATTTAGCCAAAGAATCATTAAAGGTAGTTGATTTAGGTTAGGATAATAGAAACAATGAATTGTTTTTCCCAAATCGACAAATCCTCTTTGTAGTCAAAAGTAAAAGGGACGTTCTTAGTGTCATGGCCTTTATTTACGACTTCTTAGACTATTTTCTCTCAATTACTATTAAGACAAGGTTCTTTATGAAAGGTCTGTGTGAGAAAAAAACTGGGATGAGCCTCTTGAATCTGCTCCCAAACAATAATGGATAAATTGGTCCCAGATTTGAACCAAAAAGTGGAGTTTTCCTTTTCCCGGCAAACTTTACCATCTGAAAATATTGAAATTTTCTGATTTTGTGATAGTAGCAAGAAGGCTTATGGGGCAGTTGTTTATTTTCTATTTAGAAAAAATGTTTTATATCAATGCTGCTAAGATAAAAATAGTCGGAAAATCTATAACCATCCCCAAATTGGAACTAACATTCGCTATATTTGCAGTTCTTATTATCTGCCCTTAATGAGAGTAATAAAATACCTGTTAATATGTGGACCGATAGCAAAATTGTTGCTCAATGGCTAGTCTCAGATGATACATATGATCTCACATTCAGGACAAGTTAGACAAAATTTAAAATTTATTGCGGGGGCACGGATGGAGATGTGTTGAATCTAAAATAAACCATGTGACCTATTAACGCGAGGAAAGTCAATTAAATAATTCACAATTGTTTATGGATTAATGGTCCTGAATAGGTTCTTAATAGTGAAATATGGCCTGAATCTATCATCTGCTACCCAGTTTTTTCCAATCGCAGCGGGAAACGAGCCATCCCTCGAGATAAATAAAAAATAGCTCACTATCTAAACTGCCGAAAATAACTATTAGTTTGGAAACAAAGTTCCCGCACAATCTCTTTTTTAAAGTTTATTTATTATTAAATTTATATTTATAGATTTATTTAAAGTTTATTTAATCATTAATTCATACAGGGTGTACGACAAGTTAATGTGTATTGGCTTAGTCTTATCTAGGCCTCGCTTGAAAATTCACAATGACATAGAGCCTAGGTACACTAGGTCAGTATACACTTTCAAACGAGGACTAGGAAAGCCTAGGCCACTTCACAGTAATTAGTAGGACGCCTTATATGATATCTAAATTTTCAGAAATTACGCATCACATGATTCTTTTTCGTGAACAGCAACATACTCTTTTACTCTAAATTACAAGTCTGGCCTAAACGCTGCCAATTACAACGTCGTATAAACAAACCACTTGGAGAAGATACACAGTGTACGCACAGCCTACGATTGATTTAGGGAAGTATCAGCGTGGCCAATTCGATCTTCAAGATCAGCTAAGAAGTGGTCAACACTTCACTATCGACAATGACCATTTATACTCATGTGTCAAAGCCGATCCACAGCTATTTTGAATTCCACATAAACTGCCCGAGTTCGACCATGAGCGCCGCATAGACGGCAAAGAAACGTCGTTTAGATTGGATGATCAAGGTGGTTACTGCAGAAGAGAAATTATGTCTACACTCAAACATGCCACGCAGAAGAAGCTGGACAGACAAAGGTTCACCTACACAACTTCAGGCAAATGCTGACTGACATCAAAACAAACTTATGATTTTGACTGGTGGGACGTGAATGGAGTGATTTACTGGGAAATGTTGGAACGCAATTAATCTATCGAGGCTCAATTATACAGTTGTCGTGGTATGACCGGAGCACGCCGTTAGACACACACAGGCCTACTGACATGCAGATACAATCTGCATGTGAATTCTGAACTGTCGAAAATATACTCCGAAATTATCTAGACGGGAAGAAAGATTCATCGCCAACAGAGTTCCTTAATTGCCTTGGGTCGCGATAAGGTCCTATAGCGCGAAGTCGCAATACCAACTTAATGATCTTTCCATTCTTCTATTTTTTGCAGTATATAGGGCAGACGAATTTAGAGCGTTCAACTGAAAACTGGGGAAGTCAGGGGGGGGGGAGTCCTTCTCTCTCTCATTCTTCTACCTCAGTAAACAACGGTAATAGGTCGCAGATCCAATTGAGCAGAAAAGAGCAGAATTTATTGATGTTATGTTTCTTTCTGATAACACCGACCACAGGTTGCAAATCATACCCATTAAAAACTCCTGTAGCTGTGGTGGGAAGTTTTTCTTCACCTACCGTACTTGGCAGATCTAGCGTGCTTATTCCAGGCACTGCAGAACTTCTTTAATGGCAAAACGTTCTCAAATGATGACGAACTGACAACGGCAGTTGGAGACTTCTTCGATACAAAACCAGTTGAATTTTACAACAATGCCTCCATCACATATCCCATCGTTAGAAGCAGCTGCTCGAAAATAACTGTTACTCCAATGTTTATTGATATGTTTCTTTTGCTGCATTGTTTTGTTGTAAATGATTGTCAATAAAAGTTAAACGAGAACTTTGTTTCCAATCTTAGTAATATTTTGATTTTGAGGTTAAGGTGACCCATATATCTTCCATAAATAAAACATGCCAGCCATAATATTACTCCAAAGGAGCAACAGCTACTATCATTTTGGGGATTAAAATGGCAGAGAAGGAGAAATATTCGGAAGAATGGAAACAGTTGTCGAACGGTGATCATTAATCGGATTCCAACCGGATTAAACAACCATCAATGTTTATGCACGAAGGTATGGAAACTGCGCCTTTCTTACTTGTTTCCCTAAACAACACATATTACCTATACACATGTCAACCAATAATAATTGACTGAGCTGCTGTTGCTACACTCGCATTATACGCATGGACATCCGGCTACCCACCATCTGATAATGATAACAAGATCGAGGTACTGGATCGAGAGGGCCAGGCAAGTGATAAAGAAAGTCAAGAGTAAGCGTCTTATTAACTGTAAGCTGTCAAATATAAGGTATGCTATCCTAGATCCGTCTCCTTTGCCCATAGGACAGCTTTCAGTTGCTCCACTATTATTTACAACCGGGATTGACTATATAGCGGTGCCATCACAGTTAAGAACGATAGAAGGAATGATAAAGTTTATATTCTCTTGTTCACGTATGCCACCATGGCAGCTATTTACCTGTAATTGGTTACGAATGGAGCGTTATAATCATTCTTAGGTCATTCCTGGGCTTCATGACGAGGTTTTCAGTTCCCCACACCATATATTCTGATAACTTGGCTACATTTTGAGCAGCTTCAATATATTTAAATACTTTGCATTCGACCTATGAATTTATAGGAATCAGATAGATTTTCAATCTATCCAATGTTCGTCGTTTCACAGGTTTTGTAGAGGGACTCGTAGGTCTTACAAAATAATTAAAAAGGAATAGTAGGGAATTAAATGGTTTCACAGGAGGAACTGTTGATCCTCGTTACCGAGGTAGAGAACTTGCCGAATCATCGCTCCCTGAGTAATGTATCAGAAGAGATTCACTCTCTAGACCCACGAACTCCTTATGATTTAATTCTAGGTTCTAGGAACCTCTCTCTACAGGGGGCATTCGAGGACAAGAATCCTGAGTTCGGCTGCCCGTATGCCCTGAATATAAAGCAAATGGAAATGGAACGGTTACGCCATCAGGCTTTGTCATGGTGAAAAAACGATATCCTGGGGGCGTTAAAGAAGAAATACCCGAGCAGATCAGCCCAAGGCTTGTCTCCGCACTTTGGCAATGTTGCCCTGCTTAAGGGTCACTCCCCCTGCCTTAACCGCACTCTTATCTCCACTTCCACATGCGGATACCTCAACTGTAAGCTCGTTTTCACTTCCACTTGTAGATACTTCAACCGCAGGCTCGTCTTTACATCTACCTGCGGATACTTCTTCTGCAGGTCCGTCGACAAACCCACTTGCAGAAATTAGAACCAATGACACTAATTTACGCGAAAAATTTAGTTAACTATCCTGGGTTTCTTCAGGACAAACCAACCATCTAATTTCTTCGCAGTCATCAAGTAAGAGCTCACAACTATCACACGAAAGCTGGCCACTCTCGAGATGTCAAGAAAGTATTTAAGGAGACGCTCAGTATTTCGTACGCACAACTCTCCCATTAGATCGCGAAACTTTCCCACTGAATAGCGCAACTCTCCCGCTGGATCGCACACTTCTCCCACTGAATTGTGCAACTCTTTCCCAGGATCACGCAGCTCTTGTACTCTTCAAGATAGCATTTGGTGACAACAGGCACAATACGGAGGCCAGCCATACCGTTGTGTACCTGATTTCAAGGAGAAAGGTAGGTCGGGAAACTTCAGAAGGAAACACAAATGCAGGACCTCACCTCTCTGTTTCTTCACACTTAGGGTTTGCACGTTATCGAGCCCATCATTAGAAAAAGGTTATTGGTCGAAACAGGATCAATGATATCAATTTTCCTCTCTACATACAATGATCTTCAAAAAACAAGCGAGCAACATTCAATTTAATACCGCAACGGGATCCCCAATTCGTATATTTGGTGAACGGACACTTAATCTCTTTCTAGGTTTAAGATGTAATCCAACGTGGAACATTTTGGTATGCGGTGTTAAAATGCGATAATCAATGCTGATTTTTTAATTTAATTATAATATTTTGGTTAAATTTAAAAATTCACGCTTGGTGGTTGACACAACCAATCTCTTAATAATTGCTATAAGTGAGAGTGTTATTCTTCTATTGCTCTCTTTTTTAATCTATACCACTTTTGCAGTAGATCAACTTCTTAAATACAGTGAGCTTTACAAACTTCACAACTAGACGGTAATAATTAAAAGCTGCCTCATCATGTCTTCGTATTTTTATAATGTTGTGACGCAGGGAACTGGCCTTTGCCGAGTGGCCACTTTTTTTATCCCCAAAACAATTAGGCGTGATAAAACATATCATTCATGGTTTATTAAAAGAGAAAAAAATAGGATAAGTAGATCTCCTTTTGCCTTACCCATTCACTTTGTAAAGAAATCCGATAACTTTCACTGTGTGACTTGTGACTAGTGACATTGAAATTCGATCACGATTAAGGATAAATACTCTCTCTCTCTTTCTTAATGAAATTTACCGCAAAGCTATGGAATTGTTCGGTGTTCTTCAAAATCGATTTAAAGGACGTGTATTTTAAAATATAAAAGGAGCAATCATCCATTGAAAAAAAGGATATGATATCACCAGTGTTTCTCTACAAATTCCTCGTTCTTCCTCAGGGTATGTCCAACTCCTCTCAAACATTCCAACAGTCTATTGATTATGTTTTACGTGACCTGATCTTTGTTTTCACATTTGGAGCAACTCTTTGCAATGTTGAAATTACATGGTTTGCATATAAAAGCTGCAAAATGCACTCTTTTAATGAACTTACTTGAGTTTTAGAGATAAAAAGTAACGCTCAAATATATCCACTAAAGTGGATTAGGTATCCGATATCAGAGAGTATCCTAGACCAAAAACATTGCAAGGAATACAAAGATTCCTGACTTTAGTTAATTTCATTGGTAGATTGAATAAAAATGCAGCCATCACTCTCATTTCTCTCGGTAGTTTGTTAAATATCTCAGCAAACAAACATCGCACAAAGTGAATAGTGCAATGGCAAATTAATAGTTAGATCCATTAAATTATAGATGCATCTGACTTAGGGGTTGGAAGTGTTTTACAACAATTTTTTTTAGGAAGAATGGGAAACATTTGGATTTTTAGTCGCGTACGAGTCTAGTCGCGGACGACTCTACATAACACTGTAACTATTCGGCCGATCCTAACGAAATTTGAAACCCTTATATTGTTTTAAATTCTCTTTCGAATGATATAATTACCAAAGTCTCCCCCCCAAGGTTAGCTCTGGAATTATTTTGTTTTGGCAATAACATCATAACTATTCGGCCGATTCTAACAAACTTTGAAACCATTATGTTGTTGTACATTCTCTTTCGAATGATAGAATTGCCAAGGTCCTCCCAAGGTTAGTCCGGGAATTTTTGGAAGTTTTAAAGATCGTAAGGTCACAAATTAGAATAAGTGAGAGCACGCGACCTTTTGGTTAGCAGACCATTTTTTTAGTAAGTCTTTCTCGGGTCCAGATTAAAACAAACCACGTTTACCAAAGAATTAATCGCTAAAGCTCTTGATATAAAGCAGTTCAAAGACTTACTCGAAGGCACTACATTTTGTCCGGACAACGTAAGGTGATGTTTGAAGCAACGGCCTCTCACAACCAGGCACTATCTATAAGAGACCCGCACATTTGTTTTCATTTGTTAGTACACTAATAATATTCTTTACATTGCCGGGATAGATAATCCTAATGATGTTCTCTCCAGGGCACCCATCAACGACTATAACACGCAAAAACAACACTATCTACATCACAAGAAAACAATCTAATCCCCTTATGTCATTCTATTAACTCAATTATTCCTTCTTTTACATTACTCGACTATGAAGCTTTAGCTAAATTTGAGTGATTTGCAATTGAAAAATATACAAGAGAACGCCTCTACCTCGCTTCAGTTTAATAACATTGCACTAATCTCTTCCTCGCATTTCATATATATATATATATATATATATATATATATATATATATATATATATATATATATATATATATATATATATATATATATATATGTATATATATATATATATATATATATATATATATATATATATATATATATATATATATATATATATATATATATATATATATATATATATATATATATATATATACAAAAAACGACAATATTTATGTTTAGCGAAAAGACTAAATGAGAGGCGAGATGGGCTCCTAAAATTAGATTAAAAGACAAATCCCCCTCTATCTTCCCTATTTCCCTCTCAATTCCTTCCTATCCTCCTTTCTATCCCCATCTTTCTCCCTCAACTTTCTTACCCCCTCTTTCTCTCCTATTTCCCCCTCTATTTCCCCCCTATCCTTCTCTCTCTCCTCCCTATCCTTCTCTCTCTCCCCCAACTCTCTTCCTCCCTATCCTCCTCTCTCTCTCCCCAACTCTCTTCCCCCCTCTTTCAACCTATCTTCCCTCATCTCTCTCTTTCTTTCCACCTATATCATCTCACCCTCCATCTCCGCTTCCCCCTCCTTTCCCCTATATGCCCCTGCCCCTCTATACCACTATATTGCCCCTATCTATATTATCCCCCTTACAAACCGATATCCAAAACAAGAAAAATGATTGTTTCCCCCTCTTCCTCTCTCTTCCTCTCTTTCCCCTCTCTTCTAACTATCCCCCCCTCTTCTCTAATCTAATATCTCCTCCCTCTTCCCCAATCCCTACCAACTCTCTCCCCTATCTTCCCTAATATCTCCCCCCCTCTCTCTCTCTCCCTCTTCCTCCAACAAAAGTACATTCAGATTAAGAGAAAAAAATTCAAAAACTCCCGTTCCCAAAATATAGTTATAGAAAAATAAAAGAATAGATAGAAAAAAAGAATAGAAAATAAGATAAGACGCTCGATCTATTTCGGTGTCCAAAACCTTCTTCGCTTATAACTAACGGTCAGTCACGCGTGAGGGTAAACTGCCGGGCGCTCGCAGTGAAAAGTTTACTCATTGTAAGTATATTTTATGATAGGGAGAGTGCGGACCTCTCCTGCATCTGCTTTCAATCTACAAATAATAATAATCAGCAAGTAAAGATATTTTTGTGCCACAATATAAAAATTTTAAACAATGGTCATAGTATTTTTTTGCGACAGGACATTTTAATCCGGGCAATGACCTGGATAAAAAGTCTTACTTTATTTCAGAACGCATATTTTACCCGGGCAACGACGGATATCTCTGCAATGTATACATATTAATAGACTATGATAAAATAGGTTGATGTTTGGAAATAAATGCATGTATTATGTGTTTTTTAATTAAATGACATTATTCAAACAGAACATGGGATTATTCATGTTAGGAAAGCTATTAAATATGGAATAATCTAAGATATTTCTTTTATAAAACTTTTGAATGATACATAAATGACTCCAATTGATTGGATGATTATTATCTTAAATATGTAATAAGAGAATATTTTAAGTTTTCCTCTTTTAATATTATATTTGTGTTGATTTAATCAGATAAATTAAGGTTTTCCTGTTTGTCTAAAGTACTGTGTATTTAAAATTCATCATTCGGCTAAATAGTTTCCATTTATTAATTTAACTATGATAATGAACTAACAGTTTGTATAGAGTAGATTTATGTTTATAAACAATAAAAAATATTAAATTGTTTAAAGATATGTGGAAGAGAGGAAATAGCGCCAGAAGAAGGAAAAAGAAGAGCATTTTAATAATTACCAATATAGATGTTGTCCGTTGTAAAGAAGATTTATTAGCAGAATTTAACGAAGGGCAGAAGAAATTGGCGAGGGGAGCAAATATTGTGACGTCTATCAAAGATTTTATAAAATTCTCTATTCAAAAATTCAGGAGGAACAAAGCAGAATTTTAAATGAATATATATATATACTAAAATTAGTAGGCTTGCGGTTAGCAAAGTATTTAAACCCTAAAATCGACCTATGTATGATAAGATAAAAAAAGGTAGTGTACTATTATGCTTAAGTTTGAAGGTTAATTTTATAGAAGGGACTAGTGAATTAAGGTTATTAAGAAAAATATTGACATCTTTAGACTTTGGTCACTAATAAATAATATCATCAATATTTTCAAACCAAACAACGAGACAATCAAAATTCTAGGGCAAGAACATAGTTTTAAACAATTCCATATAAATATTAGAAAGGGGCGTGATAAATAGCTACCCATCGGAGACACAGAATTTTTAAAAGGTAGAATTTGTTATTCAAAGAAAATAGTAACTTGTCGTTCATTGCGAATTTTACCAAGGTGGTATTGCAGTTTAGAGTTGGGTTTGTAAATTTAATGCAGATATAATCCAGTGTTATTAATTGAGTTTTAGTGTTGGCTGTCTGTAGAAGTCTAAATACCGCGTACATAAGTGTACGCAGAAATAATCGGACACAAGCTACGTGTCCCTCCCGTATTTCCAAATGCACCAGCCTCGAATTATCTATCGCCCCTTTTTCGCGCCATCGTAAACTTTGGGGTGGCTCGAAGGTGTAAAAGACTGTCTGCCCACAGATGAAAAAATGTCTTTCGCGCGGCGATACGGAGTTTATGAGAATTCGGTGCTCTCTCTCGATTTCTGCTCGCGAGGGAAATAAAAAGAAAACTTCTCCCTAGATTCGGGCAAAAGACCTTGGACCTACGTTGTGAGGTGGAGTTCGATCCACAGAAAAAACAGTTCGCCAGTTGCAAGAGAGGAACTTCTCGGGGAATTGGTTGTAGCCGTCACGGACTTGTAGGTGCCAAACTTCTCGCAGACTCCCTCCTTCAGAGTCAGAGGTTACACAGGACCTACTTCTGCGAATTACCCTAGACGTAGCTAGGGAATCAGTTTTAGCTACCCACTCCAAGGGCCAAATAATCGGACAGGCACTTCGAGGAAGAAGAAGTCCGATTTGAGCCACAGTTGGATCGCCTTCGTGATCCGGCATAGGGTCAGCATATCACCGGTCTAGGATTACCTTCTCATTCGGTAACCTCAGACGGCCGGACTAAGTGCGGTCATTGTCACCAGAAGAAGATCTTCACTGTCATTCTCAAACACGCTTATGAACTCAAAGGTATCGTTAAAGTGAACTATCCCCTCCCCTAACTTCACCAATTTGTTTGCGAACTAGTCTTCCCATCCTGAGCCCATAACCTCGAGTATTAGAAGTGTTTAGTTCAGTGTTTAATTCAATAATACTATTCCATTCTTTCTGTCGGGTGCCATTAAGACGCAAGCATTCTAGCGAGTAATTTTCAAGTAATCGCCACGACATTTTTTGTAGACTTACTTATTCAGTTCAAGATTAATTCTATTTATATCTATATACGCTGTTGCTTATTTCAAATTCATGTACATTTAAGAATATTTTTGTATCTGTGTGTTTAACTATTTTGGACGATCCTTTGGCAATTATTATGCAATCCACTCAACTTAAATCTCAATATTACACCGATCCATCCATGATTGGCTTTTACTGAGTGGGGACACACTCAGGGGATCATCATCTTAGTTTTGATCAAAAGGTATGCACCGGGGTTATTCTTATCCACTAGAAGTGGCTAAGGTAGGTGTATTGGATACACTTCACCTCCGCTTCACTTGGGTGCGGTAATAAAATATATGTCCAGGAAGTGGGACTGGGATTACCCACTCACTAAACCTCGACACTGTCTTTAATTGAAAATTCAGCGGAAAATGTAAAGTGCGCGGCGTCAAGCCGAAATAAACTTCAGATTTACATTGTCGTATTAGCGTACAAATAAGAATAGGCCATAAAAATGAAACCCCCATTACCAAAGCAGCGAATTTCCCTATCAGATTTCATGAACAAAGCCAGCACTCTAAACATAGAGCCTCCGATAATGATTTTTCAATTAAAAACAAGGTCAACACAGAAATACAATTAAGAACAATTGAAACTACATTAAATTTACAAACCCGACTCTAAACTCTGACTCAACTCCTCTTTTTATTATTAAATATGTGAACAAGCGCAGTCTATCACGTACAAACTTATCCCACACTAAACAAGTAATAGCACTTACAAGTATTCATTTGACGCATTTCTATACAAGGGAGAAACATCGTAAATATTAAGGATTAGCCTAACCTTGCCATTTATTTACAGTTAATACTCTCCAATTTTTCTTAATTTACATTAACCTATTTAATATATATATATATATATATATATATATATATATATATATATATATATATATATATATATATATATACATATATTATAAAGAGGCCATGTTGGATATAGTAATTGTTATATTTGACAGCATTTTTTAGTTTCTTGATAACTTTCATAAATGATTATCCCTTAAAAGAGGGGGGACTATAAATATAATTTTAAATCATTATTTATTATTCGCCCGAGGCGCCTTTCAACCACATTGGTCATCTTCTGGGGTTATACTGATAAATTTAAAGAATTCCTGCTCTATAAATACAAAATATATGTAGATATTTTACAAGATTTTGAGGAGTAACATAGAAAAAATAAACTTGAGATCAAAATGAAAAAATTTTGAATTTAAAAGGAAACTATTTAGAACGAACATACGAGTAGGTTAGAAAAAATAACAGGAGAAAACAGCAAAACTAACACATGTCTTTCTGAATTAATACTTGATTTCACGCCAATTTAACTAAAGTTTCGATGCTCACAGTCATCGGTCTGAAATAATTGTTGGTTTTTACCAACAATTATTTCAGAAACATAGCATTTTTGGTTTCATCGTGCGTTTCAACTTATTGATCAGCTTCCTAGTATGATTAAGTCACTTTTCCTGAATCGCTTTGGACGGAAATTGTCACTTCATCCTCTTGTATGAAAAGTAGCTAATGTTCTGATATACCACCAGCCTGATGAGCTTTTGATCCACACCCTTTTCCCTTGCAATGGCTGGCATCGACCGTCTGGAATCATTGTTAATGATCTATTGGATTTCAACGATGATTTCAGGCGTTGTGATAGCGTCAAATCGTCGATCATGGGTTTTCCTCTTTGATCTCTCCTCGTAGTCGAATCCTTAATTTTCAACATTCTTTCTGACCCTTCCACCATCCTTCTACTTATGTTAAGGAAGACTGAAATTATATTTCAGTCCATGCCTTTTCCACAAATTAGGGGGTTCAAAATTTTCCATACTCAATTATTCTACAGAAAAATAAAGCAAAGATGGTTATTGTTTTAAGAAGAAAAAGACCGACAGGACAGATGAAAAAATATGCGTATATATATACATTAGAGTGGCCCTTATTTGGGGGTAAATATCAAAAATATTTTTATTATAGCTCTCACCCCATAAATTGGATCCGCTTGTCTCAGAAACACTGCTGTATAAATTCATTGCATTTTAATTAATTTTAAAGGTAGTCCAGATGGGTGCAAGTTCTCATCTCTATATCACATTATTATATTGGTATTTAAAAAAAGTGATTTTTGTCACTCAGCTCCAGGTCCTCCCCAAACGGGTATTAGATACTCAAGACAGGGCTGTCACAGATGTTAGTCTGCTCATTATTGCCTGGGTTGAATGAGGGTTCCTTTACGAACATCTGAGTAGACGCGTCGATGGTCAGAGGCTACTTGCAATAGGAATTGCAGTTGTTCTTCATCTTTCGTCAAGAGTCAGTTATATGACTGCATAAGGGCAACTCCACATTCTGCATTATCATTTATAACTTTCAAGCTCTTTACGATTGCTTGAGCGGATTGAAAACCCTATATTTTATACTAAACACGTGAATCTTAATTTAGAAAGCTGGTGTCCAGTCGAAGCTTAAATATTCTGATAAATATATGTTCTCTGATTTACGTGTATTTTTTACCCTAAAACAGATCTCGAACTTTTCAAAATACATCACAAATATAGAGTTGTGCAAATACTTATGTCCAGTCACTGTATATATATATATATATATATATATATATATATATATATATATATATATATATATATATATATATATATATATATATATATATATAGAGAGAGAGATAGAGATAGAGAGGAAACCTATTTTTCCCCCTCCATAGCTTTTTAGAGCATAACTCCGCCGTACCTTCCTACCCTTGGGCACCAACAAGGATGACAACCTCCGTATCAGATAGGTAAGTAAAATTTGCATTTAAAAATGTGTTTCCTTTAATATATGCCCTGTTAATAATTAAAGTAATAAAAGCCTATTTGAGCCAAAATATTCTGAAAAAATATAAATTGTGTTAAGCCAAAGAGAGTTTCTATAAAATGAGGAAGCAATAATATCACTCATTTTAACGAGGGATTTAAGGAGATGGACTATTTTGGGTGATTTTACATTTAAGTCGTCCCTTTTAGTGTGAGTTTATGTGTGTGATTTTTACATGTGGGGAAAAAAAATATAGAGGTTTAGAAGCCTCTCTTGGAGAGTGAAACTGATTCCGCAATGGAGGTTTTGTGGAACAAAGGATAACTTGAGAGAATTTATCTGACACAAGTGGAACTTGAGAATTTTAAGTGCTTTTAAGTAAATCGCTTTAGAAAAAGGAGACTAAAAGTGATCCTCAGTCGAGAAAAATGTTAGACTCTAAAACCGCAAAAACATTTTAATACTTGCGGAAAAATATATTGATTTTTGACGTTCAGGATTGGTAGAAATGTGACTGGAAATATGAGAGTAGAACAGAATGCACTAAATGTATACCTAACTTATGCTTAACAAAGTAGATCATAAAGGTGTTTTACATTATTTAAGCCAGATAAATAACAGGTCTTGTAGAAGAAATGTATTATATAATTGAAATTATCTTCGTTATGATAGGAGGATATCAGAGAAAAATATCTGTACTAGATTACAAAATGTGTTGCGAATATACTATTGAAATCTGTTGCTACAGGCTTATTTACAGAACATTTGGGTATTTGTTTTTAAGATCAATGATTCTCATTTCAGATTCTATTAATTCTGAGTCTTCAGCATTTCTATTATATATATATATATATATATATATATATATATATATATATATATATATATATATATATATATATATATATATATATATATATATATATATATATATATATATATATATATATATATATATATATATATAAATATATATATATATATATAAATATATATATATATATATATATATATATAAATATATATATATATATATATATATATATATATATATATATATATATATATATATATATATATATATATATATATATATATATATATATATATATATATATATATATATATATATATATATATACAGTAGCGGCCATAATATAAGGGTGAGAAAGAACAAGTGTATTTAAATATGTATTATAGTAGTTTAACAAAAAGTTGAGACTATATACTATATACATATTTAGATATATCTAATATCTAACTTTCGTGAAAATCTTAAGTGAATGGAATAAAATTTCGTAAGTTATGAGGAAATAAACAAGCTATTTTCCAAGAACAAAAAAGAAACCCTTACTACTAATATTTTGTGAACATCCATTTACTAGCAATGACCTCCTGACATTTGTTACCACAAGACTGAATTAATTTCTTGCAAAATGATGGGGTAATATTGTTCTATTCTTTTTTCAATAATTTCCAGAGTTCACTTTGGTTCTTTGGATTTCTCCTTTGCGCCCCATCTCCAATAATCTTCCAAGCGTTTTCTATAGGGTTGAGATCGGGACCTTGAGGTGGCCAGTCCATGAGATCAACCCCTTTATCACTCAAAAGATCTTTGACTCTCTTTGCAATGGCAAGGAGTGTTGTTATGAACAAAGATAGAAGGTTGAACTCACGAGGATCGGAGATGTGGAAGGGCGTGGGTCCAAGAATCTGCTTGTAGATTTCAGCATTGACAATCCCTTATAGGCAAATAAGTGGAGCAGGACCAGCAGCAGAGGTCACTCCCCATACCATTACACTGCCTCCTCCTTATTTCACTCTCTTCTTCACTTACATCCCGACATCGGAACCATTTACATTAAACTTCGATTCATCGCGCAAATAAACCTGCGACCACTGTTCTTCTGTCCAAACGACATGTTCGTGAGCTTAAGGAAGACGGGTTTTTTCCAGGACAATATTAATCGAAAAGGTTGCATCATTGTGTGCTCCCTACCCTTGCTTATACATCAATAGCACCAGAATCGATAAGCGCTTTTAATTGATACTGGTTCTATAATTAGCATTATGAGGTTAGTTTTTTTTTTTTTTTTGTTCACTGAAATTTTTAGAAACAATCCAGGACCAAATCTAACACCCATGCAAAGAAGTCACCTGATATATGAATATACTTGCAAAATGGGAGACTATGAACTCCAACCTCATTCATATATCGGAATGACCGAAACAAAGCTAACACGAAGAATGACGAACCACTTGGGTAACGGTGCCCCCAAGACACATACGTTGGAAAGGCATGGAAAACAATTGGACCGGAAGTCGCTTGAAGAGAATACTGAAATCTTAACTCACACCCCAAACTGACGAAAATTGCTTATATTAGAAGCCATATACATCAAAGAAAAGCAACCGAAATTAAATATCGAAAAAAATTCGCCATTCATCTTACCATCCTCCTGTCCGCCAGCCCCTAATAATAATACCTCCCAATCTTAATCCTGTGACTGTTATAGAGTCTCAACCATTTGCATGTACCTATATCTTGTGTTTAGAGAAATGCCATTTCCTATAAATGTGTTTGTATAAATGTTAACGTAGCTTACCACACATACTCGTATATATGCTGTATATATATATATATATATATATATATATATATATATATATATATATATATATATATATATATATATATATATGGAAAAATATCCAAGACAAATTGGTGCGGTTAAGGTAATGGCATAATTAGACAACGGCTCTGCTTCAGGTCCAGCAGGATGGGTCATCCCTAAGTGTTGTCTTCCAGTTCAAGGAGGATAGGATCACCTGCTGGACCTGAAGCAGAGCCGTTGTCTAATTATGCCATTACCTTAACTGCACCATATATATATATATATATATATATATATATATATATATATATAGTCCTGTATCATATTCTTTAGCCCCTACTGTGTAGCCTTTGAAAATGATATGTGTATATATCGAAACGCGTCAGGCCAATACAGAATTTCGTTTTGCTTAGTAAACCAGTTATCTGCCCTCGTGCATCACGACTTTCTAATGAATTTTGGTGAACTAATCCATGGGTTAAGCCAAGACCAAAAGCGGAACATAAGACAAATCGAGAGACTAGGAAATAAAATAATTAACAATAAGTTAGCATTCGCCTTCAATAATATATATATATATATATATATATATATATATATATATATATATATATATATATATATATATATATATATATATATATCGTTAAGCTTCCAGACTCTAAATGAAATTGGGGTATAAATTTATTGCTCGGCTCATCCGAGCTTTTATGATAAGTTCTGTCCCATAAAATTGGGGCCGGTTTTCTTCTCTCAGGACTTACAAGTTGAATGGTCGATATATATTGTTATATCCGGGGAAGGCTACGCATTATTTATTTCCCCTGATTTAGTAGATAATGCGATACTTCGCTTGATATAAATCCGACTTATAATGATAATGACATTTGATATATGGCCAATTTATTGATGATTATTAGCTGCTACCGGGGAAGAGTATCATTTTTTATGTTTATACGTGTAAAAATAGACGCTATTTAGTGGAAATTGATGTTAAATTGTTGCGTTATCTTAAGAATAATTAAAACTTATATTTGGGTACATCTATGTAAGAAATCACACATGAACTGTATATGAGCAAAGATATATGTATAAGATTGGGTTGGAGTTCAAATGACAAATGACTCTCACCTCCAGTTAGCATTTGCTCGAAAAATAGATGCAAATTCTTTAGTCTATAAATTTCTGGAGAATACAAATCACTTGGATTTTTGGAACTTCTGTTGTTATGCTAAAACTGATTCTTGTTTATGCAAATGACTACTATTTACTAACAATAAATCAGAGTAAACCAGTTTTGGCAATGAAGGGAATAATTTTAGGACCATGTACTTTATTTCTGCATATATTCCTTTTAAGTTGATCAGGCGGAAATAAAAATAATACTTTTAGTGAATAAATAAAGTCTAAAACTCCAAGTTATTTTTAAAGCTTTCAAACATTTACTACCAAGATATATAATTAATAATATTAATAATAAAACTTTTATCCAATTGCCGATGTAATTCCTTTATTTCCACAAAAACCTTAATCTGAGCAGAATGTGATTTTCTAAAGAGTTTAATGTCTTCTCTAACATTTTTTTGGTCAACTTCTTTGTTTAGAATAATAAACAAGAATGAACTTGAGAAAATATAAACCGATAGCTTTGTAAACTAAAACTAAACAGAAACAAGGATTTAAAAGATAGCGAAGAAATTGGAGCACCATGAGATGCTAAGCTACATAGAAGGGCTCTTTAGACTGATAGCCCATAAAATAGATTTGCCAAAAGCACAATCCACCTTGATAGATCAAATTCATACATCCTTCCGTACTCAAAAAAGCTCGTAAATTTGTTATTATTTCCATTCATTCATTTTGATTCATAAGAGTATATCAAAAAGAAATGAAAATAAATTTCCCTTTGAAAATTTCAGTAAACAATAAACCCCCCCCAAAAACAAAACAAAACAGAAGCTATAACTGTAGATGATTTATTAAAGGATCTAGTTATGAGAAACTACAAAACATTCTCATTTGTAGGCTTTAGTCATTGATTAACTGACATCCTTCACTAAACCTATCCAGTTCTAGTAACAATTATCTTATCTTTTCAGGAAGGCATGAACACCCGAGACTTTGTAATAACTTGAAAACAATAGAATTTGGATATCATTGCTTTTTACAAAACAAAACCAGTAAAGACTAAGATCAACTCAAGGTCAGTTCAAGAAAGAAAGAAAAGGGTGGTGGAAGGTGATGGGAAGTGAAAAAGGAGAAAGCATGTACAAAAAGAATTAATTCAAGAACTCTTGTTTCCTTTAGTTATATTTTAAAGTAATATTTATAAATTATATTCTTAAATATATTGACTGTAGTACTTTGAAATATTTTTCGTAGCCAAGTTATTCTACGTTTGTTATTTTATAAGAAAATAAATTTTGGTCGGCACTCGGTTTTCAGGTTAAAATATTCAATTAAAGTTTATATTATTAAACCCGTTTAGTATTTTGAATAATTAGATAAGTTTGCTGCGAAGATTATGATCTTCCAGTGAGAGTAAAGTGAGGTGTATTTCTCTCCTCATAAGATTTATTTCTAAGTTCAGGATTAATTTCGCTGCTCGTCACTGGACCTGATCAAAGAGACTAATGTCCTTTCTCATATTTGGCGACCAGAACTGTCCCCCAATTATCTCTTTCAAGAGTTTTATCTAAGAAAAGTATCATATCTTTTGATTTAAACGAAAAAAGTTTACCTATGTTGCTCAGAACCATATTTGCTCTATCTGAAGCTATAATACATTGTTTTAAATTTTGTAGATCAATCGAGATTAAGACACCTAATTCCTTTTCCATATTGTAATGACTTATGTTGGGCCTTCGAGTCATCGTTCCCCATGGTCTCAATGCCTTTCGTCCCGATATCGCCGTCTGTGGGTTTCTCCTCGCTGACGACCGTCATTGCATTCACCCCTGTGGACTTGGGTCGAATTCACTCATCGTCGCCGAGCCTCTTTCGCCTGGGTTTCCGACGTGGGTTATTGCTTCACTGCTCTGGTAGCAGGTATTTGAGACTATCTCTTTCTTCTTACGTCCCTTTTAAATTAATTAGTTTATTCATGTAACTTTGGGCCTTCGGGTAAGGGACGTAAGACTGGGAGGTTGTTCCGGGAACACCTGTCACTAGAGTAGCGTAGCCTATTTCATCTTCAACGGCGCGTGTCGTTTTGGCTTTAAGCAAATTATCCATAGAACCCTATTTTGTATGCGCGAATATCTATTTTGGTTAGAACGACTTGTGGTCGTTAGATGGTGATAAGCATTTGTGACTTTTCTTATTATTTGATGTACCCCCGTATAATTTGTTAGCAGTCAATTTATTTCATTTTGATTTGGATGTAAATAATACAGTAAATACTTTCATGTGTGTTCATTTAAGCCCTTACAGATACCTCGTAATTTAGCACCATCTTGATAAATTCGGGTGAATTTCTGATAGGCCTTTAGATCCCTGGTCTTCTATAAATTTCTTGTGTGTATTCTATTTGGGCCGTGTGAACTGGGTTCTACGATAGCCTTTAAAATGTTGTAGAATAATGGTTTTTTTAAGGAAACCTTCCAAATCATTCTAGATTTAATTTGAAATTTCTTGAATTTAGTAGAATTTTATGAAGCTCATGAATATCTTAGAATGGGCCTGAACATACCCTCAGAAACTTCTAGAACTGAAGTATTCTAGAATGCTAGTTCCTAAATATTTTTACAGGGATTTAAAGATCTGCTATCATTTCAACTCTAGCTACCATAGTAAACACATCCCAAGATGAATGACATCAAGTGGCTGCCATAATTCTCCAGATGCATTCTGTTATATCTACTGACAGTTCATCAAAACTAGAGCATAAATTTGGGTGTGACAGCCTCTATGAGAATGTGTAAAGCTTACAAAGCATAGTTTAGTATGGTAGTTGTGAACACCAAGAAAACTTTAGAAGCTAAGAACATTGTTATATAGAGTAAAATGTTAAATGTCACAATTATTTAAGCTATAATGTTTGTTTGTAAGCCAAAAGAGTAATAAATTATACTTTTACTTTTACATGATGGTATAGAGAGGATAGAAAAGTCATGAAGATTCTTATTTCCAGGATTTGACCGAAACCCAATGACCGATTAAGGAACTGCCTCTTCTGCATGGTGAACTCTTCGAAACGTTGAATTAGCAAAAATACAGCTGCTGTTTCCTATCCCGATCTACCATCCTCTATTGCAACAGTACCACACAGGGTTAATCATCCTGTACCTCCTCCTTCAGAAACGAATAAGCCACCCGCAGAAGAATAAAAAATTCACAAGCTAAAGAGATCAGTAAAGATTTAGAATAGAGTGTCAGAGATATGGCTGTTGAGAGGAATCCAGACTATTAATCCCAAACTCTTTGAAGTAAAGGTGAAAACTGATGTCTTTGTTGGACCACAAATCAGGATAAGCTTACTAAAAAGTAAAAATAAGCCTGGTAAAGTTTGGTTTCAGTGTGTCAGTGCTTTGGGGGGTGACCACAAGGCTGCCAGTTATGTGGAACTGGTTGAGAACTTAGTGGAAAGTTATGGTCAAATGGGCTGTAGGGTGTTCTTCGGATGTGCATAACTTTGATGCACATCTTAACAAGTTCAAGGAGAATATGGGAACATTCTCAGAGGAGGAAATGGAGCTCTTCAATCATGATATACTGAACTTTAAGGATAGATACTAAGAAGTATACAGTGAAAACATGCTGTGGGACTGCATTTTGGGGTGATGTACTGGAAAGTGATTTACATTAAAACGGAAATCGAGGAAAACTGTTCTAACTTTTTTTACTTGTATTTATTCTCTATTTTTAGTAAATATTTTACAAAACAAGCCACAAAAAGATATATTAATTTTTAGAAGCTTCTTTGAAGATTATAAAATTAGCAACTCATCTAGCTCTAATATACTGAGATCTATAATTTTAACATAATTATTTTCCTTCGCCCTACAAGAAGCATACAATATTCAAAGATTTTAATTGTGTTGCTGTATTGTTTATTCTTTGTGAAATACTTGATTTTTTTCTTGTATCCGAGCAATATGGGTTACAGGAAATGAAAGTAGCATTTAGTTGCAATATCTACAACATTCAATCGTATTAACATTTCAATTACTGAAGCTCCCCAATCCAACGTTATCTTCAACGTTTCAAGTTTCAACCTACAAAAACGTTCGGCTGACACTCAAATGCAGAAGGCCAGGTGTCTCTGGTGTCCAGTTAAGACTTCATTTCTCCCTTCAAAATATCTGCTGCTATTTAGACCAAGAAATTAGATATCATTCACTTTCGTGCGCGCAATTTCCCCATGTGCTACTCTGCAGCACCGACCGCATCTTCGTGCGATAAACCACCTGAGATATCCAGCCTTCATTATTCGAACGATGTGAATTGAGATCTTCCTTCACTAGAATTCATGATATTTTCGTTAAAAGGATTTTCTTCATAAATCAAGCGTAATTTTATTGCTTCCCCTAAAATGACCAATTGTGTTGCTCAATTAACTTAAATGTTAGCCATGAATTTCCAATTGAAAACTGAATAAAAGGTTGCTTGGGTTTTTGCGCGAGCTCCTCGTGATCAATATTTCATCATTTTATGAAATTTAGACGTCTATTGAATCAAGTTTTTTAAATTAATACGTTGCTGAAGGTCATTTTAAAGCTGCTGACTTTCACATAATTCCTAAAGTCAGTATTTGGAACCATATTGGTCAATATCTTTAAAATCCTTTAATGATGACGATATAGGTGTTAAGTTATGATACATATCGTGAAAATGTCTAACCTATTAATTAAATTTTTAAATCCAATGAGCTAGAGAAAGGTTCGATTAGTTGGTAAATAATACTTAGTTAATAAAAAGGCTTTTTTATTGACATTTTATAGTTTTAAAAAATCTCATTTTGCCGTATATATTCAAGTGTTTTTTCTAAATACAATTTTAATTTAAAATGATATAATAATAAATTTTCAAATCATTTGCTTAATAAAGTTAGTTTTATGTAAAGTCTATCATAAAAAACATTAAGCCATGAAAATACTACATTGAATTTGACGCCCTTCATGATAATAAACAATGACGAAACTTTCCTTTAGATCTTTTTGTCAAAATAAGCGAGTTTACAAAGATCAACAAAATTTCTTTAATTTGGAAAAATGACGGCAAAAAACAATATTGTATCTTGTTTCCTACAATCGCCAATTAAAATATAATTCCTGATCTTATTATTTGGGATATCAATCAGGCGTTTTCCTCAAGGGTAACCATGATTGATAAGATCACTCATGCATCAGCAAGTTTATCTGACCTTCAAAACATCATGAATTAATCTGTCACGATATCCAAAATTACAAGTCGTGAGTTACGAGTAATTGATGTTTTGCTATTTTCCTTAAATATGATAATTGTTCTGTTGAGAATTTAACGGATTGTTTTCGAGATAGACTGTTGTGAAGAGAAAGATCCCTTGAGGATTAACCAAGTATAGCGTTTACCTATGTTAAGCTGAATCTGAATTCATAGGATCACACTAAGCCCAGCTGTACAACCAAAGGATTGGTGTTCTAGACAATCATTGACTGCCATTTGATTATTCTCGAGAATATAACCATCCTCAACTTTTCCGCCATAAATTGTTCACTTCAATTTGTATTTAACGTATCTCTCATTTCCATATTTATGCGGTTTACTAAAAGAAAAGAGACTATTAACGTTGCTTTTGACCCATTTTTCGCCAGCGACAATACCATCTATTCCTACTTGTCTCTCGACAGAATTACCAGGGAGAAGCTAAATGAGGCTCCCCTGGACAACCCGCGAAGGTGTGAGCAAGACTATCCTTATATTTGAGGACTTCTCTTTACATCATTGTCGATATTGTCACCTGCTTCTCCATTGGCAAGCTACAGGGACTAGTCATTACCTGAACTTCACGTTGCACTCTCCTCAAACGCTGATACCCTTCTCACGCCAAAGTTTCGACGAGATGAGTTCAGCCAAAAATTATGGGTGACGTCATTACCTCACTCCTTAATGAACTCCGATTTTCTTTTGTTGACGTTACCAAACTTTCTCTTTGGTTTGTCAACCTGCTATTTCTCTTGATGAAATTTTCTCCTACGGGCTTTTAGCTTTTCCAACGTAATTTATATTTCTCTTGACGAATTATTCCCCGTCAGTGTCACTCCTCATTCTTCTGGTGGAAGTTTGGTTTGACAACGTCAATATTATTTTCCCTAGCGAATTTCCTGTCTACGGCACTTAGCTTTCTCAAAGATTTTTTCGTTTCTTCTCAAGACCTTTTGCTCAGTAACCTCAGTGACTATTCCGCTGAGGAATTTTTGTCCGGGCCTCACTCCTCTTTTTTTCTGACGAATTTTATCGTAGGTCAAATTCATTGATTTTTCCCTGCCTAATTTTCCATCTTTCACCGCAAAGATATCTTCCTCCCAATGACATTTTTATCAGCCAACGTCACTGGCCTTTCTCTTTAAGACGGTTACATTGGTCAACGTCAGACCTTTTTATCTCAGTTTCATTTTCGTCTGTATACGCCCCTCTGATCTTTCTCCTGGTGAGATTTTGTCTCTCATAATCATCCCTCTTTCTGGTTGCGACCTTTTGGTCTGTCCACGTCACCGGTCTTTCTCATGATGACTCATTCATCTGTCAGCCACCAATCATTGATGAGGCAACTTTTTCGCTTGTAAACGGCACTTCTTCTTTACTTGACCACCTTTTGTTCAGCAGCATCATTTCTATTTCTTCTGACGACATTTTCGCTTATTAATGGCCTTGACCATTTTCCTGACAACTCTTTCATTTCTCAATGTTTCTACTCTGATAAGGTCACCGCTCTTTCTCTTTGATCCTTTTTAATCTAGAAAATGTGTAGAGAAATATCGCAGAGTGGAGGATTGGGAGACTTTCTTAATTGCAGAGAAAAATGTTTACGGGGGTTTCAAGTGGCCGGATTCGCTTAAACAGAGGTGATAGTGGAGAAGTATGAAGGTATTGGGTAAGTGATTCATTTCCTTTTACGAAGCATAGGAACACAAATCATGAGTGATCGTATAAAAAGTGAACGGCGTAATTTCATCAGCGATATTATTTTTTAGTTGTTGGATACCTCTAAGATTATTACGGTAAACAAGATATCTTTTAAATATCCCCATAACAAAATTCCAAAGGTGTTAGATCAGAGGATCTTGGAGTCCACTTAAATTCACTGTTTCGAGAAGGGATTTTTTTCTCTGAAGTTTCGTCTTAACAACTGTATTATTTCTTCGATGTATGTGATGTTACACCATTTTGCTAGAAAAAAAGTTGTCTATATACGGCCCAATGGTTTTCTGAAGTGTTATTGCATACCACATAGTGGTTTTTGCAGGATACAGCTCTTTCTGGTGTATAACTTCTGAGTTGTGATCCGACCATATTCTGTTATTCTGCTTATTAGCACCGTCGTGACGGTACGTCTTAAACTCCTTCACGTTTCATCCGTCGTTGTGTTGAAACCACTGAACATTTGCATCTGAAGAACGTTTCAACAATTTTTTTCGTGCAATCATTTCCAAGAGCTTCCATATTTTCAGTTTGAAAAATTTCTTAATAATGATTTTTGCTTGAATCTTTGAGTCTTAAAAAAGTAGAAGTTAAGTGGATAGAGATTATAGACTAAAGTAAGAAAGGGAAAAAGGTTGAGTTGATTGTAGTTGCTGGGTTACCAGCCATTTCTTGGTTTCTTCTTGCTTCGACTTATATTTCAATCTTCTTTCTATGTCGTTTGGAAGCTTTCACGCATCTTTTTGTTCTCCGTTTGTAGTTTGTTTGCTTTTACTTTTCAGTGCAGATGTAATCTTTTCTGTTGTTCTTATCATTTCAAAGCAACCTCAGTTATATGTGTAGACAGGTGCCGGTTCCCCTCCCGGGTCCGGTTTTCCGCTCCAAAAGTTGCCTCTGTTGTTAATCCTATGTATTTGCGGATTTCCATAGATCTTAAATCTTCTTCATCTAGGATGTCATTTAGATTATCCCATACCTTACATACACTTTTGTGTAGGGATAGATTAGTAGCTCGAAGTTCGATTTCCTGGGGTAAGTCTCGTAATCTCCTTTGATCTCTCCTCCTCGTGTCCGTAATTATGTATACGGCGGAGTTCTGAACGCTCTGTAGTTTTATTGCATTAGTTTTAAGAACTCTATTCAGTGGTATTGCCGAGTAAAGCAGAGTTGCTTTATATAAAGCGTTATAAATCTTAATTCCGATTTTATTAAACTCTAGGTTTATATTAATTTCATTTAATATTAAAATTTATGGGTCTTCTTTTAAATATGCGTTGATTAGTGTGACTAATAATTTTAATTTTCTTCGCTGAGCCATTATTTTAAAGTTTTTTATTTCGAACTTGAACTTTTTTCTGCTTTCTTGGATTCCCTAATGATGGGCGACTTCGCTCTCCCGTTTCCATTTTTCTCAAATTCTCCTCTGGTTATTATGTGACTTAGATGACGCGAAATAAGTAAATTGCCACCAGTAATGAGTTTGTAAACATCTCTGTCTGTGTACGGACCTTCATATTCATACTTCACGTATCCTTTCTTTAGCCCTTAAATTGATTCTTCGTTGTTCTCCGGGAAGGATTTCTCCCTCGACGCGAAGAACCTCAAGTAGAATTCTTCTTTCTCCTCTCCGTCTTCCTCGGTGTATTAGGCAGTGGATGCTTCACTTGCTTCCGCTTGGGTTTTGGCTATGTCTGAAGGATTAATCTCATTATGACTTGTTTCCACTAGGGCTTCCTATGTCTCCATCGCTTCTACAGTACGCTGTTACGTTTTTTACCTGATTCTAGGATCTCTTGATTCCGCTGCATTTGGAGGCTGTGTTTCTGGCTTAGTGGCGTCTTCCTGATGCTGTTGTACTTGGCCGGGAGACTCAAGTTTGTATCGCACGCTCAAGATATCTGCTAACGGAGGGTTTTCGGGGAACCAAATCTCATTGAGTCCATTATATTTTAGCATCAGCTTCAATTCTTTCGAGTATGTCCCCGTGTTGGCTACATTTAGTACATGAGCATGCAAAATGCATGGTAGAATGTTAAGTGACTTCTATTATATTCTGTGTTGGTTTTAATTGTTGCGCTGTCGCCTTCGCGACCTTAGCAAAAGTGATGTTTTGTTTTTCTTCCTCGATCAAATCTTTCTCCTTTCTCTTATTTTCTATAATTTCAAGTTTTGGGGGAAAGGCCATTGCCATGGTTCGATGGCTGCCGTTGCAGTTTAAGCACTTTTTTGCTGACTATGATGCTAGTAAATTTGTTACTTCAGAATTTTCGCGAAAACTTTGCTAAAAATCGAGCATTCGAAAAATCACTTTTTTTAACTAAACTTTTTACGCTTTCCGTTTCTAGCAAAATATGACCGATTTACTAAAACTGGCATAGCTTCTAAAAAATAAATAAATCAATTAGCAACTTTAAGACAAAGAACTTACAACTATTATCAACAATTTATAAAGGTTTCATTGTGATCACAAAATTATTCTTGATTTTATTTAACTTCAAATGTAGGACATGTAAAATAAAAAGACCCTGTATTTATGTAGAGGAGTCATAAAATTCTATTACTCAATACTTTTTAGTCTAACGAAGCATCTACGCGAATCTGCATTTAAAATTGATATAAAAATAAATAAAACTGTTTCAAACACATAAGCATGATTGTTTATTTAGTTTTTTTCTTTAAAAATACAAACCAAAACCAAGGAGGGCATCTTCGCCAAAAGGTTTTTAAGGATAGATGTGTAAAGAAAGTGGTGAAGTTAGGGGAGGTGAAAAATGTGTGCAATTTATATATAAAGGGTGTTTCATTAAGAAACATCTAAGTTAGCAGTAAATAAAATAGTGTTATTGGTGAAAATTTATTGATTTCACTATTGGATCATGTTATTTGAGTCATGGCAATTAGGGGGGAAAATAATTTTGCCTAAATGTCCGTCAAGGCATCGGCGGCACACCTCCACTCGATGGTCAAAAATTTTTGATGAGGTCTCGGCATAGTTGCTGCGCGATCTAACTAATATGCCTTATTATCTCATCCTTCAGCTGTTGAATTGTTGTTGGCTTGTTGCCATAGACATTACTTTTGAGATGACCCCAAAGGAAGAAATCTAAAGGCGTCAAGTTACACGATCGGGGTGGCCAATTGACCTCGCTGTTTCGAGAGATGATGCGACCTGGGAACTTCTCATTCAATAAAGCCATTGTTGCATTGGCTGTGTGGCTTGTGGCGCCGTCCTATTGAAACCACAAATCTTTGACATCCATAGAATTCAATTCAGCCCATAAAAAGTTGGTTATCATGGCACGGTATCGCTCGCCTGTCACCGTAACATAATTCCGGGCATCATTTTCGAAGAAATACGGCCCAATGATTCCGCTAGCAAAAAATGCACACCAAACAGTGACCTTTTGTGGATGCAGTGGCTTTTCAACAATCTTCCTGGGATTTTCATCAGCCCAAATGCGACAATTCTGCTTATTAACGAATCCACCAAGATGAAAATGGGCTTCATCACTAAAGATAATTTTTTTGCGAAAAATCATCATCGGCTTGTCTTTGCTCGTGCACCCAATTGACGAATGTACGGCCCTTCAAATGGTCAGCAGTCTTCAGTTCTTGTGTAAATTGAATTTTGTAAGCGTGTAGAGACAAATATTTTGTCAAAATTCGATGTAAAGTTGTTGGGAAGAGGTTCACTTCCTGCGCGAGATGACGAATAGAGGTGTCTGGATCTTCGGCCACATTCTCGCGCACTGCAGAAATGTTTTCAATTGAACGGCGAAAACGAGCACGCAATGGCGTTTTCATATCTGCCACCAACCCCGTTTGTTTGAATTTACGAACAATTTTCAGCTCTCGGTTGGTTGATTATGTTGACCAAAAAAATCGCGAAGTGCCCGAAACGGGTTTCTGTTTGAAGGTTTATTTTCGTAATAGGCTTCGATAACTTTAACACGTTGTTCGATTGTTAATCTTTCCATGGTTGAAATTGCCAAAGACTGAATTTGTTAAATCTGAAAGAAAAAGAAAAAAAAATCATTAGACGCTTAGACTTAACTCACATTTAAAATCAGTCCAAGTTATTGGAACACCCGTTATATATATATATATATATATATATATATATATATATATATATATATATATATATATATATATATATATATATATATATATATATATATGTGTGTGTATAAATATGTTTAAAAACAATGTTTTTTCTTAGGCAGATTAAAAGAAGTGCTCTTATGTTTTTTTTGTTAAGCTATTGCAATCGCATCATATTGTATTATCTGTCATTTTTAAAGTAATTTCGAAATGGGGGCTTCGCCCCCATACCTACCCTCAATTTAAAAAAAACCCGCCGTAATATTCCTAATTCGAATAGATTCGAATTCAAACGGCGATTGCTAAATGTAGTTAGGCCTCTAGTTTTTCTAGCGCGTTCCTTGATTTCAGGCATATAAGCCTCACCCCCGAATACTATTTAAATCAATCATATTTACTTTAAAATTGATTAATATGAAATATCCATATCATATTTTAATTCAGAAAAAAATCCCTTCAAAATGATATATAATAACACTTACTATAATGTGATTCAATATTCACAATGTGTATATTGAGGGATCCGCTAAAATAGTAGTATTTCCCCACCTCCGAAGATATTACTTCAGGAGAAAAAGCGAGTCATCTACCCCCTCCGACTTCACCTATTTTGGACTTGCTGCAAGGTCACTGAGAAATTCACACTGAGGCATGACGCTGAAATTGAAGGCTACCTCCCCGCCGTCTCAATCTTCCCTCCGCCCCCACTTTCGAAGTTCGTCCGGTGACCTCTTCAGGACAACAGGTCCGCATCTCGCAAAACCCAAGTTTGGAGAAAGTAGCACCACCCTCTGCGGGTTTTCGGCTACCCTCGTGAGTAATCAAGTTCACCAAGACCTTCCCGCAAGTTCGCCCCGCTTTACTCTCGAGGTTCAAAGGAACCAAATCGCTCACTCCCCTAAATCTCCCATTATAACCATTTAATAACCCTGGTTATCCAATTAGTATTGGAAACCTAACTCCGTTTTATTCATACACCTATATGTATATATCCATATTTATTTTGTGCCTTTTATTTAGTGTGTATTAAAATGTATTTTATCGTGTTTGGAATATTCCTTGGTCACGTAGCTGCAGCTATCTATTCAAATCGCACTCTTAAAACAATAACAGTTGTTGCCTTGCTTAGCCTACCTTAGAGCCTGTGTGCGTATATTCCCATACACTTGGCCATACTTCGACATAAAGTTATATATATATATATATATATATATATAATTGGGCGTCAGGCTTTGGGTCTTCCTAAGAATCCTCCCCACTTGATTTTGAAGCACTAAGTCAATTAATAGCAGCTGCATTACCAAGAATATCTAAACCCAATATATTAGGACAATTTTCTTTTTGATTAACGGGTAACAACCAATTTTTAAGCCCATTCTTGTGTGGTTTGTCCACAGTTTTCCTAGTTCCTTAAAAGAGGATACTAGCTAAGCGGTAATAGTAACCGCCATTTTTTGTGTCGTGAGTCAGATTCCCCTGTTAGTTAGTTATTTTTTTGTGTGAGGTTGCCCGTTTTTACTAGGAATTTTTAATAATTTTTTCGTTAGTAGAATTTATATTTGTTTTGAGGTAAAACTTCAAAAGCTCTGGTAGCTGTTTCGTGTGCAAAGGCCAAAAACAGCATATCCGGGATGCCTTCATTCGATCGCTTTCATAAGCAAGGGCAGATCCTAGGCTTATCTGGGAAAGATTCAATCGCTTACGTCCAGGAAGTGGAACGTAACGGACGTGCGGAATGAAAAACACAGAGAGAAGCAGAAGTTGAATAAAGAAAAGCACAGATAGAAACAGAGTCGAAGAAAGAAAAGCAGAAGCCCAAGAAAGAAAGAATTTGGCAGCATGAGAGAGAGGTAGCCCGTGACCAAGTCGAGATAAACTTCTTCGGATCTCGAAATGAACGGGCTCAAGTGCCCTCACTAAAACTCTCCGCATAAAAGGATGGAGAAGTTTTTTGCTTTAATTTAACACACTTCGAGAAGATCTTCGAAGTCAACAATTGGGACTTAGAATCAAATGGTGACGCCCGGCTACTTCCAGTATTAAATCCTCGTATTCGCGATATATTCATTTCGCTTCCTTCAGAGGCTATCCTTGATTATTCCGCTCCGCGCGAATACAACCAAGCCAAAACTACAGACAATTTGGATTCACGCTTCGGCGTAACTTCTAATTCTGGCTGGATTCCACCCAAGTATCAAATGATTATGAGTCGCTAATTGACTTCATTCTAAGGGATCAACTGATGTCGACCCTCGCTCGAGAAATAAGGGCCTTCATAGAGGACAGAAGAGCGTCCACTTTCAAGTAGTGTGTGGAAGAAGCCGACCTTCACGCTTCCAGTTACGACCTCTACCCAAAAGAGGTGAAGAAGAACTATTCTCCCCTTCCCCAAATACAAGTTTTGGTTTAACCAAAGCCAACCCAAGGGCAACAACGGCTTCGTAAAAGTGCCAGCGCCGAGCAAGTACAGGACTCACCCGCTGCGAGAGCTAAAGGATGTGAAGTCTATGTTACTCCCCTCCACGCCTAGCAATTACCCCTGTAGACCAATTGTATGCTTTACGTGTGGCATCTCTGGGCACTTAAGTTACAATTGCCCCCCAAATTCTCAACGGAAGACCTCATCGAGTCACCAGGTCAACCAAATCTCTGCTGCCCCTCGCCTAATCTGCCAGCCGCATCGCCAGCAGTTCCTGCTTACTCTTTCCCGGATCAACAGGTAAATTTCCTGTTCAACAAGAGTTCACCCGGTGGGCTCCAGTTTGAAAATGGCGCGGTAAATAGTTTTCGAGTGTCAACCCTGGTTAGAGATACAGGTTGCACCTGTATAGTAGCATCTGACAAACTAATACCCTCCGTAAGTCCCCAGCATAACAGGTTCGCGTCGGTGCATGACATTTTAGGTCGTGCCACCAGGTTCCCAGTGGTACGATACCATATTTAGTGCCAGTACTTCACCACATGGGCAGACGTAGTTGCGGCCCCGATAAAATTCTGCTCCGTCCTCATCGGACAGAGCACACAGCTCTCCCAAAACCCAATTTCTCTGCCGGTCGTTACCAGGGCCCAGGCCGAGAAAGATGTATAACTTCCGGTACCACTATCGTCCCCAGACGTCGACCTCACCACCAATGTTCGATTTGCTGAGGCTTAGAAGAATTGCCCACATTACAATTCCTGTGGGAAAAAGCCAGGAAGAAGGAAATGGAAACGGTGAGAGGCAATCGGAAGATCAAATACACTGTGAAGGACGCGTTATTATACCGCTCTTCTGTCAAACTCGAGAGTCCCCCGTATATCGAACCCGTTCTAAAGATGGGTCATGATAGCCTAATGGCCGGACATTTAGGCCATAACAAAACGGCACAGCGAGTTTTTAAATATTTCTTTTGGCCAGGCGTGGCCAAAGAAATGATCAAATTTTGCAAGTCCTGTGACCTTTGCCAAAATGTCACCTACAAAGGGTGTGTAGCCCCCGTCTCCTTTCAAAAGACCCTGAGAGTGGCCGAGCCCTTCGCCCGGGTCTCAAACGACATAATAGGCCCCATTCGTTCCCCGTCAAGCGATGGACACATCTATACCGTTGAACCCTTGTGTCTGGTCCAAATGGTGTATGTAGAAGCAGACGATGAGTATCCCCTGCCCTCTCTTCCTTTCCCCCAAGCGGAGCCTAACTCAGACTTGAACGTAAAACCCAATCTTGCCCGTAATGAGAGGGCTCAATTACTTGTCTTATTGGAAAGCTTTCCCGTGCCGTTCTATTGACGTTTTGTGCTCAATTTCGCTGCCATAGCCTCACCCCTTAACGACATGCATACGAGAACTGCCTCTGATCCAGTCAATTGGACCCCTTCAGCGGAAGATCACTTCCACCAGTTAAAGGACAAACTAATCTCTGCCCCTATTTTGAGATTACCGAATCATAATAAAATATTCGGGGTTCGTAGCGATTCCTCCCAGGATGGCCTAGGTTGTGCTCTCGTCTAATATGAAGACGATGGAGTGGGATATTCTGTGGGATATCCCGTGACCAAATCAAATTGCAATCGAGTGAATTGTATAAAGCCTTTATCAGTTGCAAACGGGATTTAGTGATAAGCCTTGCACAAATCCATTTCGGAGATGTATTTTTGCGTCCTCAAACAGGTATAGGCTTTGGTCAATTACTGGAATAGGCTCGGCGTCAAAAACGGTAACCGAGTTAAGTTTCTTAAAATCTACACATATTTGAAAAGTATGATCAGGTTTTCCGACCATCACTATCGGCGAGCAATAATCGGAGGATGAAGGCTCGATAATCCCCAACTGTAGCAGATTCTTCACTTCTGCGTTAAAGGCGGATCGAAGATGAATTGGGAGGGGCTAAGGTTTAGTTCTAATGGTTTCTTGTGTATTCAATTTGATCTCATAAACAAACTGGTTGGAGCACCCGGGTTTCTCGGAAATTACATCGGATGCTCATAGGTCCTTTGACGTTATGTCCGTACACCAATTCAGAGGGGGTGAAGCCCAGAGTCCTGTGAAGAATCTCTCGGCACGCGAAGAGGGCGACTCGTAAGTGCCGATGCCGTTCTCGAGGCTGAGACTGACAGAGCTTTTTAACACTGCCTTTAGGGTACCATTTAATTTCTCACACATCCCGTTTTCAGAGGGGTGAAAATGGGTCGTAAAGAGGGGTTTGATGAGGAGTAACTTGCCCACGTATTCCATCAGTTCTGACGTGAACTGACGGCCCCGATCTCAGAGGATTTCTTTAGGGATGCCAACTAGAAAAAAAATGGAGATGAGGCCTCTGCACAGGAAATCCTGTTAATTTTCCTGAGGGCAGCTGCGATATAAGAGTGCCCTTCACTAGACGGGGGATGGATTGGCCCAATCAAGTATATGGCCACTCTGAAGAAGGGTTGGGAACTGACGGGGGTTTCTGTAGGGGAGCCGTCGGCACCCGGCCTTTAGCGGTGGCCTTTTGGCACAGTTCGCATGACTGGCAGTATACGGAGATCTCTTTAGTGGCGTCGGGCCAAAAGAAGTATATAAAAATCCGTAGAGAGGATTTTTTTGTGAATGAAATGTCCAGCCAATAAGCCATCATGTGCGATTTTTAATATCTTTTGAGAGTAACACCGGGGAATGCACAAATCTTTATCCGACGGGGAGGTTACTTCAGCCGTCGTCCGGAATAGTAGTGAATTCTCCACCACGAATCTTATTCGTTTGTTCCCGCGAACAGTTTATTTTTCGTTTTTTGCTGCCTTCTCCCACAGGAGTTGGAGAGCCGGACAGTCCTTCTGGGCGGTAGCGAAGGCTTTGGAATTAAGCTCTTCGCATTCTGCGTTCTCAAGAGGAGATAAAGGGGTCTGGGCCGCTGCCCTCTTAGTTGCTTTAATCCGAATGACTACTGGCTGAGCCACCGGATTTGGGGAGAGCTGCGTGCTCTGGCCTATTAAGACAGAACAGAATTTGATAGGCGCTGCCACTACCTCGATCCCACCAGTGAAGTACTGACACTTGATGTGGCATCTGACTAAGGTGAACTTTTTTTATCTACCCAGGAAGTCTTGAACGACCGTGAACCTCTTGTGCTGGGTGATGACTGGGGAAGGCAATTTATCTGATACGTCGATGCAGGTGAACCCCGTATCGCGTACCAATGTTGAGACTTGACAACCATTTACTGATCCAGTCTCGAACTTTCCTCCTCCGTGAGAACTATTGTTAAACAAAAAGTTCACCTGTTGGTCAGGGGAATTCAATGTGGACGAAGGAGGCGCTGAAGCAAGAGGTTGTTCTTGGGGGAGAGATGCAGTGATGGTGTGCACTTGTTGAGTCGAGGACGACCTAAGTCTCGAATTTGGGGGGCAATAGAAGCTAATGTGACCTGGGGGTGCCACAATTAAAACACGTAACGTGGGTTCTGGATATGACGAGGACGAGGGGGTTAGATTACTTAGGGGCTTAATTTATCTCTGATCCTTATATGATCAGAATTTGGTTTGGGAGGGTCCGAGGGTTTTGACAAATTAAGGGGGGTTCTTTTGCTGGAGTTTCTGAGGATACCCACCTTTCTTTGGAGACGAGGGCTGGTTCTTTTTAACTTCTCGAGGATATAGATTGTGATTGGAAGCATGTAGATCTGCTTCCTCCACGCACTCATTGAACGTAGCACCTCGCCTGTCCTTGACAAATGCTCGTATCTCTGGGGGTTGGGTACACAATAATTAGTCCTTACGAACGAAGTCGACGAGAGAGTCGAACTCATTCCCCACTTGTGCTGAATCAAGCCAGAATTGGAGATGTACCCGAAGGATAAAGCCAAATTGACGGTATGTTTGACCAGGCTGAATTCTAGCATGTCTGAATTTTATCCTATACTCCTTGGGATTTAGATTAATGGTGGCCACTAGCACGGACTTGAGGGTATAATAATCCACAGATGCCTCTGATGGTAGCGAGATGAATATATCACGGAGACGGGTATTAAGCAGAGGCAGTAATCTGGCGAGTCCTTCTGTTTCTATGTCCCAATGATTCACCTCAAAGATTTTATCGAAGTGCGTCAGGTACGAACACACGTCTACGTTATCTTTATATGCTGTTTTTTTCCTTTGGCTTCTCTTTCCGCCTACGCCTCTTCTCTTTCCATCTGTATCCTTCTTTCTTTGGCTTCTCTTTCCGCTTGTGCCTGTTCTCTTTCCATCTATATTCTTCTTTCTTCTGCTTCTCTTTCCGCTTGCGCCTCTTCTCTCTTTTCCTCTCATTCCGTCCTTTCTTTTTCGTGGACGTAGACAATTAGTTCTTTGCCTGCTAGTCGAAGAATTTGGCCTTGTTGATGAACCTTTCGAAAGACGACATTTTACCTATGTCCGTCAAAAACCCATCAATGTACGCTAATGGTACTTATGCGACCATGAAACAAGTAGCGCTCTGCCTAACCCAACCTTACCATATACACTTTCTGTTAATTGGAATACCACTACCAAAAGAAAAAAACATTATTAACACCATTAACGGGCTAACCACAATCAATTAACAAATTTTATAGACCGACTTTATTCCTTGAACGCTTAGGCACAAATTTGTTACTAAACAAGGGGATGCAACACAATCGACTATTATTATATTATATATTATATTATATATTATAAATACCCCAAAACCTGTCACCAATTTCATGTCGTGGTTTACGGCCGAGTATGGATGTACGTTTGATTCGTACATGAGTAAATCCGTTCACTTTTCTCTAAGAGTCCTCTAATTTAATTTTTCAACCAGGGAGGCTTCGTATCATGATATATCTATTGCCAATGCTGCGTTCGAGGATCTCATTAAATAACATCGACAAATTATACTTTTAATTACCTAAAATAACAAAATTTTAAATCTTTAAATGCACTAATAAAAATTAACTCTACAAATAAGTACTACGAGATGGTTGGCAAACAAATCACTTCTAATACACGAGATTTAAGCTCAATTAATGCAAGTTCTTAAGTCATTTGAAATTGAGATAGTTAGGTTGCGACTACCAGATTGAAATGATATTGTCACGAATGCACTTTCGCACGGAATGGGAAATAACAAAAATTGAATAATTTTTGTATTCGTTTTACCTTTAACTCAGAGTGTGTCGACAGTTGGGTGACCTTGAAAGTGAGCCACTTCGATTAGTTGCTCAGCGGACGTCCTCGCTGAGGCCAGGAGGGTTGGGAAAACAGCTAATGCTTCTCATTGGGTTAGTTGAGGCGATAACGCCCACCATAGGTGGGCGTTATCGCGATAATGATATCGGGTTATCGGTTATCCAATATTTTTTCCGCGTTATCCATTCATCGGTATCGCCGATACTTTTGGTTTAAAACAAGCGATAAAAGATAAAAGATATTTTCGATTATCGGTTATCGCCAATAAGGTTATCGTTATCACGCCCACCTATGAGGTTAACCAAGATGTGAATCTTTTCTCGAATGGGAATTCACTTTGTTCTTCCTCAATGGTGATGGGTATCTCTGCCTTTTCAATAAACTGAGATACTGGATTTTCTCTGGACGAGAATGGTAGGAGAGTTGGTCTCGATACCAGTGGTCTGCTCTTCTAAGCGAACAAAGGAACAGCCTCGGGAGGGAAAGTCCCGCTTGGTTCCAACTATCTTCTTGATTCCCTGTTTGACTTAGGGACTCGTCTTCTTCTATCGAGTGCTACACGGCTTCTCTTTTAAATTTCTCAAGATCAAACTATATATACGTCGATTATCCCCTGGTGGAGGAGAAAAGAGGGGGTTTAGCAGGGGCGAACCCTCAATAGCCCACAGTTAAGCCCCTCTCCTAGGGCATAAATTTTCAACGCGGTGACACTTCACCCTTTTAAGTTTACGCACGGCGAAGATGAGATTTCGTCTATTTAGCGAAAATAGACATACAAATCGGATGGGACAGTGAGCCTGTTCATAGATTTTGTGCCGACGAAGCATCAGGCAGCAAAATTTTCCTTCTAAAGGCTCTCACACCCTCCTATGTTTATATTAACGGACTACACCACCAGTCTAGTAAATTATGAAATCTTATGACCGAAATCCTTCTTTGCGAGTGAGTTCGAAGGGTCTTGAGGCAGCGGGTAAAGAGGGGGATGGCAGTCTTGACCCATTGCAACCAACGAACATCTGCTTGTCCTCGTTATATTCATTCCTCCACACACACACACACACATATATATATATATATATATATATATATATATATATATATATATATATATATATATATATATATATATATTTGCTCTTTCTCTGTATGTGATATGAATAGAGAGCTTTTAAATAGTGAGCGGGTAAGAAGATATGGTATAAAAATCCCTTAGAGGTTCCTAGCTTAGGAAGATACTGGGTTTAATAGGGTAACGCTTTGGGCGAAGTAGAGTAAATGTGACTGGTAGCTTAAGGGTAGAACATCTGACCGGCAAACAGCAGCCCCCGGTTTGAGTCCTGGCCAGGAATTTCAAACTTTTTTCCCCTGACGTTATTTCTGTATTCTCAGTAAGGATTATCTTCATTGTACCTCCCTTTGCTCTCTTTCATCCTAGTTTTCTTCTAATGTCCCTTTCTCGAACCTTTAAAAAACTCCTGTGTCTTGTCTCATTGCTCACTCGCGTCAGATTTCTTTTTCTCTCTTATATATATATATATATATATATATATATATATATATATATATATATATATATATATATATATATATATATATATATATATATATTATATATATATATATATATATATATATATATATATATATATATATATATAAATAAACATAGACGTCAGCTGCAGCATGCGTTTAATGCTACACCCCTTTAAAGTTGTGGTTGCAGAAGGGAACCAACTCGAATCAAGGGGAAGGAGGCGACGACCCCCTCCTTCCCCAACAGGCATGATCGAACGAAAGTTGGTCGGCGACTAGCCTGCAAATATGCCGGTTTTAGAGAAAATTAGGCTAGGATGTGCTTGTTAAGGCGACCGCAAAAGGCTAAGGGAAGGAAACAGGCCAAGATTTTTCAATCTACTTTCAGTCCTGAGGACGCGCCATTCGAGCCTTGAGGACGTGCTGTTGCTCAAGCTACAAGGATCACCTCCTGTTCGGGGCGATTACTCAAGTCCTCGGAGGTTCCTGTAAACCTTTGCTTCCATGTGATTCTTTTGGTGGGGAAATGACGATTACCAGATTGATATAAATACAAAATCGTGGTTTGGTTCGATTCAAAGTCACTCGGATAT
The DNA here is from genome assembly GCA_963969495.1 of Ceratothoa steindachneri. Classification (NCBI taxonomy): domain Eukaryota; kingdom Metazoa; phylum Arthropoda; class Malacostraca; order Isopoda; family Cymothoidae; genus Ceratothoa; species Ceratothoa steindachneri. The sequence goes on along the minus strand of OZ018317.1, from coordinate 80,437,400 downwards.
TGTTGCCTTTGTCTTTTTCCTCTCTTTATTTCTACCACATTCCCTCTTTCTGTCTATTCCCCCTAGATCCCGATTTTTCTCTATCTTGCCATGGCTCCTCTGCTTATTTCTGCATTATGCCTTTTCATGTATTTAATTTTATGTTTCCTATTTGTTTTTTCTGTCAACCCCATCTCCCCGTTTATTATACCATGTTCCTTCTTTCTGTTTATTCCTTAATGTTCCCTCTTCCCGCCTAGTCTGCCTCTGATTCGTTTTCTTGTCTATTGCCTATGATCTTTATTCTTGTCTATTTCTCTATGATCTCACCTCCTGTTTATTTAGCCATAATCCCTCTTCCTATATATTCTGCCATGTACCCTCTTTCTCCATATTTTCCTCTCCTTTGTCTACTATGCCATGTTCCAAATCTCCCGTATATTTTGCCTTGTTCCATCATTCTGTCCATTCTGGCTTGTCTTCTGGATTCTTTTCCTCCTCCTTCATTCGTTTTTCGCTGAATCAACCTTCTTCCTTCACCCCGTTATTCAATCCGGTGACTTAATCTAACTAACCGACGTAAAATAAAGTTATATACCAAGTAATAATCCAATGATCACATTCACTAAAGCAGAGAAATTAGCTACCAATTTGGGGGCAAAGTGTTTTAAGGGAAAAGAAGTGGGGAAAATGTTTGAGGAAGTATTATAGATGGTTAGCATTATGATTGAAGTGTTAAGGATGACAAGAACAGCAAGGTTAACACTGAAATTCGTTAGAAATTTATAAGAAAATCCCACGAGAGGGAATCTCGTTGGTGAAGTTGGTACATGTGAATAAGTGTGGAAGGTACCTTGTCAATTTCTAAAGAGGAAACTACTTGGCGCACCCAGGATCGGACCAACGCAAAATTGCAAGCATTTAAGACCTCCCTCTAAGAATTAAGATGGGGATACGCAAACCTCTAGTGGTCATCGGTACAATGGTCGCTCTTGCTAGCCCATGAGGTAAAACCCTGGAATTAATCCCATGGCAATGGTGCCCCAGGGTAGTTAATCATCTGGTACACTCGGGCTACCATTTCCCATCCGAGCGAAGGTGAAATTAGCAGCTGTTGTGGTACGGACCCCTCCATCCCTCTTAAAGTGTAGGTTCTCAATGTGCTGAGTGGTCATTAAACGGAATGATGACGCTCTACTCACCTCTTGACACAAGGAACGGCAAGGAGGCAGGTGAAATCCTTCGTCTGTGCACGGAGGAATAAATAAAGTGCAGAGGAACTCCTGGATGTATTGCGAACACTGAACCTGTAATGACATAAACGCATTTTTTGCCGTCATTTTCCAAGATTGCATCATTCAGTTTGGGGACTCCTAATTAATTTATTAATATACCAGGCAATGGCTTCGCCACTTTCCTCGTTGGGGGGAACTTGCGCTTCGCAACTAAGATTAAAATTTAAAATCTGACTAAAAACAACCATGGTTAAATTTTTTATAAATTTTATGAACTTTGCCAATTATAATAATTTTAAAAAGGAACTCTAAATAAATTTCCCCCCTTTCAAAATATCAGGTTGCTAAAATATAGTTATAGAAGAAGATATATAAAAATCAATTTTCTGAACTTCGCCATTTGTAATTCTTTGGGTTATAAAAAATTCACAAAATTTCGATACTTATATTTATTTCTGAACTTCACCATTTTGTTTTTTGATATTATAAAAGAATTATTAGAAATAACTTTGATAAAAAAAACGTAGGTCATAACCAAACTAAGATGAAATTATTATTCAATTACTAAAAAAAAAAATCCCCTTCTTAAATTATAGAGTTAGTGATGATGGTGATGATTTAGTGTCGGAGACAACTTAGAGACTAATCTAAATAATATTAAGATTTAAATACAGGGTTTTGAACAAAATTCTGTCCGATAAATAACATTTATTGAAGAAAAAGAAACAAACTTCGAGGGTTCTAATTTCCTCTATTTAGATTCTAGTGTACACATAGCATTAGATATACAACTTAACTCCCGTTGCCATAGAAACCCTGCAAGGAAGGATGGCCAATACCCCTGCTACAAGTGAAACCTGGTGTAGCGGCGCGGCCTCTCAACCCCAGTATTCTCCCAAAACGTGGTGCTCTATATCGGGTCATCTTTTGCGCCTGTTTAGACCCAGTAAAGGGTGAAAGAGGGCGTTAAACGTTCTTGTTAGTTCCATTTTAAGTAGTGAAGTTCTGAAACTCTCAAAATCCCTACTTTTTCTATAACCAAGTCAATAATAATAATGGAAATTCCCAACACTCTCAAAGTTTTAGAGTAATTACAAATATCTTGGGTAAATGTGAACCAATACGTCTGTATAGTATTTATATTGTGGTAAAAAACGGAGAGCAATTTTAAATTCAAATATCTTGGCGACAGTTAGTCATTGCTACAACACTTGGAAGAAATAAAAACGCAGAAGTGACGTTTCTTTTAAATGTGATATAAGACAACCATGGGGGACTTTAGTTAAAATTATGCGCTAAAATTGAACTTGAAAAAAATGTAATACTAAATTGTTTTTGCTTTTACCTTTTTTATTTTACCTTTTAATCATTTTCGTTTTTCAGATTTAAGAAGATGGGTTTGAAAAAAAAACGATAAATATAATATCAATCTTTAAGAAAGGAGAAGCAATTAATTTTGACAAATTTTTGAAAAATAACCAGATCGAAATTGTAACAAAAATACTGTTACCCGATTTTTTTTAAAAAGTTGGGAAAACTGGCAGTCATGGTCACATTATTTCAGAGTAGTTAACGTACCTGTGCGTGAAAACTTTGCACCTCAGCTCATGATTCAAAGTTCCTAACTCTTCAGGATACTGTACACGCAACACCATAAATTAAAACATTCAGTATTAGATTAAAAGAATTAACTTAATACCGTAATTCCTCAAAAGGCTTAAGATATGATTAAGCAAGCAGCTGCGCATTCCGATACAGGTCGAAGTGCGCGGGTAACCGCCATCCCCAAAATATTCTTCATTTTTAACCCACTCTTTCTTAAAGCATTTATCTTTTATTTGTTTTTAATTTAATGTCCCTAGCTGCAATAGTTATTGATATATATATATATATATATATATATATATATATATATATATATATATATATATATATATATATATATATATATATATATATATATATCCTGGCCCTCATCTCGTCCTTCGTGTTACCGTTGGATTTTTGGATTTATTGGTCTCTTATACCACCGGGCACACCACAAAGAAGTCCAAAAAGGTTGACGTCAACGGAGTTAGGACGCCAAATGTCAGGTGTTATGTGATCGAAGAATTTTTCCGACAGTCAGGGCTGGTTGTTCAAGCTGGTCAGGTATGGCCAGGTCAGGAGGTAGCTTTCGGGTTTCAGCCTGAGGCCGCCAGGGAAGAGGTAGGGTGGCATGAAGTCAGCGTCACTGGGGATGACACCAAAGATCAAGATTGTCATTCGCTGGAAAATTCATCTACATGTATTTGATCCATTCCCTTGATTCTATCTACACCCACGCCGCGCATTAGGCCTTAAACCTCCAGGCAATAATTCATTTGAAACAGATATGGTGGATGGTATTATGCTTAAAATCTAGATTTACTAACATAATAACCAACACCACCATACCTGTTTTAAACCACTTAAGAGCATCATTGATTAACCATCTACTTTCTAGAGTCTCCCAAACCTCTTTTTAATCAACTTCTCTAGAACTTTACATAGAATAGGAGTTGAGCTTATTGGTCTTAAGTTATTTGGACCCTTTTTACTTCACTTCCTGAAAATAGGTACTACATTCACTCTTATCCAGTTACTAGGTATTTCTCCAAACTATAGTGATCTAATGTAACTCTCCTTAAGAGCTACTGCAATACCTTCCACCCTTTCTTGAAGTTTCCTAGAAGGAATGTTATCAGTGCCAAGGGCCTTTTTAACATTTAACTCAATTAAAAGTCTTTTAATGGTTTAAATGTCTATATTAGTGGTAGTCAACCCCTGTTTATATGGCCCTGCAGTATCATACATTAAACTGTTTAGGTTTTCTTCTGCAGAAACTTAAGTATAATGGTTATTAATCAACTATTTCCTCATCCGTTTCTCGCGCAACCTCTTCATATATAATAGGTTCAATTTCATTTTTGATAGATTTGTTATTACTTTTATAACTAAAGAATTTTATTGGATTTTTGTGGCTATTTTGAGCTAATTTAATTTCGGCTTCCTTTTGCTTCACTTTATAATCTTAGCTAGCTCATTTCTAGTCAATCATAAAGATATTAAATTTCAACAGCATTTTTTACATGTAATTTGTGGTATTCTCTTTTCTTCTGAGAAATCTTTCGAGCTATTTCCTGATTCCACCATAATGGTTTCTTATCTTTCATAAAGGTCCTCACTAAAACACATTGGTCTTGGATCAAATTTAATACATGCTAAAAAGTAGTCCAGATCCCATAAGCATTTTCCTTTCTGAATTCTTCAACCCAATTTAGCAAGTTTCAAATCTTTTTTATCATAATCCCCCTTGTGGAAATTTGGAGTTTGCATAGCATTTTCAGATATTTTAACTTTCTCTGTTTTTATATTAAAACGAACTCTCTGATGATCACTATTTCCTAATTCTTTAATAATTTCCCTTAGCACTAATTGATCAGTATCCCCAGTCTGATCTGGTGGTGTATAAAAAACTCCCAAATGTACCATCGAAATTTTACCTATCCTAACATCTAGAGACAAGACTCAACCACATCGTGCTTTATTCAATTATTTGCATTTAAAATAATGCTATTTCTTTTATAAAGAATTATCCTTTCACTATTCATACCTGCCCTTTGAATAATGTACATGTTATAACCAGTTAAATAAAATTCAAATATATTTTCCCTACCTTTTATTTATTACTCAGGATTCAGTTGCAAATATTATATCTACTCGTAGCTCCTCGTTAATAATTAATTAGATAACTCATCTCTCTTGTTTCTAAGATTACGATCATTCGTATAGAGACAACTTAACTCACCTATCCTTGAAGCACCCTTTTAATATGAAAGCTCTCAACTAATCTCATTCAAAAGCCACGTATTCCACTTCCTACCAGCTCTACATCAGATGAATCACTTTAAACCTTTAATGCTTCCAGAGCATTAAATCTGGTAGTGAAGCTAACAGGTTCCGCCTCTCTCTCTCTCAACAGCTACCCAATCCTAACCTTTTCCATTTAATCCACATTCATTTAACATTCACCTTCACTTACATCAGTCACTTCTGGCACTCCAGTTCGTAGTCTAGGTTTCTATTTCACCCTATTAGTCCCAGCCAGAGCCTTCATGCGTACAATGGCATACATTCTCACTTCCTGAACCAAATCTCTTAACCTCATGCATTCATCACTCTAACGACTAACACCCTTTCCCAAAGCCACATTTGTACTAATCACATGAGATACACGACATAAAGAAACATTTGCCCTTATTTCAACGCCACAAGTATCACAAATTACATACACACGACATCTGTCGACAGGCATACTCCATGCTTCCAAACAAACGGACATAACACAAAATAAATCGGAAAATAAAATTGGTATTTACCTTTTACTTTTGTCTGAAAAAATTCAAGGTTACCAAAATTGGTGTACGATAACTTCTAGTTCTAACGAAGTTTATTTGAATTATCTCCAACTATAATTTTTTGGTATCATACGCATACAGTACTGGCGGAATTATTATAGATTTTTCAAAAATTTGACTTTTTTCTACAAAAAAACTGGTGAAACCAACTTCATTGATTAAAAATGGATTTATTTTGCAACAACACTGAGCAAGTATTTAACTTTTATTTTTAAGATTCTTAGGTTACTTTGTAACTTTAATTGGTAACACTGCATTGGACCATTTCAATGAAGTCACATCCAGTTGTGTGAGTCAGCTGGTATCTTGGCTTTAGAGTGCAAATAGTATGTTTCTGTTATTATATTAACCTGTGATTGTTACCAATAGTATTTTTGTGTGTTTCAGATAATTTATTACTTATTTTAATATTTTGATTTTGTGTGCTTCATGTAGTTTTTTAGCTATAAATGAATTAAACCAAAATGGGAAAACAGAGTAAGTTAAGTCTTCGAAAGATTGGACAAATTAACGTTTTACTAAAAGAAACTAAGTTAAAACAAGAAAATAGCTAAAAACACTACGTGTTTCCACTCAAACAGTCAGTGTAATCAAGAAAAAATGATAAGAGTTAAGATTTAAATTCAAAAAGGGTTGGAAAATGTCGTCGAAAACGAAAAACAACTCCAAGAAAAGATAGAAAATTAATACAATGTCATCCATTGAAAAGGACTCCCTAACTAAAGCATGCAATCACTTCTGGTCCCGTTATTTCAAATGATTTCATGACTATTTATATCATTCTTTTGGTGTATAAGATTTTTTGAGAATATATTTGTTCGTTTGCTACTTAATAGGTTTATCTTGCCGTGTAAAATTGGTATCAATTTACCTGACTAATAAAGAAAAAGTTGGGAAAAAGTGGCAGGGGAGAATGTATAATGAATAGAGAAAAATAAATTAATAATTATAGAAGTAGAGTAATTAATAAAGTAATGGTTACAATGGCTGGTATTTTGTGTTCTTCATTCAAGAGAATAATCTTTTTAGCTGTGCAAAATACTTTTGAATAGATTCATTCATTTAAAACTAGAAAATACATTTTGTCTGCCTCAGAATATTTTGGAAAGGCTTAGAATCGCAGTAAACGTGTTTGTTTGTAAAATCTGAAAAAAAAGAAGACGGAGCATCTCGACTCCTGTGTAAGCAAATGAATTCTCTGAGTCTGTATTGTGTCTTTTGTTTCCTTCACCATCAAAAAATAAAAACACTAATTTTTTCTTAACCGTAATGTGAAAACAGGTAGAATGCTTGCATTAACAAACCTGAGAGCTCATACTCCCAGTTTTCTCGAGCCGGAGAACACCCGCCATCTCGATCTTCATTCCATCAGTTTTCTTGTGATCATCGTTACAAAGAAAATCATGCTATGGTGGGGAAATTTTAAACCTGTTTTTTAAGGGAATTCTGATTAGTTGGAAAAGTATTCCACAAGAAACTATTAAAAAAGCTATTTCTAATTGGATAGCCCCAATGCAATCTATCTTATATCAGGACGGACGAATGTAATATTGAATCTTTCGTTCGACTCTGTACTCTATTTTGATGTTTATTCCCAGTTGTTTTCCACAATTGGTAAAAGGTTATTGAAATTTTTTAAATTGAGTACGAAGAGGACATATTAGAGAAGAGATGCTGAACTTTTTAGATCTAACTTTATTTATCTACGGTTGTTCAGTTTTAAGCCTCTTATGATTATTCTCATAAATCTTAAGATAATGAATTTTCCCTGTCTCGATGGTTTAGAATTGTTTAAAGGAATTAAGTTTCACAAAGCGTGGTTTTAGATTGGAGCTTTCACCCAGAAGTAGGTAAGGTTTGACTTTGACTTTGACTTTGTTTAAGTGGGGGTGCATGTGAGGGGAGACGATAGGGTGTGTGGAGAGATAGAGAAAATAGACAAGTGGAGAAGAGAGAAAGAAATGTAATAGAGGTGCAAAGAGATGCCTAGGGTCTGGTGATCAGACTTATCACTTTTATTTATTTTTTTGGTTGCGTGAATTCATTGTTGTTGTGTTCGATTTTTGTAATAATTATAAAATTATAATTATTATGGCGTTCAAGCCCTTTGTCTTAGCAACTTCAGTTTTTTATGGTTTATGTTGTGCATTGCTTACTTTGTATATGTTTTAAATATATTTAAGTGCGTGCTTATTGTTTTGTTTTATTGTGTGTGTGTTTTAATAGTATTATTGTTTTTTTCTTTCTTCTTTGGGTGTCTTCTTCTATTGAAGTTCATGTCGTAATCGGGGTTTTTTTCTTGTCTTGATAGGGTAGTCTATTTCGGTAAGTTTTCATAGTAATTTTTCGAGTTTTATTCTTTATACTTGTTTTTTATCTTGTTTTCACAGGTATTTTCTCATTTTACGCATATAACGGCACTTCGTCTCCGCCAGCCACTCGGTTGGCGGAGCTGGGGAATCTGGGGCGACAATCAGCTCTTCTGTTCTGGTTAATCATCTGGGTGATTTCATCACTCAGTTCACGATTAACCAGATCCTGCATTTTCCGGGTCCGTTCTTCAATGACTTTGTTAATGGGAATTATCCCCACCTCTCTGTGCAGGTCTTCTTGCCGTCTTCTTTCATGCCTGCGTGTACCCGTTATTAGGTACATGCATTTATTTTGCACTACTTTAAGACGCCTCTTTTGTGTTTTTGAGACACATGAGAGGGTGGAGGCGGGGTAAAGCAACGTAGATCTTACAAGGGCATTGTAGATCTTCTTCTTGTTGCTTTCACGTAGATTTCTGAAACTATATAGAGTTCTGACTGCGGCCGAGGCTCGAGAAATTCTTTCTTCGACGTGCTTTTTGTACCCGGTAGAGGTGATTTTCATACCGAGTACATTGCATTCGTTGGTGTAGGGGTATCGCGTATCCCCCACACGCACGTCTGCCCTTAAGGTGCGTCCAATGGGGACCACCTTGAATTTCTCTTGGTTTGTTCTTATCTTCCACTGAGCCTCGTAGTTGTTAAGGTTCGCGATTTCCATCGCTGTCATGCGAGCTTGGCACGGCGCATTCCTCCATGGGGATACGATTATCTGGCTGAAATCATCGGCGTATTGAATATTGAGGGAATTGGGGTACACAGGGGCTGGGACGTCCGCGGTGTATATCGAGTAAAGGGTGGGGGACAGACACCCCCCCCCCTGCGGAAGGCCCGCAGTGAGCGGGAACTTTAGTCCGTCCGTGCACCCTAGACTGATATACGCCGCTCTCTCCATGACATAGTCACAGAGAGTTCTTTCTAAGTTTTCACTTAGACCCAGCCGTAAGATCTTATACTGCATGCCCCGCTGCCACACTTTATCAAACGCCTTTGACACATCCCGACAAACGATATCCACATAACTCCTGTCCCGTTTGGCTTGGGAAAGCTTTTCCATTATGACATTAATTGCCATTTCCGTACTTCGCTTCTTTCTAAACCCGAATTGGCAAGGGTTGTAGAGGGAGTTTTCTTCCAGGAGAGACACCAGTCTTCCGTTGAGGATCTTCTTAAAGAGTTTCCCGCCAAATTCCAGGAGTGAAATTGGGCGGTAGCTCTCTCTCAACGTAGGGTCCTTTCCGTGCTTGGGCAAGAAGATCATTTTTGCCGTCTTGTAGGCATCTGGAAAGTACCCTGTGTTCAGACATGCGTTAAAAATTCGTATCATTCCTTCGATGATGTTGGCTGGTGCCTTTTCGAAGTTAAGCTTCGTAAGCCCCGATTGGCCTGGGGCTTTCTGTCGGAATGAGCGGAGTGCGCCAAGGATCTCTTCTTCGGTGATCTCGGCGTCTCCGTCACGCAGTCTATCCACCTGGTGATGAGGATGCGTTCGATGTATTTCCGTGTTAAGCTCGTCTACGATGTTGTTTTCGAACTCTATATCAAAATCTTCGTTTTCATCTTCCGATATGCTGAAGATTTTTTCCCAATAACGCCGGAATATCACTTCGATGATATTTTCGGAAGTTTCAATGGATCCATCTTTTTTTTGGATTTCCATTTTCTTCTTTTTTCCAGATGATCCTCTGAGACTTTTGACTTTCTTCCAAAAGTCCTTGGGAGATGCATCTTGATCGAGGCTCTCGATCGCATCGTCCCATTGTCTCTGTTGTTGTTCGAGGATCAACTGGTTGAGCTCTTCCTTGATCTCTCTACTTCGTTGTAGCGAGTCAAACGTTGCATTTGTTATGTTTAACTCGTACATAACTCTCAATTCTCTCTAGAGTTCTTTCATATACCCAGTCCACCTGTATGAAGAGATGGTTTTATACTGGGTTTTGGGGATGCAAGCCCTATCTGCAATAATTAGTTGTTCGTTGAGGTCGTTGAGTGCCTCATCTATCTCCTCGAGAATTGCCTCGCCCAGATCTGATGGGCGATAGGCCTCGAGGAGATCAGCGTACCGTGCCCAGTCTGCTCTCCTGTAGTCTTTTCTGACTGGAGCTGGGACTTGTATAGGGTTCCTATTGATGGTAAGTAGGATCCCTATATGATCACTACATGGTACCTGGACCGGTTCCATGTAGTAATTGAACGGCAGCTGACGATTAGCCAGACAAATGTCTGGTTTTATGGCACTTCTTCCTCGAGTATAGGTTGGGAAGTCCGGGCCTATTCTATGGACCATGTTTCGGTCCATCATAGTCTCCAGGCACCTTCCGATTCCGTTGAAGGTCCTGTACCCAGACTCTCGACATCTGGCATTAAGGTCCCCCATTAATATGGTGGGGGTCCTTCTGCCAAATAGGCCAGAGAGAGAATGAATAGGTAAATATTCTCGTCTTGGCGGCTGGTACCCGATGGCGATGACCAGCTTTCCTATATCGAGTTCGACCTCTATTGCAAGATAGGATTCTTCCAAGTTTCTTATGGGTTTATACTTGATCCCTCTTTTGATGGCGATGGCGGCACCGTCATACCGCTCTTGAGAGTAATTAGTAACTAGCACGTCGTAGTTCCAGATCTTCATTTCGGAACTACGAGTGTCAATCCCGTGTTCAGAAATCAAGATGACATCTGCATCTATTTCCCTGAACACGTTTCCGTAGAGAGTTCTTTTTGTTGTCCAGCCATTGGTGTTGATTTCCATGATTCTTAGTGAGTTCCGCTCCATGGTGAGATGAGTTACCTGTGTTTCTTCTTTATTTTCTTACTCTTGGGGGCCTGTGGGGTGGGTCTGGGGTGCCTAGGCTTTTTCTTCTTCGGGGGAGGACTGGGAGTTTTTGATCGACTCTTCGTCGCTCTAGTGCGAGTGCATGGGCCCTTGTCACTATCCGAAGATGTGGTTTCTTCGTCGTCATTTACTTCATCCTCTTCTTCTGATTCTTCCGATGGGGGAGATTCTATGACTTGTTTAAGTCCTGTGACTTTTGCTTCGGTGCTATTGTTCTTAATGACACTAACTTTGAATGCCTTAGAGCATTCTGGGTCATCAGGAACGATGATGGAAGGTAGGTTGTTGGCCTTTAGCAGCGCGTTCAATACCCGGTTGTAGCATCCGGGTTTGACCGCGTTTGCCACGTTTGCATGAGTAATGCAAATTAGGATCTTCTCACTTAGGTCGTTCGTAAAGACCATCTGTGAGGGAGTTGCCATTGTTGAGGCCATCCCTTCACTTTTCTTTAAAGTGCTCGCGTAGGTGCAACTTTTCTTCTTCTTTTCTTCCTCTTCCTTTTTTCGAATTATATCTTTTATTTTCGGACAGTTCAGGGCCATCGTTCGATGGGGCCCCTTGCAGTTCATGCATTTTTTCTCCTAGGTTTTACAGGCGTCATAGCGATGACCCTGCGTGGCACATTCACTGCACCAAGTCGTGCCTTTTGGGGGACAATTAGCGGTTGTATGATTTTCGAGGGCATAACATACGAAGCACATTTGAATATTGTGATATTTCGCGTGCTCGATGTTTGATCCTGGGATCCTCATATTGAAAATGAAGAGTCCCTCGGTTGCCGCCTTGTGGGCCATTTCGGTTGTATTAAATGTTACCTTGAAGACGTGGGTGTGATCTCTGAACTTGATCACCTCCCTTATCTTCGCCCAATTGTGGTTCTTCTCAATTTCCATTTTTAGTTCTGCAGGGGAGTTTTCGCCAACCCAGCTCTCTACTTTACGGCAAATAATGCTTCTATTCGCGGAGATCGCTGGCGGGGTTTTGGCTTCCAGGTCCAATTGTTTAAGTACTTCAGCCCCTTCGTCAGATAGGAGCCGGTCGATATCCTTGGTTTCACCGCACATGGCGATGAAACCATTTGGTATGTCAATTAACTTGATGAGGGCGATCCTTAAATTTGCAAATAAGGATTCGCACACGGTCTTTTTTTCTGGGGTCTTTTTTTCCGGGTAAGGTCCGTAGGGGGACCCTCTTAGGGAGGGCCTCCATCGTCGCCGACGTCTTCTCTCTTCTTTCTTGAGTTTCTTCTTACTTTGTGTAAAAATATATGTTAAATGTTGTATGTGAAAAAATAAGTGACAAGTGGTAAAGGAGGTAAAGTCAAGGGTTGATTTGGACTCTAACGTGAGAAGAGTGCTCCCGTCCAGTTTCCTGTTGTTTCCCCGCTCGGATGGTGCCAGGATGATGGGTGATGATGGATGGGGGATGGTTCTCGAGTGGGGACCTCAGAGGGTTGAGCTTGGTGGACTTAATGCATAGCGGCCGAATCAACGACCGCTAAGTTTGTGCCACCCCCTCACGGGTACGTACGCCAAAACTGCATCCAACTACATAGAGACGGGTGTAACTCCCTCTATGATTCTGGCCGGGTCCCCCGGGCGATGAGGATTTCTCCTCCGTCCGGGACTCGCAGTTTTGCCCCAAATTCGAGAAAATTTCTGACTTGTGCTTCTGCTGTGGGATAGGCCTCAAACCAGTTTCCACGCAAGCCCTTAATTATGCCAGTCCAAGTGGCCGACATATTTAAGACGAAATTAATGAAGGGCAGTCATCCGAGCAGGTTCCCACGCAGGTCGATGGACGGGAGCAATGAGGGTTTTTAGCCCATCATTTTTCTTCTATTCGCAGCGAAAAGATTCAGAGAAAATCTTTGCAGATCAAACTAGGCTCCTAAAGATACCTAGGACAGTCGCGTTCTTAGGTGGCGAAGGCTCAAAAGTCTCTCTTTCTTTAAGCACGCGTGAGTTTAAACGCTCTTCGAAAGGTAGTAAGGCAATGCTACAGCGTACGAAAAATTCGCCCAGCAGGTAAGGTGGAATGTGCGCATGTCTGTTCTTTGTAAAAGAATCATTCTTTACGCAGGTATCTACTCGCGTTTAACCGTATGGGATGGATATGTTTGTTATGGTATGTCGTCGTTTTTTTAATCATTTATATTCTTGTCATTAACATCGTATTAACTGTCTGTATGACCCTCATATGCTTCCAACACTGAGCTTTCCCCCTTTTGCATTAAAGGAATTTGATTGATAAATAAATTATGGTAGATTTTTTAGTAACTTTGTTCTCATAAAGGATCTTGCCACTGGAAGATTGCGCCTGTTTCTTCCGAACCCCACCATGAAATATGGTAAGATTGTCCATAACCTTCCTTATCATCCTCACATCTTGAATTTTTACCAATCCTTTTACGCATACATATCACCTTGAAAAATCAGGTTGAGGATTCACTCTGTGGTCGAGATTACTGGAAGACGAAGAATATACGGCAGGTTATCAGTGACTTGAAGATTGCAAGTGTGGGTGCAAATCAATCAGTAAAAATGAGCGACTATTTTCTGTAACTGAGCCTTAGGAGGTGATCACTGTGGCATCCAGTTACAACTGAAACCTGGTGTAGCGGCGCCCCTTCCAGACCCTAGTTCCCGAGAGAAAGTGGTACTCTCTCTCGGGTCATCTTTTGCACCTACACTAAATCTCCCATTAATTTTTCCGCGCCTGTTTAGACCCAGAAAAGGGTGGAAGATGGCGTTAATGGTTCTTTAAAAAAAGTTACAAAGCTACCATTTAGAATTTAGGGCCACAGGGGAAGGGGGGCAATATGGAGCACAGGAGCCGATAATACACGTGGGTTACGTGGTAAAATACTAATTGGAGGCTGTTATTGAAAAGGCAAGTCGGCATAACATCATTGATTACATTAGCGGTTGGTGAAATTCACAATATTTTAGGCCGAAGGCAAAAGTCAATTTAATTCAAGTTATTTTTTACTTAATTGAAAATTTAAGGATTCGACAGACAACAGAGTTTTGTGTGCCTGGTTCAGATTGATTAAAAGTGATTATTTATCAGCTTAGAAAGTCACTTGTTATTTAGTCCGTATCTGGCGTTTAGATAATGACGTGAAAGCGAAAAGATGATATCCAAGCCTCTAAATTTGAGAGCTGGCCCCCAGACAATCGACCATCCAAGGCACCAATGGAGTTAAAGAAAACAAAAAAACTAATAAATATATTCTAAAGGAAAAAAAGATTTGGATAAATATGAATAGAAATGTCTGTCTGTGAGCCGACAAAAAAATAATTCTTTCAAAATTATTAGTGTAATGAATGCACCCCCTCCCCATCAAAATGTAACTTGACTATATCATCATCTGTTCACATCGATTATTCAACGAAAATTGATCAGAGTTTTAATTAACAGTTTGTAGACATTTCAATCCCTCTCTTTGATAGTGATAAAAATAAAATATATCTTTTTAGTATAAATAAATTTATTTTATAATGAGATGGTCTGAAAGACTGACCGTTTTTCCTAAATTAAAAACTTTATTCATTATATCCTATTTTGTAAAAGAAAGCTGTCCAATGCACGGGGGAAATAAAAAAAACTTCATTACAGTTAAGAATAGGTCACACAGCTGGGTTGGTGAAGCTGCTCCAGAATGCGAAAACCAGATGTTCCCTGTGCGTATGAAACCGTCCTCTCTCTTATTCACGGCTATGGCTATGTTTGCGTTGATTTGCATTTTTCCGCAACGAATAAAGGGAAAGGAATATTTTGCTAATAGAATTGGCGATGAGTTTATTTCGGTTTGTTATTTTCGTGCTATATATCCCAAAGCGTCTCTAAATGAATTTACTGATGCAACAAACTAATTCAGTTAGGAAAGTATAAAATAGCAAACGTGAATATATATATATATATATATATATATATATATATATATATATATATATATATATATATATATATATATATATATATATATATATATATGGAAAAATATCCAAGACAAATTGGTGCGGTTAAGGTAATGGCAAAATTAGACAACTGCTCTGCTTCAGGTAGGATCACCTGCTGGACCTGAAGCAGAGCAGTTGTCTAATTTTGCCATTACCTTAACCGCATATATATATATATATATATATATATATATATATATATATATATATATATATATATATACGGGTAAAGCGTTCTCTGTTAACATTCTGTTGATTCTTCCAAAACGCAGGAGGTTAAAACACTTCTGACTTTCACCCTCTGGTATAAGCGAAATTAATAAAAGTTTGAGCTACTTAAAGTTGACAAAGTTAAGTTGATTGAGCTACTTGAATTGGATTCTAACTGCAAAATGAGCCAATTTAATTCAACCATAAAACTATAAATGATGAACAAATGCTAATGTTTGTTAGAATTTTAGTGTTTTTATTTATATTCTTTGGATGAATATGCTATTTAGCTATAATTTTTCAATTCTCATTAATATTTTACCAAGTGATTCGTGTGAAAGAAAGTTCCCTAAGAGAGGTTGGGTTGAGGATGGTCTCGGCTGTGATTGGTATGATGCGTATGAGGGACTTTATGTGTAGTAGTTGAGGTGAGCAAATGGGCTTCATTTGACGGCATTTGTAGCAGGTCGAGATTTTGATCTATCACATTCAGAAAGTCACTTGCCGAGAGATCTGTGTTTGTTCGAATTGCGCTTGGCTGTCTTCGACCAAATGTGGAATAACCGAAGAATGACTTGTTTTTCGTTATGGAATTTGGTCAGCTATGTGTTTGCTGTTTTAGTTAGGGGAGAGAAAGTGTTGTTATAGTGCAGCCTGAAAAATGACGGTGGATAGCTCACTAGTTGCAAGTCAACCATTTTACTCTCGACATTGCGAGTTTTTTCTGTCTTTCTTTGTCCTCACTTTTGGATTTTTTGTCCCTCGTCTATTATTTTCTAGCAATGTTTGAGGCTTCGTCCAATTCAGAATTTGTTTTTTTTCTTACTAAATGCGTCGCCTATGTTTGTTTTTTATCCCTCTATATCTTTTATGGTTCCTTCTGGTTACTCATAACATTTTTCTTTCAATGCTTCTCTGAGTTATCCACAATGTCTGTATACCTATTTTGTTTGTAATTGGACATTGGACATAATAAGTGAGAAATATAGTAGTAGAGGGTTTTAGTAGGAGAAATAGTGGGGAAATAGGGGAAAATGTAATAGAAAAGCGAAAAATGAAAGGTAGAATGAAAGACAGATCCCTGGTGAAAGGGTATCACTGGCTTTCTTTGCGTTTTGGTTTTTTTTTTTTTTGATAGCATATGAATACTATCTGGTGAATGCGGTGGGCATTCGAGCCTTTGTATTAATACATGGTATCTTTACGTGGCTTTTGGAAGATTTTCATCTTCAATTCTGGGTGTTTCACACCTAGATTTGGATTTTTGGTGTTGTTTATATGTTCTTGGCGATATTTCGCGCAAAAATTTGGGGAAGTGTTTTTTAAACCAAATTAAACAAGTGTTAATTCGGTGGCTAAATTCGTTTGGCTTTGTTCATGTTTTTTCTGTGTTATGAATGGGGGTTATTTAGTATTTAAGTGAACTTTGGGTCGACGTTAAAGTCATTCGGTAGTCTACTGCTTTTGAAACTAATTGGTCGTCTTAAGTTAGGTAAAATGTTGAAATCGATGTGCTCCAGTACAAACTCGAGAGGGAGGTGCCGGTGCACCTTGTCCCAGATTTTGGTTGCTCTTAGGTGAAGCTCCACGTTTATGGGGGTCATCCCCAGTTCACCATGGAGTTCACTCTGCCTTCTCCCTTCTCTCCTTCGGGCTCCCGTAATGATATATACTGCCTTATTCTGGACTCTTTGCAGTTTAAGGACTTGGGTCTTGGAAACTACGTTTATAGGGATCGGGGGGTACAGGAGTTTTGAGCGAATGCACGCATTGTAGATCTTCAGTTTGTTGGAGGTACTCAGGTTTACGAATTTGAAAAATTCACCCAAGTCCCTCCGTGCATTCTGTGTAGTTCTCGCTACATGGCTCCTATACCCACCGGTCGTAATTTGTAGTCCCAGAACCATGCCCTCCGTGCGGTATGGGATGCGTGCACCCCCCACACGGATGTCTGCCAGAGTCCTTCGGAATAATGGAATTACACGGAACTTTTGGGCATTGGTGGATATCTTCCATCTTCTCTCGAAAGAGTTGATGTTTTCGATTTCCACTGCCGTACTTCGTGCCATGAAATTCGCATTCCGATAAGGCCCCGTACATATCATCGTTATATCATCCGCAAATTGGACGTATAAGGAACCCTCAGTGAAGGGTTGGGGAAGGTCTATAGTGTAGATGTTATAGAGCAGGGGAGAGATGCACCCGCCTTGGGGCACCCCCGCCTCGAGTTCGAACTCAGGGCCGCTATAATCTTTTATACTCAGAAACGCTCTCCTCTCCATCACATAGTCACAAAGAATCCTCTCAAGTATGGGATTGAGGCCTAGTTGAAGGATCTTATATTGTAGGCCTCTCCTCCATACCTTGTCAAAGGCCTTTTTGACATCGCGTAGCACCAGATTTGCGTGGTGTTTTTCTGATTTTACTTTTGCCAACTTCTCGGTAATTACGGCTAGCGCCGTGTCTGTTCCTCGCTTCGCACGGAAGCCATGTTGCTGGTTGTTATGAGAGTTGTTTCTCTCGAGGAACGTGTTTACCCTATTGGCCAATATCTTCTCCAAGACTTTCCCTGAAAATTCTAGGAGAGATATGGGCCTGAAGTTAGCTGGACTGTCCGGTGGTTTACCGGCTTTTGGAATGAATATCATTTTCGCAACCTTCCAGTGGTCAGGGAAGTATCCCACGTTTAGGCATGCGTTCATGATATTCATGAGCCCCAATAAGATATTGGGCGAGGCTCGAATAAAATTCTCCTTCGTCAGTCCTGTACGCCCCGGTGCTCGCTGTCGGAAGGATTTTAAGGTCATAGAGAGTTCTTCGGCAGTAATTCTACCGCCGAGTCCCTCCATTTCCCTGTTCTGTGACACGCAATGATGAGGATGCGTTCTGTGTATTTGGTCATTCAGGTCGTTAATAATTTCGTTTTCGAAGTCCAAATCGAAGTCATCATTCTCTTCCGGGGAAATCTTAAATATAGATGCCCAAAAGAGTCTGAATTCCTCTTCGATTCTTTCCACGTCAGAAATTTCAGTGTCGTCACGTATAAGTTTAACAGTCTTTGGTGGCTATCCGCCTTTTAGTCGTTTTACCGTCTGCCAGAATGTACGTGAGTCAGTTTCTACATTCAGTCCGTCAATCAAATTATTCCAGAGTACACTCTGTTGGTCCCTTATAAGAGTCATTAGTTCGTCGCGTATGAGTCGTGTTTGTCGGTGTGTGTTAATGTTGGGGCCAGTGAGGTTTACTTCATCGATCCGTTCCTTATATTCCCTCGCGAGGGTTTTCATTCTAGGGGTCCATGAGGGGGCAGGGAGAGTTTTATATTTAACTCGGGGGACGGCTTCCTTGTCGGCTTTTAATAGTTTTTCATTTAATTTATCCAACTCCTCGTCAATTTCTTCACTGGAGGCATCATTTAAGGGTTCTGGGTTATAACTTTCGAGGAGTTGATTATACTTATCCCAGTCGGCTCGAGCATAGCTCTTTCGCTCTGGGATAGGGATTTGAATGGGGGAGGTTGAGATTTTAATAAGGATAGCCTTTGTTTGTAAGTTAAAACCAGTAAAAGCATTTATTAAATGCTTTTTGTTTTAAGCACAGGGGAACGTCCCTTCTTGGCGATGAGCTTACCTCCTGTTCTCCAGCCTAATTATTTTCTTGTACTTATTTCCTTATCCACGTTCCAATCAGGAGTGACAAGCGCGATATTCGCCCCTCATAAATCATTCTTACATATTCACAATAAACTTAGGGAGAATAGAGAATGACTACATGATAACATTTAAGTCAAGTATACAAAAATTAACTTTATAAATGGTACCTTGAATACTTTTTTATGGCTTTAGCTAAAAGAATAAATAGTACCTGGCCTCCTGCCAGCTACAAGGGTCTATAAGATTTGCATTATTTTAATGACATGCAATCGTATCTATCTATTTCTATGATAATTAAAAGAAATATCGTGGAAATAAAGTAAATATATATGTACACGAAGGAGAGTTGAATATTTAGCGCAGGAGCAAATATTGCTGAGGGATGAAAGAAAACCGAATAAAGTGAATGAATAAGCAAACACAGAAGTGGATTAGTAGTAATTACACTAATCCAAATCCGCCGGGAGCACTGAAAAGGTGATTAAAAAACTTTAACAGAATTAAGAGATTTGCCCCACATGAAATCCTATATTGTAATATGCGACTACTGTGTGCCAACGAGCCAGCTTAAGGCTTAAGGAGTGGAGTTTAGAAGTAAAATTAATTAATGCGGTTTATTATTGTCGCAGTGGAGTTATTAGTAGAAAAAAAGCAACTACGGATTCTTAAGTAGATAACTATTAAACACAAAATTGAAGTCGCATTTGGTTTTCAGACAAGAGGAAAGATAGGGCAGATGGATAGAAGGGTGGGACATGTGACGAGGTGGCGGCTTAGTGGAAGAAAGTGAATATATGCAGTGTTTGGGCGCTATTTATCATGGTAGGATTGCTTTGCTATCAAGTAGCTTCCACCAGTTAATGCTGTTAGTATGTTAAATGCAAATATTCTTCAACCAGTCTATAATATTAAATGTAAAAAGCAATGTGACCCCCCCCCCGAAAAAACGGGCCTGCACACACTTTTAGTAATATATCCTTCATTCATTCACTAATCAACCTTACTTTGTAGAACATGACAGAAGCAATGCGTGTGAACACAACTAAGTCTCAATGGGAGCCCCGGCAAAGAATATACAGCGTCAAACATTACTACAAGACAGGCTCGTTCAAGAATGTGCAGGACACTTTCGTGAATCAGTTCGAATGTGGAAAAAGCCCCCTCCGAGAGCAAAATTCAGGACTTGCTGGAGAGTACTAGTAATGGATGTAAAGGCCTACCCATACAGAATACAGACGAAGCAGACCCTTACAGCCTCAGACAAGGAGAAGAGAAAGGCTATGGCAGTCAAGATACTAGAGAAGATTCAGGAGACCCCAACTTCCCTTAACCTCCTTTGGACCTCAGATGGAGCTCACTTCCATCTTAAAGGAAAGGTAAACTCGAAGAAAAATGTCTTCTGGGGGACATCCAGACCAAATGAGGTAGCCACCAAGCCCCTACACTCCCTTAAGTGCATGGTGTGGGCTGCAATCTCAGCCAGAGGCATCATCGGACCATTCTTCTTCGATGAATCTGGCGCGACAGTGACAGTCACCAAGAAGCAGTATGTTGAGGTCCTCAAAACTTTCAAAAGGAAGCTGAAGACCCTGTTCCCGTCGCTTATGTGGAAGCTCTGGTTCCAGCAAGATGGAGCAAGCTCTGTCGCGAGATCGGATGAAAGAGGACTTTGGTGGCCGTGTGATCAGTCTCAAGACTGGTTTTGAGTGGGCACCTTACAGACTAGACCTTAGCCCCCCAGATTTCTTTCTCTCGGGCTACCTTAAAGACAGAGTGAACACACGGAGACCCAGGACCATCACGGAAAAAAGGAAGTCATCAGGGAGGAGATCAGAGCCATTAGTCGGTCGGTTTGTAAGGACGTCATGGACAAGTTTGTGCTGTGCCTCAAGAAATGCACAGAGCTAAATGGAGGTCATCTCGAACACGTGCTCTAAGAATAAAGAAGAAAAGTCCAAAGACTCTCATGTTTTGATATGATGTTTCCAAAATACAATAAACTAGTTATCACCAAAGTTTCATTCAATCCTTGCAGAAAATTAAGAAATGAGGCCTATCTAAATTTAGGGCCCGTTTATTTGCGGTCACCCTGTATTAGTTAATTATTGTCGGTCTTTTTAATTATACCGGTCACTGATATTATTATAACAATTGCTAATAAAAATATTACTAATATATGCATATATAATCTAAGGAATTATTACGTTGTATAAATTGACTTTTTTCGACTTCAATAAATTTGCAGTTTTCAATTAAATTTTTTTTAGGACGCGTTAATCTGGCGCTCCTTAACGATGGCAGAGGCCAGAGAAGAGTAGAAATCTCATCTATAAACTAATGTATAGGAATAGAAATAGAAACCAAAGCAAACGATAATAATTCATAAAATATGATCAACAGTAAGAATACAATGGGAAAGCAAACAAGTTTTTATGACCTTACAATCTGGCGCTTAGAACTTCGTTTCCAGCACTAGGGAGAAGGGGGAGTGGCCCCGCTTCTCCCATTACCGAAAGATGTTCCGCTTAGGAATCCCTCAATAAAAGTCAGTATAAATAGAATGAAAAGGAGTCTTCATATAAGAATTCAAGGGACCGTGCCATCCGATGACATTATCCTGCGTGTTTCCAATTTGGAGACGACAAAAATGACTTGATAAAATCGAGGCATTGAGAGATAGGATCAGGGCAACATTTTGGTTGCAATTACATGCCACTTTAAATTCCCGAGAGTCGTCTCCCATCTTTTATTATCAATTTTATATTTATGGTTAGGGATTTATAATCTGATTTCAAACTTTGCTTATGAGCTAATTCCGCGCTAAGAGGCGAAATAAGGAAAACTTTATCACAGATTATGTAGCCCAGGTGGTTTAGTGAAGCTGCTCTAGTTAGCGAAAAAAATAATAAATGATTTCCTCTGCGTATGCCGCACTTTTCACTCGCCACAAAAATACTTAGGCAATATTCCTATGAAGCCTTAATAATAAAATATGGCCAAGGGACCTTAAAATTGCTAAAATCGAAAGCGTTACATTCGGCTTCCCTTTTATGCTATGGCCAATGATGACGAGAGAAAGTTTGTGAATTGTTTAAAAACAAAAAGAAAATAAAACTCTCATTTACCAATATAGTTAGTCTAATATAGCAATCTTTAAAGGGAAATTATAATGGAATAATCACATCTCTATAGTATGTTAGTAGCTATTATTCATAGAGAGGACAAGAATAAAATTTAGGTGTAATTTTTGAATACTCATACTCACACTTATCAAAGGATAATATTTTTGCAGTTCCCTCATTGCCTCGATCTGTGTTTCATGTTTGAAGATGTTTGGAAAGACTGTGAAGTTGTAACCCAGTCCTTTGCATGCCTGAAAATGGAAGCTACATTGAGTGAGATTGATCTCTGGATGAATTAACTTTACCTAGACAATGAGAGAAAACAGATCAAAATGAAATCATGTAAAAAAACAGTTAGTTATTTGGCAACTTATGTAAAACTTAAACTGTAAATCCTCAATAAGAAAGTCTAAAAAAGCAATTCCACGTAGGTAGTAAATCCTACTAAAATACCAACAGGGTGTTGCTCCAAAATGGAACCAAAATTTTAAAATGTATCTCAAAACCAATCGTAGATAGGAAGTTAAAATAAAACAAATTAAACCTGAATTTATTTTTTAATTATTTATCACACAGTATTATTTAAATTATTTTATTTTACTAAATTAAATATGGCTTTAAATCCATAAGAAGTGTAAAATACAAGTCACAATTCGCTATAGGTGTTTGGTAGGTTAACTTAAAAATTAGTGATTTATTTTGTCCCCCTACATTGTGTTTATTGCTAACTGCTTCTAATCTTTTTTTCCAATTTAAAATTTTATTAAATAAATTTTTCTAAACACACAAAAATAGAGGAACCCAAATATCTTTTGTTGTTAATATTATACCTTTAACACGATCATTTTGAAAATTTTGAAAACGTTTCAAGGTGAATTTATTTTCATCTGATAACCGAAGTTTTCAGACTGAAATATTCGATCTGAGTCTATGTAAATTTCTTGCATATTTTCTGCCTTTTTGCTTAAGTCCATCATAATTTTTGAGTCGCCTCTTAAGATGTTTTAATCTAAGATCTCTTTTAATTATGCTTAAAAAAGATGACCGAGTTATGCCATTTTGTTTATGAATTTGACGGAGACCTTTATGTGTTCCATGTTTATCCTTTAAAAATTTAAATTAGATCGTGGGCAGATTCAGTATTTTTTACATTTCTGATACAGTTTCCTCTTCTATTTCCGGTGTAACGATAAATATTTTAACGGTATCTTTTTTTCTATTAAGATTAAGATATTCATTTAGTTCTTTTTTAATTATTGCACGCCTATGCATGAAGACGTTCAAGTATGAATAAAAAACTAAGTTAGAAATATACAGTATATTTGTTGTCATATTTTAAAAACGAATATAAAAAGGTTTCTATAAAAATAATTGATAAAATTTTATATACTTTTGTTATGTTGTTATGAGAGAGGTTTTTAACTTATAATTATTCCAAATCGGTCGAGTAGTTTAGGGAATTACTTGAATATTAATAACCAGCTTCTTACCTCTTCTTAGGTTGTCCTTTGTACGTCTTTGGTTGTAAGTAAATATATATATGCTACTCTGGAAGTATGACCCGGCCATCTTCATTTCACACCTCTTCCTCCTTCCTCTATAGCCATCACCTAAAAATATGTTCTTATCCAAGTGTTATATTTATTGTTCTCTTAGTCTTGTTGTCAGTGGTCGCGTTTCACTGTCGCTTGTTAAAACGAGCAAAGGAAGTGTTAGGTCTTTTAAGTTTTAATGATTAAGGCATATTTTTCATAAGAAAATGACACAAAAAAGTTAAAGGCAAAACCAAAAATTGTTTTGTTAAATTCCCTGTCCGTTCTAACATCGGAAATTATAAGCTTCGACTAATTTAAAACATTCCCGTTAATTTTAAGTTCTCACAATATTTGCACATTTAAATTTTTAATATTTTTGAAATATTTCATGCTTTTTTTCTCTTATAAAACTAATAATAAACTCAATAAACCTATTTATCAGAAAAAATACACAAGACATTTTCTTGGTATTTAACAAAAATTGCTAATTAACAAACTTTACAGGTGAAAAAAGTATCCAACCCCTCTAATAACGTGCGAGGATATTGTTATTAGACAAAAGGGATCATAAATTCGATGAAAAGGTAAGATTAAAAAGTCAAAAAACTTCTATAAGCGAAACTTATGTAAGTTGCCGAACCTTAGCACCGAAAATCATTAATAAGATTTAATAGAAAAAGACTGTTTGATTTTAACAATGCCTAAGGTGAAAGAAGCTCCTTAAACTATTCTACAGAAAATAATTAAATTTTACTAAGGTTAATTATCCTATAGACCTATTTCTGATCGAGTTAAGGGGCCTTATGCAACTTCACGTTCTATAATTCGAAATAACCTCCGCATTCTCCAGATTTAACTCCCCTGGATTTGTTTGTGTGGGGTTTTATCAAAGCAAAAGTGTATCAGCAAAAAATAAGTAATTTAACTGAACTTAAATAGCACATACTTTCAACAGTGCTGGACATAACTCCAGAAATGCTCCACAATGTTTTTCGCAATGCTGGATAAAGATCGATTTGAAATTTTCAGAGATAATGACAGAGCACATGTTGAATAATTTAAATAAAGTTTTCTTTTCTTTTGGTTTTGATGAATTTTTGTTCGTTTTTGTGATCATAATTAAGTCGAAAAAATGTATTTTTTTTAATATCCATAAAGAAGAGATTATAAAAAGGCTTAAAAAATATATATTTTGGGACACCCTGTACATGGAACACTACAATTTTGTGCAAAGCTTAATTTGAACATGATGAACATAATTTAACAATAATTTTTTACAATAGTTTTTGATTTCATGAAAATACGCACTCAATTTTGGGACACTCGGTATAAACGAAAATCAGTCCTCTAATAAAAAAACTCTAATTTATATTTTGGTTGCAAATTTACAATTAAGGTAAAAAATCGTCACCCCATATGTCTAGTGATACATGTCGTAATACATTGTCCAAATGATCTAAAGGAAAATTGAAGAATTTATAAATTGGAACGCCGAGGGTTTGGCGTGAACCACAAGATCATATTGCTCATGGATATTCGAGAGTAAGTATTCAATGTTGTAGTTTATTAACAACATTACCGTTGCACAGTTGTTGCAAGGGTTCCTTTACAACGCAAGTCTCCACTCCTTACTTCTTCTTCTTTAATGCTAGAACAGTACCCCTTAGCAGTAAAATACTTACAGCATCTCTTAGATGTGTGAAAGAAGGTGCTTGACGAAGAATTCCCCTAGGACGTTCGAGCTCACTTTGTCTCATTAGTATCCCGGTTTCTTCCCAGCAAGTACTCTTCAGGATCATGACGAGCTCTATTATGGCTCGTCTGCAAGGATGGTTAATGGCCTTATCAATTGTTCTTGTGGGCCTTCGATCCCTGATTAACGATTCAGGTTTCTTGCCATTTACTGCCGTTACGGGGACAACTATTCTTTGTCCAAACTTCACGTTGCATTTTCGTTGAAGGCTGATTCCAAATTCATTAATGAACTTGCTAAAATCATGTCACAAATTTATTTTACATACATCTCTGAAGAGCATCTACACTACTTACTGAAATCGTTCGTACCCAAGAACTTACGAGATGCCATTCAGGTCTAAAGTCGAGTAGATCTCGTTCAGAAACCTCTAGAAGCATCTTATGCATGCCCATTCTGTGTTGTTAGAGGTGACGTCAAAGTATTCAAATTGGAATTCCGTAGTGGACGTAAAGATACGGTATCAAAAGGCAGACTGAAACCAGCAAAATTACCAAATCTATTTAATAACAGGGATAAAAGTACTCGCATCCTACCGAAGGTCAAACAATTGCAAATGGACCTAAAATTAATAATAATATAAACTCGGACGTGTATGGAAAAGATACTTCATACCATTATTTCTAAATTTATTAAATTAAGCTGGCTGTAAGCTCTACTTACGTGGAGGGGAAGGGAGTGTTGTTGTGTTCAGACATCACTAATAGGTAAATTAAAGCTTGAATCACTGTTCGTAACAGCGAGCCTTACTCGCCCGGACAAGCAGTGTAATATGGAAAAATACTAAAACAAACTAAAATATGAGCAGTTTTATCTATTTTATAATGTATTATAATGTATTATTTTCATATTGTACTAATTTAACATCATTTTGTAAACTGTTTATTATTTTCTACTTACTATATATATTATTTGTAATATAATGTTCCCTGTGTATTTTGTTCCAATCAATATAAATAAACTATCTGATAAAAGAAAAATAGCCTGAGGCGCTCCATGAGAAAATAGTGAACTCAAGTACCTCTAACAGATGGGGTCCAAAATACCTCCATTGTCATTATTCATATATATTTATGCATATTCAAATATCAAAATTTCTAGTGATGTAAAAGAGAAACGTGTAAGATAGTATTGTTTTATTAATAGCAAAAAGAAGTGAAAATATAAAATGTGTAAGTTTCTTGTACGAATTCAATTTTGTTTGAAACTCATGTTTGCCGAGTTTTTTGAGTCATGAGTATATATTGGGAAATTGGAAAGTGTCTAAAGATGAAGATCGCAACATCCGAACAATTCCCAAGATTCTGTTAATAACCAATCTTGAATACACTACTGAAGATTTCTTTTGCGCATAATAGAAATCCTGATCATCTTTACCAAGCTTTCATTAAAAACAGAAGAAAACTCCACCGCCTGTAGTGCTTCATGCAGAAGGCACTACCAAAAGAAGAGAATCGTTCGCCACCGAAAGAATCAGAAACAGTTACTGGTGACCGAGAAAGAGACCAACTATACTTCGTCTACCGCACCAGGAGTCTCGTCTCACAAGTAAAAGAAAAGGCACTTACGATCACGAGTGTTTACACCATAACGCTTCATCTCCATAATTGTTTGTGTGTGTAAAGTTTCGTGTGTATTGTAATTTAATCAGTTTCAATATATGATTAGAGTACTGGGGTCTGGAAGATATCTGCTGTGTGAGATCTCTTAGAGTCATTTGTCTTTACTTTTGCATTATTATTTTAGAGGCATTATTGATAGAGTATTTTTTCGTATCTCTGTTCGAATATGTGTACAATGGTTCTCTAATTTGATTTAGAAGTTTGGTGCTATTGACCTTTACTAAAGGTCCTGTCACTATATTTCTTTCAACATTAGCAGGCGAGGCAGTGCAGGAGAAGATCTTTCCTATCTTCCCATTTGTATGATTGGGAGATTATTTTGAGCTATATTAGAATTCTACATAAATCAAAGTCATATATGTAGATAATTGAGAGTCGTAATTCCAGAGACAGTAAAATAAATATGATTTTAATTTCTGCACATGTATATAAGTGTCTAATAACTCTCTCTTACTAAGAGAAAGCTGTTACATCTTTTGTCTTCTGCTATAATCCTTGCTGTAGCCTTCACCTTCTTCCTCCTCAGACTCGTCTTCTCTGGATTGATGAGTTTTTTTCTGGTTTTTATTCTGTATTTTTGTAACTTACCATAAAGAAAAATGGCAGTAGCACTTCAAAACCTTAAAATATAAGTTTTACAGCTATTGAGAAAGAATAATGGCCATACCCACTGCATGTCATTAAAAGCGAAGAACTGGTAGGGGACGCTGGCTTTGGAAACAATGATCCTGAATAGTTTGTTTTTAAGTGCCTAATACGTAATGACAGTAATGGGCGGGCTGTCGCAAACCCCATCACACATCTCGGTTAATTTGCTTCAACGTGTGAACCGATTGGAGGTTTGAAATGTTAATGGGTATATATGATAAGGAAAAGATGGAAGTAAATTTGCTACAAAAGGAGAATCACTTTACTTGCACTATCTGAGACAAACATGAAAGATAATAAAGCGTTTGTGTGGAATAGCGTGAATGGAGAGAAGAACTGAAATTATTATCATCCCTCCATCAGAGAACCCTTGGTCAAGTTATTTTCCGAGAGCTGAACCAGATTAAAGTCAGAAGCATCCTTGTATTCAACGAAGATAAAATTTAAGTAAGATCAATCTGCTGGTGGCGTCATCTCAACTGTTGACCTCACATCTCAGTGGAGAATATCACTTTGAAGAAAACAGCCAACTGGCTACAGTATTTAGTGCCTACACACCCCATAAAGGCAGTATTGCAGTGCGTTTTAGTGAAGTTTAGTATGAATGTGTGAGCATTTGAATTATGTGAGTCAAGGTTAGATTTTCAGGGTGAAACTGTGTGTGCTTTTAGTGTATGTACCTTGTAAAACTAGAAGTGAGGCTGCATAAGAGCTAATATTCTAGAATAACTTGGAGAGGCGGCGGATGGAATGGGAAATGGGTATCGCTTGATAGTTGTAGGAGGCATGGATGAATAGGTGAAAGGATGATAAAAGGATTAACTGAAGCCTTTGGTACACCTGAAACTATTGAAAATAAAAAGAGAGTGTTATGTGTTGAAAGAAACATGTGCGTTAAACTCATTATTCAGTACAATATGTGAATAAATATACATAACTGTTTATGAAAAAGCGAGAATATTGGAGTATGATTGATATGTGTGTAGAGAGAAGGGATATGCTGTCTTATATAATTGTCATGAGAGCTGTAAGTAAGGTTATGGGACGATCTGACCACATGATTTTGTTGTGTAAGAGGTAAATAATGGTCGTTAAAAAAGAGAAAAAGAGGGACGAATGCGCTGGTGTTCTTAAGAATAGGGGAAAGAAAGTAAGTAGAAACATGGTGATAAAGTAAATGTTTAAACGAATTTAAGGAGAAAGTTGGTACTGAAAGGTCTTTATGTGAGTGCGACAGAACAGGAAAGGGAAAGTAGGATTCTGAATTGTGGAATAACGACTTTAAACCCGCATAAAGAGCGAAGATTCGGCATAGTTACAAATGTCACATTCCTCTTGTTCTCACCACGAAGATGGTCTAATAAGCAAAGGAGCTCAGGTACTCTATGTTTCCAAGTTGCCCCTGGTTTATTTAAGCATTTACCTTCTTATATCAAGTGCTTCCTTTTCCTGTTGGAGATCCCCGTAGACTTTTTTTGTGGATTCAAAGTGTGAACAGACCTTGGCCAAGGTTTTCCTATGTGTGGCTTTTGGTGGTGATGGTAAAAAATTGGTAGTGTTAATGAATGAGTGAGCTCCAAAATTATATAGGTAACGATGTGATTTTCCAGAGTACAATTTTGTGTAGTTGTAGATTATGCACCTTGAAAGGATAGAAGAGGAGCTGAGAAGTAGAGGCTCTGGAATGATTTGCAACATGCGGTGAGTGAGTAGGAACTACAATACTGTTGTTGGGTTTCTAGTAATGAATATGTTAGAGGAGCAGGGGTGGGATAACTTGTGATTTTGTTACACCTGTTGTGAATGAGAATGAAGAGAACGGTAGATTTCGGTGTGGGTGTAAACTTATACATGTCAACGACATTTATTTATTAGCAAAAAATATATGAATACATATGAGCTGGACACAGAAGAGTGGGCTATGTAAGAGTATGAATATGTTGACTAACTTATTCCATGTAAAAGATATGGAAACTATGAATAGGGATCCAATCTAACCTCAATATTTTGCCGGATAATTAAATTGGTTAGTTTGTGGATGAAAAGGCTAGAAGAAGATTACGAATTAGGGAGAAATAACATGGCTAGACTATTGATTTAGCAAGACTGTGAGAGACTGATTGAAAGCAGAGATGAAGTGAGTGCGTGGACATGAAATAACGCAAAAGTGGCAGTAGTAGGTAGGGCAAAGATTGTACGAGGTGGTCGTAAAGTGGTGAGAGAAAGTGAGATGTTAAATAGTAAGATGGCGACGGGGAAAGTACAGTGTACAGGGAAAGTACGCTTCGTGAAGGTAATGGGAGTGGCTTGGAGAAGCAGATGGATGCATACAAGAAGGTGAAGCAAGTGATTAGTTAGAGTTCGAAAGCACCGAATGGACCAGTCGGAAAAAAAAGAAAATGGATCCGGATGGGCCGGAGCGTATCATAATTTGGATTGATGTGTAAAAGTGAAAAAGTAAAAGAATAATGCTTCTCTCAACACCACGGATAAGAAAAGAAAAGTAAGAAAGATAAAAGCAAATGATATAGGTGAGGGAGTTGGGTTTACACTTGGTAAGGCTGTTTGGATTAAGTGTTTGAGTTAGAGCAGTTATGGGGATAAGTTAAGCATACGACCAGTAAGGTGTATGTCTTGTTTATGGTTTGAAGTAAGGTTATAATTTTGTTGATAGTTTAACGTTATGGCAACTTCTAAGGATGTGTTTCAAATTTGTACTTCAGAATCCACACGCTATTATTACGCTGGCACGAAGTGCTGCGGCAAAGTCCGATCCCAAATGTTTGATTAAAAACGCACTCGTTCTATTTGGGTTTCCCGCCAGATCGCAACTCTAATTCGATTAAGGATGAAAATAATTTCATAAATGCTAATGTAAATAAGAAATAATGTTTAGCTAAATCGGAATTTCAAACATGGCTTGATTTCCAGAATCGGATGAACTAGAGGGAATAAAGAAATCCATTCGACGTTGGATTAAACAACATGTAGTTGTTGTGAGCACCCTACTTTCCCTTAGCCAACTCTTTATGAACTACAGGGCGGTATAATATTAGCGACAAAATAAACGTGAGAAAAGCGAAATGCTTTCTAATAGCGCCCCCTCCAAGACAGTTTTTGAGTTTCCTTTTCTTCATCAAAGACGAGTGACATGCTTATTTAGGTTAGGTTGGATGGTACTACAATAGGCCGAACTAATTTTCACTATTTTAGCCTACCAAACTCATCCTAATTGAAGAAAAGGCAACCCAAATCCACCAACGGGTGGCTGAGAAGCCTGCATGTGATCCAAGTGAATTTGGGGAAAGACAATTAATATAATTAAAATTAGTTATTATTGGGGGAAATCATCGGTCTAGTGGGATCCTGTTTTGAAGGGGGACCTTAAATAGAGGGAAACCCTGGGGTAAGGGGGACCTTAGGTAGAGGGAAACCCTGGGTAAAATGGAGTTCCGAAGTTAAATGAATGATATAAGTAACCCCAAATAATACAATGCCGCCCAGTCAAAATTATGCCAGGCCTTTAAGTCAACCCCTTAATAGGGGCGATGGGCAACGGGGGTAATGACCCCGGTAAAATTAATATCTGGGGGAGCGGCTCCCCTCCCGACCTAAGCCGCCCCAAATAAAATTTGTGCTCTCTCTCTCTCTCGTGTCGTTTGTTGAATCTTGTAAAAATCTCACACGCGTGTGTGTATAGACCCAACAAAGGGTGAAAGAGGGCGCTAAACGGTCTTACCTCCCTTTTCCATATATGCTATGAACTCTAATATCCGAAACCTTAATAGAAAAAAGAAGAAAGTGAATGAAGTGTATTTACGTGACCCAATAATTAAATGCTGCAATTCTAAGACTGGGAGATTTAAAGTTATCAAATTCACATGGAAGATTTTAATAACTTTCTTCCTATGGCAAGTAAAGGACAGAGCAGGTCTGTCTGCAACTATTGCAGCCGAGCGGGTGCACAACTGCATGAAAAGGAACCTGAAGAGGGTGGGGGGTGTCCGTTTCTCTGGTTTTCAGTTGTAGCAAGGGATTATCTGTGGTAATCTTTCCACTCCAAATTGATTTGGATTTTTCATTGGAGGATACGTATTGAACGTATTGATTAATGATATATATGGTCTGAATAAATATTTGAATGTGGCTGCAATGGAACATATTTTCATGTGGCATTGGCATTAAAAATGCATGAAAATATTCGTGAGAATGAATTATGCGGACAATTCATGCGAAAATAATAATTTGAATTTAGTGAAAATAAAAGTGGATCTAGGCCCAAATCCACACAGACATGCTTATCAGTGGCGTGCAGTCACTGGGAGAAAGGGAAGCAATGCCTCCCCTATTTAATAAGAAAAGAAAAGGAAATTACACCATAACAATTAATATGACAGCAGAATCAATTTATTTTCACATTTATGCTTTCCTACACTTGTATACACCATACGTAACCATTTACTTTCAATCGAATTACCGTTAGACCTTGATGAGCCCGACTGCAATTGAAGAAATGCATCTTTTTCGTTGAGATTTCTCCTCTTTTTTGTATTTCAATAATAGTTCTTCATTTAGGTGCTTTGGAATTAATAGTTTAAAAGAGGTTTTGCTTTCCTTAGCAATAATATACAGTCATTAGAGTTTTAGGATTTTTATCTAGATATTTCAACGCCGTGTTAGAATTACTAAAAAATAACCTATTTTTATACGTAAAAGGAAGCATATTTAGATCTGCAGTCATCAGCTTGCATTTGGCAACCCTGCCGAGTTGCGAGAATCTAAAAAAAAGCAACAAAATATCTAAGACACTTTGACGTAACTATTATTATGCTCTGAGGCTTAAAGATTTGTTTAGGTTATATGCAAATACTGGTTCTAGGAAGGAAAGCAGCTAAATAGCAAAAACTTTAGTATGATTAAGCTCTTATATCTTAAGAATTTTGTTAATATTTTAGGGATTAGTCTCCCTCCATATCTTTGAGAACAGTAGCCCTGAGGCAGTGCTTAGATAACTGTCACGTATTGTTTATTTATATATTTTTAAGTGATAATCCCCTTTTAAACAAAATGGATGTAAATGAAGTTGGAAGAAAATGCGATTGCATTATTAAAAAAAATATTAAAAAGGAATTTCAGTGCAATGACTTATAATGAAAGAGAAACTATTATTAAAACACGAGGCCTACGCACTCAAAATACGATGTAGGCCAATATGATATAACATCTTGGCTAAATTTAAATAAAGTTTAAAAAAATAACATTTAAATAAAGTGAGTGGCTTACAATTTTATACTTATTTTTAATGAACAACATATTTACTTCAATTAGCATATTTATTTTTGTAAAACATGAATTTCTTCCTCATCTTCAAAAGCCACTGCACGCCACTGATGCATATATGTGTTTTCTGGACGCTAATCCAAATATGTAAGAAAGTAGTCCCAGATGATTTCGCAACTAGTAAATTAAACCTAGTTTGAATTAACCCACACTCCGTACCAATTAAAATTTCGGTCTCGGATCGGATCCATCTGAACTTTCCCTAAATCACACATATTCATAAATGTTAGTCAATTAAATAGGGTTGGTCTTTATTATTGACTCCTAAATTCACTTTAGTCTTAGGAAATTAACTATAATGTCGAAACATGTCTCATCTGTTTGAATAAAAAAATAAAGATAATGAGGGGTCCGGATACGGATACCGATGCCAATGCTAAAAGGTCTCCAATATTACAGTTGTCTAATTTGCACATAAAAATATTACATATTTGTCTTAGAGATTAAGTAACATCATCTATTTATTCGACTCGAGAAAAATATTCCTATCACATGTAATTATTAGTTAACGAGTTATAAGTGATATTATGATTTTTTGTAAAAGCCAAATTAAGTATACCATATAATTTCTTCACCCTGGACACCTATCCATCGGAGTAGGAATCATGTAAAGCCTATATCTTCAGTAATTTTTTAATTATAATCAACAAAATAACCGATTTTCCATAATGGCAGATTCGGACCTCGTATTTTTCTGGATATACATTTTTTTACCTTTAGCAGATAGACGGTATCTGTTCAAGGGTAAACTGATTCTACATCATTTCAGTCATAATTTTGCGGCAGTCTCATTGGTATATCACTGGCTATTTCGAATCTGGAAAGTCCATTATTTTTATGATATTAAAAAAAATATCAGAATTCAGAATATTTGCCATATCTCTCAAAGTTGAAAAAGTGAGTGAAAGATTCAGAAGCAGCTCCCTAAAATGGACTTGCATCCAAACCTATCCAACTCCTCGTTGTCTAATGCCCTGACCCACCTCCTCCTTCCGGAAAAGTTGATAGGAAATTCGTTAATAACCTTTCGCTATACCTTTTACACAAACAGATAGATAGATAAACATACACAAGTGACCACCTAACCTCCGCTCAACTATGTGGACGGAATTAATGTTTAGCGTCCTTTTTCAGGCATACATTGTGACGGTGTCTAAATTATTGCTACTTTAACCGCTTATTATCGCATCGTAGATTGTAGTTAAACCGATGAGAGTTAGTTTGTATGCAAAGTTTTGGTAGGTTTCTTTGAAGTAGAAAGCTTTTATAGGGTCTGCGAAGGCAGGCTTAGGAGAAAGAGGACGAAAAGGGGCAGATGAATGATTCTGTGAAAGATAGGTGTACATAGAAGGTTTGTTTTTTCAGGTGTGTGATTAGGGCCTTCTGTTTGGGGATGATCTGAGATGCAACAAACCTCATTGCATTTATTCGCCTAATCGGATAAAAATAAATGGCTAACTTTATGCTGAATGGAAACTAAGGGGATAAAATGGGGAATCGACAGTGTGGATAAGTAGTAAACTTTGGCTTTAATTCAATGAGCTTTAGTGTTTGTCTTCGCCGATATAACTCGTGATCTTTCCCTGAATTAATTAAAAGAACTAGAAGATTTTCATTTAAACAGGTAGACTCCTTTAACATTGATTTGATTAGAATGCGTGTTTTCTAAAGCTATTTTACGTACGATACATATATAAATTTAATTTCCTTTCCTAATATTGTGCTCAATTCTAGTGACTCATGTTGCATTGTATGGTGACTTCAGGGCGTCGGAAGATTTTGATTGTAGAGACTTGCTCTATCACTCGTCAGTTTTCTTTGATATTCTTCACTACTGTATATTGTATTCTTAATAGCTTTATTCATGCCTCCATTTCAAAGAATTAATTTCCTCCTATGTTTGGTGAAATTTTATTAAAATTATAGGCTACCGTCCCAAAAGAACAAAACACCTGTATTTCTATCACAGCCTCTTCCATAACTTTTGCAAGTAAGTATCTGAGGTTTTTCAAATTGTTGTACCTAACATACAGGTATAAACTATGCATGGGTAGAGGTTATGATAATTTGGGTGAATAAAACGAAAGTTTTAATGGTTTCCAAAATGATCTGAACACTTTGATTTCTTGTAGAGAAAACCGGCATGGTTTGCATAACAATTAACTTCACTTCAATCGTGTGTACCAGGTAACATGTCTAATAAATCTGTGAGACCTCTCTTTTCGCAAGTTGAGCGTTCAGCTGCGCCACCAAGATGGTCTTTCAAATGGATCCATTCCATAGACTGTCAAACGCTCCGAAAGTGTAGTACATAGGATCATATCAACCTATGCCAAAATACGCTTTAAAGGGTTGGTAAATTAACCGGTAGCCAAGAAAGACCATATGGAAAGACCGTCCTATTACCTAAATTGTGAAGAATAACCGTTTCGACATTTCGTAGCAGTTTCTCAAGAGAGAAGTGAGATTTTGCCCATCAATGTTTTAAGGCAGACTGTGAACGTTGGCTGTAGGAAGACAATCTTCATGCGGCACAGTCGCGGTCAAGTCATTGATAAGCTGAAGAACAAGTACCTTGTCTTGCGTTCGCTACTGAGCAAGTTAAATGGAGGGATTATCAATGGAGCCAAGTCCATTTCAGTTCCGAATCTACAAAGTTCAATTTGTTCAGATCCGCTGGCAAGAGGTTTGCTCTTCACAGATCAGACAAAAGATTGTTTTTCAATTGCACAAAAATGGTGTAAAGTTTGTTTGAGCAAGTGTTATTTATGGTCTGGTGCGTGGTTTCGGTAAGATGCACTGAACTTCTTACAGGAATGGGTGACTCCACAATTTTAAAAGGAGTTGCTGTGAAAACATGCTTCGCTCAATCTGCAAACCGTCAAAGCCTAACTTGCAATTTTTATGAAGGATAACGCCCCCTGTCATACATCCAAGTCGGTGAAGTTCTTCCTGGAATACGATTATACCAATGTTATGAAACTTTGGCACATAGATAGGTCCTGACCCCATTGAGATGTTTAGAAGACATTCTAGAGAGTCTAGAGCGAGGAATCCGAAAATAGCTCAAGAACTCTAGGAAATTCTTCAAAATGAACGAAGCAAGCCCACCTAGTAATAGTATCAACAGTTGGTTCGTTTCTCTGGTGTGAAATGTCAAAGAATCATCGACAATAAAGGTATTTACACTAAATATTAGTTACTTATAACCTTTACGAAATTTTTTCATTCATAATTTTAGCGTTATAAACCAAAAATTTGTTTCTGGTTTCGTTCGGGTCATTTTGGACAATTCAATTCTTTCTAGAAAATTGTTTCTTCTCTGATTACTTTAGTTTTATTCATCTAAATTTGTAAAACATTTAGCCATTAGTAATTTATACTTGCGGGTTATCGTACATCATTTTGTTTGGAAGCCTCGAATTTTTTTTCTGGCAGAAGATATGAAAGATGTTGTGAGAGAAAATTAACTACTTTTTACGGCTAAATTCTCATTTTACGAACTTGTTTATTTAACGAACGTAAGATACGAACGCTTAGGTGTGATGAGACTTCACATTGTATTCGTTTGTCTTGATCATTTTCACTATTCCTTCTCTTTATCTTCCAAGCTCCCTATTTTTTAGCCAATGAGTGAAACTGACCTCATTCTGTCCGCCAATTTTCTTTGTTTTCTTTAGAAAAATACGAATAGAGAGGCATCTTCTGTTTTTTTATTGTTTTCGCAATTTTTAAGTTTTTAAATATTTTAACGATGTTTAATTTTGATACACTTGTTTCCACTTGCTGGATACACGATAATTTGAGCTCATTTTAATTTAATAGGGCACTAAGCATACATTTGATCATTCATCGATGCTTACCTAATTAGGTCTAGGAGCTCTAAATATAAATATAAAGAGAGAAAAGACATTAAATTTCACTAACTCAACCTTATTTACTGAAGATAATCTTCCTAAACACAGAGGTGACACTATGAGGAATAGAGTTTGTTTTCATACAGGGAGTAAAAAGATGAAATAGCGATAACTAAATATCAGCTTGGAACGAAAGTAATGTCCAATTTTGGGATATCTATTAAAGATTTTAAAAAAACTATGACCATAGGAATATTTAATCATAAAATAACTTTTATTGGCTTCTAGAACCTCATTCTATATAAGAACAAGCTTATAAAAGCCACGCTTGTAAAATTCTTTAGGTTTTGATGCAAAATATGAATCCAAGTTGTTTTCAACCTCTTTTCTTAGTTTCAACCAAAGATCCTCCATATGGTTCAGCAATCCCCTAAACAATTAATAATCAGAAGAAGCTAGATCAAGGTAATAGGGAGGATAAAACAATATTCCCCAAAACATCAGTCAGGAAGGGCATTTTTGTGATGGGGGATGACCCATATATGTTGACTAAGCTCAAAGTGGCTTTCAAACAACGGAGTTGATTGCAATAGAGATTATCATTAATTGGTTGGTTGTTGTCAAATACTTCTTAATGGGCAATTCCTTCAAAATCCCACCAGACACTCAACATGAACGGCGGCGTTTGCCTTTATGATAAAGGATCCACTTCTCATCACCAGTAAAACGCTTACCCCTAAACGATGCCTTTCCAATCCTTTTCAGTTAACGTAGGATAGTTTTCGGATTATTTTGAGAGTCCCCTAAAAGTTGTGGCAGGATTTGCTGTAACAACAGATTCCAACTCTTTTGGACAACTTTCCTTTGCTCCATCATTTAGACTGAAATCCCGACTTCGGAAAAAGGAAAACTCCTTCGTTCACTTTTTCATTTACTGCACCATTCCCATAAGTGCTCTGAAGGGATTTTGCCGCTGTACTTGCACTGAAACCTATATGAAACTCATAGACTAAAACATGTCTAATGTGATCTTTAGATGGAAGGACATACAGATGAATATTGAAGTAATTTCTGAACAATATTTTTATAGATTGAAATAAAAAAAAAGGTATAAATTACTCGTTGTAGTTTTCCTAAGCAATAACAAGAGACTTTTTTTTATTAAATATTATTTAAAACTTTATTCTAGAAAATGGGACATGATTTTCGTTCCAACCTTGTACATATTTACTCTCCAAACATTCAATTGACCTACATACACTTTCTAAACAACTGTTTGACTGTTTACTCACACCCGATGTTATTAAATGAATGCATGAATAGCAAGTAGACTCTAAATTTATACACGTTAGCGCTCTTGGCTTGTCACTCAACTGCAGGATTAAACAACAATGAATATATTTTTACATTATTTAAAAAAACCCCTCTAAAATAAACAGGTGACAAGGTAAGAGAATCCCTCCTCCCTCCCTTGGAATATAAGGGAGTATTAGAAATACTAGTGGTAATAACTAAATTTATACTCACCGATCCTTCAATTGGTTCACATTCCCGAAATGAACCTTTTGAGTGTTCAACTGGTCCTGATGTTATGAAATGAAGCCATAAATAACACATAAACAATATCAATTCCGTTGACATCTTACCACTGTTAC
Source organism: Ceratothoa steindachneri (assembly GCA_963969495.1). Taxonomy (NCBI): domain Eukaryota; kingdom Metazoa; phylum Arthropoda; class Malacostraca; order Isopoda; family Cymothoidae; genus Ceratothoa; species Ceratothoa steindachneri. The sequence continues at coordinate 80,399,182 of OZ018317.1, read as the reverse complement.
TCCGTTCACTAAACTGCAGAACTGAACAAAAATGAGTACAGAGTATTTGTTTACATTATAGAAAATGAGTATTAGAATATAAAATATATATTATGCGAACCCAGAGTTTTCGGCTTAAGCTAAAAGGACTGAAACTATCGTTTTAAATATATCGGAGATACGGTGCAAATGCACTCGGTGCAAATGTTTCGAGTGGCCACGAGGCTTTTTATTTATTTAGTTTGTTAAACATATTTATTATGTTCGTCTCAAATTATCGGTATTCGAAATTGTTAGTGGTAATATTGTTACTAAACTAAAAGAAACCAGAACAAACAAAAAGCCTCAAAAATGTATGTAAATGAAGTAGTGAGATTAAAGGAGTGAAAAGTTCTGGAAGATTGATAAGCTAAAGAGACTAAAGAAGGAACTATTTAGTCAACTTGTGACCAAGTTGAGTTTGAAAGCACAGAGAATGAGAATACTTCTTAGATTCATTTAGGACCAGTACACGATATTTTGCACTCATATATTCAGCCAATCTGTTAATGAATAGAAAGGCCTAAAAAGTTTGTGAGCTTTCGAGTAGCACAAACGAAAAAGCGCCCGAAGTTGTTAGCGGTCGGGCGGAGGAGAAGGAATAGTCGGATTTCAGAGGGCGACCGATGGAAGGAAGAGGCCGTCATGGCTGCTTCGGGCTGAACCTTGCTAACAGTCTTCACATCTATCCTATTCAATAGCTTTGGACTCCTACAATATTTAATCCTATCATCCAGATCAATTGGTATTATTTTTTATATTATTAACAGTGACGATCTGGCGACTGTCATCAAGTGCAAAAATCGCCGCAATTCCAATTTTAGCCTTGTACAAGGTTCTTTAAAATTCACACAAACCAAACAAAGAAAAAACAAACGAAATAAAAAAACACACACAATAAAAAAACGCTAAAAAACAAGAAACAAAACAAAAGCAGGAAGAAGGAAGCACGATTCGGACTCGGAAGAAAGCCCGCCTTCCCCGAATACAGAAAAAAATAAGGGAAGCCAACCTCCTCCAAGAAGTAAAATTATCCACAAGTGCGTGTACACGAACCCGAACTTAGGACAAGGGACAAGCGGTAGCGACCCGGCTCCTCCCAGTACCGGGATAGGTAGCGTGTGCGAAGATCTCCCAGCCAGTGATATTCAAAAAGAATGTGCCGAACAGTCTGGGGGTTAAAGCAGTCATCGTAGTAAGGCGCAGGCAAGATATCACAGAAAGCGAACTGAATCCGTCGTAGTTTGTTTACATTGCTCAATCCAACGCTAATCCCAGGTCAAAGGTTATGTCACTCGTGAGCCATCAATTTTTGTGTCATCTTGAGTCATTAAATGAGTGATGCAGCAGAGATGTGGTTAGAATTTGACTGCTCTTAAGAAAACAAGGGAACTCTTTCATTTGGGCTTCTCTCTTTTATCTTTTCATCCAAGAATTTCACCATTTCAGAACAGCTCGAAACTGTCATATTCATTTCTTATAACTATAAATGAAAATGAGAGAATATTTAGACTACTTGATGTATTCTCCGGTATGAATGTTAAATAATTAGTGTTTTAGGTTTTTAATGAGATTTAGAGATACGAACTGTATAATGAAAGGATAGAGAGAGGTATTTGTTTAACCTTTGATTACTCTAAATCAAGATTGTGATAATCACTACCTCTATTCCTGGCTTTTATATTTTTAATTCTCCTATTTGTTGTCTGGATCACTCATCCATCACATTTTATAATATAAGTAATATAACACCATTAAGGATTATTTATTAAAATTGCTTATTGTAAAGGATATAAAATATGATCCAACGAGAGCATGTTCACGCAGTACACCAGGAATAAACGGTGAGATAGAAAAACAAAGGAAGTAAAGTGCAAAAAATATGAAGCATAACCCATTATAGAGGCTAGCGATGGCAAAGAAAACAGCTGGATGTGGTTTGGTTCACTATGGAGAGTCTAGAACCAGTTTGTAAGAGAAGCACTGAACTCAAAAGCAACAAGTTTTATACCCTGTCCTGGGTAAACAAAGTGATGGAGAACAAAAGACATATCATAGTTTTAGTTTATTCAGAACGTAATATTAATTATTAAATCTATGACATTTAAAAGCAGTACTATGTCTAATCTCTATCTACAAGGAGTTAGTATGGTCTGAGATCTTATTCTACGTATGCTGTTAAAACTTGCGTTTATATGTTGTTCAGCTTGAATAAGAATAAGTTTTGCCACATCAACCAAAAAAGAAATTAATTTTTGTTTGGTTCAAAAAGATTCAGAAAATAGCCTGCAAAATTAAGCAGACTTAAATATGTTCCCGAATGAACCGTAATGCTTTAACTTACTAGTGCTCACTGTTCTCTAGTATCAACCCTGAATGTTGTGCTCTCTTATGATACAAGACGCCCATAGTTTGTTATTTATCGCTGATGTTCTTCGTTTCTTGAGTGAATACCCCAGGTAGGGAAATCGATATCCCACCCTAAAAACAGAGGCCCTGTTCGGTAACCGCAACGTCCTGGCATTTGGGCAGCGAAACCCGATTACTTATCCCCCAGCCTCTGCCCTCGCCTCGCGGATCACCAGGAAGTCCTTGCACAACCACGACATGTTCGAATCATCAAGTTTCGGGTCCGGCGAGCGTAAAATTGGTTAAACCGGCAATATTTCCCCTAAGATTTGGGATTTAATTTCACTTCATAGACGAAATTAGAGGAGCGTCGACCAAAAGCCAGAAGGTACCTTTAGGGTTAAGTGAAAGACGTTCGGAGAAGCGCCGTTAGAGTAGAGAGGCATAATTCCTAAAACCACATCTCCCCCTCTTTTTCCCACACCCAGTGGGGTGGTGAGGAAAAATATGCGAATAACTGTAGAAGAACAAGGAAGATCGATTTAGTCATCGAGACGACGAGGTCCGGCTAGAGTGCCCGGCAACCAATGAAAAGAATATAGAAAAAGCTCATCCTGGGCCAGTTCCTGGTGGTCACACCGAAAATTAGCATCTTGTCTCAAGAAGATCAAGTAAAGCGATCGAGACGATGAACTCCGGCTAGAGTGCCCGGCAACCCAACGGAAGGAACACAGAAGAAGCTCATGCTGAGCCAGTTCCTGGTGGTCACACAGAAATTTAGTTTAGCTTGTATTGAGAAACAAGCTCAACCATCTCTCGTCAGAGAAACCCCCTATCCCGGTTTACAACAAAACCCAGAGATAGTCCTCGCCATTATGGAATACGCCAAAGTGAACTTCCTCAAACACACCCCATTCGTCAAAGGATTCACTCGTTTGCTCATCGCTCGTCAGTGCGAATCATTCCAAGATTAACCAGAAGATTGGAAGAAGCATACTTTTCCTGTCCTGTTGTTGAAATCATCTTCCTCACACAACATGATTAACGCCATCCGTCGCCTGCACCGAAATCACCTATGGCTTTAAGCCTATCTCTGCGCCAGACAAACATCTGGAGTGGCTGTGAATTCGTCCACGCGCCTGGCCGCAAACAACATTCTTGCGTCTACATAAAAAATTGAGGCCAAGGTCAGTCTCCAACCAGATTTTCGTGTGGTTGTTTAAAAGTAAATAAATTCCAGTATTTTTTTTGAAGGTTAATTAGCGTCCAATATTAAAGTGAGCTTTGGGTCAACCATTAATTTATATTCATTTGTTTAATTTAGTAAGTCTCAATTAAACTCGTTTAATTCATAGCTGTATAGTTTGTTTTGTTAGATTTCATTTTTTTTACTTTTTATCTAGTAATTAAAGTTCTATTCTCTCAGAAGTATTTTATTCAATCCTCGAAACGCTGAGTATGGCACTAGAAATCCTTAAAGATTAAAAAAAAACCTCCATAATAATAATATAGCACTCTTAAAGAAAAAGTAATCAAGGAGTTTTTGAAGTACGTAACAAACCTATACGTAGGTACACCACCATTCGGCCTTTGCAATACCACGTCACCCCCCTTCCCATCTTGATTGAAAAAAATCCTACTTCGAGTAATCCATTGGGTAGCTCAGTTCTCCTTAACCCAACTCAGCCTCATCGCTTGATTTCTCTACAACTGTCAGCCATACATTCTGCCTATGCCTACCACCTCTGAGCTGGGTGTCTCTTTACGGGTAGGGCTGGCGTCATTCCGCTAAGTTTAAAATTATATAAATCTTGCTTAAAGCATTTATCAAGTGCGAGGCACCCCAGATTATTTATACCCCAGGCAATAAATGGCTTCTGCACTAATAACATTAAGTGTTCTAATATCATTAAATATAATAATGGTTTCTCTCCCAAGGTCTCAGTCGATCTCTAAAGTGATAAAATATTCAAATCTCGTTGCTTTTATTGATTAAGTTCATTAAGATTTGTTCCAAAGCTGCCTTGTTTTATGAAAAAAAACCGCTTGGTTTACATTTACTATTGTGATACATTAACATATAAAAAAAAAATTGTGATGCCATTATTATTGATGAAATAAAAGTAACAAAATCTGTTTTGCACAAAAAACTATTTCAATTAACCTTTCACTCCCAAACGATAGCCATAAGGGTACTCGATTAGATTCCTTTTCTCTTTCTCTTTTTGTCGCGGTTTAGTGAGTGGGTAATCCCAGTCCCACTTCCTGGACATATATTTTATTACTGCACCGAAGTGAAGCGGAGGTGAAGTGTATCCAATACACCTACTGTAGCCACTTCCGGTGAATAAGAATAACCCTGGTGCTTCCCTTTTGATCAAAATTAAGATAATGATCTCCTGAGTGTGTCCTCACTCAGTAAAAGCCAGTCATGGGTGGACTTGTGTAATATTGAGATTTAAGCCGAGTGGATTCCTTATTAATTGCCAAAGGATCGTGCAAAATAGTTAAACACATAGATACAAAACTAATCTTTAATGTACATGAATTAGAAATATGAAAAAGGGTATATAGGTATAAATAAAATTAACCTTTGCACTGAATAAATAAGTCTACATAATATCGCGGGGAATTACACTTGAAAATTACTCACTAGGATGTTTGCGTCTTAATAGCACCTGACAGAATGAATGGAGTAATATTATTGAATTAAGCACTGAATTAATCACTTCTAATACTCGAGGTTATGGGCTCGGGATGGGAAGACTAGTTCACAAACAAACTGGTGAAGTTAGGGGAGGGGATAGTTCACTTTAACGATACCTTTGAGTTCATAAGCATGTTTGAGAATGACAGTGAAGATCTTCTTCTGGTGACGATGACCACACTTAGTCCAACCGTCCGAGGGTACCGAATGAGAAGGTATTCCTAGACCAGTGATATGCTAATCCTATGCCGGATCACGAAGGCGAGCCAACTGTGGCTCAATTCGGACTTCTTCTTCCTCGAAGTGCCTGTCCGATTATTTGGCCCCTGGAGTTGGTAGCCAAAACCGATTACCTAGGGTAATTCTCAGAGGGAGGTCCTGTGTAACCTTTGACTCTGCGAGAAGTTTGGCACCTACAAGTCCGTGACGGCTACAACCAATTCCCCGAGAAGTTCCTTTCTTGCAACTGGCAAACTGTTTCTTCTGTGGATCGAGCTCCACCTTACAACGTAGGTCCAAGGTCTTCTGCCTGCCTCAGGGAGAATTTTCCCTTTTATTTCCCTCATGAGCAAAAATCGAGAGAGAGCACTGAATTCTCATAAAATCCGTATCGCTGCGAGAAAGACCTTTTAATGTGCTGCCAGACAGAATAAATCTTTCACACCTTCGAGCTATCCCTGCTCCACGTCGTGGCTTTCGACGGCGCGAAAACTTGGCCCTTCGTCGGTTCGGGTATCTTTTAGCGGCAGACATTTTCTTGACTGGCCGGCCGCAAATTTGGTCGTGTCTTTAGTGCGAAAAGGGGCGGAGGGAATTCGAGGCGAAAGGCGAATTTGGATTACGGGAGGGACACGCAGCTTATGTCGGGGTATTTCTGCGTACACTAATGTACGTGGTATTTAGACTTCTATACTTTTATATTTTTTGGCGTCATATTAAACTAATCCAGTAATATACATTGAACTCCTAACTTTTTACTTTTGCTTAGAATTTGATCATAATACCTCGGAATGAACTCTAAATGCCAACTAGGTTATATTTTCTTCCATATATATAATCACGAGCTCAAAAGTTTAACTGCAAAGCGTGATAACTGCAGATATCTCCGTGGATCTTTATGATTATCTTGTTCTATTCGCCGAAACATGATAGCTAACAAACGCAAAAATATATCCATGGAAATATCTGAAACAAGTATCTCCCCTATAAATTATTTATATGCAAGAGTGGCTGACCTTACCGCAACCAACCCTTCTGCCACCATCGCAAAATTAACGATGCGTCTCGTTATTAATTCTATGAAAGAATTAGAACAATCAGGATTTTTTTTATCAGTGCCGAATGATTTGTTCCGGTCTAAAAGCTTGCCCAACTTCATTATAGGAAATATCTTCCCTCCTCTTTTCCAAACTATTGATCATTTCTCAGGCAATAATGATATATCCGAATCTTTGAAAACAACCATTCATTTAGACTATTTTAGTAAGAGTAGGAACAGGAGGATAGGTGCATTTGTTATAGTGGAAATAGGAAATATTTGTTACCTGGGAGAGGGTAAATATTGTATTAACGATATCTTTAAATTATTTTACTAGACATAACAGTGAGGTAGCAATTGTATATAGTAAAAATATTAATTAATAGCAGCCTTTTCTTTCACCCTGGAGAAACAATATAGTTACCTATAAAAGAAATGGATCTCCCAAACTAATACGATAAATTCTAAAAGGCTTCATAGCGAAAGAATAATCATTATTGAGTTACCACTCGAGCACCTCCATGTCTTCTAACTCCTTGCATCAACCTTAATTTAACATCTAACGTCATAGAGATTTCAGCTAGGAATTCCACGCAAAATGCCTCACTTGGCAGGCAGTTAGTTACTCGCGAAAATTAAACAACTGCCAAATAAAAATTCTTTTAATTTCATCGACCTTACTTCATTTAATTATTTCCGTTCCAAACCAAATGAAAATAATTTCCTTTTTCGTTTAACTGTTGTGCGAAATTTGGCTGTCACAAATTTATTTTCCTTGATATTCATGGCTACTCTTTCCACACTTTCAGAGAGCCTAGAAGTGGGTGAGTTTCTGTTTATGTACTAACATCGTATAAAGCTTCCGAAAAACTGATTGGTGATTTATTAGTGATATAATTGAACTCTGTACTGTTACAATATCAATTAATTCATTAACACTAATTACACTGTCTAACAAAATTTAACTTTTTGTCGACTACAAAGATTAGAATAACATTTTTTAATGTAGTTTTATATATAGATTAAGAAAATGAAAGTAATTTTTATCGAAATGAATCCAGTTTTTTGTAAGTTGCCAATTACTATTTTTGTCAAATTTTTAAGATTTTAACGAATTTCATTCATTTATTTCTTATTTTCAGGTTATTTAAGTAAATAAAATTTTAAATAAAGTAACTCTATTAATTAAAAGGCCAAGAGGACAGTGTAAAAATAGCCCAGATAAATCCTGCTACATATGCGGTTCAGTAACATTTAAAAGAAATCAAAGAAAAATTTCTTCTCAAGTGAAAAAACTATATAATTTGTATTTTGGATGAAAAATTGGCGACCAAGATAAACCATGGGCACCACATATCTGTTGCACGACATGCTTTAATTCTTTATTAAAATGGTCTAAAGGAAAAATAAAAAGCATTCAATTTGGTGTCCCAATGGCATGGCGAGAGCCCCAAGATCATGCCACTGACTGCTATTTCTGTTTGGTAGACATACAAAGTAAGTAATTGTTTATTGTCCACTGTACCTATATTTTAAAGTAGTATACTGTCATATTATTTTTTAAAAATATAAAATTAATTAAGTGTAGAACCACTTTATTGTAATCACACATATGTACATAACTTCATATTTTATACATATAATTTCCATACTTTTAGATAAAGCAACGAAGTGCGCTTTAGCTGTAGTATATCCCAACCCTAAATCTGCTATTCGGCCTATACCTCACTCAAAATACATTCCAGTACCTAAACCACGTGCCGAAATTGTTTTGTATAACTCTGATGAATCGGATATGGAATCATGTGAACCAAAAACTGAAATTTATGTTCCTGAAACTGTTGATACTACTCCAAAATCTTTATCACATCTTGATCTAGATGATCTTGTAAGAGATCTAAACTTAACAAAGCACCAGAGTGAATTACTGGCCTCGAGACTGAAAAAAAGAAATTTAGTATCAGAAGATGTTCGAATTACTAAGTTTCGCATTCGTTCAAACAATTTAGAAGACAAATTTTCATTTGACAACAATTTATGCTAATGTAATAATATTCCACATCTCTTTGGAGAATTAGATATACATTGTGCTTTTGCATAATGGAAATAAACTACTATCGCTACCAGTAACTCACTCTGTTGTTTTGAAAGAAACTTATGAGAATTTAGATTTCATTTTAAAAAGCATTAAATACAGTGAACGTAATTGGTTGATTTGTGCTGACCTTAAGGTAGTAGCCATTTTAAATGGCTTGCACTCAGGCTACACAAAATTCATGTGTTTTGTGTGCCAGTGAGGCAGTAGAGCTCGAGGAGAATATTACATACGCTCAGAATGGCCTTTAAGAGAAGAGACAAAAGTAGGTTGTCATAATGTCATACGTCAACCATTGGTTCCTAAGGAAAACATAATTTTGCCACCACTTCAAATAAAATTAGGTTTAATGAAACAATTTATGAAAGCCTCAAAGCATGAGCAGCCATCCTTCTTATATTTAAAAACAGAATTTCCCAAGATTAGTGAAGCTAAAATTAAAGAAGAAATCTTTGTTGTTTCCTAGATTCGACAACTTATGGTACATAGTAAGTTTGAGGAAAAATTGAGCAAGACAAAGTTTGAGGCCTGGCATAGTTTCAAAGGTGTATGTAATGGTCTCCTTGGAAGGCACAAATCAGAAAATTACCACATATTTGTTCAGAATTTGATTAAGTGTTATAATGAGTTGGGATGTAGTATGTCACTAAAGGTGTATTTTTTTGCATTCCCATCTGTCTTTCTTTTCAGAGAATCCAACCTACGTCAGCGATGGGCAAGGTGAAAGATTCCACTAATATATTGCTACTATAGAAAATCGTTATAAAGGAAAATGGAGTCCTGCAATGCTTGCTGACTTCTGCTGGACTCTCCACAGAGACAGACGAGATGTTGTACATAAAAAGAAGCCTAAATATTCTAAAAATATATGAGTATTGTATAGATTTCAGCAATTTTGAAAAAATCTTAAATCTTCATTATTCTTTTAAATATATTTTTATAATACCACACTCTGAAATGTTTTAAAAGGACTTATTAATTTCTTTTGATGAATAAGATTTTTGTTTCCACTTATCTTTGTACTTTTTGTCAGGTAAAATAAAAATAATAACAAATATTTCATACCTCTATATACTGAATAATCTAATACAAAAAACTGAAGTCATTTAATGAAAAATAAAGGTAATTTTCGTAATCTACGCAAAAAAGTACATAGAAAACTACTTTCTCATTTCTGTAGCAAAATCATTGTTGGACAGTTATCAGTGGCATGCAGTGACCTTTGAAGATGATGAAGCAATTCAAGTTTTACAAAAATAAATATGCTAATTGAAGTAAATATGTTGTTCATTAAAAATAAGTATAAAATTGTAAGCTACTCACTTTATTTAAATGTTATTTTTTAAAACTTTATTTAAATTTAGGCAAGATGTTATATCATATTGGCCTACATTGTATTAGTGAGTGCGTAGTCCTACCTGTTTTAATAATATTTTCTCTTTCATTATCGGTCATTGCACTGAACTTCCTTTTTAATAATTTTTCAATAATGTAATCGCATTTTCTCCCAACTTCTTTGCATCCATTTTGTTTAAAAGGGGATTATCACTTAAAAAAATGAATAAACAATACGCCAGAATTATCTAAGTACTGCCTCAGCGCTACTGATATCAAAGATAAGAAGAGTGACTAACGACTATGGTAGGGCAGGCTGAATCCCAGAAATATTAACAAAATGCTTAAGATATAAGAGCTTAACCATACTAAAGTTTTTGCTATTTAGATGCTTTCTTTCCTAGAACCAATATTTAAATATAATCTAAAAAATTTTTAAGCTTCAGAGCATAATAATAGTTACGTCAATGTGTCTTAGATATTTTGTTGCTTTTCCCTAGATTCTGGCAATTGACAGGATTGCCAGATGCAAGCTGATGACTGCATATCCATCCAAATTTGCCGCATTTATCTTATACAAATAGGTTATTTTTTTCTTTATTATAACACGGCATTGAAATATCTAGATAAAAATCATAAAATCTAATGACTGTATATTATTGCTAAGGAAAGCAAAACCTCTTTTAAACTATAAATTCTAAAGCACCTAAATGAAGAAATATTATTGAAATACAAAAAAAAGAGTAGAAATCTCGACGAAAAGGATGCATTTCTTCAATTGCAGTCCGACTCATTAGGGTCTAACGTCAATTCGATTGAAAGTGAACGGTGCCTTATGGTGTATACAAGTATAGGCAAGCATAAATGTGGGAATCAAATTGATTCTGCTGTCATATTAATTGTTGGCGTGTAATTTTTTTTTTCTTCTTTAATAGGGGAAGCATTGCTTCCCTTGTTTCCATTGACTCCACACCACTGCTAATTATTTAATGTTGCGTGTTCCATCCCCCATACAATTCTTTTATTCCTTTCTTTTTAGACCATCAATACGCTAATTTCTAGTGCAACTCTTTATACCCAACTATAATTCGATTTAATTAATCTTTGCCCTAGTTTTCGTTTCTCTCTCTCATTAAACATGTTATACACCTCTACCCTACTCTTTTATTTTGTATTCATCATATCAGGTATAACTAACTTTCCAGCACCTTTTCTGAAATAATTAGTCAACATAACTGAGCATATACTCCATTTCGAATCAACCTACCACATTCCCAAGAAAAGCACTACTACGACCATATACTAATCCATGTCCATAGTCAAACCAATAACTACAAACTGAGAGAGGTTCTCTTTGCACATTTCCCACACATGTGTAAGTAAATAGAACCGTCAGTTTTAATGAGTTAATGTTCAAATATATCAGTAGATAAATAGCAGCCCTATTATTTAAATCGCTCGTGCGGCAACAGTTGAAATATGCCACTCAGTTCTGGTCTCTTTGTCAGCAAATATACATCAATGTATTAGAGAGAGTACAGGGAAGGGTAACAGCGTGAATTCTATAGCTGCAATCTAGACTCTACGAAAAATACTTAAAGAAGTAAAATTTCTCTTGCTTGAAGATAGGCGCCTTCGCAGCCAATCGACAGAAGTGTTAAAATTATGAATGGTTTTAATATTAAAAAAATTACTCACTTCTTTAAGACACTGAAAACACCACGCGAACAAATGGATATAAATTTATATTCGGGCATTATCAGAAGAATATATCGGGGAAACCTTTTTTAATTATAAAATTGTGCCAACTTGGAATTCTTTGTCTGCAATTTTAATTCAAAGCAAATCGCTAAATATTTCCAAAATAAATTGGATCAACTCTTATTTACTTATTAAGCACACAAAATAAAACAATATTTATTTAACTTATTTTTAACTTTAAAGGTCCTCGCAAGAGCTCCCTACCCAGCCTCCCACACTCTTTCACGAAAAGCCAGAGAGCAATCTGAGGGGTTTTGCTGGTCTTGATACTATAATTCTATATACAACACTAACTCTCGCTGCTAAAAATATGGTAAATACTAATATTGGGCATCAATCCTATTTTAGGAAAGATTTTCTGCGATTAAATCATGGCTCGCCTAACTTAGATATATATCGGAGATTATTCTGGATCTCATTTCGAACAAAATGTAAGAGTCTAGCATGGCGGCTGTCTTAGCCCTTTAATATAATTATTTTCCATCATATCCCTGAGCCAATTATGTACAACACTGTATTTCCAATTCGCAAAAAGTTTATGTATGTATCTCAAAGGATTTTGCCCCTTATAGAAACTAAATATTTATGGTCAGAACAAGAGGTGGAAATTTTCAACTAACACACCAAAATCATAATTATTCGACTAAACATAATTAAATTAGCTGGTGTAAGAGTGGATGATATCGTTATGGCTTTGGCAGAAAAGTCCAGGAATTACTTTAATAGATTGGCCTTCAACAATCGACCGTTAAACGATTATACCATTATGGTGTGTTAATTTGTGCGGTGAAAATTAATTTTTGTCAATTCGCACATTGAGGGTCCCCCAAAATATGTGTTTGGATGTCAGGAATTCAAATCTGACATTATTTGTTTGTAATTGCTCAACATTTAGCTTGATAAATCTATGTTTAACCCCGCCCTCTATTCATAAATTATTCTCAGAAAGCAACATTTATTAATTTTAGCTTCTCAAACCGGCACGTAATGGTATAGACATTTAGTTTCTCTTCTTAAAACATATCCCAGCATCATAAACATATGCTAGTAATCATAAAATTCAAATCTACTATTATTTTTGTGGTTGCTCAGCATTCAGCTAGAAAAATCAACGTTTGAAAAAACAACTTATAATTGCCCTTGAAAACAACAGTTATTGAATTTAGCTTCTCAAAATGGCAGAAAATACTATAGACATTTAGTTTCTCTGCATAAAACATATCCTATTAATCATAAAACATCTCATTTTAATCAGATAACATTAGAAAGTGATGATATTGGTTAAAAAAATAATTAAACAAGTTTCATCAAGTTTTGCTTTGATTCGTTCTTGGACATCAGTCGCTGACTTGCTTCCTGGTCTCTGATATAGCCCTCACGTTTCTCATGTGTGTGCACCCAACCTACTGCCTCTGTGACTTGTTTCACATACTTCTTTATTGACTGAGCATGACAGGGAATACTGTGTGCATAGGCTTATCAAGGAACTTCTTTACTTTCACTATAGCCCATTTACATGTCACAGGAGGTTGGAATACACGGTCAGACCAGTCTGTCACATCCAAAAAGGAGGAAAGATTAGGGTTGATGAAAGTTGTCTTCCTGGGACATACAGAAAGATCTCACTGTGCATGATCAACTCCACCCATCATCTCAACAATCATTTGGGCAGCAGTTTCCTCTCATTACTCCCATTTGAACACAAAAGGGACTAAATTATCATTTTGCTGAATGAATCCCATGCTGACTGCTTGGTGGTTGGTAAAACAGCATCCAATACAGCCTTCTTTTGCAGCTTAAGTAGCAGCAGGTGAACCAAGATGTAGCGCGGGCCTTCCTTCCAAGAATGTTTTACTTTGATGTTGAAACAACATGGGTTGTGCACACCAACTATGTATTTTACTATCAGTCTTAGGTTTATGAAGGTTCTTCCTTGTTTTGAAACCCATATGAGACAAATTCTGTTTGCTGTTGTCAACCACCTAGAATGATTCAATGGATCTATTTCAAGAGGGGTCAGATCTGTGTGAAGTTCTCCCGTCCTTATGGCCTTTGTGATTATATTCCTGAACGCTAGATCAGTAGAGATATCCTTTACGACAATGTCACTCATTCAAGTAAGAGACGCTCCAATTGAGAGTTTAGTGAATGAAAGATGAATTTCAAATTCGGTAACAGTGTCTAGCATGTTGCCAATATTATCTTCCACCTAGCTCATTGCACACAGAAACATGCTCTTCCTTGATGCTGCTGGAGAACTGACGATCCGAAGTGTCTGCTCTTAGCAAAACATTAGTTGTATCTTGACAGCCATCATAGAAGATGCAGTCAATTTCACCCTTCATACAATTTTGATCAAAATCCTGATCCAGGGTTCTCATAACTTGGGAGGGGGGCCCTCTTTAAATTATTCTCTTATCCTCTTTATTGATCAAAGCAGCATCCATAACAGCAGCTGTGGTGATGGCAGCTGTGGCATCAGCCCAACATCATATCTGATGATATGCATAGCAACATCATGTATTTCTAGTGTGTTGTACTGTGGCTTTTTAATAGAAGTTAAGGATATGCTTGGTACTTTCATCAGTACAGAATATGATTTCACTTAATGTCATTGAAACATTGACCTGATTACTTATCAACATATATTAAGCAACTCTTCTTCTTTTACCTTCTTTTCGCTTCGTCTTAATGACTTCTCTGTTTTGTTTAGGTTGATCTAGCAAGCCAATCATAGAACCAAACCTTTGTCTTTGACATTTAATGAAAGCAAGTTCCTTCGCAGGGATCTCCATCTCCCTAGGGAATGTAAAATTAATGTGGATTTCATTTTGGCAACCAGGGCAGTCAGATTTACCGCAAAGAACAATTTTACATTTGCAACTGAGGATGTCAAAAAGCTCATCAAGTTTTGCAATGAAGGCCTCTTCGATATATAGCTTTCCTCTCCAATGAGATATGTTTCTGGACTGCCTCCAGTTCTCTTGGATCTCGTTTAAGATTGTTACTCATGAATTTACAAAAAGGGCTGAAAACGAACTCTTCTCTCGTTACCACTTTTCAAGCCTTTGGGGTAAATTTCATTTGCAAGACTGGCCCCTGTGTAGTTTTTCACATCCTCACTACTTTGTTCTCTTAGCAATAGTTCACATTTCAGAATGTCACTCAGAGTTGGGACTTTTGAGGGCAACCACTCTACCATTTCCAATTAAGTGGCTCATATGTATGAATGTTCCCATTCTTGTCCTTATTTTAAAATCCATTGTAGGTCAATTCCTATTGGTTAGGATGGTAGCACTGACGGCCAAGTAATATTCAACACACTGATGGATATGTTTCAACCTATGAATTAAGATAAAAAAAATCAGTGAATTAGATACAATTATTAATAAAATAATTGTCATTTAATTCCCAAAACAGAAATAGATTTCACAATTTTCAAGTAGCTTATTACAAAGAAGAACTAGATTATATTAAAATCTCAAAAGTAGCATTAGATTTCATAAGGCATGCTGCAACATCTAACCACTCCTCATTTCATGAATTTCAAAGTTAAAAATTTGACACACCTTACTATAGTATACCATAATGAAACCGTCAAACTAGCATCCTATTCTTCTAATTACAATTGCCAAGAGTCAAATCTACAGATACAAAGGATGCAGAACAAAGCTTTTTTGCCCAGTACGAAGTCATTATGGTGAGCGATAAACTGTAGGGGTGCGAAAATGTATCAGAGGAAAATTCCTTTTAACTCGATAATATAAATAGCCAATTAAATTACCAACTCACCTTGGACTAAGCTGTCGCGTGATGGCTAGAGTATTGGCCTTTAGATCTAACGTTACCGCGTTTGAAACTCAAAAGTCCAAAATCTTTTATGAAGAAATCTCAAAAGGAAAACAGAAGTCAAGGAAAACGCTTGAAAGACCAACTCAACTAGAATCAAGAAGGACCAAGAAATCAACTCAAGATAAATGGAAAAAATATGGAGATATATCAAGAAAGAAATCAAAGATTAAGGACCAACCCAGCCAAGAAGAATACGGAAGTCAAAAAAAGTGAAGATAAATGTTTGAAGGGGCAACTTAAAGAATAAGGAATTTCAGTCAAGTAGAAGAAGAAAAATGCATAATGAAAATCAAGATGAACAATAATACTGGAAAAATAAATAAAGTTATACTAAAGAGGCCCCCCCCGTCCATAAAACCATGTGAGAGACCTACATATTAGCAGTGACCTAAAGTTTGTAAACACTGAAATTAATTCGCGTGTACTTAAAGATATGGCAAAAACTACTCTGACGACTACCACCTGACATAATCTAATGAAATCTAAAATTTACAGGGATCAAATTCTAGGACAAAGAAAACTCTCGGGCAACAGACATTCTATCGAACAAGAACTGGCTCCAATATATAACAAATGAACCTACGATCCAAACTAGATAGTTTTTTAACGTAAAAACATATTTAAATTTTAAAGAAATTGATTGAAAAATATATATTTAAGATAAAAGGTTACTGAGTTCATTGAAGTATAACTAATATGAGTACCGTGATCAATGCTACCAAAGATATAAGGGGGTCAGTGTTTTTAATAAATTTCCCATGATTGAAAGCTGAGTATCTACCACATTTTAAGTAAAATGAATTATTCCTGTGTAGCATCAGAGATTTCCTTTCACCAGGGAGCTTTCCCATCTCTAATCTTTCTTTTCATAATTTCAGTCGTATTCCCAAACCTTTTGACTCTGTATTTTCTCTCACTTTATGTCTAATGTTCACAATTAAGGAGTGCGGAGTTAGGTTGTTCCGACTTTGCTATCTTGTTCCCAATTTACTAAGGATTACTGACTCTGATGCGGAGGTATTACAGGATGAATTAATCATACTATACGAATGGGCGGAGAAATGGCAAATGGAATTTAACATAAACATGTGTAGTTTACTTAGTATAGGTAGGTGTAATCCACTGAATAATTATAAACTGAATGGGGGAGTTTTAAGAAGGTCAGAATGCGAAAATGACTTAAGTGTCCTGGTGAGTTCTGACCTCAGGCTTAGAAAGCAGTGCATAAGTGCTAGGAATAAAACTAATAAGTTATTGGGGTTTATCAAGAGGAGTGTAAGTAATATAAGGGCTGATGTCATTCTGAAAGTGGTTTATTGGGAGGAGTGTAAGTAATAAGAGGGCTGATGTCATTTTGAAACTGTATCTGCCATTAGTTAGGCCTCATCTTAACTATGCAGTGCAATTTTTGTCGCCATATTATTGGGTGGATATTGATTTTCTTGAGTCTGTGCAAAGAAGGATGACTAAGATGATTCATGGGTTCAGGAGGTTACCTCAGGGAAAAGACTTGAGAGACTAAATCATCATTCATTAGAAAGAAGAAGAGTTTGTGGGGACTTGATTAAATCCCTAAAATGGGTAAAAGGTTATAATAGGGGAGACATAGGTAAGTTTCTTATTTTTAGTGAAGAGGATATGGACAAGTTTAGGTTTAGGAAAAAGATTGGTAGAAATTGGTTTAAAAATCAAATGGTAGATGAATGGAATAGGCTCGCTAGTTATGTGATAGAAGCATCTTCCCTGCGTAGTTTTAAGGATGAGGATGCTCGGGTGATGGGAACACGAGCTACCTCGTATAGGCTATATTGATTAGCCTTTTGCAGACTCATTCTTTTCTCTTGTTCTTATGTTCTTACGGTTCAAAATTATTGTCGAATTGAGGATGGAAGCCTACGCTCCTCTGAAACTAGTCGCCTAATAACGCTTCTAGTACGGTTTTATTCCTATGAAAAATAACCGATTTTTTTTCAATAAAGTAATAGCAAATCAATTAAAATATATTAAACAATGAATGTTAAATCATTGTATAATATCATATCAAAACTTCCTATTCAACAACTGATATAAAAATAACCATATTAATTATATTGTAAAATGACCCCTAGGAAATAAGGAAAGATGATACAAAAGCTATACATAGGGGATGTGGATGGTAGCCTAACGGCTAGCGTTGGAGCCTGAAAAGAGAAGAGCACTCGATGGCATATATTGGAATGGCACCTGTTATTTCATATTCTTTAACGGAGTAAATAGATTATATTATTTTTTCCCCGTTTGATATATCTCTTAGATCTTTCTTACTCAGTTTATACTCCTTGTCTGGTCTTATAAAATGACCAAATCGCTTGTGTTATTGTCTTATCCTCATTTCCCATGTTATTGAGCATCGACCGTGTCACGTGTTATTGTGATTTCCCTTTCATTAGTTAAATGAGTAAATGAAGCATTCTTAGGTATCAATAAATTGATTGTTATTACAAAAGCAAACTGATGACTGTTTGTTTAAACTAAATATTAAAGCAATATAGTTTAATTCAATGTTAGCGCTACTGCAAGCAGACATTCATTATTTCGTAGACAAAAACTCCTAGAAGCAATGATTTCCAAGTCTTTTTCCTCTGAAATGACTTGCATAGTGTTACTAAATAATCAATGTATTTTAGAATTTACCTCATTAAAATCAAAATGCTTTACCCTATAATCTTCATTAAACTGCATTTTCTAAGTAAAAGTTCATCGCACCGCTTTAACATTTCGACGGACTGACATGGCTTGGAATGATTGTACCAAATTATTTTCTTCTGGTGTCTATAGTAATCTTGTGATTCGGCGAATCAGTTATTTGGTTGTTGTTTGTCGCTTGTTTTTCGTATTCTCTATAATCAGTGCATAGCAGAGCTTTTGGATTTCGTTTTCACTCAAGTAGTGCTTCGTTGTGTTATTCGTTTTTCTTCAGTTTGTCAATGGTCGCTGTTACTTGGTTTTAAACTATTAAATTTGATTATATTTTTATTTTTTTGAGGGTGGGGTATTTTCACAAAAGGTTTGTCTGTTAACTTTTTTTTTGCAGTTACGATGATAAACGTTCTCTACTTTCCGCCCTTCCCGCCCCTCAATCCAAAATCTCGATTATTACAGTACGGTCCCGCTGTGCTAGTCTTTCATCAATGAGTTCTTTGAACAGACTTTTCCTATCTTTATATTTCAGAGTAAAGCCTTTTAATTTTCAAAAGCTTTCGTTGGTAGTTCGCATCCACTTTAAGAAACCTTTTTCGAGAGTTAGTTAGTTAGCGCCAATCCTTCCATGAAACGGAAGAACCCCGACCGGATAATGAAATTTTTTATTTAAGGTCAGAATGACAATCGATGGGGCCGTCCTCTTTTGGGAAGAGGTGCCAGGAAGTATTATGTTTTTGACACCAAACAGCGTTCAAGTGGAAGCCTTCGTCACCTCGGGGAAAAGGGACTTGTTCCGCGTCAGAGGTACGTGAATATAGATACACATCGGCAAGTTTCCTTGGAACAGAGAGAGTGTGTGTTGTGCTGTGAAAGCGGGAGAGGAAAGAAATCAGTGTTGTGATTTGCCTAGTGTGAGTTGAGAGGTGTAAGATCTACTCACCCGATAACGGGGTGAGCACAGTGCGTCCACCAAACGGTAGCCAGATCTCTACGTGCGCTGACGTTTGTTTCCGCTCATGCCGGGATTCGGAATCGAACCCCGTACCGCAACGTTGGGAGGCCAACGCCGTATCCACTCGGCTAGCATGAGCTCTTTTTCGAGAGTACTCCGTCTCGCTTCTCACCACAATTACAAACACATCTCTTCGTCCACTACCGTACTCCCTCCCCCCCTTGCAGGGTTCTTCGTTTCGTCGGATTAATAAACTTTTCATCTCCTCAGAGCTGTTTGTTGACACTATTAGAATTTTTTTTTTACCAGCCGATGAGATTATTAAGGAATGGGTCTAGGACAACTTTCTAAAACTCAATTCTTAAAAAAATGAGCTATTACTCGTGGAGGTAATACTTGAGTTGTTGGGCGCTATTTCTGGGCTACACTTTTGAGCTACAATTAATGCGATCGGATCTACACATCTATATAAATAATAAAGACGATTCGACCGCCTACTTTAGCTATTTCTGCTAAAAATTAATATTTTTTAGTTACTTTCGAAATGGGGGCTTCGCCCCCATATCTTCCACTTATTGTGGTGGGTTGCCCCCCAACCTTCGCAACTTTTAAAAAACCTCGTGATATTCCTAATTCGAAAGGCTAACATCAGATATGAATGCGAAAGGAAATTGCTGTCTGTATCGTCGTCTTAAATTACCTAATAAATAATCACTTAACGACAAAAGCTAAACCATCTCCATCTTTCACTATTATAATCGAGCCGCGCAACTCTTAAACGAAGTCATGACGAAACTCTCATAAATTTTAGCGGGTCCTATTTATAGACACGGTCCTGTCGGCTATAAGCTGTGCAATTTTATCTTTAAACGAAATAAAAAAAAGGTACACAAACCCACCCACCCTCAAAAAACGAGACATTACGAAGTATAGAATAATTCATTGCATTAATACTTAATATAATCGAGAAGAAGTGCAGGCGCTTACTAAATAATAAAGATTATTTACCCAAAACAAATAACAAAAAGAATGCAACGCCGTGATTGGCCACATCCGAAGATACCGCCTGAAGTCATTATCCCTAAATTGTAGTCTAAAGGTGTAGTCCAGAAATAACGCCCCTTAGTTTGCTTCCCAATAAACTCAAGTATTACCCTAGGTGGTACTTCATCATATGTGGCTTTCTGTAAAACTATTGCATTGCTCCTTTCCTTAACATCGCCTGCTCCACGTTTGCCTTTACTAACGATGTTAATAAATCTGTCACGCTTTTGGTATTTAACTATCTCCCAAATCTTATTTTGATAACTTCCATAAATTCACACTCTGAATTCTTCCTAATCTTAGCAGCATCTGCCTCAACATTGATCAAATTAGTTTAAAGATTGTCATTCATGCTTTCAGTACTTTCGAATTTGATTGCTCTAAACCATTCCCGGTGGATAAAATTGTTCAACTCGCTCCGTTGGTGTTATTCTTTGCAGTCGACGGTCTCGGATTCAGATCCTTTGCTCCGTAGAATGCACTGGTTACACATCGTTTAAAAAGTGCTTTCAAGCTCAATAACATCAAAGTGTATTACAGAAACCAAATATCCACGGCCTATAAAATAGATGAAAAAAACTTCAAGGAGATTATTAACCGTAACATCTAGGTTAAAAATCAAACGGATAAAATCCAACTCATCATCTATTATAAAACAACAAAAGCAGGCAATCTTCTGATGAAAAATAACATCTGCTCAAACTCCTCGAATCTCAAGTCAACCAACATAGTTTACGAGTTTACTTGCCCCAATAAAGACTATAAGCTTTATAAAAACTCTAAATATATTGGCATGACAACTACCACACTTTCAGACAGTTAACTATGCATCTACAAAGCGGAGAGCCGAAGAACCATATGGAGAGTGTACATAATAATATTAACTAACGAGAGATAGGTTAAGCGAGGCTTAACATCTTAGAAACCATATTAATAAATGAAGATAAGCCGGCCATCAACAGTCAAGCAACAAGCTGGAATCGCACATTAAAACTATTTTAAGATTTCTACGCACATGAGTGGCTCATTTTTCCTAAAATACGTTTAAGCAAGGCGGAATAAATACCCGCTTATAAATTATTTTCTTTCACTTTACTTTCTGCCAGATCCTCACTCCACTCATTACATCGGTAAAGGAGGCAAGAACATTTCAAAACGCTCCGAAGATGATCGAGTAAGATCGAAAGCTTAGCAATTTAGTTTGTTTTTTACCAAACACATTCATTTAAAAAAGAGATGAATACTGGACAAGAAAACAACCTTTAACAAGATGGAATAAAAAAGATAGTTAGAAGAAGAGAAAGTTGCCAAAGGAAATTAATTAAGGCAAAATACACAATGGTCTTCAACAAAATTTGCATATATATATATATGTATGTGTGTGTATGTGTGTGTGTGAAAGATAATGGTAAACCACAATATTTCAATCAAGATTTTATTTATAATTATCGGACTATTTTCGGCAAGATGCCATTTTTAACTAATAATAAAGAAACTAGGCAAGGAGCACAGTATATATAAGGTAAGACACATCTCAAGCAAAATGAAACAGCAGGAAACAATCTGGAAAAAAACTCGAGTGAATCTGGCGTGAATGACAAGCTAAACAAAATGAAATGGAACCGGAAACAATCTGGAGAGTTGCTAATCCCCGAGACGCATTGCGTCCGGGGGCTTATAGATACGATTGGCGACTTTCTTCGTTATATATTTGTTAATTTTTTATTGCCCTTCAGTTAATTTGAAATTATCAACTTTGCTGAAGATGATGGGTTCCGCAATTCTCCTCTCAATATATTTGTTTGATTTATAAATAATTTGTGGATGGTTAAAATCAATTCTATGGTCGTGCACTTGCATTTGCGTAAAAAGACTTGAAGAGTTCGTACACCTTTTGATATAAGCTAAATGTTCTTTCATCCTCTTATTAAAGTTGCCTGACTCTCCGATGTATGTTAATTTGCAATTATAGCATGGTCTACTGTAAACTCCAGATTTGAGATCGATTGGGCGCAGTCCATTATATATATATATATATATATATATATATATATATATATATATATATATATATATAGAGAGAGAGAGAGAGAGAGAGAGAGAGAGAGAGAGAGAGTGGGAGAGAGAGAGAGTGAGAGAGAACACGAAAGAGGAAGGGGAAGAGGAATAGGAAAGGGAAATTGAAATGAAAAGGGAAAATAGGAAATAAGAAAAGGGAAAGAAGAAATGGAAAAGGGGGAATGGAAAAGGGAAAAGGGAAAGATAAAGGGAAATGAAACGTAGAGCAAATAGTGCTCACGAAAATAGAGAAATCTCATAGTGAGATAGAGAGAGATAGAAAGCCAATTAAGCATATATTTTTGCATAAAAATAAAGAAAAGAGAATCCACTAAACTGAGGCAAACACAATTTGACAACGAAAATAATGACCGAATAAATGGACAAACCAAGTAACGTAGGACCACAAAGAAACGGTGAAGTAAAGCCATTAGGGGAAAAATCGCCTTACGGTAACAAGCCTTTTACTTCCTAGTGCCGCAAGTACGCTTCTGTGTGTGCATTTGCCTTATTCATTTTCTTCCGGACATGAAGAATTTTATTCTCTTTCGTTTATTTATTCAGTAATGTGCAAATTTATTTTTCTACATTTTGCATCCAAGTTTTTCCCAATTACTTCTAACTTTTTACGTTCGCTAAAGACGTAATTCAAAGCCAAAATTTCTCTCCTTCCATTTTATATTCGATTGTTTGTTGTCTGTTTTATCTCCCACATTGGCTAAATGTATAAAAGATGATTGCTGAAAAATTCAAGTATGGAAATTTGCAAATGAAAACTATGACTAAAAGACATGCAAACGTTATGGGTCGTTTTCCCTTTTAAATGCTACTTCTGAGAAGTCGAGTGGCAATTAAAATAGTGCCGAGTTCTAGCAAATGTTGCCACAAACTGAAGAAAGAATGAATTAAAGAGAGAAAGAAATAGGAAAGCCAAAGTTGTTCCCTAGGTGCGGTTGAGAAAATAATTGATGGAGTGACCATAATAAAAGTCGTTTAGTTCTTTTACCTAGATTAATTTATGTTAAAAAATTCTTTTAGAAATGAGCAGAAAGTGATAATATAGTGAGATGTACTGAAGATAATATTTCCTATGAGCGGAGGTAAAAACGAGCTTGTCATTAATTCATTCTTTCTCTCTCTCTCTCTCTCTCTCTCTCTCTCTCTCTCTATATATATATATATATATATATATATATATATATATATATATATATATATATATATATATATATATATATATTATATATATATATATATATATATATATATATATATATATATATATATATATATATATATATATATATATATATATATATATATATATATATATGCATTTAAAGGCCCAAAGAAATGAAAATTGGCATCATAACACTAAGGAGGACGACCATTGAAAGTTAAGAAAGAAAATGTGAGATATAGAGACGGAGAAAAATAGTGAAAACTAATTTAACCGTTATAAGAACATAAGAAAAGAAGGAGACTTCAAAAGACCATTCATGGCCTACACTTGGCAGCTCCTGTTCCAGTCAACACACAAAAGATTTCTTACCAGAGAAAAGTCATCAACATTGTCACCCTTTAAGGAGTTCGTCAAATCTAATCTACAATATACATAGAATGCATCCAGAGGATTATGTCCATTCATGCAACCCCAAAATATAATCTCCCCACTCCTTAGAAAAATATATACATATGTACATAAAAAAAGAAAAAAAAGTAAGTCCCATCTAGCAGCTTCATCCATATATTTATCTAATCTATTTTTAAAACTACCCAGAGAGGAGGCTTCTATCACATTTCTAGTGAGCCTATTCCATTCATCTACCACACGATTTGTAAACCAATTTCTCCCAATTTCCTTCCTAAACCTATACTTATGAAGCTTAAACCCATTGCTACGTGTCCTGTCATGTTCACTAAGTATAAGAACCTTACCCAGATCCTCTTTATTATATCCTTTTACCCATTTGAAGACTTCAATCAATTCCCCTCTGACTCTTCTCCTTTCCAATGTATGTAGATTTAGTTTTCTGAGCCTTCCACCTTAAGGTAAGTTCCTTAGCCCACCAATCATCTCTGTCATCCTTCTCTGCACAGACTCAAGCAAATCAATATCCTTCCTATAATATGGTAACCAAAATTGTACTGCATAGTCTAGATGAGGCCTAACTAGCGCCAGATACAGTTTTAGAATGACTTCAGCACTCTTATTGCTTACACTCCTCCTAATGAATCCCAATATCCTATTAGCTTTATTCTCAGCATTTAGGCATTGCTTTCTAGGACGAAGGTCTGAACTTACCAAAATACCCAAGTCCCTCTCACAATCGGTCCTCCCTAAAATTCTCCCATTTAATTTATAACTATTCAGTGGATTATTTCTACCTATATTAAGTACACTACATTTGTCTATGTTAAACTTCATTTGCCATTTCTCGGCCCAATTGGACAGAAAATAAATAAAGGAGTAGGATTCGAACCAGTGTTCTCAATCGTACATCGCTGTTGTGACCACGACGCTCATCGACTGAGTCACCATCCTCAACCCCCAAAAGGTTGATTCAGAAGCCTTTTGAATAACGAAGTGTAGGTTTTCTTTATCCAGGAAAAGACGAAACAAGTGTTCTAGTGAAAGTTTGGCTCGGGCCTGATTTGTAAATAACTTAAATCACATGATACGTGATATAATGGATGCATCCATTATATCACGTGTCATGTGATTTAAGAAATACAAGTTAAAATTAATAACGCTGCCACAGCTGTGGTGGACTTCAATATATATATATATATATATATATATATATATATATATATATATATATATATATATATATATATATATATATATATATATATATATATATATATATAATTGAGCTAATGGGCTGATTCCCTGGGAAGCGCCATCGCAATACGAAAAGTAAACCCAACACGACTATTGGGCATTTAATCTGAACGTTTCGTACATCGCCTTTGTACATCTTCAACAGAGTATTTTGTCAATTTTACAAAAATTCTAATAAATATTAAAAACCAGATTTAAAATATAACAAAGTTAATCAACATAAAAGTAAAAAAAGACAAAAACAAAGGCAAGCACAAACACAAAAAAATAGATAAGTAAATCATTTAGAATTAGAAAATTGGCTTTCTAGGCCGAGGTCCCTGCTTAGGATGCTGTTCCTAAGCTGACTGTGGTGAATGCGTGGGGAAATTTGACTTAAATAACTATTGCTGGCATGTTAGTTGGTTGTGTAGGAAGGGAATAGTTCGTTGTATTTCAAATAATCAATAAGAGAATTGAAGATTGTTGGTAGTTGAATTTAGGGGTGAGTTTAGAATTATATAATGACTCCAGAATATCTAGATCATGGCTATTAGAACTAGAATCCAAAATAGAGAATTCAGCGTCTGAAATTTGTGAATTTCAAGCCACGGAATGGTTAGGTATGGAAAAAACTTCAGGCGTAGTTAATGGTCTGTTAGTATAGTGGGATAAACCTCGATGCTTGTTAATCCTCAATTGGAGTTGAAAAGTGGTTTTACCCACGTAGGAGGCCTGGCAACCTGCACACAAGAATTGGTAAGCCAATGAGGACCGAAGCATTTGGAAAACTTTTTCTTTATGGTTGAGGAAAGTTGTAATAGATAGATTGTTGATAGGAATAAAACGAAACTGACATTGGGGGTATTTCTTAACTAATGCCGACTGTAATTCATTTATTAATTGGGATGTAATAGGCCCAATGTAAGGTATTTTTAAATAAATAGATATTTTCTCAAGTTTAATGTTGACATTTGTGCTATTATAAAATTTATTTAAAAAACGTTTGATAAGTTTGTCAAGATCTTAGGAAGGAAACAATTAAATTGACAAAACTTTCTAAGGTAAACGAGTTCTTGGTAGGCAAGGAAAAGTCTATAAGAAATGGAAAAATACCTAAATTTAGGGAAAATAAAACTGAAGAAATTAGTGCCAAGTAGTGTGGTGTTTGGTTTGCGGTATACAGATGTGGATAAATGATTATTAATACGGGTAAGTTGTACGGCCGAAAATGAAAATTCATCGTTAGATTCATGTTTATCCATAAAATTTTATTCGGATGTTGACTGTTTAAATAATTATGGAACTAAACGACATGCTCCTTTTCTCTGAAGAGGACAAAGCAATCGTCGACATACCGTTTATAAATGACGGGTTTAAATGATTCTGGGCAGTTTTCCATCCAGCGATTTTCATGAACACATAAAAATGCTTTGGCAAAAGTAGGGCCTAAAGGGGACCCCATAGCCATGCCGTCTGTTTGTTTATACAAGGGGTTTTTAAAATGGAAAATGGTATATCCTACCGCAAGTTTGAGTAAATCTAAGAACTGCTTTCTGTCAAAGATGTTCTGATTAGAAAATAAACCAACAACGGTTTCTTAAGTAAATAAATACAAAAAGTAATTACATACATTGCAGCATAATTAAAATATCAATTACAAACATTGTAGTAATAATGATAGAAAATAGTGGTGAAAATAGATTTTAGCAGAGGAGGTAAAAGCACTGAGTAGAAGTAGGAAATGATAGCTTCCCGGAGACATGGAAATCATTATCAATTTACTTTTCGAAGTCAATTCAAATACTATACAAAGATTAAGAATAATTTACTATACATTCTTAAGATTACTGTTATTATACACTTGTTATAGTTCATTTATTTTGTTAGTTTATTATATTTCACTACACATTAAATTTACGGTAGCTTTTAATGCTTAGTAAGTCTGTTTGTTGTATTTTGCTAATATAATTTTACATTAAATCGATTAACACTAAAATTTGATTTATTATCACTGTATAAATTTATAATTTTTGCTTATTTTATTTACTACATTATTTATTTGCACTAAATTAGTTTAATTACACTTTAATTGTTCATTACTTCACGCTAAAACTAGATTTTCTGTCACTGTCTATAATTTACTAATTATTCACTTTTGCTTTATTTGTACTTATTTTATTTACTTTACTATTTTCACTATAATAATTTTCAATGAATTAGATTTGTTTCACTAAATATGATTAGTTAATTTGCTCACTATTATTATTCACTTTGATTGCTGTTTTTCCGGTATTCACTATTTAATTTGCTATGTTTTTTGTCCACTCCGTATAGCTTTAAATGTCGTCATGTTTACGTTGTGTACGTCACTAGGGTTGATGTAAACTAGGGATTTTAGGAGTAGAGCCGACACTTCTTTCCTGGAGTATGGTCCCTCGTACGTCCATTTGTACTCACCCGCAGCTAGGCCGATGATGAGTAGTTCCAAGTCGTCTTTGGGGGCCGGGGACTGGGGAAGGCCGAAAACACGTCGACCCACGTCTTTCCCGTCGAAAAAGAGGCCTCTTTCGACGATTTCCTTTTTCTTGATGAGGGAAAACCCTTCGTGTTTTCCATCCTCCTCATCTTCCTCGTCCGAAGTGTATTGTTGTTTCTGCAGCGTTTTTTTTTCTGGAGTCTTCTTATTCTTCTTTTTTTTCTTATTTGCGCCTTTTTTCTCTTCTTCTCCTTCTGAAGGCGTTTGTATTTTCCCTTCTTCTTCCTTTTCAGTTTCCTTTACCCCATTACTTGAAGGTGCTCTCTTTTCTTCTTCGATGAACTTGAGATTGAAAAGGGCCGCCGAGTCTGGGTTTTTGGGAAACCAAACCTTTTTCTTACAACCATTCTTCTCAAGAAGAAGGTTGAGGTGGGATGAGAAGGAACCGGGGTTTGTAAGGTTTGCCAGGTGGGCAACCATGACCATGGCCATGATTTCTTGCCCTTCCTTAGGCATGACCAACCTCGTAGTGTTTGTTCGTGTCGGAGTGGTAGTTCTTGCTGTTGTGTCCGCGTACGTGTGTTTTTTCTTCTCTTCCTTTTCTTCCTTTATCCTCTCTCGTTTTTTGCGGATCGCCTCTTTCCAAATTGGGCACCTCATGGCCAAGGCCCTGTGGTCACTTCCACAATTTATACACTTTTTCCCCCTTTCCCTGCACTCTTTCTAACCGTGCCCAGTTTTGGCGCAGTTGGAGCATGCAGGATCGGCGGTTGTGCAGTCTCTTGTAGCGTGTTTTTCAACTGCGTAGCACTTGAAGCAGCAGTCGATTTGTATGTATTCTTCTTTTTCAATTTGTTCAGGGCTGACTTTCAGGTAAAAGCAGAGAAGCCCATCGTTTTTGGCTCGGTTTGCCATATCGATGATACCGAATACTATCTTTACCATGCCGTTTCCTTTACCAAATTTGTACACTGCTGTGATGCAGGCCCACTCTTGTTTCGCCGTGAGATCTTTTTTAATTTCTTCACAGGAATTTTCTGTGAAGATTGGGTCCAGTCTCGTTAGAATGATGGTTCGTTGGGCCAGGATTTCCTGCGGTACACTGGCTTCAAGCCCAATATTTTTGAGATGAGCTTGAGCCTCGTCGGGGACCAGCCTCTCGACGTCCCCCATTGTGCTGTAAATGGTTGCATAACCATTGGGAGTGTCGAGGAGTCTGATCAGCACCATGTTGATCTTTTTATATATAGTTTGAATCACTTTCATTTTTTCAGGTTTTGATGCCCCCCCTATGGTACGGAGAGGGATCCTCTTGCAGTCATGAAGGACTGCCCCCATGTTGGGGCCCCTCTTCTTGTAGCTCTTTATTGAAAGAGGATGTGTAAATAAAGTTTCTGCACGAATAAAATTAACACTTATTGCGGACTGCCTTTATCTGCGTCCGCCTTTTCACTCGATTTTTTACACTCGATTTTTACACTGCCTTCGTGGCCAATTGCTTACACGGAGCTTTACCTCCGGTAAACTTGCGAGCTGTCTGCTTAGTACGAGCCATGACGACAAAACAAAAATTTTCCCGTCAAAATCATTAGAAAATAAACCATTAACAATAAGTTTACATATTTCAATAACTGATACATTGGTAAACAATGATTCAACATCAAAGCTTGTGATATGATACTGAAATAAGTGAGAAAAGCCATCATTAATAAAGTCAGCGAATTCAAAAGAATCACGTAAAGTATAATTAATAATTATTATTCGTAAGAGGTTCAAGAAGAGGGCCAAGGAAATTACATAAATTATATGTGGGTGTGCGAATTGCTGATAAGATTGGTCTAATTGGTAATCCAGGTTTGTGTGTTTTAGGGAGACCATAGCGGATACCTGGGGCTAGAATCTATTAACTTTATCTTCCAATTTAATGATTAATTTAAAAGGGTCATCTCTAAGTTTAAGAATTTTTTTTAGTCTCCCAGTATGGTCAGAATTTTGTTTAGGAAGACACAAACTTTTCATAATTTTTAAATCATTAAAAGATAAAATAAGATTAATATTTTTAAAGGAATTGAACCTACGAAAGTAGGTATAAGAAATTGATTTAATATTAGTAAGGATCGGGGAAAAAAGTCACACTGCCAAGCGGGTAACCTTTTGAAACAGGCTGTGCTAGTCGTTCAAACTCAAAAAATACTTGATAGAGCTTAATTTGAAAAAAGGTAATTTAAAATCAAGTCCGAGAACTAAAATTTGCTTTTGGTTATCAGTAAGTGAGACACTGCTAAAATTAAATAGTACATTATCTGGATGGGATGAGAGATTAGGTTCAAGTCCAAGATGACTAAGTTTGCGGTCTGACCGCCCTATGCAAATAGAATGATAGCTATCTATATTGCAATCTAGGAAATGAGAATAGCATTCAAATTCAAGGCGAGAAACGAATTGTTTCAAGGCGTTGTAACTTGAGCCCAATGAACAATCAAACTTAGCGATAAGTCATTTTTTAAAATTAATTTCAGATGTTAACAAATCAATGGTCCAAGCCCTCTACTTAGCATTAGTTATCAGTTTTTTTACGGTAGAGCTTACAACGCATGAACTTACGGATATAACTATAAGCCAAACCTACTTGTAGGAAACGAAGGTCAAGTCTGACCTTACAAAGTTTTTTCCGTAGTTTCTCCTAGCAGCTAATGGGCCGATTCCTCGGGAAGCGTAAGCGCAATACGAAGAGTAAAACTAACACGACAAATTGGAACATTTAATAGAGATATTTGAACGTTTCGTCATCGACTGTGTACATCATCAAGAGAGTATTCTGTCAATTTTACAAAAAAAAATAGAATAAATATTAAAAACTAGATTTAAAATATAACATAGTTAATTTGACAAAAAAGTTGTAAAAAAGTACAAAAACAAAGGTAAACACAACATACACACACAAAAAATCTGTTTTTTAATATTTCTATTTTTTGTAATATATATATATATATATATTTATATACAGGGGTTGAAGAAAATAATTGGGACACGTGTTAATAAATTCAATGAATATTTATTAAATATGGAGTTGGTCCTCCTTTTGCTTTCTGAACAGCGTCGATGCGTCTTAAAATTCCTTGATACAGCTTCCTGACTTCATTGACAGGAGTCTTGAGCCCTTCTTCTTGCAATATCTGCTCCAACTGTTTCAGACACAACGGTGGAGAGTAACGACTTCTAACTTCTCGCTCAAAGACGCACCACTAATGCTCAATGATATTAAGATCTGGAGATTGTGGGGGGCTTCTCCAATGCTCTTCATACCAATTCTTAACCACATGAGTCATGCGTATTCGGGCATTGTCAACTTGGAAAAAGTACTCACAATCAAGGAATAATGTCTGGACTATAGGATGGATCTGATCTTTCAAAATATTCAGATATTCGTTGCTGTTGATCCTACCATGCAGGGTAACGATTGGACCAAGAGAATTCCAAAATATGGCTACCCAAACCATCACTGACCCTCCTCCTTGCGCTTCACTGTAGGAAGAAGGCTGTCAGGATTAAAAGCTTCTCCGGGCTGCCGCCACACATAAACTCACCATGCAATGGAGAAAAGAGAAAAACTGGACTCGTCGGAGAATATTACTTGCTTCCATTGGTCTATCGACCAGCCCTTGTGATCTCTACACTAGTTCAGCCTTTTCTCAATGTTGTGATGATAAAATAGAGGTTTCCTGATGTCAGCTCTTTCATTCCATGATATCTGGCTTTATTGAGCTCACGGGAACAGTTTTGGTAGAAAATGGGCTAGTGAGATGTTGATTCAACTCTGCAGTCACTTTAGAGGCAGTTGTCCTGGGGTTTTCATCACAATGCGTTTCAACACTCGTTGGTCTCTTTCAGCGATCTTCAAAGTCCTGCTAGAATTACTCCTCCTGCTTGACGTATTGCCCTGCTTCTTGAATTCTCTCATGGTTCTTGATATGGTAGCTCTCGAAAAACCAAGAAGTTTAGATTGTTCTGGTGACGGAAGCTCCTATAATTCGAGCTCCAACAATTTGATGATTTTCGAACTCAGTTAAGTCACGTATCTTAGCATCTATAGCACCATCTGAAAAAGAAATAAAAACAATCATTAAAGTTAATAAATATAACTATGTATCTACAATAAAAACAAAACACTCACGATGAAATTTTCATTGATATTCTTAATTGAAATATTGGTGTTAAATTTCGACTGTTCCAATCATTTTGTCCAACTCCAGTATATATGGCGGAGGTAAATATGTAGATTATCGGCCCGGCCGATAAACCGTAGTTTTTTCGTCCGTGTTCCAAAATGTTTCACGTTTTTGGAGTACATTTAAGGGAACAGCTCGTGTGGGGGTAAGCACAAGGGGGGGGACCACACTACGATGATCCTGAGTTTCATTAAATTGGGGGGGTCTGGGGGGCACAGCCCCCCAGTATATAATCCTAATTGTTATAATGTTCTGACGTTTACAGAGGTGAATGCTTTAACTACATCATGTCAGCGTCTTTAATCGTTTTGCGAATTATAATAGGGGTTGGGGGGTGGGGGTATGACGTCAGAAATGCTTGATTTCAATTGTTTTTTAAGGGGACGGCTCGTGTGGGCGTAAACACAAGGGGAGGACCACACTATGAATATCCTAAGTTTCATTAAATTGGGGGGGGGTCTGGGGGGCACAGCCCCCCATTATATAATCCTAATTGTTATAATGTTCTGCCGTTTACAGAGGTGAATGCTTTAACTACATCAAGTCAGCGTCTTTAATCGTTTTGTGAATTATAATATGCGTTGTGGGGTGGGGGGTATGACGTCAGAAATGCTTGATTTCAATTTTTTTTTTCCTACCTAATAGCTTTTTATTATCCTCAATCGGAGTCATTTTTATTTTTCAATATATTTTTCCCCATTTTACTATTTTTGTTACCTTCTTTTATACATTTAAATGTAATTAGCTAGATCATTTCAAGGAACTACTTGTTTTTTGTGAATTTTGTCCGTCGGCTATTGCGGAATTATTAACCCTAGTTTCTGATAAAGATAAATTAAACACCTTTTTGGATGTTAATAATTTAGTGCGAATTAAAAGTGAATGCGACATTTGTGGCCAAGCATTAGATGTGAACCCTAACTTCGAATTTAGATGCTCGAAAATAAAACGTGATTCAAGTCAGCTAGATTTCGAATAGGGCGCAGACGCGCAAAATAAATAGGCTTTCCTCTTCGCTATTTCGGAAGTATAACCACTGCATTTAAGTACGGGAAACAAAGTGTTTCGTTTGGTTATTTTCGGGCAATTTGGTAAATAAAATGGCCTACGTAAACAGCATTTTCGGAGGGTTTAATTTGGAGATTTAAAAAAAAAAATGGTGGCACCTAGCATTCGAACAAAACTCAAACGCGCATGAATATTCAAACACGGGTGAACGATAACGCGCAGGAAGATTCCAACACGGGCGAAGGATAATATTTGCACAAAAAATTTTTTTCAGGCCGAGCCGACAATCTACATGTTTACTATGGCGGCAATAAGACGATTTTTTTATTGCCGTTTCAAATCAGTAAGATTATTGCCGCACCCTGTATATTGCGCAAAACTAAATGCAATTAAAAAAATATTGCTCATTTTATCTTCACAAAGGTTTAAAATATTACTTGGTTGTGCCTCAATACAACGGAAGTTTTCTAAAAGTAGTAAAGCAACCTTTTATCAATATCTCCCCTTTCTCATTGGATGACAATTTTCCCTTTTATTTCTCTCTCAACTAAGTTTAATTTCCAGTGGGTCATTTGCCATGGATTAGAAAGATGGATATAGATTCATTTTACGAAAGGAGGGGTTATAAAACCCCAATTGAACACAAAAAATTAAAAATTGATAGCCTGGTGGGTGACCAGTTTAATCGAAAATATACTCGTTATAGAAATACTTTCCATTTTCTTCCCGGTCACAAAATATATATAATGATTTGCTCGTTTTAATAAATATCTCACATGAAATGGACAAACAACGTACGGGTGGGTAAAATGGTAAAAATCAGTTTCTTAAACCCGTGTTTCACTCTAG
The DNA here is from genome assembly GCA_963969495.1 of Ceratothoa steindachneri. NCBI lineage: Eukaryota > Metazoa > Arthropoda > Malacostraca > Isopoda > Cymothoidae > Ceratothoa > Ceratothoa steindachneri. Next base: position 80,365,679 of record OZ018317.1, on the reverse strand, counting down.
AACACCAGGTGATGCTAATATTCTATCTTTTTAAATTTTAAACTTGAATTTAATAAACTTACTGGAATTAGAATGATTCCTCATGAGTGGTGGAATATTGTAGCAAACGTATTGAATTTCCATTTCCAGAAGAGAATGGGGATCATTCTTTTAATTTATGAAAGTGCTCAGTTCATTTGACGTTTAGTTCTTCAATTAGAGTATATACATACCATACATTTGCCTCTCTACAATGTCCATTTTGCCAGCTGCAATCACATGACGGAATAATTCTCAGTACTATTGAGTTGAGTTAAATTTATGAAGGGAAGAGAGACACAGCTACACATAAATAGAGCACGAGAGATGAAATAAATAAAGGAAGATTCTTTAGAAACATCAAAGGGCGATTTCAGTGGCCATCAATGAAGGGAAATCCTCCACTGTAGTTACCCAAACCTTGGTTTTAATTAAGAACGAAAAGGGAATTTGTGTATGAGCCCCTAAAAATAGTGCATTACTTTGCAAAATATACCATAATTTTTTAAGCGAATGTAATAAAAGAAAGATTATAAATATTACTGTTAATTCTGCAACGTTTGGTATATGTGGTAAACTATAGTAAATTTTTCAAATTAATCATTAATTTACAATATTTACCAAACTTGGTCTTTAAAGGTCTTTAATTAGATATATCTAATTTACCAATAACTTTACTTGTTATCGAACTCACTAATCTAGTCACTCTTAACTTAAGAATAGCAAACACTATATTTACTATATTCTAATGAGTTCTGAATAATGGATCAATAAAAATAAAAGGAAGTTATCATGATGAGAAAATTGATTAAGTAAATTTCCCAAATGATTCCAGCCTTGTCAAAATCTGCAGGCAAAGCTGTTGTGTAGAGCCTCTTTTTTTAAATTATTGCCAAATGCCTCCAGCCGTAATTGTAAATCTCCCTAATTAACTTAAGTGCAATCGAAAAATCAAGATAAAGTTAAATAAATTTACGATAATACTTTAGCAATTAGATAAGGAATGACAAACCTTCATTAAAATTAAAGGTAAAGTTATCGCTGATCATATCTTTAGTATAAGTTATACAATCAATTCATTCTTTCTCTATGGTCTACAACAGAACATGACCCAACCTAACTTAGCCCAAACTATCACTGGTTATGTTTGATGAGTTTTTTTATAGACAAAATTTCCATTTAAATCTCTCACCACTTTTGGCGAATTTGGTGAACTTGCAATCTAACTTTCTCTGGATATTTCAACCAAAGCCACCATTTAAAAAACGTTTTTTTCATTCCTCAAGATCGTAAATTTGACTTTTCTATATTTCACTTGTATCATATTATATTTATTTTCTTTTCGCTGTATTTCCTCTGTCTATAATGAACCGGCATTCGCCAGATAAATGCCCTGGGCGAACGTCAAAGATAACTTTTTATCTAGCAAGAAAATTCCCCTCTCTCAAACTTGATTAAATTCATCATTAACTACAACAAAATGATCTTAACTCTAAAGGAGCTTAGAAGTAATTTTATTATATTTTATGATGTCTAACTAACATTTATTATAGAAATCCTGGTGAGGGGGAAGTAATATTCTTCTGAAGATAATGATCTCGTTGCTATTAAGTCAGGCATATCATGTGGAGATCCTTTGTTTTGGCCGCTAAAACTTTGCAATGGGTTAATTAAATTAGTGCGGGAAGACTTTACTCCGAATTGTCTTAACCATTTCTTTATTGATTAATTCAAAGGGCACGTCATTTTCCTTCCTTATTCCCTACACATATATAAAAGACATACTTGAATACACGATTGTCTTGAGTTCAGTTATAATATAATTATAATTAGCTAAAGTAACATCAAAGATAAATACGACCCGAAAGAATGAGGGCAGATATTTAAATGTTGAAAAGGAGGACGCCAAATGTTAATTAAAAGATTATTCTTTCCATGGCCTAAAATCGTCGGGTTAATTAGCAACTTCATTCATAATAAAGAACTATGTATAAAATTCGAGCAAATTTAGGACTGACAGAAATGGAATTGATTACACGCAAGCGATGCAGAAAATTAAATGTATCTATAAAAAGGGGTAACAATGAAGACAAAGAATTATTAGTAAGGGTTGCAATAAGAATCCATTAAGCTCATAGTTTCAGAGGTAGGAATTCTCATTAAGGCTCATTTTACAAACGAAGAAACTGTAGTGCCACTGGGCAATGTAGAATAGGTTTGACAATGATGGCTCACACATGAGAGTCCTATGAGGGCTTGTAACAGGCACGCTCACAACTATTCACATGAAAATAATATAAAATATATATAGCAGTTTTCATAAATAATAGTAACTTTATGTAAATAATATGTAAAATCTCTGTAAAATAATAATGTATGGCTATAGTAACAAAGAACCAATAACAATAATTTATGTAAATAAATTATATATTTTGCTTGTAAAAGCCTAAGGCGAGAAGAATGTATTGGAGACGTTCATACGTTAGCAAACCTGTGCACATGTACAAACACATACACAGTAAAATATACAATAATATAGCTGTCTAAAATATATATATGTTTGTACTTGTGCACAGGTTGCTAACGTGTGAACGTCTCGAATACATTCTTCTCGCCTTAGGCTTTTACAAGTAAAATATATAATATATTTACATGGACTATTGTTATTGAAACTTTGTTACAAAAGCTATACATTATTATTTTACAGAGATATTACATACTTTCTCATAAATATATATAGCAGTTTTCATAAATAATAATAACTCTTTATGTAAATAATATATATTATATCTGTAAAATAATAATGTATAGCTTTTGTAACAAAGAACCAATAACAATAGCCCATGTAAATAAATTATATATTTTGCTTGTAAAAGCCTAGGGCGAGAATAATGTATTCGAGACGTTCACACGTTAGCAAACCTGTGCACATGTAAAAACACATACACAGTAAAACAAAGTAAAGTGATTCCCACAGTCACGCTATACGTAAGATGAGCTGTTCAAACAAGCTTGGAATCAGGTGCAAAGCCAAATACACGATAGTAATGGCCATTATTTTCTATCGGGAAAACCCGAAACCTAAAGTCGCACTTTTGGAATTCGAGATAAAATTAATCTCTATGAAAACACAAATTAACACGAAATGGAGGTAGCTCCGCCCAAACAACATCATTGGCTAATGGTAGGCTACGGCCACCGTGTGCATCACCGTAAATACCATCTTGGATAGACAGAGGAGGACAGTCATATAATAATTCAGTTCACAGTTGCAGTCAGAGTTGCAGAAGGTTAAGATACCAACCTAACAGTAATAAGCTCGCCTAAATAGACGGCACGCCCGTTTCGAATTCATCTTACGCCGAAACAACTCGAGTTCTACGCCCTAAAATAGAGTTCGAAATTTCGCCGTTTGATATTTCCTTTTCTACGGGTAATCCACATCGATTTTCTTAACCAGCCTACCTAATCTAAAGCAGGATGAGGGTATTGTCTCTCCTCGAAAATTGGATCCAGCTTCAGGTCAGCGCCATGTTGCCCTGTGGCCCTGTAACGAGACCGTCACTGTTGAGCCGATTAGGTCAGATTAGTACATGATTGGTTCACCGCCCAAAACGTAGAGTACCTAACAACCGCATTCCCCTTAGAGTGTATCTCCTATAACTGGTGACGTACCCATATCAAGCTACCTCGATCTGACGTTACCAACCTCACCTACCTAAACAACCACCATCTAAGCACCTATAAAACCAAGTTATATTTTGTGCGTTCGTCTTCAAAATTGTGACTTAAAGAAGCGGTGACATAACATAATGAAGGAGTATCATAACTAAGGATTAACATAATGAAGTAGTGACAGAGCAATAGAGTAATATAAATAGTGTATCAAACAAATGGCACCTATCAGAAAAAAAAATAATTGAAAAATTAGAATCATTAAATGGTAAAATATACCCACGCACACACACACACAGGTTGACAATGAGGCTACGGAGACTGGAGTTGCGAGAGCCGAGGGGGGGCACGTTCGCCCAGCTCACGGAAAACCTCGCAGCCCCAGAGACGCCCGAGATCGTCCTCTTCTTGCAAGAGGGAATCTAGGCACGCATACCATTCAAGAAAAATTAACTTGAAGGTATTCGCTGCCGAAAGGTCCCCTTTTCCTAAGGAGATGGATGCCCTTGATGTATCAGAAGGTATAATAGCCGGAAGATACAAATGGGAATTTACCTCGGACGAGTACAGTGAAAAGCAGGTCGAGGAGGCTTTACTCCAAGGCTTGATTAAACTGACTCCGGACTCTTTTGTCACCCTTACTGACGGCGAATACAGGAAAAACCATCACGCCTCCTAACACTCCACAAGGATCTAAGCTCGTAAGAGAATAAGTCCTAAAAAACATCATATCACACTCAAGAACCCTTAAGTGAACTATACGATGACGACTCTAAAAATATTATACTTTAACTCTGACGGATGGAAAAATAAACAGACAGTGTACGGAAATATATTGAGACAATGTGACCCAGACGTTATATTTTTTTTCGAACATGGAATAAATGACGCAAACCCACTAAAATTTTTTCCCTACCAAGTCTTGACCAAAAATCACAGCGGAGAACGTTTTGACGGATGCGCTATAGCTGTGAAAAGAGGTCTTGACTTCAGATCAATAATTGGACTCGACGAATCTTACCTCGCTGTGGAGATCCGTACGGCAGTGGGACCCCTGGTCCTGGCAACGGGGTACCAACCCCCAAGGAGAGGGTATTTGCCCCTTCCCAACTTCTTGCAGCTATGTGGTCACGGCGGGAACCGTTCTCTTTGCCGGTGACCTCAATGCAAGAAGCGCTGCCTCCGGTTATACGTCGACCAACCCAGCAGGCAGGAATCTCGAGACACTTATCGATATACATATTATGACTAGAATTGGACCAGACTTCCCCACATTCATCACACACAGGTCAGCCACCAAACCAGACATTGTACTAACCAGCAATATGTTCCCATATAATTACTTCATTGAGCCGGGCCCCCCTATTCCCAGCGACCACCAGGCTATCCTTATTAAAGTTTCAACCTTCCCCATTCAAATCCCTATCCCAGAGCGAAAGAGCTACGCTCGAGCCAACTGGGATAAGTATAAACAACTCCTCGAAAGTTATAACCCAGAACCCTTAATTAATGCCTCCCTAGAAGAAAATGACGAGGAGTTGGATAAAATGAATGAAAATTTATTAAAAGCCGACAAGGAAGCCGTCCCCCGAGTTAAATATAAAACTCTCCCTGCCCCCTCATGGACCCCTAGAATGAAATCCCTCGTGAAGCAGTATATGGAACGGATCAATGAAGTGAACCTCACTGGCCCCAACATCAACACACACCGACAAACACGACTCATTCGTGACGAACTAATGACTCTTATAAGGGACCAACAGAATGTACTCTGGAATAATTTAATTGACAGACTGAACGTAGAAACTGATTCACGTACATTCTGGCAGACTGCTAAACGACTAAAAGGCGGACAACCACCAAAGACTATTAAGCTTAGACGTGATGACACTGAAATTTCGGACGTGGAAAGAATCGAAGAGGAATTCAGACTCTTTTGAGCATCTATATTCAAGATATCCCCGGAAGAGAATGATGACTTCGATTTGGACTTCGAAGATGGAATCATTAACGAACTGAATGATCAAATACACAGAACCCACCCTCACCCTTGCGTATCACAGGATAGGAAAATGGAAGGACTCGGCGGTAGAATTACTGCCGAGGAACTCTCAATGACCTTAAAGTCCTTTCGACAACGAGCACCGGGGCGTACAGGACTGACGAAGGAGAATTTTATTCGAGCCCCGCCCAACATCTTATTGGGGCTCATGAATATCATGAACGCGTGTCTGAATGTGAGTTACTTCCCTGACCACTGGAAGGTAGCGAAAATGATATTCATTCCAAAAGCCGGTAAGCCACCGTACAGTCCAGCTAACTTCAGGCCTATATCTCTCTTAGAATTTTCAGGGAAAGTCTTGGAGAAGATATTGGCCAACAGGGTAAATACGTTCCTCGAGAATAAAAATTCTCACAACAACCAACAACATGGCTTCCGAGTGAAGCGAGGAACACACACGGCGCTAGCCGTAATTACCGAGGAGTTGGCAAAAGTAAAATCAGAAAAACGCCACGCAAATCTGGTGCTACGCGATGTCAAAAAGGCCTTTGACAAGGTATGGAGGAGAGGCCTACAATACAAGATCTTAACACTGGGCCTCAATCCCATACTTGAGAGGATCCTTTGTGACTACGTGATGGAGAGGAGGGCGTTTTTGAGTATTAAAGGTTATATTGGACCTGAGTTCGAACTCGAGGCGGGGGTGCCGCAAGGCGGGTGCATCAGTCCCCTGCTCTATAACATTTACACCATTGACCTTCGCCAACCTCTGACTGAAGGTTCCTTGTACGTTATTTGCGGATGACATAACAATGATATGTACGGGGCCTTATCGGAATGCGAATTTCATGGTACAGAGTACGGCAGTGGAAATCGAAAACATCAACTCTTCGAGAGAAGATGGAAGATATCCACCAATACCCCAAAGTTCCGTGTAATTCCATTATTCCGAAGGACACTAACACACATCCGTGTGGGGAGTGCACGCATCCCATACCGCACGGAGGGCACGGTTCTGGGACTACATATTTCGACTGGTGGGTATATGAATCATGTAGCGAAAACTACACAGAATGCACGGAGGGACTTGGGTGAATTTTTCAAATTCGTAAACCTGAGCACCTCCAACAAACTTAAAATCTATAATGCGTGTATTCGCTCAAAACTCCTATACCCCCCGGTCCCTATAAACGTAGTTTCCAAGACCCAAGTCCTTAAACTGCAGAGGGTCCAGAATAAGGCAGTATATATCATTACGGGAACCCGAAGGAGAGAATGAAGAAGGCAGAGTGAACTCCATGGTGAACTGAGGATGACCCCCATAAACGTGGAGCTTCACCTCAGAGCAGCTAAAATCTGGGACAAGGTGCACCGGCACCTCCCTCTCGAATTTATGCTCGAGCACATTGACTTTGACAACTTACACAACATAAGACGACCAATATCGTTTAAAAGCAGCAGACTACCGATTGAAATTGACATCGACCCAAAGTTCACTTAAAGTAACAAAACCCCAATTCACAACACAATTCACGAACAAAGCCAAGCGAAATTAGCCACTAAATTAGCATTTGTTAATTTTAGTTTCTAGTAAATACTTCCCCAAATTTTTGTGCGAAATATCGCAAAAAAAAACAAAAAAACAACAACAAACTAACAAACAAAACAACACAAACAAAAATTAAAATCTGGGTGTAAAATACCCAGAAAAGAAGATGAAAATCTTCAACAAGCCACTTAGAGAATAAAAACACCTACTACTACAAAGGCTTGAATGCCCAGCGCATTACCTGAGAATATATTTATATATTGTAAAAAAAAACAAAACGCAAAGAAAGCCAGTGATACCCTTTCACCAGGGATCTGTCTTTCATATTTCTTTTCATTTTCACTTTCCTATTATTTTTCCCTATTTCCCCACTATTTCTCCTACTAAAACCCTCTTCTACTATATTCCTCACTTTATATGTCCAATGTAAAATATATTTTAAACAGAAAAAAATGCTTGTCCATCATTAAAATTATCTTCTAACTCATATTTGCTCATTGCTTAAAATAGAATTCAAAATGTGTGGAATACTCTGGAAGTATTTGTTTAGAGGGAGAATTCCATGTAACCTGACAAGGGTTGCGAGTCTAATTTTCATGGATTGCTTGGTCACGTTAGATTTGACAATTCATTTTCCATCAGACATTTTTTCTTACACTTTTTAGTCGCGTGCGAATTTTGTCACGAGTGACTCTACATCTCACTATGTCGGACGGTCGGTGAGTCCCTCTTTTTCTTTTGTATTGTTTTTTTTTGTAATAACATCATAACTATTCGGCCGATTCTAGCGAAATTTGAACACCTCATGTTGTTTAACATTCTCTTTCGAATGATAGAATTGCCAAAGTCTTCCCAATGTTAGCCCGGGAATTATTTTGTTTTGGCAATAACATCATAACTATTCGCCCGACAATCTGCTAGACTAAACTAGGCTATAATATGCTATACTCTGCTAGGCAAGCCTAGAATAGGCTATACTATGCTAAGCTATGCTAAGATATAATCTACTATGCTAATTAAGGCTATAAAATGCTATGCTAGATAATACTAAGCTATGCTTGACTAGGCTATAATAGGATAGTATAGGCTATACTTGTCTAGGATAGTTAATGCTAGGCAAGGTTATACTATAATATACTAGGCTAGGTTTGCTAAGCTATACTAGGCTAGATAGGGCTATACTATGCTATGCTATGGTAGGCTAAAGTAGACTAGGGATGGCTATGCTCTGCTATGCTAGGTAATACTATGTTAGGCTAGGATAGGCTATCTAATCAAGGCTATAATAGGCTAAGCTATGCATGGTTATTCTAGTCTATGGTATGCTATACTAGTACAGGATTTACTAGACTAGGCTATAATATGATACACTTAGCTATAATATGTTAGGTGTGGCTACGCTAGGATTTGCTATACCAAGCAAGCCTATAGTATGCAAGGCTAGGCTATCGTAGCCTATTCTAGCTTGACTATACTAGGCTAGGCTACTCTAGGCGACGCTAGGCTAGGCACTGGCATGCAATGCTAAACCATACCTGGCTAGGCTATAATAAGCTAGGCTACACTAGGCAGTGCTACGCTAGGCAAGGCTATATTAGGCTAGGCTAAGTTAGGGTATACTATAATTTGCTAGGTTAGACTAGGGTTTACTAATCTAGACTAGGTTATACTAGGATACGATAAGCTAGGCTATACTAAGCTAATGCAGGATAAAGTAGGCTATACTATGCTAGGTTATACTAGGCTAGCTAAATTATACTAAGCTAGGCTAGGTTATGCACGGCACAGCAAGGCTATTTTGTTTTAGGTTTGGCTATACTAGGCTATCTAGGTTATACTAAGCTATACTTGGCTATGATATGCTATACTATACTATACTAGGTAAGTTTAAGCTGGGCTTTTTTTTAGGCTATACTAGGCTAAGCTATGCTAGACAATACTACGCTATGCTAGGCTGGGCTATTCTCTACTATGCTATGTTAAATAAAGTAAGTGTCTATACCAAGGTCTTCCCAAGGTTAGTCCGGGAATTATTGAAAGTTTTGAAGGTCATAAATCAGAATAAGTGAGAGCACGCAAATTTTTGGTCAGCAGACCTTATTTAGAGTAATATTCGTCTCAGTCCTTTAAAATTTATCTCTGACGTATCAGTCCTTTAGTCACCCGGCTTTTTTTCTCGAACTCGCCCTCTGCAAAATTACAAATGTTACACGTTATCGAAAATAATTAAAATAAAATATTTAAATCCTTTTTTATAAATCAAACCAGGCAATGGTTTCGCCACTCCCCCGCACGGGGGGAGCTTGCTCTTCGCTACTAGAATTAAAATTTAAAATCTACAAAAAAGCAGCCATGGTTAAATTTTTATAAATTTTCTGAACTTAGCCAATTATGCTAATTTTAAAAAGGAACTCTAAACTAAATTTCCCCCCCTCCTTTCAAAATATCACGTTGCTAAAATAGAGTTATAGAAGAAAATATATAAAAATAAATTTTCTGAACTTCACCATTTGTAATTCTTTGCGTTTAAAAAAATTCACAAAATTTCAATACTTATATTTATTTCTGAACTTCACCATTTTTTTATATTATAAAAGAATTATTAGAAATAATTTTGATAAAAAACATAAGTCATAACCAAACTAAGATGAAATTATTATTCAAATACTTCCCAAAATCCCCTTCTTAAATTAGAGAGTTAGTGATGTGATGATAATATATCATTTTAATTGAAAAGAATTATTCTATTGATATAATTAAAAAAATATTAATAACCTTCTACCTATTTATAATAATGATTGATAATTCTCAGTTCTTCCACAAATTTTCATCGACACGCATGGTTGTTTTATGCTGCTTTTTCAATCAGTTACGATTTAAAACCTATTTCTAATTATAGAAAACAGTGCTGCCATTCATGGGAGACTATTTTATATTTGAAAATTTATGAAAATTTGCTCAGGGCCTATTTTTTAACTATAAAACTGTATTTTCCAGATAAAATAGGCTTGCTTGTTTGTGTGCTTACAATAACATACTAACTTAAGGCATTTCCTCGTTTTAGTTGGATGAAAAATGAAAAACATAAGTGTATTTACCCCCCCCCCCCAAGGAAGAGTCATCAAAAACTGAGTGTTTACACAATTGTGAGTAAGAAATCAGCCTCTTTTTGCGGTCGTGTTGTGGTGAGGCCTAGAATGGAGTCAAGTTACTCTCATTCATAAATCTTGGTTTACAAACAAAGAAGACTGACTGACCTAAGCCATTTATCTATTTTAATTAGATGATTACTGGCTAACATAAGAGTTTAACAAAAATAGATGATGAATTATCATAATAATCAAAGCAAATAAGAGACTAAAGATCAAAGGCCACAAAAGGCCCTCGGGCGATTAGTAGCACTGAATCAATGACTTCTGAAATCCCTCGGGCGACTTAATGGGTCTTCATTTTGTCACACTTTCGATACAAATCCATTTTGTGTAGTTAATATTGGGTTATTATTTATTGCCAAGCAATTTTCCATTTTTTATCAAACAGCAAAATATACGAGTCTTCTTTGATTATACCAAATATTGCCCTTCATGGAAACTAGGAGACAAATGCACTCGACTTTGATTGGAAAGTATAAATTTCGGCTTGGTCTGCAGCTCTATAACTCATTCATCCATTCTAGAATCGTGGCTTTCGATTTGCCTCATTGGCTTCCGCTCCTATCGTGTATAGCTTCGCCCCCTTCTTTTCGGCTTGTAGCTGCTGGAGATGTGAAATTCCCACGGCTACCCTGCCACAGCTATTGATCAAATGTTATAAATCTACATCTTTCTTCTGTTATAAATATACATCTTTTCTGGCCGCGAGGTAGCTGCGGCCAATTGGTCGGTAGCGAACTTTCTTAGGAGAATTGGCTGCAGCTATTTGACATAAAACATTCACGCCTTCCTCTCTGCGGAAGAATTCCTTTGCTTCCGCTGCAAAGCCAAATTTTCTTTTCTCTAGTCTCTCTCTCTCTCTCTCTCTCTCTCTCTCTCTCTCTCTCTCTCTCTCTTGATGTTACACGCTCCTACGATGCGCTCTAATCACTCTATCGGGAAGCTAATAGATGCAACTAGTCAACGTTCTTCAAATCACCAGAGTTGTGGTATTTACTTGTCTAGTCCACCCTGTGTTCGTCCCTCAACCTATCTGATCTTCTCATTTTCTATCACAAATAGAGCAATTAGAGTTCATCCAGGCTGAAGCATCGTTGTCTCGTTGGCCAACTCTCTTCCTTTTCAATCTTACGCTTTAACCTTCCATCTCCTTTCATTGAAACAAAAGGAAAATGAATACGAAAATGAATACATCCGATGTTCATCATTGTATACATTATATACATATTTTGATTAAGGCCGTGAGAGTAGTAAAGTTCTCTGTGACATACTCGTAATTAAATAAAGATATATAAAAACACAGAGATAGTCGGGGTTAACTAAATAGAATAGTTTATATATTAAAATTACAAGACGTGTGGAGTAATTTTTAATTGGATAGCTAAATGACTGAAATATGGGAAACAGGGTAGAACTAGATGGCGTAAAGTCGCCCGGAATGGATGTTACGAGTGGAATATCTTAAAATTCAGTTCTGGGATCATTATTTTTTATAACTAATATAGATGATTTCGGCAAGACAGACTAATAAAAGGGTTATTCTTTTCTGATGACACCATATTGTCAGCAGGTGTAAAAAAAAGTTGAGGGGCACTTCATTAAATATTTTTACCTTCAAAATCTCAAGTTATTAATTAACATAGAAAGGGATAATATGGAATTTAATTATAAAATGTATGGGCCATAACCGAACTCATTAGAGGATGAGGACTCAGTGGTAATGAATAGATTATTACGGTTTTTTAAGCATTGTCTGGAGGTAATATGTGGTCAATAAAGTGATATGCTTATTAATAGGAATGTTGGGTACAGGAGTAAACGAGGGCCATCCTTAAAATCTAATATCCTTATGATAGGCTACATTTAGAGTACTCTCTACTGGCATGATCTCAACTTTGAGGAAATTGCATCAACCCGTAAAAAGGAAGTGCAGAGAGGGAAAACAAATATAATACTTTCCATGAGTGACCTTGAATTTGTAGAGAGACAGGACAATATCGATGTACTTATTTGAAAGAAAGTTTGGATATTGGTAAGTTCTTTGAGTTAGAAAGTAATAAATAATATTGGTAGAGGTGACAACTAACGAATATAAGAGTCATCTTGTTTGGATTTACGGAAATATTTTTGACCTATAGAGGGATAGATTTCAATAATAAATTACCACAGCAATTCATAGGTAGCGCAAATATGAATGCTTTCAAAGGCAGGTTAGACGAGATATACATACGGCGAAAATTTATTGTGGCGTTTGAGATTTGCTTTGATGTATTAATTAATAAAGTTACTTATTGTAACAGTGATATTACTATAAATTATATATATATATATATATATATATATATATATATATATATATATATATATATATTTTTTTAAAGACATCGATTAGTAATAAATCTGTTGCGGTATCCGGGACACAATTTCTCCGATGCAGTTTATACCGAGATGTTGATGGCTGAGTACAGTGGCTGGCTGGTTGACTCGTATGATACTTGATGTTCTCTGGTGGATTTTGTCATACTTAAATTTATGTTCTTCCTCAAGTTTATGGATCAGCTTGCTTCATCCAACTTATCGAGACTGACCTTTACCTTTTTGGTAGGGCGACCCGTTTTGGAATGTTTATAGTTACGCGTAGAAGTGTGCGGCAGATTCGATAGTTTGATTTTCCGTCGAGCGTATTTTGAGAACCGTATTTGTTTATTTATTTAGTAGCTAGTGTCGTGAGCAAATGAAAATTAGTAAACCAAAATGACTATGTAAATCATACATCTAAGTATATACAGAGCTAAATTAATAAAAAAAAACAATTTTCGATATTTTTTGATGAAAGGATATAAGCAACCATCTTGATTATGAGGCGCTACGATATCAAGCACTAAATTTTCTATCTTCTAAAATTTAAGAGGTTTGGTAATCAATTTGTTATGGATTTACAAATATGTCAGTGTTTTCATATTACGAAATACTGAATATTTTTTTGAAATGCTCCTTTTGATAATACTAATCAAAAGGGACACTTTATAAAACTAGTTTCTTCTCTAAACTTCATGAGGTTAAAAGTTAAAAATTTCGATCATATCAGCACAGAACCATTTAAGCAGAAAGAGAGAAAATATTAACATTTTAAGTAGGGATGCAGCGATATATCGGTATCGGTTAAGCAAATATCGGCCGATAACCGATATCTAACATTAAAAAATCTTTAGCTCAAGACCACTCAAGTTCAATGTTCCATACTTTATAGAGAAGAGGGTTTGGTGTTCGTACATAAATTACTGATTTTTCAATGATTACCCGCAAGTTCTTAAATCCCAGTGGCTTTTATTAGATTTGAGCTTGCTGCACATTCTGCATGTTTTATGGTTGCATTACCACATTCCTCTGTTCCGTATCGAGTGATTTTCAATTATAATTTAGGATTATACATATTTGCGCTTTTAATCCTAAGGGAAAAAATTATGTGTGATATGTTGATATTAATTATTATATGGTATGAAAAGTTAGTATTAATTAGAAATTTCGATTTATTGAAAGAGAAATGTTATTACCCCTAAACAATTCTTAATAATAAAGTACTTGATATATAAAGATATTTAAAGTTGAACTTAAAATTTAGTATTTGAAATCAAATAATTTGAGGTTATAATGAGAAGAGCAGTTGTTTCTCATGTTCGGGCGTCAATCTACTTCTTGTTGACTCATATATATCTCCTCCTGTGCTGAATAGCCTTTCACTGCCAACTAAAGAAGGTAGTGCAAATAGGTATTTTTTTTAGCAAGATTTGGAAGGAAATCTAAACCGAATATTTCTTTGTAGCTCTTCTACCAGTTGAATGGACATTCTGTACGTGCCAGTGGAGGAAGACTGAAGTAGGCTGATATCTCTTTCATGCTGAAAAGACACAATTTTTAATTTAATGCTTACAAAAATACGGAAATTTGTTATAATTATATACATTATTTAATTAGAATAAATTACCTAAGGGGTGGAATTTGTTTAAAATGATTAAATGTAATCGTACCATGTAGCTAAGATTTTTTTAGTTTGGGATGTTACCGACCAAGAAGTATAACTTCAATATACATACGGTATATATATATATATATATATATATATATATATATATATATATATATATATATATATATATATAATTATATTAATTGCCACAGATATAAGAGAGAACATTTTGAATATGAGTTTTATGCATTTTAAATATAAACTCAAAGAAGGCATTTTTGACACGGTGATGTTGTCTTTCACGTTCTTCAGACTGACCGAATGAACAGCCCGTTTTTCTTAACGAAAGCCGCTTCAAACACTGAATTATCCCACATATCCCTCAGTATGTGAATGTTGTGATTTTGGCGTTGGTGGTTCTGTGTTGTACAGTCTTTTAGTGTATGTTTTATTGTGTGTTGTTCTGAGCACAGGGTAACAAGCTATTAAGTGCATAAGAAGCTATAAACTAATTAGAATTATTCATTTTTAACCCTTTCCTTATTTCAATAAGCTCCTTCAATTTTTTACTCCTGCAGGAACTTTCTGAAATGGTTTGAGGGACTTCAGTTATTTTTTTTTTCATCGAATAGTTCCCCCAAAATTGTAGTCTAATTTTCGTGTTCCCGGGTAGCTTTGAATGTTCTGTTTTATTTCCGTTACTTTCATATTCTGAGATTGTACTGGGACTGCCTTTATCTTTCTGATTATCTTGAATTACCGGTGTTAAAGCTGTGTCACGAATCATAGTTTTAATATTTTCTTTTTCCGCTGCTTCAAAAATATTTCAGTTCGTATCGTGGGTCAAGAGCCGTTGCAAGAATAAGTTTCTTATTTCGTTTGTATGGTTCAAATCTTTCAATGAAATCTCTTTGGAGCTCATTTACAATTGTCTTTATACCACTAATACCACAATAAAAGGGATGATCAAAGAAACAGTAACATTATCGAAACTCATTTCCCGAGTGATAATTTAAAAATTTCTTAAGATTATAACAAGGTTTTCCGCCAATTCCCATTGATATTCCCTTAAGCAGGATTGCTTCTTTGTGGCTCAAAATAGAACAATTGCTCTCTTCTGCTCTTCTAATCTTTCCAACAAGTAAAAAGTTGAGTTCCATCTAGTGGAGACGTCTTAAATCAAGCAATGCTTTGAAACATCTAACTGTTTCTCTAACATTTCAAGAGTTTCTCTATTAGAAGCCGAATGATTGAATTTTCCAATTATGTTCCTTGCAATAGCCAAGATATCACTAAGAGTCTGTTATTGTTTAAGTAATTTATCCTGAATGCAGAGTTGTAATGTATAAATAGCCCAGCTTATGACACTAAATTAATCAAAATAACACATTTTAATAGAAGTTTCATGTTGGCCGCATTATCAGTTATGATCAGGTGAAACATTTCTTTTGGTATCTTGAATTGATTTAGTGAGTTTTTAATAAATTTAGCAATTTTGTCTCATGTGTATGTTCTTGGAAAAGGTGAAAGTTTCAACATTACTGTTAAAAGTGAATGTATCATCTTAAATTCAATGTGCTGTTAAACTTATGAATGGGTGGATATTATGATTAGTTGTCCATATGTCTGAAGTGAAAGTCAAATGGTCTACATTTTCAAGTTTTCTGACAAGCTTTTCATATATTCCAGGAACAATTTTGTCAGAAAAGTATCTTTTAAATGGAATTTTATATCTTGCTTCTAAGTAATTGATTAGCCTCTAAAATTAAAAAAATTTTACAATAGAATATGGCTGTATATCAACGCACATTAGTTCTCCAAACAAATTATGAATTTTTAATGATCTTTTGTCATGAATTTTCCATTGCATATTTTTTTCTAAAATTTGTTGCAAAGATGCCTGTTTGAAATGAGCCTGTCCAGTAATCTCTGAATTTTCTAGTTTATCTGCATCAGATTCTTTGTTGCAAAAAGAGGGAGGTTCGGAATAGATATGTCTGTCTGCTTTCTTGGTGTTGGTGTTGGTGTTGGTAGTTGACACAAAATAATTCTCCGTCTATTTTTTGATGACTTACTTACATAAGCTTGCGAATCTGCATCTTTCAAAGTTTTCTATCTTAGTATGTATATTTTGGTGATGGTTCTTCAGGTAGATTTTTAAATTGGATGTAGGCATTTTGGAGGGAGGCCAAGAACCGTGAGAAACTTCCTTTTTTACAAATTGTACATTTTGCCTTGATGGATTTTCCACACTAATATTAAAATATTCTCCCCCAAACTAGAGTGACAACCTTATTTACAAGGCTTCATATTTATTGATTATAATTAACTAGTTATGCTTAAAGATGAAAAAATTAATTAGTTAAATAATAAATCAAATGTTAAGTAAATGAATAAAATAGCCATAACTAAAGGACATGCCAAGATGCAAAATACCTGATATCTGGAAAGAGAAAAGAACAAATAGTTTCAAGATAAAGTCTTATATTTTAAATTAAGTATTACAATCCTGAACATGGAAGCTTAGCAAAAGTATTAATATCATTCAGTTAGAAAAAAAATACTGCAATAAAAAATGAGTTACATACTTGCGATTTATTCTCTCAATGAATATTTATAATGCTTTAAAAAACACAACCTCTCGCTATGACCGCTGAGTGAATGATGTAGTTAAATGTGACTCTTGAGTGTTGTGCAAAAAAAACTGCTCCCAACCCGTTAAAACCTGTTTTAACATGTAGATTTATCTTGAGGAGTGTATTAGATATAACAGTGGGAAGATATATCAGTCAGGAGAAATTACTAAATAAATCACTACTCTGGTCTCGGGAATTTTTTGAATGTAAAGCAGTGCTATCGATATATCGGTATCGGCCAAAATTGGATATCAGGGCACCCCTAATTTAAAATTTTTTTTCAAGTAATTTAAAGTAGCCTATATCTAGGGATAAACAATATTCATAATCATGGCCTATTCTTAAGAGGAGAACTTGACAGACTCAGGGCCGCCGAGAGGAGGCTACAGCCGGTACATCGTACCGGGACCCAAGGGCCGAGAGGGGCCCTCGTTTCTATATGTATACCGAACACGGATCAAATGTTAGAGTGATAAACCTTTCTCCTATATTTATTGTAGGGAGTAACCTCTAGTGGAAATAGTATTCTTTAATTTACTTCGGAACGAGAGTGCAATTAAAACTCACCCTTGATCTCGCGATGTTGATAATAATATTTCGTCAATATGTAAAAAAAGAAAAAGCCGAAGAAGGAGAGTGATTAACGCTGCAAAAATTAGCATTGCGGTGAGTGTTCTGTCGAAATTACCTAATCTTGAGTGTTTTTATTTAGCGTTCCCATTAGTTTTCTACAAATCAAAATATTTTAGAATGATTTTTTCTTTTTTAAGGCACTAAAATAAACTAAACTGTAATAAATAAATTATGTATTAGATATATTATTGATATATAATCTGAGAAGTGGAGCAACAATACCCGAAATTCCGGAACAAAATAAGTGTGAGTATATACTGGTTGTTATTAAGTTGTTAATTGTCATGTTGTTAGTTGTAACAACTTGTTAATACCGTCTCATTTTCTGAGGAACAGATTCTAAAATACTTTTAAGTTTAAATAATCATGAGGATCAGGACCAGATGAAATTTACCCTAGGCCCTTAATTGAAAAAACAAGCAGTGTATCCTTTGTTTGAATAAAATTTTCACTCGTTCACTTGAATTTGAAGAGGTACCAGGTGATGAGAAAAATTGAGTGAGAGAGGAAGTTAGCAACCTTAAACCTATCAGCTTAATATCAGTAGTATGCAAATTAATGAAAAAGATTGCCAAAGCAGAGTTACTGACAAATTTATCATATTTTTAATGGGATAAATAAAGTAGATATAAGTAGATTCTTTGAAATGGACAGGGATCACTTCGATAGGGGATATAGTTTTAAAATAACAAAGATGGAGGTTAGACTGTAAAAAAAATATTTTTCAGTCAGAGAATGGTGAAGTTTTGGGACAGTTTGCCTGCACATGCAGTGAAGTGTAGGTCACTTAATTTTAAGAACTGTTTAGACAACAAATTTCATAAGTAGCCTTAATTATCATTTCAATTTTATTTAGAATTATTATAATTTAGGATTATTATTGATATTAATATTATTGCTATTATCATTGATAATTTTAATTTCATTATTATTTATACTAATACTATTGTTATTAGTATTTTCATTATTATTTTTTATGTTTAAATTTGGTTCACAATGAAATATTGCTATCTTTCTATGTTTAAATTCTACAATTAAATTGTCTTACAACTTTATTTTGTCAATAACTATAAATTGAAGACCACATAATTATTATAGGTGAATGGCTTTTATGGTATTTTAGTAGAGTAAAAAAAAATAGTTTATATACATTTAAATTCCTATTGTTCTATATAAATAAAAATATACCTCGAGTCTATAATAGTTATTGCATTGATAAAGAATTATCACCAATTAATGCCAAAATTGATCTAATTGATAACTTTAAAATGTTTTATGTTTAAAAAGAAAATTGATACTTATTATTTATGATTGGAATAATTGTATTTATGTATATTATTATTATTAATATTATTATCATCATCATCATCATCACCCAGTGTCCGTTCAGACTCCATGATACACTAATTTTTTTATCTTAAATCCAGTGAATTCGGCCCAGACAAAAGCGAAAGCCTAATTTGGGACATTGTCAAACAATTCAGAGAGAAAAATAAGGAGTAAAACTTGAGGATTCATGTATAGAAACGGAAGATCACGCTGTGAACACGTGGTGAGCGAAAGGCTATGACCATGCCCGCAGTGACTTGTTCAGTGCAAGGGTCGGCACCCGTAGCCACCCCAGGAAGATCGGTGAAGCGGACTTTGAACCGCTCTCCTTCAGCGTCACCGGCGGAGACCTCCACGCCGAAGAGAACCGCCCGAAGCCTGGAGCCGGAGTTCTCACAGGCAAAGAAGGCCCCCAGCCATGAAAGCGGCCGCCTCGTCATCGGCGAGATCCCCCAGACCGAGGAGGCCCAGCAGGAGAATGAGGCAGGCTGGGTAACAGTCTCTCATTCCCGACGAAGCCCCCGGCCCAAGTTCAAACTGGTGCACCAGGAGAACACCACCAGTGCCTACTAGACGGTGATGGAGCTGGAGAGCGCACACCCTGGCCTGCGGATAAACATTCGCCCCACTCTCACCAGCAAATACGTCCTCACCCCGAAGGACGATGGGTCGGAGGTCCTGTTGCGCCGCCTTGCCAAGGAGGGGGACCGAGTGATCCTGCTCGACCCCAGCGTAAGGAGGAACAAGGTGGTGCTGGAGCGCTACCCCACTAATCTCCCCCTCCAGGATGTCGAGGCCCACCCCCACATGCTCTCTGCAACACCGCTCCGGGCGCACAGAGACAAGGTCCCCACGAAGCAGATCTTGCTAGTGTACGTAGGGGCCACCGCCCCCCAAGCTGGACCTGGGCAGCTGGGGTCGCTACGCCCTGCGCCCCTACCAGGGTGAGCCTGTGAGGTGCTACAAGTGCCAGCGCTAGGGCACCTGCAGGCCACGTTTCAACACCCCGTCAGGTGCGGCGTGTGTAGCCAAGCGCACCCGATGGAGCAGTGCATTGGTCGCACGATGCCCCACCTGCACCAAGAGGCACCACGCGTGGAACGTGAAGTGCCCCGAGCGCATGAGGAGGATGCCACAGGGACACCAGGAGCAGCAGCAGCAGCGGAGGGAACCACGTGTTCCCCAAGAAATAAAGGCAGCAGCAGCAGGGGGAACCACGTGGCCTCCCCATCAACAAGCCTGCTGACGCCTTGTCCCTGCACCAACACCAAACAGGCCGGCGTGGGCCTCCAACCCGCATCCACCCCCCAACAGCCCGGAAAAGGTCAGGTCGGGGAGGGGGAGGGGCGGGCAGTGAGAGGAGACACCAGCAGCGGCACCACCGGCAACTCCGATTACACTTCCATCCAGTAGCCAACCTCCTTGGACTCCAAGCCACAGAGGAGGGAAGGACACAGATGTCGGGCCCACCACGCCCGCCCAGACGAGGAGCAGTCCACGGTGCTACTCAATGCACAACCACCGACAGGGTCTCGACGTGAACCCCCTGGCTACGGCAAGGGACTCACTGAGGAGGGCAGAGCCATTGTGGACGTCATCCTCGCGTGTGTGGTACGGCTTGTAAAGAAGTTGCTTGACCGCCGGCAGTGCACCGCAGACCCCTTGAGCAGGACCTCGACGTACTCCTCCGCAAAAATGTGCTCACCGCCGTCACAAGAGGTGCCCTCCAGCCGCCACCATCATCTACAACGCCGAGGGGTCCCACCCAACACCCTCTCCACCCACCGCACGCCCAAACCAAGATGGAGGCGCGGAGTGATAGCCCCGCCCACCCAGCCTACGCTGAGGGTGATGCAGTGGATTGTGCAGGGCCTCCGCCGCAAGAAACACAAGGTGCTGCAAGCCGTCTTCCAGGAGGACCTGGACCTGGTTCTCCTGCAGGAGACGCTCACGCCGGCTGGCTTTGAGTAGCGTGTGGCAGGCTACACCCTCCACTCGCTTCCGGCCGGCGACAGAAATGGGCGTGGCTGTGCATCCCTCATACTGAAAACCATCTCACACAAGAGGATCACGCACCCGTGCACTGTGGGGGCGGCATGGAGGTCCTGGCACTAAGGCTGCAGCTGGGGCTCCGCCCTCTCACGGTATACAACGTATAAAGGACAGCGGCAAATCCTGGAGGCAGGGGAACTGCTCTCCCTCGTATCCCACTCCAGCCTCCTTGTGGAGGGCGACTTCAACGCCCACCACCCCGTGCTGCACTCTGTGTCATGCACTAACGCGACTGGGCGCCACCTGGTGCTGTGTCGCCTAAAGTTGAGCGTGGGAAGCCTTCACCTCCACGCGTTCGGCTACACGAGGGAGGTGAGCACGGTGGACTGCCTCATCACCCTCCTGGCTTACGCCAACAACCAGCCCACCATCGTAAATTTCTTTGTCCTCGAGAAGGCTTTCGAGCTGGCCAGCCCCCGCGCGATACTAGCTTCCCTTGTGAGGAAGGGCATCCGAGGGAGACTGTTGGACTGGCTCCAGGACTACCTTCACCAGTGCCGGGCCCGTGTGAAGTTCCAGGGTTACAAGTATCACTACCTGAACTTTGAGAACGGGACGCTCCAGGGTGGCATCCTCAGCGCTTTCCTCTTCAACGTGCTGATGGAGCAGCTGGTGGCACTCCCCTATCGGGAAGGAACCATCCTTCTCAGCTACGCCGACGAACTGGCCCTCGTCGTCACCGGGCGCGGCGACAAGCTCGCACGGGCTCATGAGGCGCTCCACCTCATCACTGCCAAGTGCGAAGAGCTGGAGCTCAAGATCTCAGCAGAGAAGTCCCGGGCCATGGCTATCAAGACTTCCACCCCTGCTGGCAAGCAGATGCGCGTCCCTGGTGGAGTACAGTGCACCGGTCCTTGTAGCCATACCCCTGCAACATCAGGAGTGCCTGGAGGTGGTGCAAAACACCGCCATGAGGACCATGTTGAGGGCACCGAGGTAGTGCAGTGCCTGTGTCATGCAGAGTGAGGCCCACCTGGTGCCCCTCACCACCAGGGTGGACTGCATTGTGGCCTGTCGGGTGGCCAGAGTGCTCCAGTGCAACGTCGAGTGTGTGATGCAGAGGAGATCCCGGATGGCCGTGGCGCAGGGTATCGAGTGCCTGCGAAACAACAGGTGTCTCATAAACGTCACCTTAACAGCCAACACTATCAGGCAGGCAGGGAACTGGCTGTGGCGCGACTCCCGACACCACCCACCCCGCCTACGCTCCATCACCACCATAGGAGCCCCCCGCCGCTGACTTCACCACCACACAGCTACCCGCGAGTAAAGCGAACTGCCTCACCGAGGAACTGTGCTAGCACACCCTTAGGGACATGTATGGCCTGGGCAGCGCAGTCTACTTCACCGACGGCTCCGTCGACCCTGACAGCGGGAGGCACGGCGCTGCCTTCGTCACGAGCGGTCTGACGAGGGCGTTGAGGACATCAACCACTGCTCTACCCTCCAGACGGAGCTAGTAGTAATCCTGCACGCCCTCCAGCATGTCCTAATCCGCAGGGAGGCCACTGTGGTGATACACACATCCGCTCGGGCGGGACTGCAGGCACTGAATCACGCCCACGCTCACGCCTACGCCAGGGAAAACATCCACCTCACCACTACCATCCTGTGTACCCTGCAAGACCTGGCAGCGCAAGGCAGGCGGGTCCGGCTCCACTGGATTCCCAGCCACGTATGCGTGCGCGGCAACGAGGTGGCTGACGAGGCCGCCAAGCGAGCCGCACACAACCCCACCATCACCTGGACTGTGCGCCCCAGCCTGCAGCAGTTCAAGGCGTAGGCCAAGCGCATGGACGCCCATAAAGCCCACTTGCAGCACCAAGAATGGGAGGCGACCAAAAAGCAAGCTGCGTGGTATACTGCCCTCACAGCCTATCGCACACTGGACCCAACCAACCAGCAGCCCAGAGCAAACGCCATGCTGCCGGAGCACTTGAGGCTGGGATACTCCCCGCGGGAAGAGCTACACGCCAACTTTGTGGTAGGGAGGTGCGAACACTGCGGCGGCCGATCCAGGCGCCCACTGGTGCACTACCTCCTCTCCTTCCCAGCCACCACCCGCCTCACTCCAGAGCCAGCGCCAGCCCCTCCCCTTGCAAGAGGTGCCAAACTAAGTGCGCGAGAGGCAAGAGCCACCTTGATGGTCCGCCTCGCACCGACACACAAGCTGCTAGAGGTGCTGAGAACAGCACCGTCTCCGCGCTGATCACCGCCCGCGCCCAGCCGGGCGATGGGTGGTGAGCACCACCGCCACCCACTAGCACCAGACAAGCCACGCCTGAGACACTCCCCCGCGCCTTGCTGCGCGCCAACACCGGCGGACTCCCCGCTTTGTGTAATGCTTATATTATTTATATATTATTATACCGGGGTGGTCAATAAGTTTTGCGAATCGGTAGGGCAACACAGAGGAAGGGGGATGGCTGTTTATGTGGGTGTTAGGACAAGTTATGACAAGTCAGGACCTGCAGCCGCACGCTTACCTCGTCTATTTAAGAAACAGTAGCTGATCGCAGATGGTCCATCACAAAATTTTCAACAATGGAGAAGGTTGAGCACCGCGCAGTGATCAAATTTTTGACCAAGAAAGGCAAGAATGCAAAAAGATCCATGAACGCATGGCTGCAGTGTACACCGACACTGCCCCTTCATATGCAACCATTGCTCGCTGGAATAGGGAATTCCACCATGGTCGTGAGTCCCTTGAAGATGACCCCGTGCATGACGCCCGTCAGACGTGACCAACGAGGACAATGTGGCCCGTGTGCAGAGGATGATCCTCGAAAATCGACGGGTGAAGGTCGAAGAAATCGAGCGAGAACTTGGAATATCACATAGAAGTGTTATCAACATCATCCACGACAATTTGGCCATGACCAAGGTCTTTGGCCGTTGGGTCCCTAGAAACCTCACGAAACTTCACGCCCCATGATCGACTTCAACGTCATCAAAGTTCGGATGAGCTGCTGCTCCTGTACAACCAAGACCCGGCGGGATTCGAGTCACACATAGTGGCAGGTGATGAAACGTGGGTCCATCACTGGGATCCCAAGACCAAACTCGAAAGCATGGTCTGGAAGCACAGGGGCTCTCCGACGCCCATCAAGTTCCCGACCCAACCCTCAGCCGGGAAGATCATGGCCACCATTTTCTGGGATTCTGAGGGAGTGTTGATGGTGGACTATGCGCCTTGTGGAAGGACTATCACAGGCCAATATTACGCTGAGGAACTGCCTGGGTTGAAGAAGTGCATCCGTTAGAAGCGGCGTGGTAAGTTGACACGCGGTGTCCTGCTCCTTCATGACAATGCCCATGTCCACAAGGCCAGAGTTGCACAAGCTGCCCTGCCTGAGTGTGGATTGGAGGAGCTCAACCATCCTCGCTACAGTCCAGATCTGGCCCATAGCGACTACTTTTTATTCAGCCAGCTCAAGGTTGCACTGCGTGGACGCCGGTTTGGGGACGATGAAGATGCCCAGCTCGCCGTCCAGGAGTGGATTGAACAACAGTCGGGAGATTTCTGGTTGTCAGGACTTCGAATCCTCAAAGACAAGTGGCGCAAGTGCATTGAAGTTGAGGGTAGTTATATTGAAAAATAATAAAACACTTTTCCTCATATCTCGTTCCCTAATTGCAAAACTTATTGACCGCCCCTCGTATCACATATCGCTATTGTACAATAAACCTATACAAACAAATCATCATCACTAACTGTAGAATTTAAGAAGGGGATTTCTTTGAGTATTTGAATAATAATTTCATCTTAGTTTGGTTATGACATGTTTTTTTATCAAAGTTATTTCTAATAATTCTTTTATAATATTAAAAAACAAAATGGTGAAGTTCAGAAATAAATATAAGTATCGAATTTTAAAAAAAATTTAAAACCTAAAGAATTACAAATCGTAAAATTATTATAATTAGCGAAGTTCATAAAATTTATAAAAATTTAACCATGGCTGCTTTTTTTTAGATTTTAAATTTTAATCTTAGTAGCGAAGCGCAAGCTTTCCCCGTAGGTGGGAGTAGCGAAGCCATTTCCTGATAATTATTATTATTTAATGATCACCCACTTCTCGCTCGTACGTTCGGGTAAAGTTTTCCGGCAAAGGAGGCATGTATTCAAAGTTACTTGTGAAACCACAGAGATGGCAGCTAAAGCCCAAAAGAAGGAACTTCTGGCCTTTAGCATGGTGATCCCCCCAAATACCATACAGAGGGACATATTTGTAAATGTACAGATGTGTTTCAACCACTCTGCTATGGGAAACCATACTTTGGCCAATTGCCCCCAAAAAGAATAGTCATGTGTTCTGAGTGCGCCTCGGAAGGTCATTACTTCACGAAATGCAATAATACGACCAAGAAATGTGTAAAGTGCGGAGGAAGCCACCGCACTATGGCCATGCAATGCCTGAAAATAAGGGAGGTTATTCGAAAGAAAGAGAAAGAAATGCGAGAGAGAAAACCTTGGGAACCACCACCTCTTATGCTGCAGCAGCTAAAACCCAAGGAAAAACGGCGACGGTACTGCTAAACATTTCGGGAGGGATATTTGGAAAGATACACACATGTGTGATCCACGCACACGTACAAAACGCTCTGCACCAGGAACTTGTGAGAGGACTTTGAATGCGTTACTGAAGACTAACGGATTGGACCCGATAATCGTTCCACACGAAGTAAATTCTTCATCTATTTTGACTCTGCAGGCGGCAGAAATAGATAACAAAGGGAAAGATCAGGTAGAAGAGAGCGCCATGGATTCAGATGAGCGAGTCGGACGAAATCAGTTCCGAGTCAGCGAATGAAGAGACTAAGAGAGTTACGAGGAAAACCCCAAAGAGAAAAAAATCCAAGTTTGGCAGGAGCCCAAGCCAACCCGCAAGAAGGATAACACCAAGCTCATACACCAATAATACAGGAAATTCCACAAAACGAATAGGAATCCGGAGACAAACTAGAAAACGAAAATAAGTCCTACTTATTTCCACGGACAGATTAATCGATCAAATGAACCGGAAACAAATTAGGAATTGTCTACTCACAATGGACAAGACTGACATATTCATACTGCAGTTGAACGTAAACGGATGGAGAAATAAGAGACATATATGGAAACATTCTTAGAAAATTGGTAATTTAATTTCACAATTAAATACTCAAGTTAATGTGATAGAACGGGTTGAGGCCGCGTTAATTTCAACCACTATCACATGTTATTTAAAACCACGATGCTCCCCACGTGCATCTTCGATTTGAAGCTGGGCGCCTTATCGCAGCCACTTGAGTCAATGTTTAAACAAGAAGGTTTATCATCCCCCCCCCCGTTCGCCCCACGCCGATCACGCCAGATTGAGTTAGGCTTATGGGCAGATAAGGCTTGTTCTCAGACCCGGCTGTGCATTCCCTGGAAGCTCCCACCCCATTGTCCCCCACGCCAAGGGAGTGTCTCGACTATTTAGATGGAAACTTTACCACTAAGATCAGATTGGAGATCCAGATTTTCGTCGCGAAACATCCCTACGACCCTCTCTCACCTTGTGCGCCAAGGGACCTCGACCTTGAGATTCACCTTTACTTGTCCAGAAGAAGGAAAATATCCCTTGAGTGCCAAGGTTCAAGCCTTCGTGACACCGAGTCCACAAGGTTTCCCCCTTGTTGTTCAGAAGAGAACAACATCAGAACAGCCATTGTTCTTGAGCCTGTTGACAAGAAACGGTTCTCACCCCCCCCTGTTGTTCAGAAGAGAACAACGTAGAACAGCCATTGTTCTTTTGAGCCCGTTCACCAAGAAACGGTTCTCACCCTTCCCCCTTGTTGTTCAGAAGAGAACAAAATTAGAACAGCCATTGTTCTTGAGCCCGTAGACAAGAGACGGTTCTCACCCCCGCCCCTTGTTGTTCAGAAGAGAACAACGTAGAACAGCCATTGTTCGTCAAGCCGTTCGTCAAGAAACGGTACTCATTCACAAAACGCCACGTCAGGATCATTTAATTCCCCCCGTCCTTCGGCTGGAACTCGCCAGCGGACCGGAAATTCCTTCACGTCGCCTTCCTCTGCACAACAAGTATAAATTACGTAAGCCAAACGTTACCTTTGAGTATTTAACCCTTTTGTCAATTCTATCCTGTGCTTTAAATGGTTTAGCGAACCATCACCTCCCTTTAACTTTATATTTGTTTTACCTTTTTAAATCTTTTAATCCTCGGATTAGCTCGAGTCCTCACGACCCTTTTAACTCTATATTTGTTTTACCTTTTTAAATCCTTTAATCCTCGGATTAGCCCGAGCCCCTATGACCCTTTCCATTCTCTGTTTATGTCAATATTTTCCGTTTTGTGTGTTGTTGATAGTTATTATTAATAAAACTCTATTTTATTAATGGTAGCAATATTATTATCCTTGAGCTCAGTTCCACTTCTTAAGCATATCAAAGATACATAATATCGGCCAGCCAGACATCCACGCACTCTAAAGATAATTAAATAAGTTCCCTCAACGAATAGTTATATATGGTATATCTTCGAGAGCGTATTCTACGACACACTATAATGTAACTGAGTCAGACAATAATAAATTGTAATTCTTTATCTTGAATATATCCCAAGGTAAGAGGGTTCTCAAGCCAAAATATATCCCGGAGCCTTAGTTACCCTTAGTTCGTGGATAACAAACATTCATTCTACAAGTAATATATATCAGTCATTTGCTTTAGTAAAGTGCATATATTTTTTCAGATTTTTCGAGCTAACCTTGTCAAGTCAGAAGTCTGGGTCTCAAAAATGAAAAGAAAGAAAGCTACATGAAGTTAATTATAAAAAGAGGAGTCCAAAGGCTTTTTCAAGTAGTTGTAATAAAGCTTGTTGACGTCAATATAGATCTCGAAAAATTAGCTGAGCAACAATATTTTGAAATTGTTTCAGTAAGTCTGATAACTGAAGATAATCAAAGAAGAGAAGTGGCACCTGCTGGTACGGTATTCAGAAAAGGGACAAATAATGCTGCGCTTCCTGCTGCAAGAACAATGGCAAGCTGTATGCTAGATGTGGGTGTTGATATTGGTGTTCATGAGAAATTAACCATGGAGAGTTAAAGAATGTGTCAGAAAGAGTCATCTCAATTTCCTAACTTTATTTCAACGTGACAGTAATCGAAAAACATTCCCTGAGAGTATACTCTCAGTACGGAATCAAAATGGTGAAAACTAAAGACGAGATTGGCTTGTACGGAGTTCATCACAACAGGCCCTCTACTGTTTCCCATGCCGACTCTTTCAAAAAGAAACCGAAAGTTCAAATTGCACAGGGCTATGCTGCAAGCTGTAAATGGAAAAAACTAGCTAACAGAATTCCTGAACACGAAAGATGCAATGCCCAATAGGGAGTGTTATTTGGGCTTGCGAGGTTTTGAAAGACGATTGAAATCAGACAACTTCATTGAAAATCTTTTGGAAACTTTCATTGAATCTCTAGCAGCAAGATGGCACAATCTTTTGAGGCAAATCATAGACATTGTTCTTTTTCTGGGGGAGAGAGGTATATCATTTAGAGGATATTCGCAAAGAATTGAAGATAAAAGAAATGGAAACTTTTGGGGCTTGGTAGAACTGTTGTCTCGGCTGGATCCTTGTTGTAGAATGCCCCCCTTTTTGTTCTGAGAGTGCTAAGAGTGTTAATATTGATATCTTAAAGAAGAGAGCCGTCTCAAACACGTAATGATATAGAGAAACGCCCAATAATTCCAAAAATAAACTTATATTTTAACTTTAACAATTTAATACACAAAAATTAACCATTAACCACAGCAATACTCTGAATATTATAATACACAATAATTAATGCAATTAGTTTGACCCCCTAAACTTGGTTAATTTCGCTACACACATCAATATATAAGATTTAGGCTTACGGACTCTACTGGAGTTTAAATACCTCAGGAATGTTATTGTCTAACGACGCGTGCCGACCGACCAGATGTAGGTGGGCTGGATCACGCGGTACTTTTGGCGATGGTAGCAGCTGGGAGGGTCCACACGGTATTCGGGGGGGGGGGGCTGGGTCTTCAAAGACGAGAACAATTCCGTACTTGCGGTGGCACCAAAGTAGGCGTGGTCTCTCTGGCGAGAGTGAGTCGAACTTGGTTCTTAAACCAAGTTAACTTGGAGGGCGGTGTGACCACCGAGTAACGAGCTCGAGGGGGAGCTTTTCTCGTTCGTTACATAATTCCTTTTAGGCGAGGACTGAACTCGGGCAGGGTCTTCTTTAAGGGCGAGGATCGAGGAGAGGGGTTTTCTCTGACGAGACTAAGTTAAACTTGAATAAGTTAACTTAAAGGTCGGTTTGGTAACCGGGAACTAGCTCGAAGATGAGCTTCTTCTTAGTTCCAGCCTTCTTCAAGGGCGAGGATAATGGAGGGGGATTTCTCTGACGAGAATAAGTTGAACATGGTTCCTCAACCAAGTTAACTTATGAGTTTGGTGTGGCCACCGAGTAACGGGCTCAAGGGGGAGCCTTTTCCTTTTTTCTTAATTCATCAAGGACGAGGAATACCCCTGGTGTTTAAGATGCACCAGGATATGAGGAGTCTCTCTGGCGAGAGTAAGTTGAACTTAACAAAGTTAACTTAACGTTTGGTTTGATAACCAGGGACTAGCTCGAGGATAAGCTGCTTCTTAGCCCCTTAAGGTAGGTAGCCCTGCCTCTCTTGCAGGGTACTTCTTGGACTGGCGAGCCAAGTAATCTACCTGTCCAGTCTCGGTAGCCCGGGGTCTTGATCCAGGGACTTCGTCACCCGAAGACTGACGTATTCTACCGATCCAGTCTAGGTAGCCCGGGGAGTGGTAAGAGGAGGGGGGGGGGGAGAGGCTTGAGGACGGGCCCAGGAGGGTTCTTATGCAAAACGGTTTTTCTCACCAAGTCTTACATCGGCTCCTCGTTAGCCTTCTAGCTTGGGAGAAACACGTCTCCAATTTCTTACTTGACGTGAAATTGAATCTCACTCTCCTGGGGGAGATCTTGAATTTTAACCTTTAGGTCTTTCATAGCGACGAGTGGTGCGGCGCCTCGGTTACGCGCTTGACCAGATAGTGCCAGGGGCCGGATGTCTTTGCGGTAATCGCCTCGTGACTCTACTGCGAGAGAACGGGGGAGTGACGATTCTTCTACAATCCTATTCTTAAAGAACATGTGTTACAGGTAAAGAAATTGAAGCAAAAAGGACGGAGACTACAGGTGCACAATCTCTCAGTAGAACCTCAAAAAGAATTCGTTTTTCTTTGCTCAGAACTTGTTTCAAAACAAATTCTCTTTGACGAACCTCCTCAAAATACTTTTAAATACTTTTTACTACGATATCTTGTCAAAGACGATTTTTCATATGTTATCGAGGAGCGATTTTTGAACTTTGTTGATTGCAAGTAACAAAACTGGAGACGACATTGCGAAAATGGTACTGGAGATGTTGAACGAGAACAACATCTATTTTTCAAATTGCAGAGGGCAAAGCTCTACGACAATGGATTCAAATGGCAGGAAAATACAAAGGGGTTACAGGCACGTCTTCTGTTTTCAAATGCTTTAGCACTGTGGATGCCATACTTTAAATTTATGTGGAACAAACTCTGCTGAATGTTGTCCTGAAGCCATCACCTTTTTCGAAACAATTCAGACAACATACACCCTCTTCATCTCCAGTCTACGACGTTGGGAGATTCTTCTGAACAAAACAAGTAATCAGTCGCTTCACAACAAGTCCGATACAAGATGGTCTTCCAGAATAGATTGTGTAAAAACATTTGCAGTAAACCTTACCAGCATTTGAAGTGCACTTCAAGAACTTTAACATTGAAACTGACAACTAAAACAAGGACTGAAATATTCGGCGCTATTAATTAAGTATGTCTCATCGTTACTAGTAATGCGGGGTAAATGCCAAGTCTCAAACTGTGAATGCCGAGTCTTCTCGACAACCCCCCCCATCCCCACGTCATGGTGAATACTGAGTCTCCACCCTCATCCACCTCTCAATACTTTGGTCAGTGACCTTTTTTTCGAAGGAATTAGAGTCTATACACACACACACATACACACTGGATCTTTCTAGGGAATTAGAGTCTACACATACACATACACGCACACACACATACATTGTGTTAGGTTAGGAGTAAAATGGCGCCCACCCTCACCCCCTCCCAATACTTTTGGTTGTTGACCTTTTTTAGAAGGAATTAGAGTCTACACATACGCACATACATATTCAATATTTCTAATGAATTAGAGTCTACACACACAGATACATTGGGATAGGTCAGGAGTAAAATGGCCCCCTTCCCCCCCTAGCATTGGTCACTACCAGCCTTGGTCACATGCAGGTGTTTTCTCGTTTTAAAAATAATTAGTATGTTTAATGATGCGAATGATAAATATCGGAGTATTGATCTAAAAAAATACTAATGTGTAGACCGTTTTATCATATATAGCATCGGCATTAGGAGCCAAAGATCGCTTCAGCGACCTTTTTCAATGAATTAGAGTCTACACACACGCACACATACATACAAACACATACATTGGAGCAAATCATGCCTGTTCATTTTCTTTTTGTAACTTGTTTAAAAAAAGTCAAGGTTATTATAATGTTTTATTTTACATTGTAACTCAAATATGCATACATTTTCTACAGATTAATAAATCGAAAACATTTAATTAATGCTAACCATATTATATAATTGTACATAATAAATACAGTTGAGTTGATAGGCTACACAATTACATATTTTCCAACAGTTAATTTTATTGAGTGTACGGTATCATCGAAAAAACATTTAATTTATGCTAACCATATTATATAATGGTACGTAATAAATGCAGTTGAGTTGATAGGTTACACAATTACATATTTTCCCACAACTAATTTATTGAGTGTACAGTATAAATGTTTTTCTTTACATTCAATTAAAAGTATTCTTTACAACGATTTCTTCGTTTCTTTGATCATTATATAAGACAAATTGCTCAATAAAATATCGAAATGATTTACTGTTTGTCATCTGCTGAATGAAATAGACACAAAACAAGCCACATGAGTTTGAAAGGTAACTCTGAATGGATTGACGATAGTAATTTTATTTATTTTTACTAAGTTTTGACGAATATAAATATCATTCTGGAAACCTAGACATAGGCTGTCGTAATAATAAAAACTTTATAGTTAACAAACAAAGCGATCCGATGCGAACCAAGTCGATGGCTGCTATCCAGATTAATTATATAAGCTGCCGGCAGTTTTAAAGCTTGACATAATTGAGTGTCTCTCGCAAAACAGGCATGAAAAATTTGCTTTGTAGTTTCATTTCGATACAATAGTTCTTCTATTTCTATTGCATTTATTTTATTAAAAATAAACTAGTACGTTTCTACACTTATCTATCTCAATAACTGACTGAAACTTTGCATATATAACAAGGGAAACCGGGTCTATTAATGGAGGTCTAAACTTTAACTGTATTGATAATGTACCCTGCTGTATAGGATTGTAACATTCACCAAAACACGTAGTACTCTTATCCTGATTTAGGTTAATACAATAAATATTTTTACTTTTTAGAAACTGTTCATACGTAAGTCCAATACTCTGCCCACCTCCAATACACCCTATTCCGTTTTATAACGAGTTAAAAGCCCTTGAAGTAACTGGATCTGCATCATTAGAATAGTCTAATTCAAATGGTCTTTCAACTTCATTCTGGTTTATATAGATAGTGACACGATTCACATTATAAGGTTTAAATTCAAATGGTGATCCATCATAGCTACCAGAAAATGTCGAATGGTCAACCATGCCAATTACCATCCTCGTAGGTATTCTTTCCATGAAGATATTATCCACACTCTTCATTGATATGCCATTCACAATTGTAAAATTTTGCATACGAAATTGTGTGATAGGGAACTTAGCGTTTGATGTAAGCAACCTATTTTCCATCTCCAGATGAGTTGATACTGAAAGGCGGACTTTACTTGGGTAAAGAAAACTCTAATAATTCTCTTTTAGCTTCAAAATCAGTTTGGTTTCTAAATAGTGTAAATGAATGTGGTGCCTGTATAACTTTATCTTTAGTGAGACTCCATTCATCAACAGCTTATGTTGCGAGAAGAAATCGGCATGCAGTTTTCTGTATACATCAATTAGTTTTTTCTTCGATCTGCTATATTTCTTTTCTATACGTTCTTTACTAGAGTAATACATTGCAGTGTTAAGAAATGTAGATTTTTATTCCCCAGTATAATTCAACAGGGTCTCTAAATATGCATGATAGGGGTAATTATTTCCAATGGAATTAACAGATGTTTCATTTAAATAAATGTCAACATTGCTAAACAGTGTGAAGAATATTATTTTCCGGAAAAATATTCTCGCCATCTTTAAGTTCTCTTCCATCTGCTTTCACAATTCTTGCTTTAATATAAAGATAAACCTCACTAGGATATATATAATACTGTCCTCTACCAGATTCATAATATTCAACTGGGGTAAGATCTGAAGAGATATTGATAAGTGGCGAGCGGGTAAGACTGATAATTGCTCTCAACGATGGAAGTTTGGGTCGGTGGAACGGTGAACAAATCGAGTTCTGTCTTCGAACAGATATAACTTGCTGGATGATGAGCATTCATTTGTATAGATGTATGATTTACAGCTGATCATGAATTTATGAGAAAATATATGAAACGTGTGCTTGTTTATATTATCATAATAAATCATTCCCTGTATCTTCATGATCTATATTCAACATTTTTCTCATCTTCAACTTCTTATTCATCCATTTCCCCTTATTTATTACACCAATTTTTTCGGACTTTCTCTCATTAACACTCTGAGATTTTAACTTTCTTCTAATATATTGTTTACTATCTTTATTATTAGTATTTTTCGCTCTTCCCAGCTGATCTTTCAAAGCTTGCTTTGCGGTCTTTCCATGTATAATATCTTGAACGGTATCGAAACCGGCGGAAATGGCCTTTTTTCCTAGATAGCGAGCACCACTCTTTAGATAGGGAGTTGCATTTCAGAATAGGGAGGAGAATAGAGATCCAAGACCATGTCCTCTTTGAGCTCTTAATCCTTTAAACACGCGTGAGCCATTTAACATTTTTAATTATTTTAATGTCTTCTCCTAATGTGTAGTTTTATCACCAAATGACCGAGAAGAATGGAAAATTTTCCCCTTCAACCGTTATACTGAATGACCCATCATTGAAAGGAAGGTGAATAATTCTCAGCAACCTCGACTGGCTCCCACCTACTAACTGATAGTCTACAAGGTTAGAGTAAATATAACATGATCTCCGATGAGATATAAGAGCCGGAAAATCTATATTAAATGCTATATAATTATTTAATTAAGGGGTATCATCTCTGATAGATCTTTTCATTATATTGGCAAATTCTTCTGACAGAACAATTAATAGATTTTCTTTTCTTTTCACATTGAGCAATGAACGTGAAGTGAGCATTACCACATAGTCAGTTTTGTCAGATTAAAACAGTAGATCTTGAGATGATAATTTCTGTCTCATTTTCAGATTCATTTTCTCTAGGAGTGCTTTTCTATTTTTATAATATCCGGTGTCTATCCATATCTCATCATAAGCATAATGAGTTCATTCTATTTTTGTTTTCTTTCGTTTTGCTAATATAGTATTTGATACATAATTATTTACTTCCGTCATTTTCCATAGACTGTGAATGCGTGTGTAGGCTTAGTAATATTATAGATATTCCCTGTAAATTGAAACTCACAAAGCCCTACCTCATACTGACGGATTTCTGTTATAATAGATTTGTGCAATTCAATTCTATAGTCAGACATGGTATTTTGAGAGTAAATATCTAGGGAGGATGAGGAAGGAAGGGTAACATAAAAACTCTCTGATTCCATCTTCACAAATGATAAAAAGCTTCTCCATCTCCTACCTTTATATAATTCAACAACTGCATGTACTCAAGGCTGGTATATGATATCATATGCCTTGACATATGAATTGAACGATTTTGGGTATCCTCGGCATTTTACTAAATATCTCTTGTTTTTTACACGCCCTTTCGCTTTAAATATCTTTTCCACTACATATTTCTTACGGAAGTCAAACTTTACTTTCTCTAATTCTTCTTCATAAACCCCACCTTCAATATGTTCTCCATTTAAATCTTCAATATAATACAGCTCTAATAGTTTTGAATTCCTATATATCTTGTAGATTTCCTCACTCCACCCAACCTCTTATCCTTTTTAAAATTACTGGAAACGCGTGAGATTCGAACATAATCACCAATTTTATATAGAAACCTCTTTTTTTCTAACTTCAGATCTCTGTTTCAGTATAGCAACATCATATACAACTTTAAATGGTGTGTTCCCAATCATTCTATGTCTACAATTATTATAAGCGCTTGCAAAATCATCTAACACGTCGATGTATTTCCAGTATTATTAAAAGTTAAATATCTGAAAAGTCTTTCCTTTATTGTTCTTTGTACACGCTCTACAAGACTAGCTTTGTTTAATGAGTAAACATGATATACGCCAATATTATATTCACTGAATAAGCCTTTCATCCTCTTTCCTTTAAACTCTCCTCCATCATCAGAACATATACAGCCTGGAATCCATCTGGTTTCTTCCATGAGATTTCGTAAAGCATTTGTTACCAACTGATCCGTCTTATTCTTTAAAGGAATTAGCCAGAGATATCTAGAATATACGTAAATTAAAAAGAATATGTAACGTACAGCATTATTAAAACTTTTAAACTTAGACATAATAGTTAGATCTAGTTGCCAAATTTCGTTTGAACCTTGTGCATTTACGTGTTTTGTCTTGAATCTTTTTCGTACGGATTTGTGTAGTGTATAACTATCAAAACCTGACAGAAAGCTTTCCACATCAGATCTTTTAGCCCTCTTTTTTACAGATTGGAATAGCCGATTTACCCCACCAAAGATGTTGGAAGACTCGGGGATGTACATAAGTGTAACAATCGACGGTTCATTTTGAACTGAATATCTGATTCGTTTACACTCCTGTATAACTATTCAATAAAAGACAGCTTAGCTTAAAAACAAACTCATTTTTATTTTACATCTAGGTTAAAATACATAACTTTAATTAGAATTTCATGGATGTCCGCAACCTTATTACTTTGTACAGATTTACTGATTCTCTGAATAAAAAGAGCTGGGTTAATCCGGTCAGGAAAACGGTATTCGATATGCAACGGATAAAAATTATCAATATGTATTTTTAATTCAACTTTATATTTTAAAAAATTAATATTAGAAAGTTTTTTATATGATCTAGAATTTGAATAAACATATTTGTTGAGAAATCTTGCTCTAATAAAAATATATTTTTCATTTGTGGTGAAATTAAACTTTCTTCTTGCAAGTCTTGATGATGCAGGCTGGTGACACTCCATCCTCTGGACTTCCATGCTGAGACTGATTGATAGATAGATATTCTATTAAACTTTCTTTACATTTAATGATGACGTATTCATAAAGATCCCTAAGGACAAATTCTTTCAAAAGTTCGATAGTGTTCCCTCTCCTGCTGAGAAAACAATGGAACCTATCAAACGACACATTTTTTTATATACTCATCTTCTGTGATGGTAGGTTGAAGTTTTGGACAGGAGGAGGAACCGTGTTTCTCTTTCAGGGATGTCATTGGCATGGGTGTCAGAAAGAGAACTGTAATCTCAAACAAGATGTTTCTATTGGGGGACGTGGGTCGTTGGATTGAACCGTTACTACCAGACAATAGAGAGTGATCGAATTCTCGGTAGTAAATATCAAGTAATTATTCTCTGAGAGTGTGAATTTGAAACCATGATGCAAACCATTCCAGGGCCAAGTGAGGTGGTTAAAAAAAAAAATTTCTGCCGATGTAGTGAATGGTGTATTGAATGTGGAAATTGCACTTTTTGGTGGCAGATGTAACGCATTTATACTCTACTACCCACCGACCAAAGGTGTCAAAATAAATTATGTCAATTTTTGCTTCTTATATCCGTACTGCATGAAAAACAATCCATACCCCGTAGGATCACCTCGGCGTTGTGTATATGTCTGAGACATTCCCTCTATTCAAGAATTCACCGATGGTATGAATGAAACATATTTCGGTAACGTGAAAGTTGATGTTCTCTCTCCTAATCATATGTATATTCAGGTTCTTTGTCAATCCATAGATGGTAAACTTACTTTCACACTATGTACCACATGCACTCAGCAAAACTCACGCGAGTGTATTCCCTCTGAAAAGCAACGTATGATTTGCGGAGTGTACACCAACCACTACGGAACTAAAACTTGGCATGGAAAAGAATTATAAGATCAAGAAAATTTATCAGTTTTGGTAGTTTGAAAAGAGGGATGGTTTGTTCGCATATTATATAAAAACACTTCTAGAAGAAAAAATAGAAGCTTCTGGATTCCCACAAGGAGTGGTTGAAGAGAAGGAGAAAATGGAATATGTGAAGAGGATAAATCAGTCTGAAGGGATAAACATAAAAATACACGACATCAAAATGAATCCTGGAAGGTGTTTTAGAGCAAAGCTCTGTCTAAACAGGTAAGGATTTCTTCCTGCGACTAGTTTTTTCTGCAATATTACCACATTGTACAACGAATATGAAGTCAATAATTTATATAACTTGAAAGCGATAATGATAATAATAATAATAAAAACTTGAAGTTGATAATGATAATAATAATAAAAACTTGAAGTCGAAAGTAATAATAATAATGCAAAAAACCCACCTCATTAATCCTGATCATATTTTCTTCCTCATATAGTCTATGGGGAAAATTCGCTCAGAGGAATCGCGGTATGAAAACGGTTATCTGTGCTTTTGATCATGATGTAATCGAGCTGATGAGAAATGACGACTTCATTGTGAACTCTTTGGATGTGGTTGGCAATGCATACATCGCGAAAGTGGAGAAGTTGAGTCACATGTAACGAATCTTCTAATTTCACCATTCACAACCACCTATGCTCAAATCAAGCTCTATGGCCTCCTAGGCTCGTTGGGTGAACGTTTGTTGTACTGTGACACAGATAGTGCCATCTTCATTGCTAGGAAAGATGACTGAGAACCTCGACTTGGAGAATTCCTGGGTGATCTCAGCGATGAGATCAAAGATGTGTACGGTGCCGAGGTGTATGGAGATTCATTCTGCTCAACGGGTCCCAAATCCTATTCGGTACTTATCAAAACGACGAGTGGGATGAAGTATATACTTCATACTAAAGGACTAACCATTAACACTCAGACGAAGGATATAATAACCTACGATGCTATGAAACGCCTAGTTGGAGCCGATGATGACATTCACATCTCTGTACCATTTATGGGTTTCAGAGCCGAGGAATACAGTGGAGTGAAAGAGGTGAGAGGGGAAAAGATTTTGAGAAAAATCTTTCGTAAACGCATTGAACTCTCTGGGAATTATCGAATCATACCTTTCGGTTTCAAAGGGATCTTACATGATATTTAAAAATTTAATATCCAATGTATCCCTGTTAGCTATTATTAGCTCTTTATGTATATATATATATATTTAATCATTAACAATATTTTCTGATTAATATGAATAAAATAAAGATGAAATAAAAAACCCGTTTAATTATCAATGTTTTAATTTGTCTACAAAATAACTCATAACATTCCCCAATCTTGTGAGGAGAATTCATTCATCCTTGACTTTTCAATCTTAGTTTTCATCATATCACTGGGCTAATGTGAATACCATGATAGAAAGCGAAATAACAGTGGTTTTGTGTTAAATATAGCGATGTTCACTACTTTCTCACCATCATTAACCATGTTAAAATGCAATATACAGAAAAACCTATCCACCCATGTATTGTGACGATCGGATAGTCCTCCAACAAAGAAACACTGATCTATAAGCTCGTTTTTGAATTTTTCACCGTTGATTAAATCTTCTAAATCCATAAACTGAAGATGTTCAAGAACTTACTTTCCGTTATTGTAGTTGAAAGGCGGTTGGACTGACCCACTATACAAAAATTCAATCTGATCAATTGGGTGTTCATGAATAAGTCGACGAACATGATCGAAGAAATCAACCATCGATGAATAGTCTGGGCTAAATTTATAATCCAATCCACACACATCTAGGGTTGCAAAATATTTACCAAGTCTGAGTGTGATACGGTGTGAATGGAGGATCATGTTAGAACGTGTGAAAAAAAGAAATGTTTAACAACAAATGATTTAAAATATGGCAACTAGACGGACCAATTAAGGAATTGAAAAAAAAGTTAAGTGTCAACTTTACTGTTGACGGGCAGAATAATACATGATAAATCACCTTGATGCAGTCTTTATCTCCCCTCTACCGATTTGCTCCAGCGTGTGTGTGTGTGTGTACTAAATATCGCTTGTTTTTTCCTGCATGTGACCAAGGCTGGTAGTGACCAATGCTAGTGGGGTAGGGGGCGCCATTTTACTCCTAACCTAACCCAATGTATGTGTCTGTAGACTCTAATTCCTTAGAAAGATCCAGTGTGTATATGTGTATGTGTGTGTGTAGACTCTAATTCCTTAGAAATATCCAGTATGTATGTATGTGTAGATTTTAATTCCTTCAAAAAAAGGTCACTGACCAAAAGTATTGGGAGTGAGGGGGAGGGGAGACTCGGTATTCACCATAACCTCGAAAAGACTCGGCATTCACAGTAAGGATAGGTTACAAGGAGTTACAAGGAAAGAAGGTACCCTAGGAGACCTTACGGTCCATTCAAAGAGGGTACCTTGGGACTAGCAATCGAGCGGGCACATGGCTGCTCAATTGTTTTGCGTCCCTAAACGGCCACTTTTCAAGACTTTGTCTAGTCTTGACTTGAACTGGTCAACAGATTCACTGTTGACAACTTCCACTGGAAGTGCGTTCCACTTACCGCAGATACTGTAGGTGAAAAAGTTTCCACACAGATTGCGGTTGTAACGCTTCAGTTCAAGTTTGAAGCCGTGATTGCGCGTTCTGTTCTCACTCAGTGTGAAAATATCCCGGTAGTCAACATTGTCGAACCCTCGAAGTATTTTGAAAACTTCGATGAGCTGACCACGCAGTCTACGGGTTTCCAACGAGAACAGATCTAATTCCCTTAGTCTATCCTCATAACTTTTATGTCGGATAGAGGGAATCAGTTTGGTTGCCCTG
Organism: Ceratothoa steindachneri; assembly: GCA_963969495.1. Classification (NCBI taxonomy): domain Eukaryota; kingdom Metazoa; phylum Arthropoda; class Malacostraca; order Isopoda; family Cymothoidae; genus Ceratothoa; species Ceratothoa steindachneri. The sequence continues at coordinate 80,325,406 of OZ018317.1, read as the reverse complement.
GCTTGTACGCGTTCCAACCTTGCGATGTCCTTTCGAAACGAAGGACTCCAAAATTGTACGGCATACTCCAGGTGCGGCCGAACTAGGGAGTTGTACAGACAAAGTACTATCTCCCTGTTACGGTATCCAAACTGGCGCTTTATGTAGCCTAACATCCTTTGGGCTTTCTTCTCTGCCTCAATGCACTGTTTCGAGAACTTGAGGTCGCTAGTGACAGTAACACCCAAGTCCTTCTCAGTGTCACTCGATTCGAGAGCAGTGCCCTTAAGGATATAATGAGATTGGGGATTTCTGTGGCCGATATGCATTACTTTGCACTTGTTCACGTTGAACGGCATTTGCCACGTGTCCGACCACTCCCCAATCTTCCCAAGGTCTTCCTGCAGGCGGGCAGTATTTCCATCCTTTGCAACGTTCATACCAAGCTTGGTATCGTCGGCAAATTTGGAAATCTTCGCAACCATGTCACCGTCCATGTCGTTGACGTAGATGATGAATAGTAGTGGTCCCAGGACAGAACCTTGAGGCACTCCGCTAGTAACGGGCACCCACTCAGAAGCCTGTCCATTCACCACCACCCGTTGCCGTCTGCCACTTAGCCAGTTCTCGATCCAGCCGGCTACTTTTCCGTCTATGCCCAGCGCTCGCACTTTCCTGAGAAGGCGGCGGTGTGGTACCTTATCAAAGGCTTTCTGAAAGTCTAAGTAAACCACATCCACCGCCTTGTCCCGATCGTGCTCACTGAACACGAAGTGGAAGAATTCCACAAGGTTCGTCAGGCATGACCGTTGCCTTCGGAAGCCGTGCTGAGAACTCCTCAGTAGCAGGTTTGACTCTAAATACGACGTTATTTTCTCCACCATCATGCTTTCCATGAGTTTACCGACTATCGAAGTCAGACTGATAGGTCGGTAGTTTGACGGATGGCTGGAGGATCCTTTCTTGAAGATCGGAGTCACCTCCGCCTCACGCCAGTCTCTAGGAACGCATCCGGTCCGGATTGACATGTTAAAGATAGCGCACAGATGTCGTGATACTTCATCGCACACTTCCTTCAACACCTTGGGTAGAAACCCGTCCGGCCCAGGGGACTTATTCGTCTTTAGGTCAGCGATCTTTTTCTTTATTTCTCCTTCGGTGAAGTCCATTGCCTCCAGCTTTTCCCCCGAGTAGGAATCCGTGGGCTGGGGGATGGGACCACACTCTTTAGTAAACACTGAGGAGAAGTAGTCATTGAGAAGGTTAGCATTTTCTGCATCTGACTGAGTTAATGCACCCTCCTCGTCCACTAGGGGCCCAATCCTACGATGGATTGGTTTACGGCTATTTACATAGCCGAAGAACTCCTTGGGATTCTCCTTGCAGAGTCTCGCCACTCGGAGTTCCTCAGTACGCTTAGCCGCCCTTATGCTGGACTTCACTCTCCTGGCTAGCCTCCGGTACTCGTCAAAGGCACCCGAGATCTTCGATCGCCGGTACGCATTTCTCTTCTCCCTAAGCAGTTGGCCGATTTCTCGATTAAACCACTTTGGTTGAACAGAAGACCGACGGAGGCATTTTAGAGGGATGCAACTTGATTGAAGACTCATGAATTTATTTTTGAAATTGTTCCACGAATCCTCAACCTCTTCGCATACCGCTAGCCTTACATCAGTCAGCCCAGCACGAAGGCGTGCAAAGTCTGCTCTTCTCAAGTCAAGTTTCCTTGATTGACTGGCAACAGACCTTACCTTCGGGATCTTGACGGTAAATCTAACTAGCTGGTGATCACTGCCACCGAGCTCTTCGCCTACAGAGACATCCTCAACGATATCATCCTCAGAGGTGAAGACCAAGTCGAGGATATTGTCTCCTCTCGTCGGTTCTCTGACCCATTGAGTGAGGAACTCGTTGTTGGCGAACTCCAGGAGTAGCGCGCTATCGCCACAGGCTGCTCTGGTTTCCCAGTCAACTTGTCTGTTGAAGTCGCCCATAACGATGCACACTCTGCCTTGAACAAGCTCACCCAGCAGCTGGTACAGTTCCCTGTCCTTCTCAACGGGTTGGGAAGGGGGTCTGTAAAGCACCAGGGTCCTGTATCTGACAGGACCTATCTCTAGGTCAACGCCTAGGAGCTCGTGATCGGATATAATGTTGGAGTTCGTAGATTTGATTGTATCCTTGACATACAACATTACACCGCCACCCTCTCTGTCTGGCCTATCTTTGTGGAAGAGTTGGTAGCCAGGAACCGTGAATTCACCTTCAAAGTCTCGGTTTGACGTTTTTATCCACGATTCTGTTATGGCTACCATTTCGGGTTCTTCCGTCGCTACGAGGCCACGGAGCTCAGGAAACTTGTTCCTGATTGACCTCGCATTGAACAGAAGAACTTTCAGGGAGTCCCCGACTGTAGGACTCCCTATGCTCTTCCGTTTCCCGGCTTCTTTGTTGGCGAGGCACCCCTTTTTGCGACCTCTGAGAAGGTCGTTCCTGGAGTGACACGGGCGTACTGGCGTACGTCCGCCCTCACTCTGGGCCGGATACTCCTTTCGGTCCTCTCTACGACATTCTGGATCATGTTCGACAGAAAGGCCTTTCCTTTAAAGGAAAGATGTACCCCATCCCTTTGGTAGAGATCATTTCTACCATAAAAGGTGCGGTACGGGTCCACAAAAAAGACCCCCTCTGCCGTACACAAATCTGCCAGGCGCCGGTTTAGAGACACATTCATCGAGTGAGCGGTCCGTGTTGGACCTCTCCTCGGGGGGTTGGGGTGGGTGGGGGGGGAGACTCGGCATTTACCCAGCATTACTACTATCGTTTACTTGTGTCACTACGTCAGCAATTTAGTTCAAGATTTCGCCACTAATTGACATCTACAACAACATTCTGCAAGCAAGACATGCTACACTTTATGTTAAAGTCACAAACGTCAACGAGTTGATAGCAAGTTTGCAAGATCTTCGTGGGAACTGGAGAAAAATCTGGAATGAAGCAAATCATGTTTCATCAAGCATGAAAATTGAGGTGAATATGAATGTTGAGAGACAGAGAAAGAAAATGCGATTCCATGGCGAACAAAGACCGGATGCTGATTTCAAAGGAATCAATGAAAATGATGATTCTATAGAAGAGGCAATATTCAGGTAATGTGTGTTTTACACAATCCCCACAACGTCATTGGTGGCTTGACTCTTTGGTTTGGCGCTTCAAGAAACTTGTTGGAAACCTTTTCGTTTCTGTGGAACTACATGATACCTTCTGCGCCGGAAGAATTAGAAAACTGGTGACAAAGAGCCTACGATTTCGTTGAGAAATACTAGGGTGACATCAACAGTGAGCTCATTCAAAATGGTGCACCAAGACAACTTTGGAAAAATTCCATTGAAACCTTTAGATATTCTGAACAAAATTACGGAATTACAGCTTGAAAACATATTCCCGAATATTTGCATTGAGCTTCTTATTTTTATGTCCATCCATGCAACTGTCGCTTCAGCTAAGCGATCTTTCAGTAAACTGAAAATTGTCAAAACTATCTTCGTAGTACTATTGCACAAGACCGGCTTGTGGATTTAGTGAGACTTATCTGAATATGCATACGTCATTACCTTAAAGTATTAGTTAACTCTTTCTGTATTTTTGTAATATGTAAAAACCCTTGTCTTTATTTTCTCTCGATGAGTTGTGTGTATTTATCTGTCGTCTAGAGACAACATAATCACAACAAAGTACTGTTACGTATCTTTTCTGCATAGAGGCCAGGCTTATTAGAACGACGCTAGGGGAGCCCAAATTGGGTGAATGTATTAGTTGTTGGGATGAAACAGTAAAGTGCATAATCTACTAAAAGCAGAAATATTCAGTTAAAAAAAAGGATAACAGAGAGAATAAAATAGCAAAACACAGAAAATATAAGAATATAAATTAAATCAAATTACTGGATTTGTTCCCCGTAAGGGGCGCGGTGATTTGCCATCATGGCCGCCGTGCTGACGGGATCCAGCGCTCCACCCGGCCCCAGCTTAGCTTCTCTTCCTTCCTTCAGATAGCCTGTATTTCTCTCCTACTTCGTCGCTTCTCATACAACCTCTCTCACATCTTTCAATGGTCAGCCTCTAATTTCACAGGGTAAAAGCTGACCTCCTTCTCAAACCAACCGTCCCGGATCGGGGCTGAGGGGGGAGGGGACAATGTTCCCTAACCCCTGAGCTCTGGTTGAAGATGTTTTTTTTTTACAACCCGCTTTATCCCCACCCATAACTTCCTCACATCCATTTTCCTCTCCTCTTCACATTCTATCCATTTTTACGCCGCGTCTAAGGTGGAGCCGCCATGCCGATGGACTGCCAGGCCACCAGACGGGAGGGGTGGTCCCAAATGGTGGCGCCTGGCTCTGACAGGCCTGTAAGCACCTCTTGCAGTGCGGGCAACTACGAGAGGTGATGAGCGGTTGCATCCCGTCATAAAAAGAGGGTCACCATGCCCAATGATGAGTCTAACCAAAAAAACCCTTTAACTTCCCCTATATAAACGACGGAGCCGCTCTCGGGCAGCTCCACAGAAAAAAATGGAAGTTCCCCCCCCCCTGTGCTTGCGCAGGGGACTCTCCATATTTCTTCAACCGGAGAGGAGGCTTACTCATCTCCTACGCCTACGGGTGAAGGGGACTCCCCCTCACCCCCTTCTCTGGAGTTGCTTTCGGGCACCTCCCTTCTTCCAGCGGCAGTCCCCTCTGTTCTTTCCAAGGGGACTGCCAAGAAAGCCAGCAGGCAGCCGAGTGCCGACCGCCCCTCGTGTAAGCGGCTCGGTAGGGCAAACCCCCTTAGGGGGGAGAGAGAAGCCAGGCCCCTTCGGTCGCTTTCCTCAAAAGACCTGCTGGCAAGAATATTAAAACTTGCTCGGGTCAAGGCCTGTGCCTCCACGCAAAAGACTGGTGACGCTGCCAAGGGGACCTGCGATGTCCTGGGAGAGGATGGCCAACTGGAGGCCCCTCCTGTGATAGACATGGTCCTTGAGGAAACCCAGCCTCAGACGTTAGGACCTTCCATAGGGGGGAATCCGGGCTCGGCGCCAAGCACCGAACCCAAATCCGCCCCTATGCAAGGTCCTCCTCAAACGGCTGAGGGCTCCAAGGCAGTACAAGAAGGGGAAGGATCTTCTCCAACCGGTACCCTTGCGACCACCAGGACCTTCTGCATTTTGGAGAAGGACCTGGCTGAGGCGTGTCCATCTGACCTAGGGGCTCCTATCGGTGGAGGTGAGAAGCGGGTTCATTCCCCGCCTTGCTGCCCAAAAAAGAAAAAGACGAAAAAGACAAAGAATAGGAAGACTCGGGGCTCCTCTCCACCCGAAGGGGCTACAGGGGTGGATTGGTCTGCTGCCACTTTGGCAAGCAACCTGTTAAGATCGGCACATCCGGCCCCTCTGCCCTTTTGGTTGCGGAGCCACTGACTAAAATTAAAGTGCACAGGGCGGAGCCTCGATGACATCGGGGCCCCTTATTCAGAGGTTCCCTGGCGTTTTCAAGCCCGCTGGCTTTAAACGCTTCCTCGTTATTCGCTCCACTGATGGCACCATGTTGGCCAAAAAAAACATGAGGCATCAAAGAAGAGGATTAGCTAGTGCAATTGGTAAAGAGCAGAAGGTGACCCGTTTCTCGGACGGGAGCCTTCTGACAAATGCGGCGAATCCCGCCGAGGCGGCCAAAATAAGTGCTCTTCGGACACTTCATGGCACCCCGGTGAGTGTGACGCCACACTCTACCATTAACTTTGTGAAAGGAGTAGTTTATGCGAGGGAACTCATTGACTACTCCATTGAGGACATCACCCTAGAGCTGGCCGACAATGGGGCGGTCAAGGTTAAACGTGTGATGAGAAAACAGGGAGAGCCCTCAAGACCCACCCCAACACTCTTCGTCACGTTCGACTGTGACAAGCTCCCTGAGTCGGTGCGTGCTGGTTGGTACCACTACCGCGTGAAGGCATTCGTGCCACTGCCACGGCGGTGCTATTACTGTCACCGCTTCGGCCATACGAATCGTTCTTTTAGACGTGCAAAGTCGGGGTCACCCGAAGTTTGTGTAAATTGCTTCAAGGCCGCACACGATAAGTCCAAATCGTGTGTGGCCCAGTGTGTCAATTGCGGAGAGCCACACCCCGCTTCTTAGAAGCAATGTGGTGCATATCTCCTTGATAAAGAAATCCTGGCAGTTCAGGCCCAGGATCGACTCTCATTCCGCGAGGCTAAGGACTTGGTCCTGGCATGCCCGGCTCTGCCTTGGACGTCATATGCCTCAATAGTTAGAAAGGCACCCTCTGCTCCTGGCCCATCCCAGCCAACGAGCACGGTTATTTCCACGCCCATTTGGAGCCCTTCTGTGGGCTCTACTCAACCCGGGCGCTCCCCTGGTAAAGCTGGTGGCAAAAAGGGTTCACACCCAGCCCCGGGCTAAAACTAGGGCTCCCCTCTCTTCCCCCAGCGTGACCGTTTTCCGTAAGGCAAAACGGCCACGCGTCTCCACCGAGTCATTAGACTCACAGAAGGCAACACCCCTGAAGATGGTCGCTAGGCCATCTTTCCGGGTTCGTAAAGCTGTTCCCCGAAAGGACAGCAACAAAGGAGCTTTGGCTCCTTTGCCCACGCCCCGAGGTGGAGCGAGTGGCTCGAAGACGGTAGTTCCTCGAGAAGAGGGCCCTCCGCCTCCGAAGCCGCAACGCTTGCGTAAGGTTTCGAGGCGGAGGGACGAAAAGACTCGCATGGCGAGCCCAACCTCCCCCAATAAGTCCTCGACGGCGACACCGCCTTCAGCGCTTTGTCCGGCCAACAGCGCTTGGGGTTTTGCCCCCGGGAAGCGTACGGCCATTCCCGTGAGGGTCTTCAGTTCGAGGAGGGCCCTCGCGTCTCATCCGAGCTAGGCCTGGAGGGCATATTCCTTCAATGGAATTGCCGTGGACTCTGGGCCAACTGGAAGGAGCTGCGGAGGCTCGTCTCGTCCCGTTCCCCGTTAGCTATCTTTTTGCAGGAGACCATGCTAGGCACGTTCTCTTCCCGCCCTCCCTGGTTATAAGGCACCGCGGGATGGCCGGGCTGGGGGATGCACGAGTAACACCCGGCATGATGTCTCCGTTCTTCCTTTCTCTTTAGATACCTCCTTTCAGGCAGTGGCTGTGCAGCTGCACCTGGATAGGAGGTATACTATCATTTCTGCGTACATTCCACCGTCAGCTGACTTCGACGCAGGGGACTTCGGCCGCGTCGTGGCACGGTTGCCGAGGCCCTATCTCTTGCTTGGAGATCTAAACGGCAGGCATCCTCTCTGGGAAGATTACTACATAAATCTCAGGGAACAAGTCTTTGCCGATCTGATCATGAGCTTGAGATGGGTGTCCTAAACGTGGATGAGTTTACGCATCACTGTCCGAGAACCGCTTCATTTTCTTGCCTTGACCTATCTTTGTGCTCTTCGGATGCACAGACTGATTTTGATTGGGGGGTGGTCGATGGCCTCCATGGTAGTGATCACTTTCCCATTCAAATATCATTTTCAGGGCAACTCTTGCCTGAGAGACCACCTCAGTGGTGCTTGGCGCGGGCGCGGTGGCCTGCATTTCAGGAAATGACTGAATTCTCTATCTCAGTCGAGGAGTTTAGGTCGGTAGATGAGGCCGTTGAGTTCTTTTCCGGGAGCCTCATCGCAGTGGTCTTGGCTACTATTTTTAGGACGTCTGGCCGTTTTGCACGCCAACCACTCCCATGATGGTCGGCCGAGTGTGGGACGGCCCTTAAACGAGAGCGTTATGCCTACATGCGCTATAAGCGCCGCCCGAACGATTTCACTGTCGCTGAATTTTGTCGGGCTAGTGCTAGGTTCCGGTATATTTCGAAGCACGCCCGCCGCTCTTCTTGGTGGGCATACATGTCCTCACTTAACGGGAAGACCCCTTTAGCTGAGGTGTGGAGGCGAGTCAAAAGGATTCGGGGCAAGTTCTCGCAGGACCCCCCTCCTGTTTTCCAGGAGAATGGGACCGCAATCTCGAACCCCGCGTCCGTGGCGGAATAATAGCGACCGCTTTTTCCGTATTTTCTAGCCGGGATGCTGCTTCGCCAGCATTCAATGCACGTGGTGATGTCGCGGAAGGCCGCCGGCTGGACTTGACCTCCAGAGGCGGAGAACCCTTTAACGACAAGTTTACTGTGAGTGAGTTGCGCTCCGCTCTCGCTTCGTGCGTGGACGCCGCCCATGGTCCGGACGATGTCCCGTACGCCATGCTTCGACACCTGGGTGAGCGAAGCATGGCCTTTCTGTTGGATTTGTTCAACAGGATCTGGGTGGAAGGTCTTCTCCCAGACTCCTGGTGAATCGCTACTGTGCTCGCCTTTCGCAACCTGGGGAGAGATCACTCTACTTCGACCGGTTTCCGCCAAATCTCTTGTACCTTTGCGTGCGCAAGATGATTGAGAAATTGGTAAATGTTAGATTAGCCTTTTTTCTGGACAGCGGAGGCCATCTGTCTCCTGCACAGTGCGGCTTCTGCAAGTTTCACTCCATGTCGGATGCTCTGCTCTGACTGGACAAATGCCGTCTGCGAGGCTTTCCTTCGTAGACAGCACTACGCCACGGTGTTTTTCGATCTGGAGAAGGCCTATGATACCGCATGGCAATACGGTATCATGGAGACTCTGCACACGATGGGGGCGAGGAGACGCCTCCCAATGTTTATATCTGAATTTTTGCGAGATCGTCGATTCCGCATACGTGGGGGCGGAGCCCTCTCCTGCCCAAAGAAGCAGGAAGAGGGTGTCCCGCAGCGAAGTACTCTCAGTGTCACACTCTTTGCCCTGAGCATCAACGGCATCACCTCGGTGCTGCCAAAACATGTTCTCGCTACGCTCTACGTGGACGACCTTTCGATCTCTTTTGGCGTGGCCCAGATACCAACTCTGGAGCGTCGACTCCAAAAGGCATTGAACCGCGTCTCTCGCCATGCCGAAGCGCACAGGTTTCGGTTTTCTTTGGTCAAGACTAAGGTGGTGCACTTTTGCCGCGATCCACGGCTTCACCCCGATCCAGATTTGTATTTAATGGGGTTTTCCTGGATGTGGTGGAATCGCACCGTTTCCTTAATCTTGTATTCGACTGAAGCCTCACCTGGGAGGCTCATATTCGCAGCCTCAAGGTCTCTTGTACCCGCGCCATGGATATTCTCCGTTCCGTGACGTTCAGCGCTTGGGGCGCTGATAGGGCTACTGCCCTACTTTTTATCGATCCTTTGTTCGTTTGAAGCTCGACTACGGATGCGAGTTTTATGCATCCGCAGCCGAGCATTTCTTTGTGGAAGGTGGATTTGATCCACCACCCTGGCCTTCGCCTTACGACCGGTGCCTTCCGCATTTCCCCCATTGAGAGCCTGCTGGTCGATGCTGGGGAGATACCACTCGCTTTGCGGCGCGTGCAGTGCATCACTCACCTGTACGCGTAAGCCCGGCGCCTTCCTCACTCGCCAACAGCTCTCACTGCATCCGCAGCTGATCTCGATGGTGCCTATGCCGCCGAGAGACGCCAGTCATACCTTAACCCCTTTGGGTTTAGGGCCAGGAAACTCCTTCGAGAGCTAGATATAGCTCTCAGGCCGGTATCGCCCCTGGTTTTGCCCAGGACGCCACCCTGGTGGGTACCACATTTGGTTATTTGTCTCCACGCCTCTGCACCCAAAGCTTGTACGGCGCCGGGAGTATTGTGTTCGACTCTTTTGGAGCACACATCGTGTGACACTGGAACCGTGCCAGTGTATACGGATGGCTCCAAGTCCCAAGAGGGGGTCGGCTTCCACGCCGTATCCTCTCTGTTTGAAGTCAGCGGGGCTCTACCAGGCGCTGCATCTTTTTTACGGCCGATCTGGTGGCAATACCCGACTCGGAACAGGAGATTACGCGACGTGCCCGGTTTGGAGACCGGATTGTGATCTATAGAGACTCACAAAGCGCCCTGAGTGCTATCGGGGCATTGGAATCTCCGCATCTCCTGATTCGCGATATCCGTGACGCCACGGTTATGGCGAGCCGGGTGGATGTCGAGATTATCTTCTGCTTGGTTCCTGGACATGTAGGAATTGTGGGGAATGAGCGTGCCGATGAGGGCGCCAAAGAGTCCGCGAGGACTCTGCGACCAGGCCAGCGTTTTGCTCTTCCTCACACCGACTACATGGCAGGAATACGGGCAGCTCTTCGGACTGCTTGGCAAAGAAGATGGGAGACGGTCGAAGGGAACTTAAAGTTGCATGTCATTGCGCCGCGACTGTTTCCATGGACCTATCCCACAATGCTGCGACGGCTTCAGGTCGCTTTCTGTCGTCTCCGAATCGGACACACTCGTGTGACGCATCGCTATTTGATGGAGCGCTCGCCTGCGCCCTATTGCGATGACTGCGTCGTTCCACAGATTGTTCGACACATTCTTGTCGAATGTCCCAGTCTGGGTGATCTCCGCGCACGTTACCTGTCCCGGTACCGGGATGGGCGGGTTCGCTACCGCCTGTCCTTTGTACTCGGGATGAGTGCGTGCACAGTGACTGGTGGAATTGTTGACTATTTGGGGGAGGCCGGCCTTCTCCCTTTCATTTAACTAGGTTTAGTTGTTGTTTTTGTTATTGTTTTGTTGTTGTTATTGTTATTTCCTTTTATCGTTGTTTCCTGTTCAAATTTTTAAAGTAGCTTAGAACTAGGCTGTTTGTTTACGGCGACTTATGCCTCAGTCGGCAGTCGCCAGATAGCCCCTAAAAAAATAAAATAAATACTAGATTTGTTGTATATATTCTCCATATTTAATAGAATAAGTGATTTGACGTGCTTTTAATCGTTCAGGAAAACGGCGACAAACTACCCTTGCAGTCTTGGTTCGAGGTGATAGTGAAACTGAGAAAGGCCTTATTATTGAAAGCAGATTAGTAGTCAAATCTTACAATAATTAAACGCATCAAAATCATAATTAAGTGCAAATTAACCAAAATTAAGTCCAGTTATTACATTGAGATACTCCCTACGTAATAAGCATCTTCCACGAAAGCTGCTCTTCAACCGAACAATAATAGTATTACATAGATACATGCGGTTAAATGAGCAATGGTTTGAGTTCTCGACATTGCATCGGACACGTTTGGAGGACGCTCCTCATCTACGCCAAGCGACGTTTAAAATAATATTGTTTAGATTAAAATTTATAAGCGTTTAATGATATTAGAACTCAAATGATTCTTACAAGAAATTACAGTAATCCCATATTCACCAAAATAACTGATAATTAATTCGACTACATTACGCCTACAAATACTCTCCATTTTCTGAACTGCCAGCCATTCCTTTTCGAAGATAAGAGCATCTAATCATGAAGATAGTTTATCCATTTGCGTTAATGGCTTGAAATTTACATTTTAATATTTAACAAATTCATGACGAGGACAGCTTGACACTAACTGCCGCCATGAAAGCAAAAGAAAAATGAATCTGAATCGGTCCAACTCTGTGTGTAAAGAACATTGAAATCCTTGCAAACTTCTATTATTAAATGCTTTTTCACTTTTAAATGCTTAAATCATACGTGATTAAGAATAGTTATAAATGGAAGCATTTTTTTATTTTGGTAAAATGCTAAATGGGTGAAAGTGGAAGTGTCGTAAATAATTATTAGTTTTATGATGGTTGTCTGCGTCGGAGAAATTTCTGAACATTGTTTCTAGGAGATTATGGATTACCTCTGTGTAAAGAGTTAGGTTTCGCTCGTGCCTGTTTATACAGATGTACGTAACAGAAAAAAATAAAATCCATTTCATGAGAGCAAAATGAATTGAAAGAGAGAAGATCAATTAGATAGAATGGGTTTAGTTGGTCTCTATAATTACCAACAATAATGATACATCTTTATGTAATTCTATGAGGTTGGTTATGATTAAGGAAGAAATTGAATGGTGCGTTGATTTAAAGATACTAATGGAAAAATACGAACTACTAGCAGGAGCCAGCGTGGTTCGGAAATAAATTGCACTATTTTCGAATTTACACTAAGGGGTTGTGAGGAAATTAGCGGTTTCCTTCCCGAGGTTAGGTTATTTAGTGGTATTGGATTGATTTAATGTTTGAGAGCTGTTTTACCTGGGATGAAATTTAGTTAGTTCAGTTTGTTTGTGGGTTTTTTATTTGATTATTGGGAGCTTTTTGGAATGTGAACAAGGTTAGCTCAGTTTGTTTGGGTTTGTTACTTTTATTTGATGATCTTGAACCTTTTGACGTGTACCAAGGTTAAATCAGGTTGTTTTAATTTGTCGGTTGTATATGATGGTTATGAGTTGTTTTCTGTCTTAACTAGGTTTCATCAGGTTTAAGGAACTTAGATTTATTTGAAGATTTTTTAACGGTTTGAGTTGCGAAGATGTTTAGGTTAGATTGTGTGTTTTTGACGTTATATGTGATCGTTTTGAGTTGCTATGTCAACTCATAAGAGGATAGAGGAAGTGAAAATGTGTTGAAGATCCACCCTGGCAAAACCTTTGCTATGATCAGGAAGGAGAAGGCATGCAATCCGACATCAGCGGCAGTATGGTGGCCCATGCCTCCCATAACACCCACTGTTGTCGGGAAAGTGCGCGGGTGATAGAATAGTCAAACGTGGCATTAGAATCTTAAGTGGTAATCCTCTCCAAATATTGCAAATGGAACTACACCCCATTTGCAGAAAGTGGATTACTTCAATTATATATTCATGAATGCATATACAAAAAGGTAACTTATATTACAACACCTTAATGAGAGATTTCAATGAGACTTCAGCGAAAAGGTTTAAGGACAGAAAATTGTTCCTTTTATTCTCTCTCGAATTTAGCCTAAAGAGCAACAAAGACGTATCGCGCAGAAAATGTTTAAGGTGATATTTGTAATAAAATGAAGAATTTAGACAGTCTGAAATGTGTGGAAATTACATAGTTGCATAACCTCCTAGAGGTGTTCGGGCCCGGAATGACACCGAAGCATTCAAATGTCGCATAATATCCCCTTTCGAGGCAGAAATATTGTAGGTAGTCATTAGCCTTCTTATCTGTGATGTTTCTTTAGTAATATAATACAAAGATTGAATTGGGTTGGCGACAGAGATTATATTCGTATGTTGTGGTGATGCAGTAAGATAGGTGCGACAAATGGAAGTAAAACTAGAGTGAGGGAGCTCGTTATTAACTATTAGTGCAAAGTTAGTTTCAGTAGACGCTAACTACAACGAGCGTATAACATCGGACGAGAGTGTAGGACTCTAGCAATGCGCCCCACAGGAGAAAGACACCACTTTGGTTTGATTTCCGCGGTAATCAAAACTGGATTTACTTAAATAAAAACCTACGATTAAATATGTTTAACAATGATATAAAATTTGGTACTTTCCTATTATTTATCGCCCGCCAATTTTATTTATTTTTTTTATTATATGTAAAAGGTCAAATTTTTTAATAAATGTTTTTTTGGACACGAAGTATTCGAGTCACTTCTGGAAAGAGTAAAAATGTTCTGGATTCCAGAGTCTCAACTTCAATTGAATAATGGGTGTTTTGTGAAATAAATTAAATTGCTCAATTTGTTGATGCTCTTTCAATACGTGAAATACCAACTTTTTTTAATTACAATTTTATCCTACAATTTTATCTATTGAAATGATAATGATTTATAAGTTTATCACCAAAAAATACATGTTAAAACTAAAAAAATAAGAACCCAGAACATTTTCAATGTTTCCAGAAGTAACTCGAATACATCGTGTCTAAAAGTATCCATTCTCCCAACTGCACCATCTTTAAAAACTCGTCGAACATTATAAAATTGTTCACCTAAACCAACCGACAGAAAAAACTAATAAAGCAGGTGCCTATCTAATCCCTGTTAAAGGCATCAACTGCACGTTATTTTACATAGGTGAGACTGGAAGGAATCTACAAAAGAGGATTTATGAGCACAGAGGCGATGCCACGCGTACAAGAGCGGCTTCAAGTATTTTCATACATACTAATAATTTTAACCATTCAATATATTTCCTCCAGCTCAAAAACATTACCCGTTAATCATTTTCGCAAAAGAAAAGTGGTTGAATCCACACTAATTGGTAAAATCATAAATTTCAAACGCCTGGATGGTCAATTAAAATTTAACCTCTATACCCCAAACTTAATCATGAAATATGTTCTTATTAACCTAAAAATTACACCCTCTGATTAGAAATTTCAAACTAATATCTTTTTCGAATATACATTTTATGTTTGGCGCAAAGATGGCATGATAAACTCCCTGCCGAAACTACTCTCCTGAATGAATATTACGCTCCTACACAGTGTTTTATAATATATATATAAATATATATATATATATATATATATATATATATATATATATATATATATATATTGAAAATGAAAAAACTCACAAAGTGGCATGTGACGAAAACAATAATATGAAAATTAACCCACAGGAAAATGAGAAGATGAATCCAAGTACTTTCAAACTAAAGGGTCTTTCAACAAGGACGCTCGAGCTTTGTCAGGCAATAGTGGCCATGTTGTTAAAGCGAAATCTGGTAATCTCACTGTGATTTGTTCAGTAGTACTTAGCAAGTCACGATGGAAGGTTATAGCGTTGAACAGCGTGTGCAAATCATCAGATGTTATTATCAATATCAGTGCTCCGTTCGAAAAACGTTCCGCGCAATAAGTGATTTCTATCCTCGCAACAATCTTCCTGCCGAGTCCACTGTTCGATGCTTGGTGGCCAAATTCGAGCTAAAAGTGTCAAAAAACAATCAACCAACACCCGTACGTGGTCGAAACGTAAGGTCTGCTGAAAACATCGCTGCCGTAAATGAGAGTGTACGGGAAAATCCGAAGCAGTTAATTTCTCGTCGTTCACAAGAACTTGGCCTTTTTGCGACTTCAGTTTGGCAAATTGTGCGTAGGAACTTTGGTCTGCACCCATACAAAATCTAACTTACCTAGGAAATTCAGGTAAACGACCATAGAAAACGCCGGGTGTTCGCTGATCGGGCTCTAGATCAGTTGGAAGTTGCCCCAAATTTCCCCCCCAAAATCATCTTTAGCGACGAGGCCCATTTTTGGATGAATGGATTTGTGAACAAGCGAAATTGTCGGATTTGCGACGAAAACAATCCACATGAGATACACCAGGACCAATTGCATCCCAACAAAGTCACTGTTTGGCGCGGATTTTCGTCTAACGGAATCATCGGTCCGTATTTTTTTGAGAACGAAGATGGGATTGCCATAACTGTCAACGGCGAGACTTACATATCGATGATAAGCAACTTCTTGTGGCCTTAACTGGATTATATGCCTGATATGGATACGGAAGACATGTGGTTGCAACATGACAGCGCTAGGTGCCACACTGCGCACGCCACGATAGACATTTTGCACTAGCGATTTCAGGTCATGGTCATCTCGCACGGCGGCGTCGTCAACTGGCCACCGAGATCATGCGATTTAACGCCATTAGACTACTTTCTTTGGAGCTACCTTAAATCGCAGGTCTATGTGAATAATTCGCAAACAGTTGTTGTCCTTAAAGTCAACATAACAAACACTATCCAGCAAATTCAGCCAGATTTATGCGACAAAGTCATCGAAAATTGGGCCTCCCGAATACGTGCCACCGAGCAAAGCCACGGCGGACATTTGAACAAAGTCATATTCCACACTTAATGCCATAAAATGTACTCTCAAATTTAAAATAAATTGAGTGCATATATCACACACAACTTGTTTTATTTACATTTAACAATTAAGCGACCTTATTGAAAGACCCTTTATATTTGCAAGTTTATTTTCAAGGAATAGCATGAAAATAGAGAAGACAACCTAATATAGGGTACAAAGAACCGTAGGGAACGCCCATCATATAGTACAGACCAATGGAAAAATACAAAAACAAAAGAGAAAAATACCAGGAAAAAAACAATAGGCAACTAATAACAGATATGTGCATCCCTTAAACGATATACACACAACGCAATATATATGAATGGAATATGGTTGGATAAAAAAACAAAACAAACAAACCATTTTAAAGGATTATCATTAGAGCGAAAACATTAAAGGCTAAGAATTTCTCCACAGGCACAACAATAACACGTGGTGGGAGAGGCAATGCGAATGATATTATATTAATAAAGAGTGAAAACAGGGTGCATTATAAAGTTATTTCATTTAGTACAAGTTTTTTTTATAACAGGGTTGAGTCTTAATAAGCCAGGGGAAATGTTCATATTGGGTAAGATGCCCATTAAGGAACACTCGACAATATTCTTTTTGTGAAATCAGCGGAATGATAAAGGAATTTTGCAGAATTCCAGTCAATGAGGAGGTTATTTTCAGATAAATGTAAAAATAAAGTGCTGTTTATTTCACCTCTTTTAATATTATAATTATGTTGGTAAATTCTAGTAGATAAAGATTTACAAGTTTGCCCGAAGTAAGGTAAATTACAAATATAACAGTCTATAGAATATACTCCAACTTTTTTCCTTGTTGTATTGTGGACTAACATTTTATATAAAGTTGATTCGTATCTAAAATTTACAGAGATATTAAGTTGCTTAAAAATACGGGTGAGACAAAAAAAGGGTTCAGAGTATGGCAAGATAGGACAAATTTTGTAATTGAAAACCTGTGGGTTATCAGTTCTATAAAAAGTACTCTCTGCAAAGTTTAATGAAGTATGCAAAAATTAACAAGGGTAACAAAGTTTCTTAGCTATTTAAAAAATATTGAACAATTCCTTATCCAAAATTTCCGGACCTAACAAGGCGTACTGCATGCAAAAACATAGACGTGAATACAGACCGTTTAATCTTAACACTATGATAAGATTAAAAGTGAATATATGAACTGGAGTTAGACGGTTTGCGATAAACAGAGTATTTAAAACCTGACGGCGTCCTATGTATCAAAAGGTCAAGAAAAGGAAGAGTCCCATTTTCGTCAATTTCAAGTGTAAATTTAATAGAAGGGACTAAAGAATTAAGATTACATAGAAAATTATGAATATCTTTTAAGGAAAGCTAAAGACCCATAATATCATCAATGTAACGGTACCATACAATAGGAAAATCGAGGATTTGGGGCAAGAATAACGTCTCCGATGGGGAGTTGTCTATCTCCCACCCTCTCTAATTTATATATGGAATTCTTGGTCTTGGTCTGCTGTCACTTATTCTGATTTATGACCTTACAACCTTCAAAGTTTTAAATAATTCCCGAACTAACCTTGGGAGGCGTTTGGCAATTCAATCATCCGAAAGAGAATGTAAAACAATATAAGAGTTTCAGATCTTGTTAGAATCGGCCGAATTGTTATGATGTTATTGCCCAAACAAAATAATTCCCGGGCTAACTTGGGAGCATTTGACAATTATATCATTCAAAAGAAAATGTAAAACATCGTTAGGGTTTCAAATTTCATTAGAATCAACCGAATAATTACAATGTTATTACAAAAACAATGAAAAGCAAAACGGGGACCGACCGACAGAGTGAAATGTAGAGTCGCACGTGACTAACAATGTAATCTTGCACTTTATATAAGGAGTGTTGAATGTCTCATATGTTTTTATTCAAGGGAATGGAACATAAATTAATAGGGGAAATTTTTTTAGTTGTCTTTGATGAAAAATTTCAATGTTACTAAAGGAACAGCAGGGGTGAAAGAGTATCCCCTTTGGCAGCTCTTCGGCACTACGCTGGCTTAGTCACCCCTTTAATTGGTCTACACTGTCGGCTCAAGTATAGCGAAATAAAATAGGCTACTTTGCAGGCTAGTTCCTTCCTGGTTTTCTTTCTCGACCTTTTAGTTGTGTGATAAACTGAATTTTTGAGCTCTTTCGGAGTGAAAGTTCAAACTGGTTCCATGATACATTCTTAAACTATAGAATTTTTTTTTTGGGGGGGGAATAAATTGGATATAGCACTTATTATTGATAGATTTAGCCTTACCGATGTTCTGCCTCTCCAAAGCTGTTGGCGACTATCGAATGCCCCTAATTTCTATATCACGTGAGTTGTAATAATTTTCCCGCTAATAAACCACCGCACTCCTTCACTAGCCTTTCCCTAAATTTTCCGTCTCCTTCTTATTCTTTCGCCTACTATTCTATGTGTAAGTTTAATATTTTTCTTTTTCTCTCTTATCATGATGTTACTCAAAAACTCAAGCAGTCAACTTGGTATTTTTTTTCACTAGGTTCCTTCTTGGACCTAGGTCTGTTTTTCGTTTATTTTACCTAATATACATATATCAATATGCTTTGATGATAGAATTCTTTTACAGAGTTATTATTTTTTTCTGAAGCCTAATGACACTCTTCAGTTATTTAAACTCTAAATATTGATATTACTCACTCGAAAGCTATTAAGATATAAGTGTATTAGCAGTTGCTGATTTGTGAGTATACTCAATAGGAATTCTGCTTTAATATTTAAATATTAATTTTTAAATATATTAGAGCTGTAGAAAAACGACGAGCCGACAACTTCTTTTGGAACCACTATATGTATCTAACTATTTGTGCCCCCCCCCCTTCCTTTCTCTCTGTCTAACTATGAATTTTCTCTTTTCCCACTTAAGTTTTCTCAACCTAAGTGGATGCTAAAGGAACTTGTTTCCATTTCAAATTTATCTACAAAAATACTTTCTTATGTGTACCTCTGATTCAAAGGTCGAAAGATAATTCATATTAATTTAAAAAAAACAACCCCAAAAGCAAATTCTTTCACTCTCTTTAAACATCAATTTTTTTCTTTTCATTTAACCAACTAATCTGAATTTGTGAGTTGAGTTACATCAGAGTTAGGGAATAACTCTGAAAAGACAAAATCATTTTTCAATCATCCGGAAATGAATTTGTATTTTGAAATTAATATTAACTTAATTTATTATATTAATTATATTTTTATATTAATTTTCTAAATAAATAATTTTTTTTTCCATTTTCAATATTATCATAATTTACTATTAAATCAACCAGTGCATTGGTTTGGATTTTCAATCAAATGCGTAAGAACTAACAAATTTAAAAAATGAATTTGTATCAAAATCGCAAACAAATTTTCTATAATTAACCAGTTGATTATATTTGGTTTGATGGTGCATCCTTTTGGTGAAATTCAAAGTTATGTACTTTTCTCAACTTTCCTTCTAGTGAGTTTTTGCAAATCCCTCGTTGTTAAGTTGCCTAATTTCTCTTCTAATTTCATTCTCATAATTCTTCCAAAATGAGAGAAGGTTGTTAAAAAGTTAATTAGATGATGAACTATAATAAAAAAGAAGATAACCTCATTCTTAAAAATGTTAGAACAGAAGTGGAATAAGAACCAAGCCCTCCTTCCCAAAAATGATTTGAAAGCAAAATTAAACACCGTTAAATCCCTCGTTGCTTCTCTGAATTACTTTAAAGAGCAGATTCTTCAAACATATCATTCTTACGATAAAGAGTAGGTGAATGAGTCCTACTCGAGGGAGAGATATATTCTCTAATCGAGTTTGAAGCTACATCTAAAATTATTATTCCTTCGAAGAAGGAAAAATAACCTCCACTAACTTTTCTCATTCTTTCCTTGGCCCTAACTTGGATCTCAAAGAGATATTAACTGGTATTGGCCAGAATAACCTAAAGGAACCTCTTTCTTCCCTGAGTTTTCTTGTTCACAGTTTCCTTTCCCAATCTGAAAACCTTTGGGGTTTCGAGCAAAATATCTAAAGTCATCGAAACTCGCATATCTTAATAATTATCTGAAAGAGTATACCTAAACCATCGTACAAACCCTTTGGTAATTTCGAGGTAATTAACAAATATTTCTAAAAATTCCTACAGCCCTTTCGATTTGGGAGTCGAATTTGCAGAAATTAGCTCTTTGGCGAAGGAGACTCGCTCTATCTAATACGAACTAAAAACATTAAAGTAGCTTTCTTTGAGATATTTCTCATCATCTATAGCAAATTGAATATCAATTTCAGAAGAGAACTTGATTAACGTCAAAAACAGAACACCAAACCTTTCGGATAAGTTCAATAACTATTTCTCGCTCATGGAGAGTTTACGAAAACTATTGCCTGCTAAGCAATTATTTGGGGATTTATTTTTTAAGCCAATCTCAAATCAAATGTCAAACTTTAATTATGTTGAACGCTCAAACTATTCAAACTCTCACCCTTCAAACTCGAATTCCATTTCAAAACGGTCCTATTCAATTCAAACTTTCAAAACAAACATTTTAATTCTCAGCGAAAATGCTCCAACGGCCGACGCGTATTTAAATTCCTTTTCAAACGAGAATATTAAATCGCCCAGCTCTACTTGTAAAATGTGTAAAGGATGTCATTCGTTTTTCTTTTTTTTTTTTTTGCATTATCCCGCTTATGATAAGTCTTCATTAAAATAAAAAAGGTCCAATGAATTAAATCTGTCCTTTTGGTTGCCCCTTTTTATTCCATAAATGTTGCTTCTGCAAAGCTGCCCCAAATCAGTTACAGAAAATAAGAAAATGAAGCTTTAGGACTAAAGGAGGTATGTGTGGCGACGTTGAGGTTCAACCTGTTGATGGTGTTAAACAAACTTCGTGATTCCTACTTTGACGGTAGATCTTGGATTGGGGTGGGTTCAAATATGTAAGAAGCTTCATTAACCTCGGATATCAGAGGCCTTTTATCGAACCTTCAAATTCATACGTAACTTTCTATCTATGTCAAACCATTAACTAAACTTCAACTAATGAGAACATTTGAAACTAAAACATTTTTTCGGATAATCTCTGGAGAGGCATATTATCTTCCGAAATCAAGTGGAGACGAGGGCCTCGCATCTAAGCGCCACCAACTTGCTTAGTCCTGCCCTGCTTTCGGGGTAATAAACGTAACGGTAGGTGGGTAGGCAGGTAATTAGGTAGGTATGTCGTTAGGTAAGTGAGAGAAGAAGAGGAAATAGTTATAAAATAGCATGAGAGTTTTTTGCTAATATTTATATAGGGCTGATCTCTTTATTTTCTTTTTTCATTTTATGCTCTTCTAATTGCTTTTCGGATTCTGTTTTCTATTTGGTTACTTCTAAGTTTTTGTTCTTTGTCTTCTTTATTATCTATGTCTTAATTTTCAAGCATTCATGCCTTTGTGATAATTTTTGCTTGTTTGGTTGTTTCGTTGTTGATTTTGGTTTTAGGTGATTATTGAGTCTTCCTTGCGCCGTAGGCGGAGCCTACTGCTGGGAAAGATCTTACGATCGTAATTGATGTTTTCTATTTCTATAATTCTTATTGTAGGGAAATGAACCCTCTCTCTCCTCTCTCAATTGAGACACAGGACATAGACCACAAAACATCCTGGCCGTGTAGACGCCTTTGTTCAATCTCGTAACCACAGCCCCTCGCCCCTCGTCCCTATGAAAAGCAAAACGGTTAAAACTGCAAGATCTCCCCTAAGAACGGGTATTCCATTTCACCTCAAGTGCGAAATTGGAGACGCGTCTCCCTCAAGCCCGAAGGTCTATCAGACCAGAGGTAAGACGTCCTGAGAAAAACCGTTGGAGGAGGAACATTCATGCTGCCCGTTCCCCCTCCTACCCCTACCCCAGTGGGGTGACGATGTATATATACCCAAAACCTGGGAAAAACGGGGTAAAATACGTGAGTCAACAAGGCTGCGAAGTCCCCGCGCAAGAGGCCGGGCTACAAATAGAAGGGACTAAGAAGCAGATCATCCTCGAGCTAGTTCCTGGTTAGCAAACCGAACTTTAAGTTAACTTGTCCAAGTTCAACCTATTTTCGTCAGAGACCACCCTCTCTATCTTGGTGTAGCACAAAACACCGAGATAGTCCTCGCCCTTGAGGAATACCGAAACGAAAAAGAAAAAGCTCCTCCTCGAGCCCGTTTCCCGGTGGTGACACCGAACGTCAAGTTAACTTGGTTTAAGAACCAAGTTAAACTTACTCTCGTCCTACAGATCCCTGCTATCCTTGTGCATCCTAAAGCACAGTGATAGTCCTCGCCCTTGAAGAAGACCCCCGAGTCCACTTCCTCCAGCAATCCCCTGAGTCAAAGTATTCAAGTCTTAGCACATCGCTAAACAATGCGAATTACTCCCCAGAGTAATCCGAAGAGGAGAAAGGAACATTATTTCACTATCCCGTGGTGATATCCCTTCCTGCCGAAGGCGTGTGGCTCCCCATCTGCCACACTCGCCAAAGTCCCTTGTGGCTTTCATGTTATTCGTCTGCAGCATCCATCTGGCCGGCGGCACGTGTCCCCGAGACAATAACATTCCTGAGGTAAAGTAGCTCATTGAGTTCAAGGTCAGACTCAAACCCGTTCCGAGGGGTATCCACAAAGGTATTCGCGGCAGGTAAAGGCCGTTACCATTTGTTTTTAAATTTTAATGCCAAGTAGGTCAAGTTTGAAAGCCTTACTTAATAATTCTTGAAGTCCTTACTGTGTATTTAGTTCGTAATATTTCTGTGGTTCATGTTTATTTGTTTTTGTGTTTTAATTAAAGTTTTAGTTTGTTTTAACAAATTTTTTATTCTATCCTCGAATCGCTACGTATGGCACAAGGAACTCTTAAAGTTTAAAGACGTCAATAATCAAGATAATAATAATAAAAATATATAACAATCTTAAAGAGATATAAAGTTAATCAGGGAGTCTTTTTCTGTGTAGTACGTAAATAACCTGTAAGTACCAACTCCTTCCATCACTCGGTCCTACCTATACCACGACATAAATATTTGGTGTCAAGGTGCTTCCTATACCACGAACCTTATAGTCTCCTGGTTATTTTTTGCTAGATTTCTTCTGCTCCAGATGTTTCAGGCTGAATATCAATTTCAGGCCTGATTTAGCCCTGGCAATCCTCTACTATACGTGGTTGTGGTATCCTCTTTTCCCCATCTACAGGCCCAGCACTTTTCCTTCAGCTGTGTACCTGCATTATGTGCTGTTGTTGGTTATCCTGTCTTTTTTACTCTCATTATTGGTATTATTTTAAATTTGTTTAGGTTAGTTTTAATTTTCCATTTCCTTTCGAATTCATTAATAGCTTGTATCTCTCGCTCTGTTGTCCTAGCATGCCATCTGGGATTTGTGGCCCGAGTGGAGATCATCTGGCTGATGTCGTCAGCGTATTGCACATTAATGCAGCCTGGTGTAAATGGAGGTGGCATATCTGCTGTGTACATAGAGTACAAAGTGGGGCTCAGGCACCCCCCTTGTGGGACCCCAGTTTTCAGCTGGAATTTGGGTCTTTCGTGGTCTTCAATGTCAATTTACGTTTCCCTGTCTGTTACGTAGTCAGCCAGGATTCTCTCCATCCGGTTGCCGAGATCGAGTTGAAGAAGTTTGTATTTTAACCCATCCACCCATACCTTATCGAAGTCCTTCTCGACATCCCGGAGTACCACGTCCACATATCCTTTTTTTTAGATTTTGCTTGTGCGTTTTTTCGGTTATGATCGCGAGCACCATAGTTGCATCTCTTCTCTTCCTGAAGCCGTACTGATGCTCGTTGTATTTACCTGAGTCTTCTAGGTGTTTCACCAGTCTCGCGTTCAGTATTTTCTCGAATACCTTTCCCAGAAAATTAAGTAGCGATATTAGTCTGTAATTTGAAACCGATGTCGGTGTTTTTCCTGGTTTGTGAAGGAAAACCATCTTCGCTTCTTGGGTAGGCACCGACATTCACGAATACATTGAATATATCTCTAATATATATTAGTATCTTTTAGGCGCTTTTTCGTAGTTTTGTTTTGTGAGCCCGGTATTTCCGGGCACCTTTTGTTTAAAGGTGGCGATTGTTCTTTTTACCTCCTCCAGAGTGATTAGAGCTCCGAATCCCGAGTATTCGTCCATACTCACATCGACTCTCCTAAGTGGTGTTATTCTCCCTATGTTTCTTCTTACGTTTTCGATGACCATTCCTTCTGTTTCTCTGTCTAATCGCTCATTATCTTCTTCTATTGTATAAACTTTTTCCAAATGTCCTCTAAACTTCTCTTCTATTTCCGCTTTGCTTCTGTGGTATTCAATTTGCTTGTGCTTTATTTTTATTGGCTCTCTTAATGGTTTCCCTTTGATTGTTTTTATCATTCTCCAGGCCTCCCTTGGGTTTTCCGTGGCCTCTATTTTGTTCATGAATTCTTTCCAGGTCTCTTCTTGTTGCTCTTCTATCAAAAAGACCATTTCCTCTTTAGGTCTTTTTAATTTCCTACTTTTTTCTTTTTGTACCGAAAATTCTTATTTCCGAGTATTTTTCTTTGATTTTTCTTGCTTTCTTCTTCATTTCTTTTGTCCACTTTGGATGTGGTAGAATTTTGTATTTGATTTTTGGCACACTTGCTTCGTCTGCTTTCTGTATATTTTCGATTAGATTTCTGGTTATTTCCTCTAGTTCGTCTATGTTTTTCCCGTTCAATTCTGGCTGTTCATGACTATTTAACATAAATACAGGGGATGGATATCGGTTCCATATACTCATAAATATTATACGGGAAGTTATTATTATGTTCGGTTTAGTTGCAGCTCTTTTGGTGATATATGTTGGGAATTCCGGGCCTATTCTTTTTACTATTTTTCTGTCCATTATTTTTCTAAGTTCCGCCCTACGTTGTTGTCTGTGTGGTACCCTGATTCTGGAATCCTGGCGTTGAGGTCCCCAAGGAGAATTGATGGGTTGTTTTTGTCTAATAGCTCCATAACAGAGTGCATCGGTATATACGAGCAACAGGGTGGTCGGAAGCCTGCCACTATTGTGATCGGGGTGTATTCCCTTTTGATAGTAGCGGCTCTGTAGGCTCCGTCAACTTCCTGTTCTTCTGTGTATATTAAGTTTCCCTTTATTGCAATGGCTGTCCCGTCGAATCTTTCGCTAGTTGGGTTTCTCTTTATAGTGTGGTAGTTTGAAATTTTGAGTGGTTCGTCATCTTTGACTCCGTGCTTGGAGATGGTGATGACGGCAGGGTCGAAATGACGAAATATATTCCCGTACTGTATTGATTTGTTTTTCCATCCTTTGGTGTTGATATGTAGTATTTTTAAGCTTGATATCGTGTAATCCATATTTATTTATTTCTTTTTTTGTAACTAATTGCTTTTTTATTTTGGGGTTCTTTCATTTTCCGTTTTCTATCCTTTCGAACGAGTCTTTTTTTTTTTTTTCGTGTCCTGGGGGTAGATTCTAATTCGGTTTTCCTCAATCAGTTTCTGTGTTGCTTTTTCGTCGTGATCGGTGACATGTTCCACTAACATGTTCCTTTTTCTATTCCTTTTTTAATATCCTCTAATTTTGATCCTTTTGGCAAGGAGTATACTTCGTGTACGAAAATCTTTAATTTGAAGTCTTTAGCTTTATAATGACAGCCTTCTTCATTTTCTGTTCCTGATTCTGATTTAGTTTCTGATTGTGTATGTGTTTCGGTCTGCACTTTCTTGGTTTGACTTTTCTTCTTTTGGGGGTTCCTCTTTTTTTCCTTTCTTCTTGCACTTTTTCAGATTTATCAGTATCCTTTTCTTCTTCATTGGATCCGTCAGTATCTTCTTCTGCTTCTCCCTCAGCCAGTGTGGCCCCCACCTCAAACATATCTTTTACCTGCAGCGTTTTTCCAGCATCTACGCTGTATATTAATGCTGAAGGAGGGTTGGGGGGAACCACATTTTTCCTGATTCCGTTCTTTTCTAAAAGTAGGTTCAGCGTCTCGGCGAATGTCCCCGGTTGTGCTATGTTATGCACGTGGGCAACATTATACAAGCCAGTATGTCGAGGCCAGTTCTTTCATTCACGTTGATGTTAATTTTTTGCCCCTGCGTTTCTTTTATTTCTTTTACTGTGGCTTTTGCTATGCTGGCGTATATTTGGCTTGCTCTCTTTTGTGTTTCTTATTTTTACACTTCTTCTTTCCTGTTTATTATAGCCTTTCTTCTCGAACAGTTAATGGCCATAGTTCGATGCTGGCCCTGGCAGTTGATACATTTTGTTATTTGTTCATTGCATTCGCGAAAAGTGTGGCTAATTGTACCGCACTCTGAGCAGATCTTAATGTCCTTTTGGGGGCAGTTCTTAGTCACGTGACTTTCGATCGCATAGCATTAGAAACAGATCTGCACATTTATGAATTTTTCTATTTCGATGTTTTCTGGTGGTATTCGCATTACAAATGCCAGTATTTCATTGTTCGTAGCTTTGTTGCACATCTCTGATGAGATACACACTACCTTGAAAAAGAGAGTATGTTGGCCAAATTTGATGATTTCTGAAATTTTGAGATACTGGTTTTCCCTTTCTAATTCTTGTTGAAGTTCTACTTTTGTGTGCGAACCGACATAAAGGTCTACTATACGGTACACAAATGATTGATTTGCCATTAATTGTGGTGGCAGTTTTGGTGTTAAGCCGATTTTGCTTGGAGCTTTCAGCCCATTGGTTGCCACCAGCCTTTCCTTTGCTTCTTGTTTGTGGCAGAGTGCAACGTATCCGTTTAGTACTTCTATCAGCTTCGTCAGCGCGAATTTTAAGTCAGTGTATTTGGTCCTGATGAGAAGTCCTCTTTCTGGTTTAGTTTTCCCTGCTTCGGTCCTTAGTGGCAGTCTTCTATACTCCAAGTTCATGTTTGTGATATGGGGGGCCTTCCCCCCAATCATCCCATATACCCGGCCTCGATAAATAGCTGATAAAATGTTGTGATGAATGAAAGAATGGATGGATCCAGGGGGGCTCCTCGCGAGGGGTGAAAAGTGACGGACTTTTTGTTGGCCAGCGCGGAGTCAACCATCGCTAGCTGGGGGTGCCGCGTCTCGAGGGAATTAAAAACCGCAGTTGCTTCCTGCCATACAGTGAGACGGTTGTATGTCTCTCATAGGTCTTGGAGGGGGGGCTCCTCACAGGAGGAGTAGTTAAACTCCCCTGCAAAGGTTGCAACCAGGTCCATTGTCCGGGGGCTCCTCTGGTACAGGTATCTCGCATTGGGCTAATCCTTAAACCTTCTTCCTCCCGTACCCCCCAATTAGGCATATGCTAGTGCTCTGCATAGTTGGGACGAGGTCGAATATAAGCGTCCTGTAGTTAAGGATATTGGGCCTTGGGTAGGTGGCGGGGGATGGGGGATTTAGGCCGTCATGGTGAAAAATATGACGGGCCTAAAAATGTATTTCTCTCTTTTTAGTACCCTGCTGTAAGGGAGGATTTTGGGTGTGGGAGAGGAAAGGTGATCGAGACGATCGATGAAAATGAAAATGAGGTTGAAAATGAGGCAAGCTGCAGCTTCCTTTTGAAGCTTAATGAGAGTGGTCTATCAGATATCCAAGCGGCAAATTCTCGTTACGTAGATCGATAGGTAGATAGATAGACATAACAAAAGGTTTGGCTGCTACATGAATGCTTTAAGACTGAAGTGTTCGATCACTTGCATATGCATTCTATTGCATTCTTCGTGTTTTATTGTTAGCTCATTTCCTTTATTTGTTGAAAATTCGAACGATCTATCCAGGAATAATTTCTCCCACGAAGCAACCCTTTTATAAAAATTGCTAACACTCTGTTCATTTAATAATACATTTTAAAATATAAATGCATTATCTGGTTTCTATGAATCCGAGGATTTAGCTATGTAGGGAAATGATTTTTAGAAGAAAAGAACTTCCGAACTGTGCCCCCCTCTCCACACATCTAAGATAGGTTATAAAGAACAAGTATCGCCTACTGGTCGTAGAAGTAGCCCATTCAAATTAAGTATTTATTATTTCTTGAATTAAATCATTATATTAATGACTGAAATTGGCATAACTCCTCCCTCACCCAAACTATTTAGATAGAGATGAGTAATAGCTCCTACTTCAGAGGTCAGGAAATCAAAGAAACTTCCTCTAAAGTTTTTTATAAAACTTCCGATTTATAATATTTAGAGAGATAAGAGAGAGGCATAAGAGAGAACCAGTACTGTATTACCTTAATAAACCTTCAAGCCTTTTATTCTTTGCCATCGCTTCGTATAGTCTTCCTCAGAGAAGAGCAAGCACTCACTCAAGGTGCTGTCGCCATCCAGGGGCAAACGCTCTCTTCCTTCGATGTATCACTTCTAAACAAGAAGCTGTCAAGCTTCAGGTCAGATTGCATCGTGCATCATAACGCCCGGAGTCCTTACGTGCCCAATCAACCACTACTGACCAGAGAATGGGCACGTCAACAATGACGACCTAGGCTCTGGCAATATTCACTTCTACGCAATCTTAGTCATCCCCAAGTGGCCTGGCTCATTAATTCGCCAGAAAGGAAAGTATAATTCTCCTATTTTGATTGTCATGACTACTAGTCTAACATATCTCTACGTGGTAGCAACAGTGAAGTGTTAGTTTAGAACACTTTGTAGGCTACATCTCCGAAGCCAGCGCGGGACATTACCAGTATTGTACCAGAGCACGGCATGAGTGCGGACTGCGAGACACCTTTAAAAGATACCTTTGAAATGAACACAATTCAAAATACTATAAAGCCGTATCCATTGAAGACAGCGAGAAGATAACGCAACTTGCAGGTATGACCTTTGGGCATAAAGGTACATAGAATTTAGCTTTATTATAGCGTTTTAGAGCAAATAAATCAGATATAATCTGAACGTTTAAATACTTTCAATCATTTACTATGATTTTGTTAGGATATTGAGCAAATAATAGCATTTTCCGTGTTCCGTTTAAATAATTTTCATTTCACTTTAGTTAAGGTAGGTAGTATGTATAGACATTTTTTTATTTCGTGTGAAAACGGTCGAATATTGGTCAGGCAATTAGTGGTCTTAATAAACCAACTTGAGTTCCCACCTTGGCTACTTTCAATGATCATAAATACCCTAGTACCGCATTTTCTCCCAACTTCCTGTTCTTCTGACACCTGAGATCGCCAAACCCCTCACCGACCTATTTGCAAAATATGCCACCTTCACCTGGAGTCCTCAACAACAACAACAAGCATTTAAATATCTTATAGAACATTTAGTCCATGAACAAATTTTGTAGTACCCTAACTAAAAGAAATCCTTTATTCTAGCCACTGGCGAAAGTTTTTTTTAGCAGTGGTGTTGTTTTGCTGCAATTAAAAAAATTAAAAGAAAGGCGAATTGCATACGCTAGTAAAACTTGAATATAGCCCTATAAATTACAGCAAAATGGAGCGCGAATTGCTAGATGTAGGGTGTGATTTAAAAAAATCAGAAACATAATATATGGGTATGATATTCTAGTGTGAACTGATCACAAACACCTTGTGTATTTGTTTAAAGACAAATTATTAGAAGGTAGATTAAGTCGGTGGGCGTTACAAATACAAGACTACCACTCAAATCTAGGATATAGACAAAGAAAACTCCAAACCATTCCAGATAGCCTATCAGGCATAAAACCAGTGAACAAATTAAATGCATCATAACCCTTCGACTATCAGTTGCTTCTAGGTGCACATCAAAAAGATAAACGAGTTGGAGAAATCTTCGCCTAATTAATATCAACGCCCAACTCACCACTAGCCACCCCGTAAGGGGCGCGGCGATTTGCCATCCTGGCCGCCGTGCTGACGGGATCCAGCACTCCGTCCGGCCCTAGCTTAGCCACTCATCCTTCCTTCAGATAGCCTGTATTTCTTCTCTACTTCGTCGCTTTTCATACAACCTCTCCCACAACTTTCAATGGTCAGCCTCTAATTTCACAGGGTAGATGCTGACATTCTTCTCAAGCCAACCGTCCAGAATCGGGGCTGAGAGGGGAGGGGACAATGTTCCCTAACCCCTGAGCTCCGGTTCGGGATGTTTTTTTTTAAAAACCTGCTTCTTCCCCACTCATACCTTCCTCACATCCCTTTTCCTCTCCTCTTTACATTCTATCCATTTTTACGCCGCGTCTAAGGTGGAGCCGCCATGCCGATGGACTGTCAGGCCACCAGGCGGGAGGGGTGGTCCCAAATGGCGGCGCCTGGCTCTGCCAGGCCTGTAAGCACCTCTTGCAGTGCGGGCAACGGCAGGAGGTGATGAGCAGTTGCATCCCATAATAAAAAGAGGGTCACCATGCCCAATGATGAGTCCAACGAAAAAAACCCTTTAACTCCCCCTGTAGAAACGACGGAGCCGCTCTCGGGCAGCTCCACAGAAATAATGGAGGTTCCCCCCCCCCTGTGCTTGCGCAGGGCACCCTCCATATGTATTCAACCGGAGAGGAGGCTTACTCCTCTCCTTCGCTTACGGGTGTA
This sequence comes from Ceratothoa steindachneri, assembly GCA_963969495.1. Taxonomy (NCBI): domain Eukaryota; kingdom Metazoa; phylum Arthropoda; class Malacostraca; order Isopoda; family Cymothoidae; genus Ceratothoa; species Ceratothoa steindachneri. Next base: position 80,295,117 of record OZ018317.1, on the reverse strand, counting down.
GGGGAATCCCCCTCACCCCCTTCTCTGGAGGTGCTTTCGGGCACCTCCCTTTTTCCAGCGGCAGTCCCCTCTTTTCTTTCCAAGGGGACTGCCAAGAAAGCCAGCAGGCAGCCCTTAGCCAGCCGCTCCCCATCGAAGCGATTCGGTATGACGAACCCCCTTAAGGGGGAGAGGAAAGCCAGGACCCTTCGGTCGCTTCCCTCAAAAGACCTGCTGGCAAGAATCTTGAATCTTGCCGGGGTCAAAGCCTGTGCCTCCCCACAAAAGACTGGTGACGTTGCCAAGGGGCCTGCGATGTCCTGGGAGAGGATGGCCAACTGGAGGCCCCTCCTGTGATAGACATGGTCCTTGAAGAAACCCAGCCTCAGACGGTATGGCTTTCCATGGGATGGAATCCGAGCTCGGCGCAAAGCACCGAACCCGAATCCGCCCCTATGCAAGGTCCTGAACAAACCGCTGGGGATTCTGAGGCAGTACAGGGAGGGGAGGGATCTCCTCCGGATGATACCCCTGCGACCCTCAGGACCTTCTCGATTTCAGGGAAGGACCTGGCTGAGGCCGGTCCATCTGACCTAGGGGCTTCTACCGGCGGAGGTGAGAAGCGGGTTCATTCCCCGCCCTCCTCTCCAAAAAAGAAAAGGACAAAAAGGACGAAAAAGACTAAGAAGACTCGAGGCTCCTCTTTATCCGCAACGGCTGTGGGGACGAATGGGTCTGCTGTCACTTTGGCAAGCGACCAAGCCAAGACCGGCACATCTGGCCCCTCTGCCCCCCCGGTTGCGGAGCCCCTGACTAAGACCAAAAGTGCACAGGGCGGAGCCTCGTTGACATCGGGGCCCCTCATTCAGAGGTTACCTGGCGTTTTCGAGCATGCTGGCTTCAAACGCTTCCTCGTTGTTTGCTCTACTGATGCCATCATGTTGTCCAAGGGCAACATGATCCATCAGAGAAGAGGATTAGCTAGTGCAATTGGTAGAGAGCCGAAGGTGACCCGTTTCTCGGACGGGAGCCTTCTGGCGAATGCGGCGAATCCCGCCGAGGCGGCCAAGATAAGTGCTCTTCGGACACTTCATGGCACCCCGGTGAGTGTGACGCCGCACTCTACCATGAATTTTGTGAAAGGAGTAGTTTATGCGAAGGAACTCGTTGACTACTCCATTGAGGACATCACCCTAGAGCTGGCTGACCATGGGGCGGTCAAGGTCGCACGTGTGATGAGAAACCAGGGAGGGGCCTCGAGACCCACCACTACGCTCTTCGTCACGTTCGACTGTGACAAGCTCCTTGAGTCGGTGCGTGCCGGTTGGCACCGCTACCGCGTGAAGGCATTTGTGCCACTTCCGCAGCGGTGCTATTACTGTAACCGCTTCGGCCATACGAATCGCTCATGTAGGCGTGCAAAGTCGGGGTCACCCGAAGTCTGTGTAAATTGCTCCAAGATCGCACACGATAAGTCCAAATCGTGTGTGGCCAAGCGTGTCAATTTCGGAAAGCCGCACCCCGCTGCTTCGAAGCAATGTGGTGCATATCTCCTTCAGAAAGAAATCCTGGCCGTTCAGGCCCAGGATCGACTCTCATTCCGCGAGGCTAAGGACTTGGTCCTGGCGCGCCCGGCTCTGCCCTGGACGTCCTATGCCTCAATAGTTAGAAAGGCACCCTCTGCTCCTGGCCCATCCAGGCCAACGAGCACGGTTGTTTCCGCGTCCATTCGGAGCCCTTCTGCGGGCTCTACCCAACCTGGGCGCTCCCCTGGTGAAGCTGGCGGCAAAAAGGGTTCATACCCAGCCCCGGCTAAAACCAGGGCTCCCCCTTCTTCCCCCAGCGTGACCGTTTCCCGTCAGGCGAAACGGCCACGCGCCTCCACAGAGTCGTTAGACTCACAGGAGGCAAGACCCCTAAAGATGGTCGCTAGGCCATCTTCCCGGGTTCGTAAAGCTGTTCCCCGAAAGGACAGCAACAAAGAAGCTTCGGATCCTTCGCCCACGCCCCGAGGTGGAGCGAGTGGCTCGGAAACGGTGGTTCCTCGAGAAGAGGGCCCCCCGCCTCCGAAGATGCAACGCTTGCGTAAGGTTTCGAGACGGAGGGACGAAAAGACTCGCATGGCGAGCCCAACCTCCCCCAATAAGTCTTTGAAGGCGACAGCGCCTTCAGCGCTTTGTCCGGCCAACAGCGCCCGGGGTTCTGCCCCCGGGAAGCTTACGGCCATTCCCGTGAGGGTCTTCAGTTCGAGGAGGGCCCCCGCGTCTCCTCCGAGCTAGGCCTGGAGGGTATATTCCTTCAATGGAATTGCCGTCGACTCCGGGCCAACTAAGACGAGCTGCGGAGGCTGGTCTCGTCCCGTTCCCGGTTAGCTATCTTTTTGCAGGAGACCATGCTTGGCGCGTGCCCCCTGCCTGCCCTCCTGGGGTATAAGGGTCTTGCGACTCCACTATCGTGGGATGGCCGGGCTGGGGGATGCGCGGTTTACACCCGGCATGATGTCTCCGTTCTTCCTTTCTCTTTAGATACCTCCTTTTAGGCAGTGGCTGTGCAGCTGCACCTAGATAGGAGGTATACTATCATTTCTGCGTACATTTCACCGTCAGCTGACTTCGACGCGGGGGACTTCCGCCGCGTAGTGGCACGGTTGCCGAGGCCCTATCTCTTGCTTTAAGATCTGAACGGCAGGCATTATCTCTGGGGAGATTACTCTATAAATCCCAGGGGACAATTCCTTGCTGATCTGATCGAAGAGCTTGAGATGGGTGTCCTAAACGTGGATGAGGTTACGCATCACTGTCCGAGAACCGCTTCATTTTCTTGCCTTGGCCTATCTTTGTGCTCTTCGGATGCACAGCCTGATTTTGATTGGGGGGTGGTCGATGACCTCCATGGTAGTGATTACTTTCCCATTCAAATATCATTTTCAGGGCAAATGCCGCCTGAGAACCACCTTGGTGGTGCTTGGCGCGGGCGCGGTGGCCTGCATTTCAAGAAATGACTGAATTCTCTATCTCAGTCGAGGAGTTTAGGTCGGTAGATAAGGCCGTTGAGTTCCTCTCCAGCAAACTCATCGCCGTGGGCCTGACTACTATTCCTAGGACGTCTGGCCGTTTTGCCTGCCGACCACCCTCATGGTGGTCGGCCGAGTGTGAGACGGCCCTCAAACAGAAGCGTTATGCCTACATGCGCTATAAGCGCCGCCCGAACGGTTTCACTGTCGCTGAATTTCGTCGGGCTAGGGCTAGGTTCCGGTATATTTCGAAGCACGCCCGCCGCTCTTCTTGGTGGGCATACGTGTCTTCACTTAACGGGAAGACCCCTTTAGCTGAGGTGTGGAGGCGAGTCAAAAGGATTCGGGGCAAGTTCTCGCAGGACCTCCCTCCCGTTCTGCAGGAGAATGGGACCACAATCTCGACCCCGCGTCCGTGGTGGAATCCTTAGCGACCACTTTTTCCGCATTCTCTAGCCGTAATGCTGCTCCGCCAGCATTTAATGCACGTGGTGATGTCGCGGAAGGCCGCCGGCTGGACTTTTCCTCCAGAGGCAGAGAACCCTTCAACGACAGGTTTACTGTGAGGGAGTTGCGTTTCGCTCTCGCTTCGTGCGCGGACACTGCCCATGGTCCGGACGATGTCCCGTACGCCATGCTCTGACACCTAGGTGAGCGAGGCATGGCCTTTCTGTTAGATCTGTTTAACAGGATCTGGGTAGAACGTCTTCTCCAAGACTCCTGGCGAATCGCTACTGTGCTCGCCTTTCGCAAACCGGGGAGAGACCACTCTACTCCGACTGGTTTATGCCCAATCTATCTAACCTCTTGCGTGTGTAAGTTGATGGAGAAATTGGTAAATGTTAGATCAGCCTTTTTCCTGGAGAGCAGAGGCCATCTGTCTCCCCCACAGTGCGGCTTCCGCAAGTTCCACTCTACGTCGGATGCTCTGCTCCGACTGGAAAATGAGGTCTACGAGGTTTACCTTCGTAGACAGCACTACGCCAGGGGTGTTTTTCGATCTGGATAAGGCCTATGACACTGCATGGCGATACGGTATCATGGAGACCCTCCACACAATAAGGGCGAGGGGACGCCTCCCAATGTTTATATCTTAATTTTTGCGAGATCGTCGATTCCGCGTACGGGTAGGGGGAGCCCTCCTCGTCCCAAAAGAGCAGGAAGAGGGTGTCCCGCAGGGAAGTGTCCTCAGTGTCACACTCTTTGCCCTGAGCATCAACGGCATCACCTTGGTGCTGCCGGAAGATGTTCTCGCTACGCTCTACGGGGACGACGTTTCGATCTCTTTTGGCGCGGCCCAGATGCCAACTCTGGAGCGTCAACTCCAACAGGCATTGAACCGCGTCTCTCACTATGCCGAAGCGCACAGGTTTCGGTTTTCTTTGGCCAAGACTAAGGTGGAGCACTTCTGCCACCATCCACGGCTTCCCCCTGACCCATATTTGTTTCTTAATGCGGTGCTCCTGGATGTGGTGAGTCGCACCGTTTCCTTGGTCTTGTATTCGACCGACGCCTCACCTGAAAGGCTCATATTTGCAGCCTTATTGTCTCTTGTACCTGCGCCATGGACATTCTCCGTTCTGAGACGTTCAGGTCTTGGGGCGCTGATAGGGTTACTGCCATAATTTTTTATCGATCCTTTGTTCGTTCGAAGCTCGACTACGGATGCGAGTTTTATGCGTCCGCAGCCGAGCGTTTATTGCGGAAGGTGGATTCGATCCACCACACCAGCCTTTGCCTTGCGATCGGTGCCTTCCGCACTTCCCCCATTGAGAGCCTGTTGGTCGATGCTGGGGGGATGCTACTCGCTCTGCGCCGCGTGCAGTGCATCACTCGCCTGTATGCGCGAGCCCGTCGCCTCCCTCAGTCGCCAACAACTCTTACTGCATCTGCAGCTGATCTCGATGGTGCCTATGCCGCCGAGAGATGCCAGTCATACCCTAAGCCCTTTGGGTTTAGGGCCAGGAAACTCCTTCGAGAGGTAAATATAGCTCTCAGGCCGGTGGCGCCCCTGGTTCTGCCCAGGTTGCCACCCTGGAGGATACCACATTTGGCTATTTGTCGCCACGCCTCTGTTCTTAAAGCTTGTACTGCGCCGGGACTATTGCGTTCGACCTTTTTGGAGCACACATCGTGTCACGCTGGAACCCTGCCAGTGTATACGGATGGCTCCAAGTCCCAAGAAGAGGTCGGCTTCCACGCCGTATTACCTCTGTTTGAAGTCAGCGGGGCTCTACCAGGCGCTGCGTCTGTCTTCACGGCCGAGCTGGTGGCAATACACCACTTGCTACGGGAGATTACGTGACGTGCCCGGTTCGGAGACCGGATTGTGATCTATAGCGACTCACAAAGCGCCCTGAGTGCTATCAGGGCATTGAAATCTCCGCATCACCTGGTTCGCGAAATCCCTCACGCCACGGTTTTGGCGAGCCGGGCAGATGTCGAGATTATCTTCTGCTGGGTTCCTGGACATTTAGGAATTGCGGGGAATGAGCGCGCCGATGAGGGCGCCAAAAAGTCCGCGAGGACTCTGTGACCGGACCAGCGTTTCGCTTTTCCTCACACCGAATACATGGCAGGAATACGGGCAGCTCTTCAGACTGCTTGGCAAAGAAGATGGGAGACGGTCGAAGGGAACTTAAAGTTACGTGCCATTGCGCCGCGACTGTTTCCATGGACCTATCCCCCAATGCCGCGACGGCTTCAGGTCGCTTTCTGTCGTCTCCGAATCGTACATACTCGTGTGACGCATCCCTATCTGATGGAGCGCTCGCCAGCGCCTTATTGCGACGACTGCGTCGTCCCCCAGACTGTTCGCCACATTCTTGTCGAATGTCCCAGTCTGGGTGATCTTCGCGCATGACACCTGTCCCGGTACCGGGATGGGCGGGGTCGCTACCGCCTGTCCCTTGTACTCGGGATGAGTGAGTGCACATCGACTGGTGGACTTATTGACTTTTTTGGGGAGGCCGGCCTTCTCCCTATTATTTAGGCAGGGTTTGTTTTTTTGTTTTGTTTTGTTTTTTGCATTTGTTTTTGTTTATTTCCGTTCCCCCATTTAGGGTGTTTTTTTTTCGTTTAATTTTATTTTAAAGTAGCCTAGAACTAGGCCAGTTTTAATACGGCGACTAATGCCCATGTAGGCAGTCGCCAGATGAGCTCTAATAAAAAAAAAAAAATCACCACTAGCCAAGGAGCACCAAATCCATAACAAACTAGTCTGTTATTATGATGCGGTTGGGCGACCGTTAATCGAAATCCCAGAAAATTTAGTTGATATGTGCATCGCTTTAGGCCATTGCAATGTAAAGCACCTGCGGGAAAGGTACTACTTCCCAATTATGGTTAACAAGAGTCAACAATACAACCGTAAATGCCCTGTATATCTTAAACATAAAGGAAGTCGTCCCAGGACAACGTGCATGCGCAGTTATCTACTTCCGTAACTTTGGAAAACACCAAGAAACAATATATATATATATATATATATATATATATATATATATATATATATTAGTATTTACTGACCACTTTACTTCAAAACTAATGGAAGAAATGTGTAGGTGTTGCAACAAAACCTAGATGCATATAGTTCCCCACCACCCAGCATCAAATGGGTCGGTAGAGCAACAAAATTGAAAACATTTTAACCTTCTTCATCACTAGTAGATGGTAGACATCTGACCCTATTGGAATGAATGTCTAACCCTCGTCCACACTGGATTCAAAGGTTCATATCTATGAGAAATTGGGGATGTATCCTACTTCGCATTATTTCACTATGACAAACGCTTCCACTACGTTATAATTGACTCGGAGGTCGCTTTGATTCCTGACTACGGTGCACGATCCCACAACAAAGACGTCGCAAATGAATAAACAGAACGTGCTTTTAAATTTTTTTATCTTGTTCGAAGGAAACTAAACCACCAGAATACACCAAATCAGCAGCAACAAAACCAAAGGACTTCACTCCTACGTGCCATCTTCGTTGGGATGCGTTGCTCTATTAAAAAACATCATTCCCTCAAACACTAACGCGAAACTATATCTCAAATAGGATGGAGTTTGGAAGAAACAGGTTCGAAATTCTCGAACTTAGGGACCTAAAACGCATAAAACTACTGCATGGAGATCATGTAAATATAACCTAGAAACTGCATTGCCAAAAGGTAATGCCTCAATGCTTGATCCACATATATCCAACGAGGTTGGCATTCAGTAAAACAACTTGAGAGGGAGTCTGTCCCATTAGAAGTAAATCTACCTGTTGACCCAACCGACACGTCAAAATCCTGGTATCTCAAATCAATCCCATTCCAGCCACTCATTTTCGGAAATAGTAAATCTACCGTCACCTTTAGAGGAAGAAATTATCGGAGCAGTCAGTCTACCGCCAAGGGAAATAGGTCCACGAACGTCGGAACCTCTCGAAGTTCAAGACATGTCTCCCCATCACCTCCATCCTCGATTTACGACTGAATGGCTGACCTCAAATACAAACCATCTTTACCCACTAGAAGTGGTAAAATTACCCCTAAATTTGTTTTCGGGAGGCTTAAACTCTTTTACGATAACTGTCATTGTTTTATTCTTGATTTTAAAGTAGGAGATGAAAAATTAGTCAAAGCATTTGCGAATGTTTTCTTCGACCTTAGGGCCGCCCAAATTATTTGAAGTCAACTTACACACTTCCTCTAGAAAATCCATACTTAAAACTAAAGCAATCATTAAGAATTACCGAAGACGCTCTTAGCTAGGAATGAGGCTCAAACCTAAAGACAACTACTCCCATAAATTTCTATTTTACATCTTATCATTCGGCTTGGATTACCTGGACCATCAACAGATGACAAAAACATTGGAATTCATCAGACTGGTGGAAACTGAAATTCTCCACATGGCACAAGAACTCTGGATTAAAAATACTTATAGGAAGAATCTCGGAACGTGGAAAACGTGCCTCAATTGAATTGAGTGGAAAAGTGCTAAAAGGATTGCTTGGAATCGCTACTGCCAAATATATTTAAAAAATAAACTTAAGGTACAAGTCCTCGCAAGCGAACAGCTTCACATAGAACACGTCGTGAATAACTTAGTAAACTACACTATTAAGCAAAGAGCGTATCTCCTAAATATCAGTAGAGTTCTTGCGAACATGAAAAATCTTGTACAACGCTACCTTACAAACGAGATGCAAACAGAATTTATCAGCATTATTAACATCCGTCTTACAATGATGACAAAATACTGGAAAATTTTAAATTTCTTCAGACACAAATTTTGCAAGCTGAACAGTTTGCGTCGTGACAGCTTACTCACAAACATTCTTCCCTTTACTACCATGTCTAGCTTGGTCACTGCAGCTTCTAACCAGCACAAACTGGACCCGTGTTTTCTATCACAATAGAACTCCTACTCCGGTTTTTGGAGTACACTTGGACCTTCCATGGAAATCAACCTTACACATTCCATGGCAATCCCCCCCTATCTTGCCTACCACCTGAGACCATTTCCCACACCATTCTCAAATGATAATCGCATTAGTCGCTTGTACTATTTTAATGCGCCCACCTACGTATTTTTTTTAAGTGATTACCTTTTGTATTTAGAAATTATGAGGGCAGAAACCCAATTTGAAAAACACTGTAAGCAAATCCATTTTTCTTTGTTCACTAATTCGTATATTACGAGTCGCTAAGGGCAACCCTTTTTTGTTAAATTTAATCGAAAATCGGCAGCTCCCTGCTTGTAAATTTATGAAGTACCCATCGAACCGATCATCCTCAATCCCTATCGGCCCGGCTACTGAGATTTTTTTCCCTAGACCTACTAGCCCAGCAAGCTAAAACTGTTCCTCGAATCAAACCATATTCAAATTTCCATTTATCGCTCAAATTTCTCCCGGTTGGTCCATCGAGACTGAAGACGCGCTTGTATATAATTCCCAATGCATGCATCTATATCATTGTATTAAACTTGTTAAGGCAAACTGCAGCTTGAGATTTTGATATTAAATATAGGATTATTATTATTTTCGTCTTGTACTCTAAAAATGTATGTGCAATAAGGATTTAAAAACCCGACTGTCATATGTTTGCATATGTTTGAAAGCGAGTAGTGTTAGGTATCTTAATATAATAACTAATTTTAGTTAAGGGAAACAAGAAATCCGCCTTTCACCTTCATCTTTGGATACGTGTATATATATATATATATATATATATATATATATATATATATATATATATATATATATGTTGAAAATGCCAATCGAAAGATAGTTTTTGGTTATCTGAGAGAACGCTTATTTTAAGTGTTACCTTCTCGTGTATGTAAGAAGAGCTCCTTCCGAGGGCTTTGAGGAAGACTGTGTTTGCCCAAAATAGACTTAAATTCCCCTCGAGAGTCTGTGCTAGTTCACACGACCTCGCTTCCCCCTCCTCTCTCTCTGTCTATCTCTCTATCCCATGATCACGCTCACCTTCTATAAAACAAGAGAGATTATTCTCAGGAAACCAGATCCGCCTTAGAAACAATCAAGGACACTTCTTCATCGTTGTGATCCGTTCCACTTCGGTGGATGGATTCACCAAGTCCAGCCCTTCATCCTTCATTATAAGAACCTCAAATTCCGAAATAAAGTTATATTTTCATCAAATTGTTTATAGAAATCCAATTACGAATTTATTTGGTCGGACATTCACAAGAAAGTACAGACCCCTCTCGTTACATATATATATATATATATATATATATATATATATATATATATATATATATATATATATATATATATATATATACAATAAAAAGTTTGTTTTTTACATGGATTCCTTAAAACTGAAGCATTGGATCACATGAATATGCATTCTATTGCCTTCTTCGTGTATTATTGCTGACTCATTTAATATCTTTGTTGGAGAATTTGAATGACGTATGCAGAAATAATTTTCCCCACGAAGCAAACTATATATAAAAATTGCTCACAAATCTGATCATTTAATAAAATAGTTTAAAATAAAAATGGATTATCTGGTTTCTATGAATCCAAAAATTCAGCTATGTAGGCTAAATTTATGATAGGCTAAAAAGAACAAGTTTCTCCCACCGGACGTAGAAATAGTCCATTAAAATTAAGTATTTATAACCCCTTTAATTAAAGCGTTAATTTACAAGCTGAAATAGAACTTTCCCTACAGCTATAAGATAGTTGATGGTAATAATTAAGTAATAAATAAAAATGCTAAGGCAATACACTACCCCCAAAGAAATTATTTAAAACTATACACTCTCAAAGTTCTTAGCATTGCCGGAGCTCCATCCACGGAAACCACCACACAATTATTCCATTTCAAGTCAACCACAGGAAGATTGAAAAACGAATTCACTTTTCAAAGACATCCACTCCGTGAGTTCGCCGCTCAAGGAAAGCGCTCAGCAGCATTTCTTCCTCGACTGTTCCTTCGACCCGGTATCTGGCAAATGCCATCAGCTGAGCGTCACTACTTGTATCAGTTGTCTCATCCAACTGAATGGCGAAGTCTCCACTCGTTTTTATTGCAATTATTTTTTTTCTGCTGTCTTCAGCCAACATAAAAATTAGATCTTTCACACTTTTCGCGAATAAAGCAACTGCGTCAATTCTCTTCGATTGCTCCTTGCCACACATAGTTTGCACAAGTTTCAGCACAACGGGCTTGACTAATTCCTCTGCGATTGTATGACGCTTCTTTCTTCTCGCAACTAGCCAAGCCACCTCAAGGCTTGCTCGTACTGCTGACCCCTAATCAAAAGTACAATTCATCATATTTGCCAGCCGCTGCTTTTTCACGCCTAATTCCAAGTTCTCAAAATAAGCCAGAGGTTTGGACGAAAGATCAGGGATGAACATTGTCCAGGTCCTTTTTCAACTGATTTTTTTGTCAAGGACTCAACTAATGGGTTCAGGGAAATAAGTGATCGAGGATCACTTATTTCCCTGAACCCATTATTTTAAAAACTCAGCTTGATACGTTCTTTTTGTGTTCGATGACATCTGAGGGTTAAAAATAAAATGTTATTTGTATGATTCGAGATTGGTAATATCCGGAAAAAATGTACTAAAAACTGGTGATGGTTTTACATGTTATTGAAGCATGAAGCAGAACCAATGAGCAATAATGAAAAAATGTGGGTGCAATAGTAAAAATGTACACCTACAATTCACTAAAGAATACAAATTAATGCTTCCAGAACGATTTCAAAAGTATACTGATAGTCACTAAGAAAATCCAGGTTCTGTGGAAATTTTTAGGACTTTTTCAACAAAACTTTTAGGACTATTTCATAGTGCTAAAAAAATGCTGAAATTTGTCACCACTGCAGTATGTATCTTTTTATTTTGTCATTCATGTAAATTATTCTTTTTTTAATATTTCATGTATACAAAAACACACAATATTGAAACTTTTAAGATTTTTAGGGCTTTGTAGAAACCCTGTATTGACCTGTGTAACAAAACGTGCAACACATCATCCCAACGAATATTGAATTGACATGACCGTACATCGGCCGCTCAAAATTTCCCACATTTAAAAATTTTAAATACAGAAGGAACTAAAGAAATAGTATTTTCTGCCATTGCGAGAAAAAATAGAAAATAACATTTCAGAAAATCTTATACCCATCTCCCTCCAAAAACGCTATTTAATATTATAACACCAGCTTCATGGCAACTATCTGTATTTAAAATTTTCAAATCCCTTAAAAAACATGCGGCGTCATTACTATGTGTAATGTACAGACAATAAATGATAAAAAACATGAGCCTATTACAAAACTTCCCTACCTTTCAAAGGGTAGTTCAAATATAAGCAAGATTTAATCTTCCCATACAACGCAACTTTAAAATAGGCCTATTTTCGAGATAATGTCACTACATGTTTTCGCAAATTGAAACCACGAGTTTGTTAACAAAAATCACAAAACCGAATATTAATTTCGAATTAAAACCACCAGCTTTTTATCGAAAAATACGTGATCACAAAATTTGCCTTAATTAAAAACACCAAAATATTGTGGTAAGCCAAGATTAACGACAACGCTGCGTAGAACTATAACAGGACTTTCAGGCTGGACATAATGCATGTGGCTCTTGTCCTGGCCCAGGGTTGCCAGATGATTCTTCTTTTTTGTTGCAATGTAAAATTACATAAGTTGACAGTAACGAAAAATTTCATACGGAAATTTGGTATTTCTTTGGTCAATTCCGAATTTCTCCATTACCCCCAAAATTGCCATTTTATCCCGGCGGGGGTAATTTACCCCTATTTTCCGACTCCTGCTATAGCTCCTCCCTCCCCCAAATTTTAGTATTTAGAGAGAGAAGAGGGAGTTCATAAGACAGAACCAGTACTGTAAGCCCTTAATAGAGATTCAACCCACAAACCTTTTTCTCTTTACCATCGCTTCGTACATCTTCATCAGGAAAGAACAAGCACACAATCCAGGTGTTGCCGTCACTCAGGGACAAACGCTCTACTTCTACAGGATATCACTTTTCCGAAAGCAGCTGTTAAGCTTCAGGTCAGATTGCATCGTGCATCATAGCGTTTGGCAGTCCTCAGGTTAACACGAGGAACTCTATTGCAACAAATGCCTGCTTAGCTTCTGTTGAGTGAGCACGTCAACAGACCTGAATAAACTCTACAGGATAACTAGCCTCGTGATAAAACTCATTTACAAATTTAGAAAAAAGCCTGAGATAAATACTTTGTTTGCAATTTAATTATACCATCTCTCCATCACGGAATGGAAATCATTTCCCAATGAAAAAGAATTTATTGAATACGAATAGAGACAAAATTAATTCGCCGTAACTGGTTTTGTTAAGGAAATTGATTTATTTCTGATTTCAGTATTTTGGGATTAAGATCATTTTATTAATGGTTTACTAAATGAGGGTATACAAAAGGAGTAAAAGGCCTTTCTAAGTTGATTTATGTTTTTTTGTAACATTTTCTTCTCTGTATGTAATCATAGGAGACGTAGGCAAGAAAGTAATAAAGGAACCTACTGGAGGGGGAGAAGGCGTTTCACTTAAATCTTTTAACCTCCTCAAGTTCCTTTAAGCGAAAAATTATAGCAGCATTTCTTATGCGGAGTGAGCAGGTGACAGCTGGAAATGAGGGAGTTACAGGCTGACGAACCAGCAAACACTTTAAGATAACTCCAGACGCTAAATCAAAAACTAGGGCCAATGATAGGGGAGGGGGGACTGATCAGACTACTGAGAAAGAAGGCCTGAAAGATATGACGTCACACACTGTGAGGTAAACCAAGGAATGGCAATTCCTCAATCATCATTCCACACTGGCACTAACGGCTAGTGTTCCAATCCCTTTTACATACCAACGTGATGCGTTGATTTATTTATATTATTTACGCAATTTTATATTTTTGGGTATTATTCCGGTTTGCAAATAAAGAAATATATACCTTTGTAAACTGTTGTATTGTGCCACCGAACTGCAAGGGAAATTATAAAGCCAGGCCAAACGTGCAAGTGTTTTCGTTTCTCAAGAAAGTGAAGCAGCACGAAACTGGCTGCGTGCCATTAAACGAGACCAGTTTGCTCCCACGGACAGCAGTAAAGTAATGAACCGCTGCCCGAAATATGTTGCACCATTTTTAGTCATTAGTTTGTTATTGTAAGTATTGATCGTGTGAATACTATATGGGAAAGTAAAGGATTTATCAATAAGTGTCGTATCCACATTCACAGGTCAGGTCAAATGGTCCTAACTTTCTTTCCAACTCTCACATGCTGGCTCAAAGCACCACGCCCCGGTAACCACTTCAGCAGGTGGCTCAAACATGCGAGGGGAACTCATCTATGGCAGCAGGTAGATGAGAGGGAAAGGCTGAGTATAAACAGATTTACACGTCGGTTATCTCCTCTACGCCGCCTCTTTTCATGGACGGGGAACACGCTCAAGTTAGTAGATCACTGCGCTTGGGAAGTCTTTGGCAAATGCCCAAGTATACCCCACTCAAATACTGTTTCATATCTGGTAGAAATAGCCAATGACAGCTGGCAGACGCAGAACAAGGGGTCATTACGACCTGCGCCCTTAAGCCAAGTAAGTCAAGTTGTTATACTGTCTTTAAAAGGATGAAATGTTCATCGGGTAAAAATTTGATTAGGATCTCATTATGCGCCGACAGTTTACTAGACAACCAAAGCTACATTGAATACATTAGCAGAGGCTCTTTAATATACACAAATGACATAACACTGACTATTGTGAAATATAACTATATAATTATTAAAAAAATGTACAACATCCAAGTTTTCCTAAATTTAACTGATCAAAGAAATGTCGAAAATATTTCTTCCGACAACAGGAATCTTATAATAAATTCAAACTAATTAGTTGGTGTTAAGCCTCGCCGTGTATATTATTGTTTCCCATTGACAATTAATTATTGTATTTTCTTCTCCATTTGGCTGTAATGGTTGGCCAATCGTAAATGTAAATATAATAATTTATGTCAGGGAAATTCCCCCTAGATATCATCACTTCTTGGTTCGTTATCGCCCTACGTCGTTTACGATAAATTTGTTCCTCCCCTAAAGGCGTTGTGCTTCTTATACGATTTAATTTATAATCCTTTCTCATGTTTATTATCTGTCCCTTGTAATACCCTCAACATTCGATTGATTGCCCCTTCTTGTAAATATTAAAAGTGTATAAGCCGAAGCTCTTTCGGCTGTAAGTATTGTACATGCGTAAATAGGTAGTAATTGTTATAATCTTTAATTTAAAACTCCTATCGATCGCTGCCTCCTAATAATTTTAGGACTGTAAATTGTCCGCTTGGTGTGCAAAATAAGGCAACGAATTATTCTAAGGCCAATTTATTTTACAGAAATTTAGCTAAGCCTGTAACATTAAGAGCACTAGCAGATAAGGATACTTTTTTTCCCAACGATGTTTGTGATTCGTCATCGCATCAAGTTTTCTGATTTTCTAAACAAACTTCTCGTTTGTTTGGGGAGTAAAATACAATGACTGAAATGTACTATTGCATCATCCCATCTGAGTTTGACCTTCTCTGTTGTACATGTCAATAAGGCACTTTTTTCTCCTTGGGCAAAATTAGAGGTTACAAAATATATATATATATATATATATATATATATATATATATATATATATATATATATATATATATATATATATATATATATATATAAATATATATATATATATATATATAATATATATATATATATATATATATATATATATATATATATATATATATATATATATATATATATATATATATATATATATATATATATATATATATATATATATATATATATATATATATATATAACGTCAAACAGCTTCCTCATTATTCTTGACGGAATTTTACCCTCGTATTTCTGGAAAAATCAACACGGAAAGTTTATTAAAAGTATTCGCTTTTGGAGGATATTGTGTAACTAAAAATAATTTTTTAGTTAAGCCGACATTTTTTATTCCACGCCTCACTTTGCGTTTTTCACTTGCATAGGGTAAATTTATCTTTTTAGGAAACTGCTTCACCGCATATGTTATACTTAATTTGCAGTTTAAGGTTAATAAAGAATATATAAAGATATAAAAAATAAACGAAAACAATGTAATTAGAGGTCATGGATATTTAGATCTGTTTAAGTTGGAGTAGGAAGAATATGGAGAGCACCTCATTTGATAGGTTTTTGGTCTTAATCCTATTAAATATTCCATGTCACCTCCTTCAATTAAAAGATCAAACTGTTTTGCAAGCAATACAACCATTGCCTAAATTTCACCTTAATGTGCCATCAAACTAATGGACATGAGGATATGTGTGCTCGAAATCTTTCCACCACATTATGCATTATTTAGGGATAATGGAATAGAAACAGTTACCAATGTCATTAAAAAAATTCTACTCTTTCCAACAATCACTGAGTACAGAATTTCGAAACTTATTTATCTGTATTGGCTTTTATGACGTTTAGATTATCTTTGTTGAATCTTACAACCTTTGCGAACATTGGGTGACATAACAGAAACCTATGGTTGCTCTGAACATAACTGGGTGGATTCAACAGCCAAGCCGTAGCCTTTCTTTAATTATTTATCCATACTCTCTTTTATTTTTACCCCCAATTTTTCTTTTACCGAGATTCCTCTCTATCACTTAACTTTCGTGCATACTACTTGAATCCACACTCTTCTGCTTCTCACTTTCACTCCCATTAAAGTGTGAAGTCTCTCAATGTTGTAGCAATAAACTCATATCTGATCTAAAGTGAAGTACTTTCCTAATTCATAAGTGGCAGGAAAACACAAGGACCAATCCACCGGGAACACATAAGATGGATCAGTTATATCCTTTTGGAGGCTTAAACACTTCATTTAAATTTAGGTCCTTGATTCGAGATGGGACACTGTTTAGGACCTGGAGTACTCGTATTTATTATCTGAAATTATTAGTGATGAGCATTTCTATTTGTACAAGAGTCGTTTAACCGTCGAAGAGAGATATTATTATTATTATGGTTATTGTTAATTTATTATTATTATTGATATTATTATTTATTAATATGGTTATTATCAATTTATTATTATTATATTATGTAGGACGATTTACAATGGAGACATTAAGATATGTCCACTTGGTACGTGAAGGCATCACATGAGTGACATTGATTTGGTCCATTTCCTCTGCGATCCACGAACGTTTTAGTAACAGAAATCAAGTGGCAGACAAGAGTGCTGAGCGGAGGGATTCTTGGCCAAGCCTTTGCCTAGAAATTGGGGATGGCGTCTGGCATGAGTCTACCAGGAAGCTCCCACCGATGAGAGAGTTTAATCCTCTACCCTTCTGCATGGCCGTCTTTGGGGTCTCCTTATGTATAAAGGCGACCACTTCAGGATATTTTTATCAGTTTTGTAGTTTCTTTCATCAATGAATCCCACTCTCTTCCACTTCACCAATTTTATTTCATTTACTACTAACTCTATCTCTCACCTTTCTTTGTGTTATTTTCCAAGTAATTCTTAATTCTGGACGGAGCCTCGCCTAGTGTCCAGGGGCAAATAAAACAATGAAAAAGGAAAAAAATCATAACACTCTTCCTTTGAGGAGGGCCACTGGCGCAACCTGATCCTTAGAGTTCTCGAAAAAAGATCAGGCCAAAGTACCTTCGTCGGGCGTTGAAACTTTCTCGCAGAGGGCTCGAGGGGAGAACACCCCCCCACTCCCCCAGCCTATCGCTCCTCATAAAGAATAGAAAGAAAAATAGGGGTTGATTTCCTACTTGAGAGGCTGCGGAGACGGGCACTTCCCTTGTCGATTCGGCTGGTTATCGTGCTTAGACTGTTCCTTACTAACTTAAGACTCCCTCGAAACAATAACCAAAGAGAGCAGAGTCTTGAAGATTGCTGCGACGCTCAATAAGAAGCTGCTGAGCGTCAACCATACCGCCGCCTCCAAACAGTTTAGAGTCAAAGTCAAGAATGATGAAACAAGGTTGTCCTAAGAACACGTTTTTAGCTCAAAAGCGTAGGGGTCTTCTTGGGTAAGGAACCAAGCGTCTTTGCTTTTTCATTGGAAGACTCTTCCTTGATGTGCCTAGCCCTGCCCTATGTACAAAACTGAGTGGCCCTGGAAACTCATTGTCTTCCTCGTGCTGTGACCCTACACCATGCTATGAAGTAGTGGGACTAGAGTGAGTAGTGTGCGTCAAAGAACTTTTGAACTATTTATTTGATGATATTACTGAAGAGCGGACCAACCAGAAGATGGTTATACATAAGTAATTGTCGATGATGTAGAGAGAGCTCTCTAGATAGGATTCCTGAGTCGGTGCGTGTTGGCTGGTATTGTTAGCACGAGGAGGCAATAATACTGTTACCTTGGAAATGTTATCAGTAACACCGATTCTTTCATACTTCTCTTCAATAAAATCAGATAACAGACGCATACAGAACTGATGAATGATATTTGCCAAAATATTTTCATAATTAAGAATATATTTTAATACTACAAATTTCCTGAAACATTGTTTTATTTTCTCTTTTTGGTAACGATTGACTTACAGTATTTGATTATGCTCTTCAAGCATACTGCCAAAGCCTTTGTCTCTTTGGGTTCTAGATTGAAACAGTGAGTAATTTCTCCTATGGAGAACTTTGAGAAAACTATTTCTTTCCTCATTTGGGATTACTAAATCCCTAAAAATTAACTTGACTTGTAGTTTTCTCGTGCTACCGGGGTTAATTGGGTAAATTTAGTGCGAAGTTGGGTAGTGGGACGAATGCCTTGGATGTTTTTTTTTATGTACAAGGGTATATGAATTTTAAAGACCAGGTTTGTTATCATTCATTTAAATTTGCTGCCTTGAGGTTTGACGATATACATGAACGGATAGCTTGGCGGCAAGTTCCATTGTTCAAGTTCGGGTTTAATTTTTCCTGTCTTTTCCTGAACCCTTTCAGATGTATAACCTTTTTTATGAATAATTTAAGTGAATTGGTTTGTTTTCCTCGAATGCAGCCATGCTTTACGAGGTTTCATACTTCCTAACAGGGCGATAAGGTTAATTCGACCAGAAGCCTCACAAGTTACCCCTGCACCTGGAACTTAATTTTGGATCCACTTGGATTGATAAGTTAATTATGCACTCTCCAATAACTTCAGTTTAGGAAGCCACTTAAAGATTTTTTGTAATGGAAACCTATTGCTCTCATTTTTTGGTAACGCAAGCCTATGCTTTCATTATTTTTGTTTTTCATTTAATATATAGTGGAATTTAATGTATGTTGCTACTTAAGTGTAAGTAAAAAGCTATTGGGCAGAAATAATCAAGAACTAGGTTGTCTGCTAATAATTTGGGCGCTTCCAAATTTTATTGTGCTTTTCACCTTTCTTGGCATTGATATTTTGGCTATTATTTAAAACAGCCTATTTGCATTTAAGGTCTCCAGGAGACTCATACACGCCGGGATTTTTTTAGCGATTTACGCACCAGAAGTACATGACGGTGCATCGGACCCAGGAGTGTTTGAGACAACATTGAACCAAAGTTGTTGTCTTGATTGCTCCTCTTGTCTCGAAGGGGCCAGTTCTGATGTAGATTCCCTGTGTTAAGTGAGAGATCTGGGAGACCTCATTTCCTCGTGCTTTCGCGACAAATTTTACGAGACAAACAAAACAATACTACACGTAACAAAGATAATTTTTTTTTCAAGAATGTCCTACAAAAAAACTTATAAAGCAATTTATTAATGAAAAACCTCATCATAGCTGAGTAATCAAAGTTGAATTATACCAATATGGTTTGCAAGTTTTAAAGGACCCATGAGGGCTAAGCCTTATCCTCTTAAAATTGCATTAGTATAACCACAACAACATTCAACTGAAGTTGACCATGCACCTCCAGGAAGGGGCCATTAACTTCAGAATGACAGAATCAGAATCAGTATCAGAATTTGTTGTTGTCTATTTTACAATGGTATTACATAAATGGTCATTAAGCAAACAAAATGACTGTCGAGTACATAGAAGATCTTAAATCGAGTAGACAGGCAGGATAAACTTATTGAAAAAATGTATATATATATATTTATATATAAAATTAAATTTTGCACTAAAATATTGTAGAAATTAAAAATATTTTTTAATCCAAAAACAATGAAATTCTAAAATATAAAAAACTCTTTTATAAAATTCTATATGATCAAGAGGTTAAAAAATTAAAAATAATTCAAAGATAGAAAATTTCCAGCTTATAAAATTAAAAGTCAAGTGTAAAATCCAGTACAAATTAATGTTAAGACAATAAATAAAAAAGCCATATATAAATGTTTCGTCGTAAAATAGTTCCCAAAGATCCGTACAATATGTTTTCGCAAAACAATGAAAAGATGTGATTAAAAATTTCCAAGGTATTTTTTCAGCTGCCTTTTAAAATTAGTCATACAGTTAGTATTTTTAATGTGATTTAGAAGGCTGTTCCATAGTTTAGGTCCTGCGATGTTGAATTCCTGTGTTTGCTGTGTGTTAGTCTCTCACCTTATGGAGTGAGAACAACCAGCAAGGCAAACATTTATTTATTTTGTTAAAAATAGTAATTCCCAACTCGTATTTGTACATATCACTTATCTTAAGCCACTTTAATTCCCGTATCTAAATGTTGCATGGTCGAATTTTGTGCCCTCAAGTGGAACTTTAGCAGCGAAGTTTTGTTTTTTTCACATGCTTTAGATGGCAGGCTGCCGTATTTCCCCATATTCCCATACTTTTAGTCCATAGCTTATTATACTAACGAGACTGTATTAATAAGATTCTAGTATTTTTATTAAAAGTTTCTTTTGTGCGGTTAATAAACATTATAATGCCAATTTTTTTGAGATATGTGATATGTGTGTATCAAATTACATATAGTTATCAAAGTATACCCTGAGGCTTCTAATGGATTTACTAAGGGGTATGGTGTTTCCATCGATTTTAATAAGTGTAGTCACTTGGGATCTGTGCTATGTGTCCTCGTTCTGCAATGGATATGCATTGTGTTTTACTAGTATTTAGCTAAAGACCGTTTGAGTGAAAGTATAATTTTACTTTAGTTAGTGTTTCCTCACACTTAAGAACTAGGTCCTGGACATTTTCTTCGGTAACCGTGAGTATAAATTGAGTATCGTCGGCATATTGGATTATTGTGCAGTCTTTAATAAATTGAGAGAGATCATTTACATATATGTTAAAAAGAATAGGGCACAGCACAGACCCTTGAGGTACCCCGAAAGTGACTTCCTGTTTACTTAATACATAATTCTGCATAGGTACAGAATGTGTTCTTTTCTCTAGATAATTTTTAAGCCAGAAGGAATCAATATTTAACATAACACATTTTTCAATTAATATTATGTGGTTGACACTGTCGAAAGCCTTGGATAAATCACAGAGTGAGACAAGGGATAATTTCTTATTATCCATCTTATCTTATAATTTATCTGTCAGATTAAGTAACTCTGTGTTGGTTGAAAGAGCAGATCTGAAGCCATGTTGGGTATTACTAAATAGGTGGTTATGCTCTAGGTACTCATAGAATTGTTTGGTCACATTTTTTTCTAAGACCTTAGAGAGTTCAGGTAATAGTGATATGGGGCGATAATTACCAGCAACATCGTCATTACCAGACTTGTGGAACACTGGTAGAGTGCTGACATGTTCCTGGTATAATGCCTGTTACAATAGAGGTATTTATTATACATGTTAAATATGCTATTATAATAGGGAGAGAATCTTTTATATATCTAATACGTATATCATCAGAGCTGTATGTATTAGAATTCTTAATATGCTCTATATTTAGAACAATGGTGGCACTATCAAGTGGCTTGGGTCTAAACATTATGTTTTTATTGGTGACATCAGTCTTTACTGTAAGTGGCCTACCACAATGGTCCTTTAAAAATTGTTGCAGTTTCTCATGTGTTTTTGCCTACACTTGGAAAAATTATGCAAAACTTCGTCATCCACATTCCTTTCGTTTGTATTATTTTTCTTGTTAGTAATCAAATCTTTTAAAAGGAGCCAAACAACTGCAGTGTCGCCCCTGTTTTCCTCCAATTCTCTATTATAATACTGTGATTTGCATTTACGACTTGATCGTTTTACTAACTTTTTCAGTGTTTTATATTCATTTGGCAGATTGGCGTTGTTTCGGTCGTATTTGAGTCCAGACTGAATGAGGTTACGTTCCTGCATTAAGGTTTTCGACTCGTCTGTGATTCATGGGGGTGGGGTTCTTCTCATTGTTTTTTTTGTTACAGAAACACAGATATTTAAACAATTCGTAAAATATTCAGTAAATAACTGGACTTGCACGTCAATATTATCAGTATTAAAAATCTTATCTAGTTTCCATCTTTCACTTAATAATAGGTCACATAAAGTTTTGTGAGTAAAATTTCGTAAATGTCGGAACGCATTTATTCTAGGGGTGTCGTTTCGGTTTTTGCAGGTTTATTGTTATACCAATGAGTTCATGGTCACCCACATGGCAGGGGTTTAAGTCATAATGGAGAACTGAGTCAGGTTTATTCGTTATGGCAATATCGAGGAGGGTAGAGGAAGTAGGACTAATTCTAGTTGTCTTAGCTATGATTTGAGTCATCTTAACACTCGTTATGATTTGTTTCAACTTACTACTTTCTTGTAAAAAATATCATTTAAGTCACCAAGTAAGTATAAAGGTTTATTACCTATAAAAATGCTACGAACAACATTGTGAATATAGTCAAGTAAGTGGAAGAGCCGTGAGGTGACGGTACAGACATCCAACGATAATTGATGGCAGTTAATGGTGCTGTATTGTAACCCAGAGGTCCTCAATTCCTTCTAGTCTTTCTACATTAACTTTGATAGTTTTTGCTATATATGTGTCTCTAATATAGATACATACACCCCAACTTCTCCATTTATTACGTCTTAAGAGGAAATTACGAGGTACTGCGATGTGTTCATCTTTAATGTCCGTGGATAACCATGTCTCGCTTAAGCACAAGATTTCAATGTTTCGCTCTCTCATTAAAATATCAATATTATCTTTATTAGCTAGCAGGCTCTGTGCATTGATGTAGTCGATCTTAAGTTAGTTCCTTCTATTAATTAGGTACATATCGTTCCTACCTTCCTCACTAGGTTCCTCTTGGTTTTACCGATTACATAGGGGTAACTTATGTCCAAATCTGTTTAACATACATATTGAAGACTCGCTAGCTAAGTCATAACATAATTTGTTTACTTCTCCGGTGCCCAATTTAAGTGCTAAGTCAGTTCTATGATGGAAATTTCATCAGATTCCCCGCAGTTATTCAAGTGATCGTTATAGTGTGCAATCCTATCCTGGAATTCCTCTGATATAATTGTTGGTGCTAACTGACTAACAAATATTTTCATACTATTATATTTTTCTTTAAGTACACCTACGAGATCCCTGATATTATCCAATATGCTCACTGGATTCATCTTGTCTTGGAGGTCGTGCCGGCCAGCATAAATGTAGCAATTTGATGGAGTCCTGGTTAACTTTTCTGAGACCAAGCATTTTAACAAATCCACGTTGGCTCCTTTGATGGTCCGTAAGGAACAGTTTTCCAGATCAGACGGTAGCACTCGTTGCAAGTTTCCGTCCACAAGTAGTAGGTACCTCTCCACTCGGATTATGTAATTTCAGGGTTTGTTGTTGTTTTAACTTCTTCTATTTCTACGAGTAAGTCCTCTGTTTGTAATTTTTCTAAGACTTTTCAAATTCATGTTCATGCCTAGTCACTGTTACCTACAGATTCTCTATCCTATTTTCTGTTGGCAGTCTTTCATTCCTCGTTTAATCCAAGGACTCTTCGATAGTTCTGTTCGTTTGTAAAGGGACACTGGAGGCAGGAGAGACTGTGACGTTGATTGACGTTGTAGAGGTGAGATCTTCAGATGAGGTAGAAGAAACTACTGCGGTGCGAGATGTTGTGCTGCACAGTTGAAATCATTACTTGAGGCTCGACAGGAGGATGGGGGGGGGAGTAAAGGATGTCTGTATTCTTGACGTCAGAGAGGATTGGTGGTGTATGTTAAGGGAGTTCATCTCTGGTGTCGCTGCTTTGTAGGCTGTAGGAGTGTCCGCCATTATCATGTTAATAAGTTGCTACGTGTTGACGTATACCTTATTTAAACCCAACTCCCGACATTGTTTTTGTAGGTCCGTTTTGTGGAAGTTGGTATTGGAATTCTTCCTAGTCGGAAAATCCAGAGATGGTTTGGTTCGGGTGTGTTTGTGGTTCATTTTCCTCCATGTTTACACTGGTGTGCGTCTGCGCAGAAGATTCCGCCTGCGGCTTCAAAAATGCCTAGAGATTCTGGAAGCCCTTCTTATAATGTAAGTTAAACTTTAGCTCAACACACAAGCTTTGTTCTTCATTAAACTAAACTATTAAACATAGCCAAGATAATCAATTGCTTTTTTAGATACATTAACTGCAAATCTTAAAGACCAAAGGATATGTCAAAGTCACCAATTATGGCCTTTGCATGAATGCAAAAAGTGAATGCCCTACACGCAGGAAGAGGAGCTTAATTGCACCTTACCTTCACCCACTGTAGTAATTGGAAGCAAACTCATGATGTGCTCGAAAGAGCCACAAAGATTCTTGTTAAAAATGAATTTAGCAACAACGAAGTACAGATACCCATTAGGAATAAAATAGACCGATGGTACCTGACTGAGCCTCCGAACAAACCAACTATAGACAAAGAAAATGCCATAAAACTTTTCTACAAGAAACCCTATGAGTACAGAATACCGAACTGATGAAAGAACATGGGATGAAATAATTAACCAATGAGTACAACCAACAAGCAACAATCAAAAGTCAATTTAAAATATATTGCCAAACTAGACTAACCTAATATATGAGTATACCTGAAAAATTGGAGACTATGAGATCTTACCTCACTCATATATTGGGATGACTGAAACAACCCTCTCAAGAGGATAAACTATCATCACCTAAACAACGGAGCTCCGAAAAACACAATAGAAAAACACAAAGTTTGCCTTAATAGAAAATTGATAGAGGAAAATACATACAACAATTTCAGAATCTTCCCCCAAATCGACGCCAATTAATCTAAATTAGTGTTATATTTATTCACTAAAAGCAATCAAGGTTAAACATGAAATTTTATTCCCACGACATACTTCCAAGTGCAAAAGGACGGACTCGAGTAACAGTGCGCACTTAACCTATTCGCCCCAAGTTGCTAATCATCATGGAAAAGGAGCTTAACCTTTGCCCACTAGAGGTCGATCGGAAGATCCCCACCTTTTACCTGTCCATCCCACATTCCCAAATGGTATTTAGTTCGCTTACACGATTCCATGTTTTTTTTTTTAATTAAGTCGCAATTATGAAAGTTAACTTTTCCCAAGAGAAAATCTTTTCTTTTATCTTCTCTTTCCCTGCGATTGCTAAATATATATATATATATATATATATATATATATATATATATATATATATATATATATATATATATATATATATGATATAAAAATTACTCAATATTTTCGTGTGTTAGATACATTAATTTATCCTAATCGAAGCTACCTCTAGGAAAACACAGTTATCAATCGAAAATGCGACAATCAAACCTAATAATTCTCACTATGAAAGCTCTATAAAATATTTCAATTCTCGGCTGCTCTTGTCGTCAGAGAGAAGTGCTTTCATTTTGTAAGAGGCTTGCTTTTCATTTATTCATACTGAGCTTTCATTGTTTATCTGAATAATCCTTTGTTTTCTTCCTCTAAGAGTTTACCTGGAATTAATTCCTTTTATCATTCTACGCACTATAGGCTAAATTGGGATTCAAAGCTAGAGGAAACATTTCTGCAATTTTGGATTATTTTAATACAAAAGACTTGTTTGCCTAAGTATACGAGAGTGAAAAATAAATTATTTTGTCAAAATTGAATTCTAGCACGACGTTAGTAACTTTCACCACTTCTATGTATTGGATTTTTCAACTAATTCTAATTAGGTTTCCGACGTTGATTTCAAATCTAAAATCAGCTGTTGTCTGTATGCTGTAGTCTTTAAACTATCTGAAACATTTTTTTTAAATTCATCCTATTCATGTTTTTTTCAGAGTAAATGTGCGCCAGGCCTATAAGGCCTATTTTGATATTTCCCATGGTGACCAAAACAAGAAATGGGCTCCATAGGTTGTGTGTCATAATTGTGATAAAAAACTTCGTTCCTGGATAAAAGTGAAACGAAAAGTTTTACCTACTCTGCATCCTGAGGAAGTTCCAGTTCCAGTTTCTAATGGTTATACTTCTTTTTAAGATGAAAGCAGTAAATCTGATTTGGTGTTTCAAGACAAGGTCTCAGATTCAGAAGATTCGTCATATAATGCGAAACTGTCAGCAGTTCTTCAGCGTTTTGCTCCGGCGGAAACCAATGACTTAACACGTGATTTGACATTCTCAATAAAATCAGCGGAGCCATTAGTCTCCAGACTAAATAAATGAAAAAATAACCTTGTTGACAGATCTGTAAAAGTTTCATATTTCAGAAGGCGGGACCTAATTTTTGTGAACATTTTTTCAGAAGTCAAGCAATTTGTTTACTGCCACGATATCCTAGGTCTTCTAGCATGGTTAGGTGTTGCCTCGCATAACCCTACAGAAGGTAGATCGTTCTTTAAATAGTTTTAAAGCCAGCCTCAATTGTGTTTTCTTGCCTAATATCAATGTTTAAGAGGCAGTGACAAGAGCCACTCGATGCATTTGCAAGAAACCCAAGACGAAATTAAATGGTCATTGACTTACTCAAATATCAAAGTTGGATTATTTGTGTGGAGCGAAAAATGGTCAACTTCCCCTTGGCCAATACAAAGCTTTCACTAATTTTCCGTGCTATTTCCTTATGTCGCGGAATGACCCGATCCTCAGTCGAAAGAAAATCATTTTGCTTCCACTCCCTCTGAAGTTGGCATGATGAAGCTGTTTGTGAAGTCATTGAGTACTGACAGGAAATGCTTTTCACACATATCTTATGCCTTTTCTGCTTTGTTTTTTGAGATAATCAAAGGGGTCTTATTTGATGGTCCTTAAATTCCTGCCCTTGTAATTCATTTGTAATTTATCAGAAAGATGAATGGCAAGGAGTACTTTGCAGCGGATATAGAAAACTTTCTTGAAGACTAAAAGGTCGATAACTAAGAAGATTTGTCTGCCAGAATGTTGTTTGTTTTTCTTGATCTTGGATGTAACATTAATGTCAAGCCTTATCTCCTAAACTTCACTTTCACCATTTCCCCGAGAACTTTGGTGCTGTAAGTGATCAACAGGGAGAGAGTTTCACCAAGTCATTATGACGTTTCAAGAGCACTATCAAAAGCGATGAGACAGGCATATAATAGTGGACTGTTGGAGTATCAAACGAAATGACTTCGGCAAAAGTCGTCAAACACTAGAGTTACAGAGCAAATTCTTACCAAAATATGAACAATTTTATCTTTATTATTTCATCGGTCTTTCTAAATCGCATTGTTGGAATTAATTAATATTGGCTACAGATTTGATTAGTAGTAATTCATATTTTTATGTTGCATATGGGATTTCTTCTGCTTTTGTTTCAAATTATAGTACACATGTGAAAAATACACACATTATTGATAAAAATAAGCTTCTTTGCCTAAACCAGGGATTCCCAACCCGTGGCCCGCGGGCCACATGTGTCTCACTAGGTCATTCCCCGCGGCCCGCGGCCACTTGTCAAAATTAACATTGCGTGGGGCCAGCCAAATAATTTCCTGGCTCGTCTGTGTGGCCCTTCCTCATTCCAAACGTATCTTGAAACATCCTTTTTTTTCTCAAGAGCGTGTTATAGGATAGTTTAAGCTATGGTTAGGTTAGGTTAGGTCATTTTGTTAGTTTAACAAGATGAAAGTGACAAAATCGAAGATCCGTGCACAGCTCACAGATGACCACATGGACGACGTTCTTTTGTTGAGTGTTAATTACATTACTCCTGATTTTGATAAGCTTTGTGCTGAAGATTTTCATCCGAGGTCTCATTAATAAATTCTTTGAAATTTTTGTTCTGTGTACTTTGTGGTTCTCAGAGAGGGTTTTTTTTATTGGTGCGGTCCGCAGTACTCTGCTGGTTGGGGACCCCTGGTCTAAAAGGTTCTTCCAAGTCCTATTTTAACATAGTGTGACAATAAATTGCTTAGATAGAACATGGCAATTTGCGAAAGGTGTCAAAATTTCTCAAAAATGAAAGAGCTGAATTGAAAAAATATGTGGCTTAGAAAATCTGAGTTTGGTTTTGAATTCCGCAAATCCAATTTAGATACAACAAGGTCAACAGACCTGAGTCGCGTGCTTTCAATTATTCAGACTTATGACTTTCAAAACATTGAATAATTACCGGGCTAACCTGGGAGGCGGGGGGACCGTGACAATTATATCATTCGAAATAAAATGTAAAACAACTTAATGGTTTCAAATTTCGTAAGATCGGCCGAATGTTATTTTGCAAAAACACATTGAAAAGTAAAATGGTTACCACCCGACTGACCTACCTACGGACCGATATAGCAACTTATAGATTCGCCTCCACGCAACTAACAAATGCCAGTGTAATTTTTTTTTGTTCTCCAGAATTTTGCATCGAATAAACAAAGCTGGCAAATGGAAACCAACTCTTTTATTACCCTTTTTCTTATACCGAGTTTTGCAAAAGTTCTGTTACACTTGGCTTTTTTTCTCGAGAGGCTTACGTGTGTAATAGAAAAGTTTACTCGAAGAAACTTGAAGATCTAATTTCAAGAACCTGTCATTAAAACGTCATTTCCATTGTGTGAGGGTGTGTCGAGATGGAAATGAAAATAATTAAGATCTCTGCTTTCCAGCGCCCGGGTCACAACAAGACCGGCATCGCAAAACGGCTCAAACCCACCTGCATGACCATCCACAGAGACGAGGAGAGTCCTAAGAACGAGAAAGACCTCAAAGATCGACCTCGTTCGGGCAGACCTTAAGTTATTAACTGTTTGACTGTGAGAAAGGCCTTCGAAAGTGATCCAAAGCTAAAAATGGCTGCGCTCGCGAAGAAGAACATCTTGGTGGCCACGGCATCTAGAGCAGTAAAGGAGGAGGGCGTCAAGAGCTTGAGGTGTGTGGAACAGCCTCTGCTCACCGACCGTATGCGAGAACAACGTTGAGAGCGCTTTCTTCGTCTTCTAAAGCCTGGAAGGTTCATGGCAGTCTATTTGTCATTTTTTTCTGATGAAAAACCTTCACGGTTGATCCGGTTATCAATAGCAGAACGATCAGGTGGTAAGCTTTGGCCTGAACGTCTCCAACGTTCGGCTACGTGTCTACGACCAAGCAGCCTTCTCCGTGATGATGCTTGCCATTGTGGTTCACGGCCGATTACAGGGACATCTTGACCACGAAATTCCTGCCCTTGGTGAGATAGATCATGAAGAAGGCAGACTAATTTTTTAAGCAGGACGGTACCCCGGCTCACTACAGCCAATACCGTGAAATAGTGGTTGGGGTTGAACATAAACTTCTGATCGAAGGACTTTTGGCTCATGCAGTCGTCTGACCCCAATCCCCTTGATTACAGCGTGTAGGCGCATTTTGAGGGCAAGACCTGCAGGGTCCGCCACAGCAACATCGACGAGCTGAAGTCTTCCGTCAAGCGTGTGTGGAGCAGCATGAGGACGGCCTTCATCCGCAACGTGTGCATGGCCTTCAAATCTCGCCTCTTTCGGCGACTTATGCCCAAGTGGGCAGTTGCCAGATGGGCTCTATAGAATTAAAAAAAAAAAAATCAAATCTCGCCTGAAGCGCATGCTCGCCGTCGAGGGTGGCCACATTGATTAATATTACAATTTAAATACATAGTTAAATGTTATATCAATAAAAACGTGTTTAACTGCATAAAAACTATCATTGTATCATTTATTGAGAGGTCGTAATGAGTGTCCCGAGGACTTTTGCAATACCCGTTACGGATGATTATAAGAGGATAAGGCATGAGTGAACCTTAAGGAAGGGCATTG
Organism: Ceratothoa steindachneri; assembly: GCA_963969495.1. Classification (NCBI taxonomy): domain Eukaryota; kingdom Metazoa; phylum Arthropoda; class Malacostraca; order Isopoda; family Cymothoidae; genus Ceratothoa; species Ceratothoa steindachneri. The sequence continues at coordinate 80,265,452 of OZ018317.1, read as the reverse complement.
CTCAAATTCAAGTTCAAATGATGGTATCAAGGTCCTTGTGTAAGACATGCAAGCAGCTTTTGAAACATTCTACCAAATAATTCCCAAATTCTAAAAAATCTAAATGGTGACCCAACAAAATTCAGGATGAAATATTTCATGATTTATTACATAATAAATTTACATAGAAACAACAAAATTCATTAAAAATAGACTATAAATTGATTGATTACAAAAAATATTACTCATAAACCTGCTTTGTGATCTGCCTGCCGCCCTTATCCAATACGGCCTGCAGCCTCTTGGGGATGGACCTGATCAGCCTCCTGCAGAGATCGTTGTCAGCATTGATCTCGCGCCACTTCTGCCTGATCACACCCTTCAGTTGGGCCTTGTTTCCTGCTTCCACCCCATTCACCCCCTTCTTGATGATTTCCCACACCAGCTCTATGGTCCACACGTCAGCCATCTTGAACCCTTCTTACAATCCAAACTCTCAGTGTCTACAAACTTCTTTCTGTTGATGTCGATGAAGTTTCGCAGAGTCTTGCTATTGATTTGAGAGAGGTTATACTCCATTGTGCCCCTCGGAAGAAACTTGGGGAGATTGTATGTTGAAATGAGCGGCTCCTTTTCAAGTTTAACTTGCAATGACGCTTTAGATACTTCTTATAATCCTAATTCATTTTGGATAGTGAACGATACCTGCGTGAAGAAAATTACAAAAATTAAGTCATAATAAATTTAAATTTAAGTGTCAATTTCTCGTTTATTTTCAATGAATTTTGTTGTTTCTATGTAGATTTATTATGTAATAAATTATGAAATATTTTATCCAGAATTTGGCTGGGTCACCCTTTACATAGGGGTATATCAATTAAATGCATGAGTAATAAAGAATATTAAAATATAGCTTACTTTGAATACAACAAGAATAATAGCATGTACATACATTCCCAGAAACAATTTTTCTGAATTATTTAATATAAATGTTTTTCTGTTGCTTTTGTTCTAACATGGCTGTGGGGCACATTCTGCTGGGAGTTTCGGCTACCATTTTGGCATCCTTTTCGGGCAAATCGTCAATGCCTCTATTTGTTTCTGTTTTTAAGTCCTTATCTTGCCCTTAGAGGCAAGATACTTTTAAGCAAGATGAATATAGGAAACTCATTTGTACACTTGCTTTTGAGCGAACTAAAAGCTGGCTTATTTCTCTATTTTTTAGGAACCCGTTTCTATCGTTCAGTTACGTATTCATCTGTGCTTCTTACTTTATAATATTAATATTTTACAAAAATATTAACATTAACTGACGAAATGTTCACTATTCGTTAAGGTAAGCGATCACACATTTGTGTGATTTTATAATTTAAGGAATTTTGAGATATGACCATGTTGAGGCGCTTGTTTACCAATTTATATTAATTTTACTAAGTATTTTATCTATTATTAGACTGAACTATAAGTCTAAAATTAATATTTATGAATCCCTTTAGTATTTTAAACAGGTCATTCAGTTTTCCATATAATTGCTATTTGCAACTGATATAATCTATCTAAATATCAAAGTCTATCTACGTAAGGCTAATTCTTAATCTCATGAATTAGTTTAGTTACATTAGTTTATAAATCTTATAACAGTGATACGTCCTTATCTTGGTCAAGAGACGAAATATCAATTGTATCCTTGGGATGAGAACGGAAGAGATATTTATATAGAAGTAAAGTGTGATATCGTTTCATGTATCCAACATCCTGTTATCTTTATTATGAGCTTTGATAATTTCAGATCTCATCTTTTAAAACTTCTAGCTCCCTTTAAAACATAACCGATTCTAATAAATGTCTGTTTTTAATTTTACACATTACTAGTCATTTTCGTATGTTAAAATTCATTCCCCATAAATCTACCCACTCCGTAGCTTATCTACTATTAGGTTGGCTGTAGGTTAGCTCCATCGCATGTAAACCTTATCTATTTTTTCATATTTCTGGTGATTTGAATGATCTAGCAATTAAACCGTAATTACATCCCTTTAGTGATAACATGAACAAAAGTGAGAGAAAAAAACGGGAAAAATGAGAAGAACTTATAAGAACAACGAAAAAAGTTTTAATACACTTATTAATATCTACGTTAACCTGAAAATTTGTGCGCGTTTTTTTTTTCCCTATGACATTTTTTTAAGCTGGGAAAACACGAAGGCAGATACAATCATGATTCAAGCAGCTTTCAGGAAAAATTAATAGTGATAGATGTGTTGCTTTGAGTTTGGTGTAGGTTCTCCTATCTCTTTTTTGTAAATTTCACGATTAATGCAGTATTTTATGCTAACATCAAATAGGTATTTTCTTTTTTGCAAAAATTACTAATTTTAAAGTTAAGGCTTTGTTGGTTTAAGCTAAGTTAGGTTTGATAATTATTAACTTAAAATAGTTGAAAATATTAAAGTAAGATAGGTTAAATTTTATATTAGTTGTAGTTTAATTTGAGATAAATGAAAAGAATAAAAATCTATTTTCATATCTTTAGTTTCTAGGGGCATATATCATATATGGCAACCATAAAGTGTGCCTAAAAGGTTAAGAGCAACAGAAAGTTGGGAACCCCTGTTCTTAAGTAGGCTACATTCTTCACGAGACCTGCGCGAGCCAATGTGCATCACTTTACCTTTGTTTAAGGTAAACGGAAGCTGCATTGTGCCTTTCATTCTAAGATGCATTTAAATCTCTGGGGTCTTGGCCCCTCTCATCGAGTCGCCCACGTGTTGCCAGGGAAGTACATGGTTTCCCAAACCGCATGGCCTCACGGACGCACGGGAATCCTCGAGCAGTTCCATAACCCCGCCACCAACACGCAGGTGTTTCGCCTCGAGTTAAACGCCCACCTTGGTAAACACATTCTCCCACGCGTTTCCTGGCCTACCCCAAGTACAGATTACCAAGATCAGCCAGAAGTTATCCCTACAATAGGGAGGTATTGTATAAATGGTCGGTGCGACGCTATAACCTGAATTTACAAACATAAGAGAGTTATAGACTACTCCATTTGTATCCTTACTCCGCCATAAGTTACCAAGTCCAAACACTTCCCCTAACCGTTTTCATTCATATTCTGCGTAGAGGAGCTCTAAGACGGTAAACTGTGCTCCAGACTTTATTGTTTACCTATCCTCTCTAAGGTGGAGTGCACTGCGAAATTACCCGTTAATCCAAACCTGAAATTCAAGCTTCATTTAATCCGCCAATAGATAATCTGGTAGTAATATGTGTAATATGTATATTTTCATTCAATTACTTGTAACTCCTTTTAATAGTAATTTTTTTGTATACAAGACTTTGTATAAAGTTAACACCATACGAGGGGCGGTCAATAAGTTTTGCAATTCGGATATAAAGAAACGAGATACGAGGAAAAGTGTTTTATTATTTTTCAATATAACTACCCTCGACTTCAATGCACTTGCGCCACTTGTCCCTGAGGCTTCGAATTCCCGACAACCAGAAATCTCCCGGCTGCTGTTCAATCCATTTCTGGACGGCGATCTGGACATCTTCATCATCCCCAAACCGGCGTCCACGCCGTGCAGCCTTGAGCTGGCGGAATAAAAAGTAGTTGCTAGAGGCCAGATCTGGACTGTAGGGGGGATGGTTGAGCTCCTCGAATCAGCACTCGCGCAGGGCAGCTTGTGCAACTCTGGCCTTGTGGATTTAGACGACGTTAAGGTCGATCATGGGGCGTGAGGTTTCTAGGGACCCAAAGAGCAGAGACCTTGGTAATGGCCAAATTGTCGTGGATGATGTTGATAACACTACCATGTGATATTCCAAGTTCTCGCTCGATTTCTTCGACCTTCACCCGTCGATTTTAGAGGATCATCCCTTCCACACGGGCCACATTGTCCTCGTTCGTCACGTCTGACAGGCGTCCTGGACGGGGGTCATCTTTAAGGGACTCACAACCATGGCGAAACTTCCTATTCCAGCGAGCAATGGTTGCATAGGAATGGGCGGTGTCGGTGTACACTGCAACCATGCTTTCATGGATTTCTTTTGCATTCTTGCCTTCCTTGGTCAAAATTTGATCACTGCGCGGTGCTCAACCTTCTCCATTGTTGAAAGATTTGTGACTGACGATCTGCGATCAGCTACTGCTTCTTAAATAGACGAGGCAGGAGCGTGCGGCTGCAGGTCCTGACTTATCATAACTTGTCTTAACACCCCCACAAACATCCATCCCCCTTTCTCTGTTTTGCCCTACCGATTCGCAAAACTTATTGACCGCCCCTCGTATCTTCTTTTAGTTGCAATATTGCTAAATTGAAAAATGCCCATTCACGCCTAGCATCCTCATGATCCTTAGTTTGCCCGACTCTACTCAACTCGGAGAAAAATTAGGCACAGCTTTTCACTATTATTTTAATAGTGTCAGATACTCAAGTATGCACCCCATAACCATTGGTGTTACAAGTTATAATTATGCACAAATTGGTGTCAGAAGTATTTTGGTTATTGGTTGACCGTTGTCTGGTAATACCTTTTAGGCAGATTGTGGTTACATGCTATGTTCACTAAACACCTATCACAATCGAGCGAATAAATTTCCTATTACCAGTGTATAAAAAGGCTACGCAAAACTCTGTATTCTGCTGTGCAAAACTTGTTTTCGAGTTGACGAGGTACACTATACGCAAGTAGTCTCCTCTTCGCCATTCTTCGGCTGCAAAAACAGTCAATAACGTTATAATAGTACAACATGCATCGGGAAAATAACTGGCAATAAAAAGGAGTTTGCAGGAGCGCAAGTCTAAGAACTCCCTCCAGAGTCGAGGCCAGTTCTTTACGCAGGAAGAACTGAGAGACATTGTTCCTATCGAATTGGTTCAGCGACTGAGGTTACTCGCCGGCCCCCTGGAGGCATTAGTCTGCCAAAATAATCTGAAAAAGCTGCTTATGCCCCCCAATTTTAATCTCTGCCTCCGTAGGAAGCACTACTCCCCCTTGCGATGCGACAATGAACGCGCCTCGAAGAGGCTCAACGTGCTGCTCCCGTGCGATGCTCACACATACGGCCACTACTCAAGGCAGCACAGCCAACATCGACCAGCAAACACCGCACCTAGGGCCGCACGAGGGCGTGTTGGTACTAACAAGGTTTAAAGGGAAAACCCAAATGTGTGAGTCTCTGTGTTTATGGCAAGGTAACTAGCTTCATTCCCATGATTAGGGGCGGAGGTGAGGTAGAGATTCCAGGATTCAGGAACGCCGCCTGTTACTGAAGGGTCCAGCTACAAATGTTCATTTCTTTGTTGACTCCGGTTGTGCCGTAACCATCTTGCCGTTTTAAAATGCAGACCAAATTAGTTCACTTCAGTAGCTCAAGTTACATATTGACAATGGCGCGCCTGGCATGAGCTTTTCGTGACATACGAGTACCTCTCGGTTAAGTTCTTCAGCCACCAGCTTGAATGAAGTGCTTTCTGCAATCCAGACTATTTTTGTCCGTCGTTCACCACGGGAGTGCCATCAGCTGCATTTCGTTTGCCAGTTTACTTCAGATATTTGGCACACTAAATGGGAGCATGGCGTTGTCTTTGCTGCTCTGTCCCGCTTAACCATGGAGAAAGTTGACCTCAAATAATCAGAAATTGATTACAACGCAATTGCAGACGTGTACAAGGCCAACCTACCTAGACATCAACATGCTGCATGGAACGCCGGGAGTGCTTAACTTCGAGAAGGTTGCAGTAATCTTGAACGAATCCATAGAAAAGCCACGCCGTTGTATTCCTGCAACTTTTAGTTGAAGGGTTCTTCAAATCCATCCAGTGTCTTTTGCACCCAAAAAATCAGCGCTAAGAATTAATATTGACGTCCGTCGCTGGGCCCTTCCCTCACCTGAATACACTGGCAACGTTCCAAAGTCCAGTGACAAACCATCAGGTCTGTACAGCCCTGTGTCCTAGCGTTACAAGCTCATCAACCTCGACATCGTGGAGCTAGTTGCCCCTTGTGAAGGGTAACGGTACCTCCCCACAATGCTAGACCGTTTCTCCCTCTGGCTAGAAGCCACCAAAATGGCATCCATCGAAGTACGCACCGTCATTCAAGCCTTCGTTTGCACATGCGTGACACGATTCGGTCTTCACTCCCTAGGCGATCTCTTATTTGGCACCCAACTAGGCTCGTCAGGTGACCTTATTATTAGTCACATTCTGCTAGTGTCCCTATATGAATTAGAAGCAGACCCCTGAGCTCCATGTGGCAACTCTGAATGACGTCAACCTCGCACAAAGGGGAGATGACAACCTACATTCCGAGGGGCCTGCACACGGCAACTTCAAATTTAATGCCCGTCAACAGCGTTTAAACGCCGCCACAGCAACCTTTCTACGGTTCAAGTTATCTTTTTACATAAAGCCTGGCACGTTTGTATTGTGTTTTAATTTTGATTTTTGCAGTGTTATTGCCTGTGCTTTCACCATTTGCTGTGTTGCTTTTTGTGCTTTTAGATATTGTTTACCAGCCTGCCCGCCTTAGTAAGACACTTGTTACCAGTTTCCGTTCGTTTGCTTGTGTCGACTGCTCGAGTGTATCGTTGAATTGTGTTCCACCTAATATGTGTGCTTGATCTTTTATTGTACATGTTCATCTTATCAGTAAGTAACTCTTTGTCATTTATTTATTTTTTTCCTTTTCCTCGCCTCTCTTCTTCTCTCTGCTTCTTTCGCACCCACGTGTTTTTTTTCAAGCCGCCTCGTTGTTACCTCCGCTCAGTCCTCAGTCTTCCTGCCCACGCGTCTTCCCCCCCCCCCTCACTGACCACTAATTCTGATTCGTCACTATTTTTCTCCTTCGTTTCATGTTTCTATCGTAATTTTATTTGTTCCACTATTCGATTACTCTTTATTTTGTCTCGATTGTTGTTTCTCCCGTTATTGTGTCGCTTAAGCCACTCTACTTATATAGTTAATTTGCTCTTCTCCCATTATTGCGTCGCTTAGCCACTCTACTTATATAGTTAACTAATTTGTGTTATGGTTGATAGGTTGACGATTCTTGCCCTCAATGGAACTGCTACCAGTGTTTCTCAAAACACCCTTACTCACATTAATGCATTGGGAATTTCTCGTTCCTGCCACCAGACTAAACGTGGTTTCCGTTAGGCTCCTGCTCTTAGAAAACTTTTTTCCTTGAATAAAGCCCCCCCCCCACTTAGCCCTGATCTTCTTCACCTGCCCCTTCACCCGTTCTCTCAGCTTCTCTCCTCAATGTCAGAAGCCTCTCGAAGAAGGCTGACTACAATCATGACCTGCTCGTTAACACTCGAGTCACTCTCCTTAGACTCACGGAAACTTGGCTTGCCTGTTCTGCTTGCTGTTTAAATCTCGCTACCCCTGATGGTTACGCCCACTCCCATACCTCCGTAACTCTCGCAGTGGTGGAGTTGCTCTCATTCACAGTGCCTCCTTCCATCTGAATAATCTGCCCTCTCCCCCTCTTCTTTCTTTTGAGGTGCTCATCAATGTCTCTGATTCCGCCCCCTCTCTAACTATCTTAGTCCTCTACCGCCCCTCTGTGGCTCCTCCCTCGAGCTTTTTCTTAAAGAATTTAGTAACCTCCTCGTTGGCCTCTCCCCCACTGGCTCTCTGCTAATCTTTGGTGATTTCAACCTTCTTGGACAGAATCCTAATTTCAAAGCTTTTTCTGAAATCCTTGATCTCTTCTCCCTCACCCAACACGATTCTTCCTCTACCCACTCTCACGGTAACATTTTAGACCTTGTAATCTCTGACTGTCTTATTTCCAACCTGACGACTACAAATTTTTCCAATGCTATATCTGATCACTTCCTTATCAACTTCAACTTCTCTATCCCATTCCATATACCTCCTCAGCTGTCTCATAATTCTGAGCCTTTCCGTCGACTAGCCTCCATTGATATTTACTCCCTATCTAATGATGCGGCCTCCAAACTTCCTCCCATTGATGCTTCTTCTCTCCTGACCAGATTCTCTCTTCTTTGGAGCAACCCCTTCTCACTTGTCTTGATGCCCACTCTCCCCTTGTCACCCCTTCGAACTCCCTTTGTCACCGTGCTCCTTGGTACTCTATGGAACTCCTCCGTGCTAGGCAGTCCATGCGTCCCCATAAAAGAGTCCTTAGAAAGGCTCACACCCATGGGCAAGACACGACATCTCTCTCGCTGGCGTTCCGACTTGCGACAGCTTCCTACGTGGCGAAATTAAAATCTGCTCGTGAAGCCTACTCACGTAATCTGCTTACTGATAATAGGAATGATCTCCGTACCGAAGTCCGCCTGCTTTCCCGTCTTACTTCCCCAGCACAGGTCTCCCCACCCATTAGCCCTGCTTCTCTCTCGAATTTCTCCGCAGATAAGGTCACTAACCTCCGTGCCTCCCTCCCCCAGCCTTCTGTCCCGGCTCCTGCCATTTTACCTGACTTTCCGCCTCAGCCGCTTATCGTTTTCCACACTGTGACCGCGTTGGAGCTTACAACCCTGCTCTCGCGTTCTAAGAAATCGGGCTTCCCAAAGGACATTCTTCCGCCTAAATTGTTATGTAAAATTCTGCCTGCTATCCTCCCAACGCTTCTTCACCTGTTCAACACTTCACTTGCAACTGGTCTTGTTCCCTCTTCCTTCAAACGTGCCCACATCCATCCGATTCTTAAAAAGCCTCAACTGAACCCCACTGACCCTTCCAATTATCGCCCGATTTCGCAACTTCCTTTCCTCTCTAAGGTTCTGGAGAGAGTGGTTGCTTCACGCATCAACAGTCACATGGTGGCCTGTAACATTGATGAAACCTATCAATCTGGTTCCAAGTCAGGTCACTCCACAGAAACCACCCTTCTCAATGTGTCCGATTACTTACGAAAAACCACGGACAGGGGTTGTCCCTCCATCCTCGTTCTACTCGACCTCTCCTCTGCCTTCGATACTATTGACCTTACCGTCCTACTTGATCGTCTCCACTCTTTCCTCGGCATATCAGGCACCGTGCTTGACTGGTTCCACTTCTACCTCTCGTCTCGTACCCAATCCGTTGTGATTGACGATGTTTCATCCTACTCTACCCCCATTTGCGTTGACGTGCCACAAGGCTCTGTCCTTGGACCTCTACTATTTCGTATCTACCTTCTCCCTCTTAGTTGCCTTCTCCGTAATCTCAGTCTATCCTTCCACCTCTATGCTGATGACACTCAAATTTTCGTTTCCTTATCCCTCACGTCTCTTGCTTACTCTATCACTAACCTCCTGGCTGCCTACTCCTCCATTTCTGACTGGCTCTCTATCAACTTCCTCAGGCTTAATCACTCCAAAGCTGAGGTCCTCCTCGTCGGCACCCTTGCTCTTGTCAAAAAATCTAAATATCTCTTTCCCTCGCTTACTCTGGGCGGTGATACTATTATTTTCTCTGGCTGCGTTAGGAATCTGGGTGTTGTTTTTTATGAGCATCTCTCCTTTAAGCCTCATATCCGCAATATCAGCGAATCCTCTCTATGCTTCATTCGTAACTTCTCTCGCATTCGCTCTCACTTTGATCGCCAAAGTCTTGAGACTGCTGTTCATGCCTTCATCACCTCACGCCTTGACTACTGTAACTCTCTGTTTATGAATCTGCCATCCTCCTCTCTTCGCCCCCTTCAACTTGTACAGAACTATGCTACCCGGCTTCTCCTCCGTTGCCCTCACTTTTCTCCCTCGAAACCCTTGCTGCATGAACTGCACTGGCTTCCTGTCAGACCCCATACTCACTTCAAGATACTTCTCTTTACATTTAAAGCCCTAAACAACAAGGCCCCGTCTTACCTCTCTTCTGCCCTCTCGCCACACCATGTCCCTCGGGCCCTTCGGTAATCACATGCACCTCTTTTGAATATTCCTTGTTCATTCCTCTGCTCAATGGGGGACTGCTCCTTCTCAATCTGCGCCCCTAAGTTGTGGAATGCTCTTCCTGCTGAAATCAGGTCTTCTCCCTCTCTTACCACATTTAAGCGTCTCCTGAAAACGCATCTTTGTAGAAATTGCCTTCTCCCCCTCTTGAATTTCAATTCTCATCTCAGCACAACGTGCGCTCTGGGAAGGCCTCAGGCATTGAAGAGCGCATTACAAAAGACTTATTATTATCATTATTATTATTAATTGTGCCACTATCACGGAGGTGTTTCGCCTCGAGCTAAATACCCAGCTAGAGAAACATCCTCACACGTTTTCCTTGACCTCACCCAAATAAGGCCTACCATACATGTAGGGGATTAGCCAAAGATTATTTCCCTAATTGGGAGCCATTTTATAAAGGGTCATGCAATGCTGCAACATGCATTATTAATTGAATTTACAAACAAAAGGGAGTTATAGATTACTTCATATGTTTACGTAATCTGCCGTGTTTCCATGTTCCAAAGCTTCACCTAACACCTTTCATTCGCATTCTCCCTAAAAGGTTCTCTCAGACGGTAAAGTGTGCACCAGAATTTACCGGAGAGCAATCCTCTCTAAGGCGGAGTGCAGTGTAAAACCACTCATTATTCCCAATATGAACTCCAAGCTTCATTTAGCAGGCATAAACATTAATATGATGGTAATTTGCGTAATATATAAATTTTTATTGAATTACTTATAACTCCTCTCAAAAGTTTTTTGTATAAGTTTCCTTATTTACTTTATAACAAATAAAGAGTTAAAACCGTCTCTTCTCCAAATTGGAATCTGTTGTGCTTTGTCCTCCATTGTCTTGATATGATGGCTTCTACGGAAGTTTGGCTTTTTCTCGTATCATTTGGTTCCATTTCTGCTGCTAGTTGTGTTGCCTCTGTCACCACCTGCTTTGTTCGCGCGTCCTCTTTGCTCTGTTATTAATCTTTCTCGTCTACTGTCACTGTTACTATCCATGGGCGTCCTATGTACCCTTGCTACATCCTCTGCCATTATTTGATAACCTTTGGGGCGTTCTCTCGTTAACTCATCACCCTGCTAACATCCTCAGGCGTCCTCTGCTAGTAATATTATCTCCTAGAATAATCTGCCACATAACTACTCTTTAGCATCCACTATTATTTGCTAATCTCTTCTGGCACTCCCTTCTTCGTTTCCCTTAATTCGACCCTCTCTCATCATCTCCCCCCCTATCGCCACTATGGCATCCTCCGCTATTCCTCGACGTCATTTTAGTTTGCACCCATTCTCTCTGCTCTCTCCTACCTTCTTTCTCCTATAATCTCTCCCCTCCCGACTCTCTATTAGCGTCCTCTGGTTTACTGCAGCCCTCTTCTCTTCAACCCCTTTAACCCTCCTTCACCTAATTGGGGGGAGTTCTCAGAGTTCCTGCAGGATTATCGGAGATGTTGCAAGATTTTGGAGCCTCAGTAAATATATAAATAGGGAACCACTCGGCTCTAATCTAGTTTTGGCTCCACGATACCTGAAAATTGAGAATAAAAGGATCACATTTGATTAATATTCACGAAGGAGAGGAACGGGAGTTTTGATTTATGCTAAAGAAATAGATCTCGGTTTTAGGGAGAGGGTGAATGCGGGAGGGGAGGGGGGCAAGCACAGAAGTTTGGGAGGAAGAACCTTGAAGAAGCATGGAAAAAAGAACTTTGTGTGGAAATGAAATTCAGAAAATAAGCATAACATAAAATATAAATGGAATTTAAGGACACTGAGCAATCAAATAGAGTATTTTTATTTTGTGTGGGGGGTGTTATAAGCTCTAAGATCCTAGACGTAATCTATTGTGAGGAAATTGGGTAACAGCGTTATTTCAATCAATTTTGCCTCCTTTTTCCCAGTTATTTGTGCCGCTTAGATAAAAGGAGTAAGAATGCATGTAAAAAAAAAGAAATAACGATAACGGTTGCTTCAGAATAGCACTTAGTTAATCATAAATAATGGAAGAGAAATTCCAACCCACACCATAAAGTCCTCTTCCCTATGCACGAACCTGCCTGAATAGGTTCGTATAAATCCATACTTCTTAAACTAAGAATTTGTATGCACTTTCAAGATGAAAGATGAGTAGACCACCTTAAACAAACATGCCCAACCTTGAATTGCGAGGCCACTGTTATACAATTGAATTGCCACAACACTCCACTTCCAATTTTGGCACTGAATAATCCCTCATTCTCTCATGTCATATATTTGAATTACTGTCCTAAACTTATAAACGGGAAATTACAGAAAATGGTCTCCAAGAGCAACGATGAGAGAAGAGCAAAAAACTTCAGACGTTATGATACTTTCATTAATTTTGCCAAAGACAATAAAAAGGATGCGAGTTCAGAGCCAGGTTCGAAGTCTCTCGCCATCTTTTAACTATAATAACATACATGTATATTTGAACGATACACAAATCCATTTTGAATAATTATCTATATAACAGCCATGTATGTCACATTATTCTGAGAGCTAACATTAGGGATCTTTGAAGATTGGCGCCCGTTTTTCGATATTTTTATAAATCCCACCACTAATGCAGTTACCTTAGCTGATTCCAAATATGTATTATTTTGTGTGTGGGGATAATTAGTTTTAAAGTTAGGTAAGGTTCAATACTGATATCTTATTATGATGCAAATAATAATTATATCATTTATTTCAAATTACTTTTAAAGATTTGACCAGTTAAACTTCGAAATTCAACGAAATATCTTCTTAAAAATGTCCATATTTTCTATGCCACACAAATCCACGCAATGATGAATGGGATGAGGCAAATTCAAGGAATTCAGATTTTTTTAACGTTTGCAATCAACTTGAAACATTATTGTAAAAGGGATTTCGGATATTTGGGGTTTGGCGTACGTTTTCTTGTCTCTTTTGTAAACTACTAATTTGTTTCGCCCAAAAATTCATATATGGAATCAACGTAAGAAACTGCATTTAGTAGTGAAATTTACAAAATCGATCGGAGAACGGGGCGCCAATCCCAAAGGATAAGAAAATAGTAAGCTTTGTATGTTAGTGCTTAAGTTAAGAATTCTAAGACAGGTTTAAAGTAAGGAGAAAAAGTTGGAATTAGAGTCTTTTGTAAGGATTAATCTTTATATGTCCTTAATCTTGTGGATGTACGGGTGTTGTCTCAGATGGCATCTGATAGGCACTTGCGGCTATGTTATCCGTTGAATTATGTTATGCTTTAATCTTAATATGATTTAGTCTTTGAAGGTATGATTTGGTCTTTTTATCCGCCGCTGATTTGTATGATTTTGTCTCTTTCTGTGCTTTACTCATGGTATGATACAGTCTTTGTATGATTTATTTTTTGAATGTTCTGATCTTTGTTTGCTGGGATTCAGATTTCATCTTGATACGACGGCGTCAGAGATTTGGGGATATATTTCGATACCTGGTGATTCTCATTTTTTGTACTCTTCATTCGCGGTTGTTGAGAACTTCGCATCGAGGGTAGGATAAAATAACAAAAGAAGAATAAAAGAAAAAGGGAATAAAATTAAAAATAATCCTTACTTATATCCTGGTTTCCATTAATATTATTCAAAGTGGAGAGGGGGCGCAGGTGCTAAAGAGGAGGAAAATAACTACGAAGATGTTGAAGGTGTACCTGTAAAGGTGTTACACGGGGGCTTATATTCGTTTTAAATGGTAGGACAGTTTTAAATATGGATAAAGGATAGTTCATGATAGTGGTAGAAATAATGCAGATTATGACCACAAGGTTTTAAATGGTAAGGCAGTTTTAAATATGGATAAAACTTGGTTCATGATAGTAGTAGAAATGAAAGATATTACAATCACATGGTTTTAAATGGTAGGAAAATCTCTCAGACGATTGTAAGCGTTAATGAACTCAATGGTTTTCTGAAATATGCGAGGAAATGCATGAAAGTATGTTGTTACCAAGTTGTATGGTAGTGGGACTAGGATATGGATGGAGAAAAAAAGTTTTTGAGAAAGAGCTGTGTAAATGAACAACTTGACAGAGATGATTGGAGTGTGGAAGGTAGATAGAGTGTGTAAGAGTTATTTATAGCCTCAAGAAAGGTATGAATGAGGTTGTGACTGAAATTGTTTATAGGTAGTATTGACATGTATGAATAATGGATGGAAAGAAAGTTGAGAAGAGAATATACGAGAGTAAGTGGCATGGTGTGAGAAAGGCATGGGAGATCTTGTAAAAGCTGAGTTGATTATGTGTATATATATATATATATATATATATATATATATATATATATATATATATATATATATATATATATATATATATGAGTGTTCGAAGTATAAATGGTTGATCGAGGAGGGAGTGGATGATATTGTGTAGGTGTGCATGGAGAAGGTCCGTGAGGGGTCAGGCATAGGGCTTGTGCCCAGAGATGGACCCTATCACCATGAAGTGCCTTGGGTGTCAAGGGCAGACAAATTTAGTGGTGTTGAAACGCGACCTACCCACTTTGTTAGAAGCTGGAGGATGTTGATTTCTTTTAGTTAAGTTCATTATAAAAGTACTTTCCTTCGTTGGATTACATAATTTCCCTATCATTCATTACTAACCTGATCTTTTAAGACATTTTTGCCTTTTTTTCTCAGGAGTCTTCTATACGTTCTCCCTTGCATCACCTCTAACGTCCATCAAATGCATTCCTTGCCTTTCTATCAGTCTTTGAGGATGTTCAGATGTATGATGTATATTGGCGGACATGATTCATCACTGCCAGGTGAACGCGGAAATCTCTCCGGATCCATATAACCACGACTGAAGGATCGAGCTTCGCCTGATGGATCAGCGCCAAGCAAAACCACCATCGGAGAAGACGTCATTGCTTTAAGTAAGGAAGGTGGATTCCGCCAAAGCAGGGCAGAAAGCAATCCATTCTTATCCATCATACCACCGTCAACATAAACCTCATCAGTGACAATAAGGTCATTCAAACTTTTAAAATCACACTAGAACCTCAGGACCACACATCGCTGGATTACTTCTGAACGCACAAGATTGTAAAATATAGGAGCAAAGCATATAAGGAAGGCTTATAACAACATCGATTTCTTTTCGCCGGATTTAAGAGTGGACTCGAGATACAAGCCTGACTAAAGCAGCATAACCGGAAACTGGTGAAATATATTAATATTATTGTAATTCTGACTAGGACAAATATATAAGGACGTAAGCTCCTTCTACCCGTTTTGTTTCCCCCTGAAGCTCAAATGAACCCATGATTTGAGTTACTTCCCCATAACCTTGTTCTAACTCTGCAAGACGATGATGTAAAGGCATAATTAGAGGCACTGGAGAGGCCTGATTTTAGGATTAGTCCACAGCAGAGATCTGTGTCAGAGGTTTTCCGGGATGGGACTTAAGTTGCAAACTTCGGGTAGTGGCGAATTCTCTGTATCCGAGCCCACTTCGACCAAGACCACAAAGGGAAGCAAGCCCCGCCTCTGTGTATGTTGAGCACGACTATGATTAATAAGGCCATGAATGAAAAGGTAGCATCCTCGCACTAGCAGTTGATTCAGACACTAAACTTTATAAAGTCCCCTATGAGCATCCTTCTAGAGGAGTCCTACCGGATCTACCCATCCATCCAACATCTTTCATCCCTGCAGTACTCAGTATCTAGACCACAGAGTAGAAGGGAGAGGGAGACCAATAGCCATTTCATAAAAAGTAAAGGTCCACATTATAAATAAAATACATAATCATATGCACACACATACAAACAGAGCATTAGGATATACTCATCATCACAGGGAACAGAGACGAAACACGATCGGTTTCAGGAATAAACGTTGCTTGTAAATGTCAATCCCTATAATAACAGAAAAAAATGCCAGGGCGAACAAAGACGGGAATTATATGGACATGGTGTGCAAGAATGTATCGAAAGCATTGACAAAAGTTGCAATTAAACCACTGTCCATATGAAAACGTGGTCATGCATGCTTGAATGACTGCTGAGAATAACAGACAAAATACGGAATATGAAGTAAAATGAAAGAATCTTCCAACGATCGATGACAAAATAAGATCATTACCTTAGGCAAAGAGAGAACTATCAGGTGTTTGATTGGGAAAGAGGATATATCCTTACACAACTAAGTGTAATCAACTCAGTATGAAAATTACAACTAGAGGTAGAGGAAGCACGTTGCAGATCGGATATCAAGAGCAAATACGCCAGTCAGATCTTTATTAAGATTTAGGAACTCAGAGAAGGCAACGGAAGAAAGGCTTATATCGCCGTAATAAGAGCAACGCTGACTTACCCAGCCTCTACACTCAAATGCACATAAAAACAAAAACTAGCACTACAGTGAGTACAAAACAAGAAAATTCACCAAATTATGGGGACATGCAGAAGAGACAGAAAGAAAAAAGAAGAACTCCATAGATTACCTAAAATATCACCTAAGGAAACGATAAGAAGAACATACTGATAAAGAAACAACACTGTATTAAAAAATAACCCCGATTAGACAAACCTACCAAGTATGATAACTAAACCGTTAAACAACTTTACCTACCGATTATGAAAAAATGGAGAGGTGAAGGTGCAATTGAGATCTGCCCCAGGCAAACATTTTACCACATTCACATCTACCCCCGGGCCCATCCTTAGTTTGGGAGCCGCTGCCTTGGACGATATTACAGGTTTAATTGAATTCTGATGTAGTTCGGCGGGGCTCTGATTATTATGCAGTAATGCATGTCCCCATTTTTTCGTTATGTTTTATGTGAAGGAATGCAGTTTGTTTTTATTTGGTTTTGAAATTAATATCATGCAAATGGTGGCCTCTATTTGCGATGCACTCTCCTAGTCGATTCTTAAAGTTTTCCCTAACTACCGAGTCATTTCCATCTGTATTCCTGCAATTGTTTGTTGCATAGCAACCCTAACTTACTTTATCGTTCTTGCTCGACTTTTGTATTCCTTAGGTTTTAGGTAACCCCAGAGAAAATAATCGCAGGGGACGAGATTGGACGATCGTGCAAAACGTCCGATGTCACCACGTAAGGAGATTAACTGTTCAGTCAACATTTCTTACAAAAGTTTCATTGATCTTCTTGCCTTCTTAGCGGTGGTTTAATTCTGTTGGAATTACACTTTCGAATTTATAAGGTCTTTGAGTTTTTTTTTGGAAAACTCAGTAGCATCTCCCCATACCACGCGTAGGATCTTTTCTCTTAGTCTCAGTCAGATAGCTGAGGATACTGAACTGCCTTTCTCATGCGCAGGAATCGAGGGATGGCACCATTCCTATGTTATATTTGTTTTGGGTGTTTTGTGTGCGAATAAGAGTTAAAAGGAGTTAAAAGGAATCTCATTAACCCAAAAGGTTTTGCAACCCATACCTAGAAGGTACCGTTAAAAGGCTACCGGAGATTCACACTAGTACTTGCACTAGTGTGTGCAGCACCTTGTCTAACCGACTTTAAAATTGTTCAACTAAGTAACTGTTTGCCACATCCGTTGACAGTCTATTCCATGTGTTGCAAAATTTATACATTAAAAAGCCACCAACCTTTTCACAAGAGTAACGAGGGGGATTGAGCTTCCGCCCATGGGTGCGAGTGGCCTTCACGTTTAAGCTAAAGAGATATCTTTAGTCAGTTATCAAATCCTTCAAGTATTTTGAAAACCTCTATTAACTGTCCTCGCAACCTACTGGTTTTCGGGGAAAAGAGACCCAAAGCCCTGAGACGCCTCTAGTAGCCCGTGTGTCTAATGGTGGGAATAAGTTTCGTTGCTCGTGTCAGAACTCGTTCTAGCCTCTGCACGTCCATCTTAAAGTTCGGCGACCAGAACTGGACGGCGTGTTACGGTTGGGGACGAACTAGGGAACTATAAAGTGAGATGACTATTTCTTTGTTCTGCTAACGAAAGTGTCTTCGGATGTAACTTGATCGCCTTTATGCCTTCTTTTCTACTTCAATTAACTGCTTTGAGGACTTGATGTCGTTCCTATCAAAACACCCAAATCTTTTACCAATTCTTTACTTGCTATGTCATGACACAGGAGAGAATAGGCTGACCTCTGGTTTGCATGCCCGATATGTATATTCCTGTACTTATCCAGATTACACGGCATCAACCACTTCTCAAACCACCTTCCCACTTTCTCTAAGACTGACCTAAGAGATTCTACCTTTTCAGGTGTTGCAGCATTTGCTCCCAACTTAGTTTCATCCGCAAACTTAGCTATGCGGCTAACATTATTATCTATAATTAAAGTATATGTATTGCCTGCCACGACTATTATATCTGATAAGTTGCGCGCATACAATGGAATTGAATCCTTCCCAGCGATGCGGTATAAGCATTAGAATGTTAACCACTCGCAGAACTTTAAAGATCCAGAAACAGGTGCCCACACAAACCAAGTAGTTTCGCTTTGGGCCATGGCGGAAATAAGGAATAAAAAAATTATGGAACTGCTCGTTCCACATTTCCTAAGGAAAGTAAAAGATAAACATTATTTAATGGATAAAACTTTACAATGTCTTTGTAAATTTGAACAACTAAGTATTTTCCTTTATTTCGTTGCCTCCATAAAAACTCGCACATATAAGAGCCGATCAAAGAACGAGCGGTCCCACATTTTTTTATCCCTCATTTTCGCCATGGCCCAAAGCAAACAAATTTGGTTTGTGTGTTTCCCTGTTTCTAGATCTTTAAAGTTCTGCGAGTGGTTAACTGTCAAATGGTTATACTGCATCTCTGGCAAGGATTCAATTCCATTGTATGCACGTCACTTATCCGATATAATAGTTGTACCAGGTAATACACATACTTTAATTATAATTAATAATGTTTCTGCCAATCTATCAGGAAACAAACTAAAGGATATCGTAACACTAAAGATGCCACACAAGTAGCCCGGCCGTTCAGCCATCTGGCTGAGGAGATGAAATTACGTCATAATAAGAGAAAACATCCCAAGCGTATCTAACTGTAACAGATTGATCTCCCTACTCAAAAAGCTATGGGTTCTAGACACTGACATTTGAAACTGCACAGCATACAGTAACTCGCTTATTATGGAGGTCTTACGTGAAGATACTCAAGATTGCTTTCCGTCCAAAAGAGAAAATTCTACTTATTGGCTCAGTCAGACAGATGAAAGTAGGCTTCGTCACTTATGAGAACATAATTTTGGGGGAAAATTTCGAAAGATCTCCTCACGGCATACCATGCTGTTTTCCCCAGTCGCGTTCCTGATGTTCCTAAACAAACATCAATTTTTATGGATGGAACTTGAGATCGTTGTGTAATATTCTCCTTATAGTTCGATCAAACAATCCTAAGCATAAGGATGTTTACTGTCTGAACGTCTGGGAGAAATCAACTGAAACTCTCTCTCTCTCACAACTTGGATATTATCGGTAATTCGAAAGCTAGGAGGTCTTTCGGGTGTGTTTATTTTTAGCCCTGAGCCTCTGGTCCTGAAATTTTCAGTGTATAGCAATATGGAATTTCGGTCTGGAAAAGCATCATTTCGACCTAGGTTGAAGTGAAAAAGAAAATCTCTCTTCGTCGCAATTACAGATTCACCATTATTGCTAGGAATTTCAATAGCAAACATACGATGTACACGGGTCAAAATCATGAATAATAAAATTAAAATTATATAACAAGACATTTTAAAGCCCTAAGGAAAAGATGGTAAGACATTAGCACCATGAGGACATTAAAAACATTAAAGGTAAATAGTAAGATATTAGCTTTATGTAGTTTATACCTGTCAGTTATCGTGATGCAGCAACTTTGGAAACCTTGGAATTTCTCTGCCAAATGTTATGTAAGATGTTGTTATAGAAATACAGGCGTTCTGGTCTTTTTGGACGGTACTGTATGGTACTGCAACTGTATTTTGAAAATAAGTTGTGTGTCAATATAGACCAGGAGCAAATTATATATTATTAGAGACTCTCTAGATGGAAAAAGACATTAGGTACTGTTCCCGTAAACAATAGAGGATTGCTTTCTATATTTTGGAAACTATAAAGAGCGCATTTTTCAATCGCAAAAATCATAGGACTGCTGCTTTCTAACATAACATACCCTACACAAAGGAAGAAGGAAGGTCTTAAGTTTACCAAAACCCAGTTGTCAGAGCCATATGGGTCGCAGGCCAGAAACCGAAGATATATGAAGAAACGCAGGCTCTTCTTGCAATGAGTACTGCAGGTTTGGTTTGTTTAATTATTATATATGATTTATATGAATATTCTCGTAAAATTACCACTTAATATTTATCAGATTTGCATAGTTGAAAGGTTATCTTTTGTCTTTCTACTAAAATAAATAAATATATATAATTTTTCAGGAGACGAATCTCTCAATAATTCTCCAATTCAACCAAATCCAAAAATTGAATTTCCTTCGTATATTTTTGAGGTGAGCTTAACCACCCGATTTTAAAAGTGAAGCTGCTTCTTTCTCTTCTTACCAATTAGTACTAAGAACTTCTTCTACAATTTTCCTGTTTCCAATTTTTCAACAGAATTAACCTTTTCAATCAATGAATCCGAACGAATGATTTTTCTCCGAAGTTTTGATGCGGCATATGTGATTCAGGATTATATTTTTAATATGAAATTTAAAAGAGCTATTTTGTAGTTGCCTTAGAAACTCTTTAGAAATTTAGAGGTGAAATATTTTAATGATTGCTTAAAGGTGTTCTCGTTTCTAAAGGTTTTAGAGAACAAGCTGGAGTCAGTGTTGAAGATTAAAGAGGGTCAGCAGACAATTTTCATGAAAGGCAATCCTCTTTTCATCTGTCAATCCTAATCTGGATTCCTTTATTACACTAATCCACCTACCTTGTTCATATTTCGGAAATGGAAACTTTTATTCCAGTAGGCCCTGCACTCTGAAAGAAGGATTTTTGCGGGCCAAATAATCACTACTCTGTGAGAGTATATGGCATTATTCAAAATAACATTTGTCAACATTGGTCCTGAATCTTTCTTTTCTCCTTTTTGGAATCTTTTGCAGCATTTTTCTATTGTGAGCTTGTCGTTCTCTTAAAAAGATTTTTTTCAATATTCCTCAAGGTGTTTTCTTCGTTCTTTCTTTTGTTTCTTTCTTATCTTTATTGGAGTAAAATCTCCGGATATTCTCCTCATATCTTGAGGCGATTATATCTCACAGGTAAACTGCAAAGTGTTGAGATTGAGAGATATTGCAATAATATTAAAAGAGACTCGATGACAAAATTTATTTTAAAATGGACACTAGATTGGATTAAAATGGATTCATTGCAAATACAATTATGGCCTCAGAGTTTGGTGAAAAATATAATCAGACAACACAAGCAATTCCAAATTACCTTTTAATGTTTTTAACCTTTTTATAAATTTTATTTTTTGGCATGGCAATTTTCTATATTCTCTAGGCAAAATTGGGGCGAAATAAATTATCTTACTTCCCAAATTAATTCTGCACCAGTTAGTTGGAGTGTTTGACCCTGTCAACTTAACAATCCAGTCCGCGAGTAGAAGAGAGGACCGTACAACCGAAATCCAAAGCGGCATCTTACCTAAAGGTTTTCTACACAAATGCTAAGAGTATAGAAAACAGAAAAAAGAGTTCAAACTTTTAAATTTGATATAATTGCCGTGTCCGAGAGTTAGACTAACATAAGAATCCGCGACATAGTTGGTGAATTCCAAATTGGGGGTTACAAAGTATTTATAAAAAGAAGATGAAAAGCTGGTAGAGATATAATATAATTCAAACAAAACCTAGAACCTGTCGAGGTACGAGTAGACAACAGAAGTGACACCGGAAATTTTAGCAATTTTATGCCACTACCAATTTTAGCATTGGTAGTGGCATACAGAAAATTCGGATAAACAAATGTTTCCTTCATTTCACTACTTAACAATCCCCAGATATAAGATCATATTCAGTGATCTAAATTTTCCGAATGTAAACTTTGCAGAAGTTTTCTATACTAGTGACAGAGCTGGATCGAGACTGTTAAACTTCAAGACGAAAGCTTTCTTACGCAGATAGTTAATAATCCTAGTCGTGGAGTCAATATACTGGGCATTGTTCTCACCAGCATTAAAACACGAATAAGCGTTAAAGTTTGTGAACCCTATATGAGATTGGGTACAGTTCTATACGATTTAGCATTGTCAGTAGAGCATCTACCAACCCAAACTGCATCATGGTGCCGAATGTCAAGATGGCAAATTTGGACAATTTAGGCGTTATTATCAAACGTTTTAATTAAAAAGTAGCGTAGCCTTATTAAAGGAATGATTTCTAAATGACTTCACAAAGCATGATCAACACGTGCCAAGAAGTCAAAAGCATGAACCTCTCCCTCCCTTCCCCGGCAGAAGTGGTGTGGCAATGAAATCAAACAGCTAATTAAAAGGAGGAATCTTGCTTACAAGAATTGGAAACCCAGACCGAAGAACCTTTAGTGGGTATTCATAGCTTAGACGTGCTGTAAAAAAATAATATATAAGGAGAAGAAAAACTATTAAATTAAACTCGCTTGAGTGAACAGAACCCCTTTAGGCGAGTTCCATAGACGAAAGAGTGATGTGTTCGGTGCTTGAGAGAAAGAAAAGCGATGAAGAGAACGTGTATTAATGGCTAAATGCATGAGAATGAGAGCTCCTAAGAGCATATTTTGTGTGTATGGTCCTCTCGCTTTCATTTGAATCCGAGTGGCAAAGTGTAGACATCTAGAGTTATAGACCACTCGGCGACCCCAAAACAACGATGTAGATCTCAGGTTGAACGAGTACTTTTCCTCTAATTTTACCCCTCAATGGAAAATCAGCCATGACTCTCCCATTACTTTCCTTATAGGTTAAATGTGTGTGACAGATTGCCAATGAAAATCACTTTTTGAAAGGAAATAGAAAATCCATCATAAATATTGTAGTTTCTCTTCCTATTTTTTTTTCCATTTGGAAGAAAGTCAGAGTCTAAAGTGATTGACATTAAGTGGAAAACACAACGTATGACTTGATTTACATTCAGTAAAAACTCAACTTATGATTTGATTGATATTCAGTGGAATATCGCCTTCCGACTTAATTCACATTACGTGCAAACTCGGTCTGATTTGATTGAGGGTCAATAAAACTCAACTGAACTTGATTGGCATTTACTGTTAAATTGATGTGCAAAAATTCGACGTTTGACTTGATTGACATTTATTGGAAATATAACTTCTGAATGGGTTGATATTCAATGGAAATTCAACGTATGACTTGAATGTTGGTCAGTGGAAAATCAGCATGTAACTTGACTGGCATTCAGAGAAAATTCGACGTCCGACTTGATTTGCCTCAATGGAATCTCGACCTCCAACTTGATTGAAATCCAGCGCAAAATCGACACCTGATTTGATTGACATTCAAAAGAGATTATACGAATAAGTTCATTAACATTCAGCGCTAATTTAACGTATTACTTGATTGACATTGAGTGGAAATTCGGCGTCTGAATGGATAACATACAGCGGAAACTCGATGTCCAACTTAATTGACATTCACTAGAATCTCGAAAAGAGGAAAGCTTAGCCTCAGTAGACATGGTCTTCCTTGAGATTGTCAGGGTTTGTTGGGACCGACGTGAACAATAAGGTACAAAAAGAAATGTGGAATGGATCTTTTCTCATTTAGGAATGGCTCTAGAAACGGTTCGGCCTTTCACAATTGCGTCGAAAGAGCAGGTTGATGTGGGTGCCTACGTCCTTGTGCTCCCTTCGCGAGAGAATTCATCAGGGTCAAGACCCCTCCTTCCAAACTCAAGAAAATTATGAAAGATTAAGGAAGGGCGAGGACGTCATTGACATCATTCAAATATTACCTGGGCTATTTAAGCCCTTCGATTTCAAGGGCTTTTTCGTGATTTACTTGACTGATGGAGCATGTAAAATAGACAAATACTCAAACAGGTCTTTGGTTAATTGCGCCGATTCTTGCCAGTGTGCCAAATTGAATGCTTTTGTGTCGCTCGAAGGACGACCTATGATTTTCCACTGAATTTTGTCAATGGATGATCTAAGGAAAGGAGTAGCTCAAATATTTCCTTATCAATACTAAAGAGTTGCCAAACTGGAAGTGTGGTCGATTTTTCACGCGTTATGAGGAATGATGGAGGGGGCTTAAGACCCACCTTGACACTATTCTTCAAGTGTGACTGGTATACACTCTCTTAGTCTATGAGTATTAGATGGTTTTGGTACCGTTAAAATGAATTGTGCCGTTGCTGTAGACATGTTATCATTGCCACAGCTTTGACCAAAGCTGTCAAGAATGTTCACGCAAAGGCCTACTCCAATTGTGCAAAATATTTTAAAGATTGTACGTGATGAATCGGTTTCTTGAATTGTGACAGATTACACCTTGCTGAATCTACTAATTCTGATTCGTATAATTTTTAAAAGAGAGGTCCTGGCTGTTGAATCTGTGAGCCACAACTCGTATAGAAAGGCTAATGAGATAGTAGTGTGTGGTCTCTCTGACCACGTACTTCATATGTAAATCATTTGAGCAAGGCACCCTACTTTCCTGGCCATTCCATGCATACGAGTGCGTTAGTTTTCGTACTCATTGAGAACCATTTTATCAAGATCCACCTCCCATCGATAGTACCCTGGTACAGATGGTAAGTGTTATTTTCTTTAAAAAAATATCCTGGCGATTGACTATATGTGCAAAAGTCGCAAGAATGATATACTCAGCTGGATAATTAGGTTATGTTATAATAAATGAGTAAAAAACAACCGAAGACCCGAAATAAATATGAAATCTACAGCAACAACCCTCAGCAAAAGTAAAACAAAACAACAAACAAAAAAAGGCAGGAAATAACATGTTCAAAGATAGGAGGAAGCCCTGTCTTATTTTGGCGCTCATGAATACTATTCAGCACTAAAGAATTTAAATAAAATGGTGGAGGCCAGTCTTCTTCAATAAGTCCGACAAGCCACATTTGGGAGTACATGAACTCGTCCCAGGTACAAGGGACAAGCGCGGTAGCTACCTCCTGCTCGAAAATTTAGGTTTCCATCTACCATATCTCATCTTTCCCAGACAACCCAGTGGGCTGACCTGAGTCCTGCCATGTAGTCAGTGTAGAAAAGAGCAAAACTCTGGACTGGTGGTTCATTCATCGTGGACTCTTTGGCGCTATCATTGGCTCTATCATTTTTTGCAATTCCTACATCATCAGGAACACAGCAGAATATAAACTAGACACCTACTTGGGTATCGTGAGCCATGGCCTCAAAGATATCTCAAAGGAGGGGGAGGGGCCTGATTCCAAAGCTCGGAAAGTACTTAAGGGGCTTTTATGTCACGTGATAAGAATTTTACACCAAAAAGGTCGAACGCAATACTGCCGGCGCTGTAGAAACTTTAGCAGCAGAGGTGTGGAGAGAATTAGCCAAATGTGGTAACCTCCAGTGAGGCATCCTGGGCAAAATCACCGGCACCACCGGCTCTAGAGCTATGCTGAACTCACGAGGAAGTTTTCCGTCTAATTAAACACGAAAAGATTTGGGCATGATTGGCGCTTCTCTGCTGCATAAGCACCCTTGGGATCGGCCCTGAATGCGATGAGAGCCGTTAGCGATTAACGGAGACACCGGGTCTGCGTGTACAAGGGTATATTACATTGTATGTGGTGCAAGTGAGTAGCATCTCTCCTGAGCATTGACGAAGAAGCTCTCAGTAGGGGACTTAAGGAAAACACCGTTGGCCAAACATCGACTGGTATGGTGGAGCGATTCCACCTTCCGCAATTCACGCTCAACCGCGGAGGCTTAGAGCTTAATTCTGTATTCTAGTACCTGAGATCTAAATGTCATGGAACAAATATTGTCCATGGCGGGGATAAAAGAGGTCCTAAAGATGCAGATATGGGCCTTCCAGGTAAGTGGTCGGTTGAATACAAGATCAAAGAAACGGTGCGAATCTAGTAGATCCAGGCGAGTCCCGTTTACGAACAAGACCAGGACAGAGCGGGGCCATGTATGGCGGTAAAAGCGTAACACAAGAGTATTGGCCAAATAAAGCCGAATAACGAGCGATTCAGCATATTGAGAAGATCGACGGTCCAGATTTGGCATCGGAGACGTACAAAAATAGATCGAAATGGCATTTACGCAAAGCGTATTGAGAACATTTTGTAAGCTGCAGGGAACTAAGAACACTGATACTCAAGAAAAAGATAGTGACACTGGGTAGAGTTAACTTCGATCTTATCTTCCTGCAATATTCGCGCGGAAAGGGTTCCTATACACGTAGGCAGAATCAACATCTGGTAAGAAGTCATATATGAAGATTGGAATGCGTGTCCTCACCCTTATTGTGTAGAATGTTTCCATGATTATTTATCACCATGACCTATCATAAGCATCCTCCAGATCGAAGAAACGTTTTGCAGACAGCATTTTCAAAGGAGGAAGCAGACCATTCATGATGGAATTGAACTTGCAAAAAACGCACTTTGCTTAAGACTGACGACCCTCGTTGTCTAGGTACAAGGCTAATCTAATATATATATATATATATATATATATATATATATATATATATATATATATATATATATATATATTTATTAGGGTGACCCTTATTTGGCAACCTTTGAATTTCAACTGGGACGGGCAGTCAGAATGTTCTATTTGCCCCCAAAACACAGTGTGTAAAATATTTTTGAAAAGTATTTATATTTAGAGGTCGCTCAATGAGCTTAAAGTTTGACATTTTTCATAATTATGTTACTATGGTTCTTGGCTTATAATTATAGTTCCTACATTAAATTTTGGCTGATATCTTAAGTAGAAGACTAATCAACACAATAGAAATACCAATTTATGCACAAAAACTAAATAAATAAAATTAAAATAAGGCGCAGCATTAACAACGTTTCATTTGTGTCATAAACATCTGACAGAATGTGGCAACTGCCCAACAGTGACTTACTACCGCTTCCGCTGTGCCGTGGTGTCTAGTTGCATGGGTAATGCTGTGAGACACAGACGCACTCTGTTGTTTTACTCTCTACTACACGCAGTTGTACAATGCAGCCTAGACAATAAGGGCCATTTTATTTCCCTTGTTATATTTGTTACATGTACCATGGCGTCTGTAACCAGAGCTATGACGAGTGTCTACCTACTTGATTCAGTCGAGCCTAGCATCATTGGGAGAATGCTACCATCAAGCAACCAGGTGCTTCAATTCTATCTCTACCTCCATCTTAACTAGAAGATGACGACAAAGGAAGCGGCGGCGGAAACGGTCAAACTAGTGAGTACCTTCTGAGATCGCGCACGTATTCCAATGCAGAGAGTGCAGCGATCAAGAGAGGAAGTTATACGACTACATGATAACTGGAAAAGTCTAAAGAAGAACAAAAACAGGCAAACAGAAAAACAACAGAAGAACGAGAATGATTTCCTTCGCCTCTTTGACATTGCACATGAAGATATGATGTCAATGATTACATTGGCCGAAGACAGGGAGTTTCTACGAGCCCAGAGGGAGGAGGTGCGCTGAGGCATAATGTCAACAACACGGGACACGTCCCTTGCACGTCGAGAAGAACAACATCAGAGGGATGAGAGAAAAAAAACAACGTATGAAGTGATCTCAAGATTCAAAACGTAAACTGGAAGAAATCTCTGAACTCGCATCCAGCTTTACATTAAGTTCTAGCAGTACCAGTCCCACTCATTCTCCTTTTAAGTGTGGTGGTGCAGAAAAGGATGCTGACGACTGTGTTTCAGGGCCATCTTCAGTCATCATACCACAAATAAAGCGCGCCAGGAGCTCGAAGAAAATCATTAATCCCCAACTCTCTGCTGCGATGGATAGGGCCAAGATATCCGATCGTGCAGGAGTTCATATATGTACTTGCAGCAGCTGAAAAAAGCCCTGTTCATGATCCCTCAAAGCTAGTGTTAAACTGCGAGTCCTTCCGGCAAGACCGGAGTAAGTTTCGTGCAGAAGCCGCCAAGGAAATTAAAAACTCGTTCAGGCCTTTGGTGCCACTGGTTGTGCACTGGGAAGGCAAAATGGTGCAGACAGCGGCAGGTGGTGCTGCGGCTCTAGTCGACCAACTTTCTATTCTGGTTTCAAGATATGGCGTTGCAAAGCTATTGGGAGTTCCAGTCCTTCCAAGTGGCACTGGCCAAGCAATGGCCGATGCCATGATGACTGCTCTCGAAGACTGGAGTGTAACAGATCTCATTTCTGCCCTATTCTTTGACACCACAGCTTCGAACAGACGGATTTTGTCAGGAGCATGTACCATAATCGAGCAACGGCCGAATCGAAGAGTTGTTCACCTCGCTTGTCGTCAACACATCTTGGAACTGGTGTGTGAAAAGGAATTTACAGCATGCATCGGCCCTTCTTCTTGGCCTGATATTGCTCTCTTCAAGTGATTTCAGACCGAGTGGAAGGACTTGGACAAATCTCTTCCTCAGCCATTCACAGAGAAAGACATACCGCCACACCTCCTCGAGCGTTGCAATGACCTTATGATTGAGTTCAACCGATTACTGGAAGAACACACGCCACGTGACGACTACAGGGAACTACTAGAGCTGTCTATTATCGTTTTGGGTGTATAACCGAAGCATAAGATCAGAACTTTGCATCCTGGTGCCTTCCACCGTGCCCGCTGGATGGCAAAAATCAGCTACGCCATCAAGATCTACCTGTTCCGAGATTTAAAGCAACTCCACTTCACTGCAAGCGAAAAATCTGGAGTTCAACTATTCGTCACTTTCAGCATTTCGACGTACATTGTGTCTTGGCTTTGCGCGACATCGCCAGCTGCAGCCCTGGCACAAGACCTTGAACTGCTTAAGATGATGGTGTCTTACACCGACAAGGCATGGCCATGGTGACAGCTACAGTCTTTGGGCGCCATCTCTGGTACTTGAGTGAGAGGCAGGCTGCTCTTGCATTTTTTGATGATCACCTGGCCATTGAGATGAAGAGAGAGATGTTGAATGCTTTGCAGAAGGAAAAGGGCAATGATGATACTCCTCGAAGAGCAACGGTCGAGCTAACATCTACTGTACTTGCAGAGAAAACTGTTGCAAGTTTTGTGACGTCTGCCACGCAATCCTTCTTTGAAATTCTTGTGTTGGATACAAGTTTCCTGACACTTGACCCAACTGAGTGGCCCGAAAATCAGTGGTACTCCATCGCCGCTTCCTTTATCAAGGAACTGCACACTGTGAACGAATTCGCTGAGCGGGACATCACCTTGATGCAGGACTTTAACGTGGCTCGCACAAAGGACGAAGAGCAGAGGCAGTTCCTCCTCCAAGTAGGGAAGAAACATCGGATGAATTACCATGACGCCCGCAAGTCCACAGTGACTTCAAACTAGGCAACAATGAGTGGGAGATGGGCGCCCATAAGACCCCTCTCCTTGAGGAGATAATACTCGAGAAGAGGGGGACCTAGAATCAGTGCTGTGAAATGAAATGTGTTTACAACTATGTTCATTGCATCAAATAAGGTGACTTTTAAATTGTTAGTGTTAAACAGTTTTCTAAATCACCAATGGCGGCACAAAGAAAATTTCCATCCGCTTACAAAAAATAAGAAACTTCAAACTCTTTGAGCTACCCCTAAATATTAATATTTTAAAAAATACCTTTGCATACATTGTTTTCGGAGCAAATGGAATATTTGAACTGCCCGTCCCTGGTAAAATATTAATAAATCAAAATTACCATGAAATAAGGGTCACCCTAATATATATATATATATATATATATATATATATATATATATATATATATATATATATTAATTTGCACACGCATGAATTTAGATAAATTTGGAGGAAACCGTCCAGGGTAGAGGGATCTCAACCCAGTCTCCGAAAAGCGAGCACAGTAGCCATTCGCTAGGAATCTAGGAAGATATCCTCAGCGGAGATTTTGTTCAAGAAATCTAACAGAAATACGATGCCTCCTTCACAAAGGTATCGAACCATGTCATATTTAATATCATCTGGATCATGGGTCATATCCGCGGATGGAGCTAGAGCAAAACATAGTTCATTTAGCAGAAACATGTCAGTGAAGGCATTGAACGACGTGCAATGAATGCTTATGTAGCAGCATCCCGGCTAGTGAATGTGGAGAAAGCGGTTGCGAAGGACTCATTCAGGGACTCAGGATCTAAGATTGCGGTCCCATTCTCCTGAAAAACGAGAGCGTGGTCTTGCGAGAACTTACCCTGAGTACTTTCGACTCGCTTCCACATCTCTTCAAGAGAATTGTCCCTGTTTAGTGAAGACACATATGACAACCAGGAAGAGTGTCAGGCGTTCTTTGAAATATACTGGAACCGAGCCCTAACTTGATGAAATTCGCTCTATGGTGAAATTGTTTGGGTGGCGCTTATAACACATGTAGGTATATAACTTTTCCAGAGGGCCGTCGCATACTGATTTGACCACCATAGATGCTGATTGGTTGATTGTAACTGAAAGAGCTCGATCTCTGCTTCCGGATAAACCGTAGTCCACCACCATCCTGGGACCCTTTCTCAGCCATGCGCCATTAATAAGAGATCACAGCAGATACCATCCTTTGCTACTACTGCTGTTGCCTCCCCCAAATATCTACATGCACCAGTCGAAAACCCACATCCCAACCTAATCAAATCCATCCATCAAATAAAACCCATCTGCAATTACTACACCGGAGAAACGCACCATCCGAATACCTTTAGCTCTTTCCAGCTGGAAAGCAGTCGTTGATACCCACACTATAGAAAGGAAATAGCCCACCAAATTATCCTCACAATCAAGAAATAAGAATAAAGCCAACCCAACTGAAAAACATAAAACACAAAGGATACTGACAAAAATCAAACCACCATCACACGCTAAAAACCCACAATCATTGGTTTACAATAAACCATGTTTGGAGCACACACAGTATGGACCTTACCAGGCCACTACCACGTAGGAACCCCAGCAAGATTAGGCAGCGGCAAATAAGGCGGATGGGCCATCTACATTAAAAAAATAAACTATAAGCCACCATAAATTTAAATACACTACTCCAAGCAACAGCAATAAAGTTTAGTCAACGGCGTGAATGCTCCATCGGAAACATCTATCTCCCACCATCTGAAAAACTTCCATCTGCACAAACTTAACAAATGATTGCAAAACTCTCCACTTAATTCATACAAATAGGCAACTTCACCTGCCGCCACACAACTTGGGAGATTCCCTTTGTAACCAGAGAGGGAATGAGCTTAACTATTTAATCCACGAAATAGACATAGTGGTGTAAAACTCAGGAGAAGGCACCAGGTATAACTGTCCAACAAACACTTTCTCGGTGCTAGCTAGGCTTTGTTCTCCGCTCCCCATCCATAGCAGTGGATTTCATCTGATACATCCTAGATGATCTACGAGGTAGCGACCATTTCCCTTTTGGTCTCTTATTCGAGAAGGAAAACTCTACCAAGAGTACACCTCGATGGAAACTAGACAGGACGAATTGGTTTAAGTTTAAAAAACTCACCGAGTTCAATGACGTCGAATTAAGTGACTTCGACAACATAAATGACCTATTCCAATTCTTTACTACTGTCTTGCATCAAGCAGGAAAAGAATCTATACCAGTATCATATGAAAATTTTCATCGCCAAACAATGCGTTGGTGTAGCATTGAGTTTTCTACTGCACTTAAAATCAGAAGGCAACCCTTCGGGTCCTACAGGCCCTGGCCCAACTATAACACACGGATAGACTCCACCCCAAAACGTGCCAAATATAGAAGCCTCATAAGGGAAAGCCGCCGCAAATCTTGGCGAAATTATGTGTCATTGATTAACACAAGAACACCACTAGGCAAAACGCAGAATAAGATAAAAAACTACTCGTTGGAACATCTAGAGACCCAGCCCCAGCCTTGCTCCACGAAAGACGAATTGTGATCATCCAAGAGAAAGCGGCATAAATTCTAGGCGAAAGTTTCGTAAACATATCCAGCCGAGTGTCAGAAGAGTAAACTCCACAGAAGCACAAAAGATGCTTCATATCTGAACTTCACATCATACCAGCCATCGCCTACAGCTTAAATTTCTTTACCAAAGAGTTAAACTGCGCACTAAAATCATGCAGAAATGCCTCCCCGAGAACAGAATAAATCCCTTATGATATGCAATGTCAACTTGTCAGTCAAGGAAAAACATTCATGCTGGCCCTATTCAACAAACTTTAGTAAGAAAACTCTTTCGCAGACGAGTGGAAGAGTTTGCAAGAAATTTTCACTCTGCTGGATTTCTGCGCACGCAGGCGTGCATGAAATTGAAAAAGCTGAGAAAGCAGCTAAAATCGCTGCTCAACAAATCATACGCGAACTCAACCACCAAATACCGTATCAAGAATACGAGAATTCCATAAGAACCGCACTCTGGGAAATCTGGTTAGCCAGATGGGCCAATCTTAGGGGCTCAAGCAAAATGGGGCACACTTTACCGAATTTGTCAGCGTAGAAACCACCGAAAATCTCACCGCGGCAAGAAGTTGAAATATGCCGACTGCGTATCGGACAAACCAGAATGACACACAAATTTCCAAGGAAAAAATCCACCCACTTAGTGCTAGGATTGCTTAATCCCCCTAACATCGATTCACATAATCGCGGGAGTGCCCACCTTCGGCGAACTGAGACGCCAATACCTACCATTTGGCAGCGGTGGGACTCTGCCCACCCTCCGCCTAATATTTGAAAAAACAAAATATCCACCTCAGATTGACAAGTTTTTTCAAGGAACGGTGCCATATTGCTAAACTCTAACAACATGACCAAGAAAGTTTTAACTCATTTAATATATATCCACTCAAAATTATCGTCACATGTAAATATCCAACCTATAAAAAATCATCCATCCATTATGATCTTTTAAATTTTAAAATAGAATCTTAAAAGAGCCTCTTTTATAAAATTGAATTACGGCGCGATCACCGTGAAGTGTGCGCCATGAGATCAGCATCAATACATCCATCCATCCATCCATCTTTGAACACCTCTAATTCCTCCGTCCAAGTTTGTCAGGAAGGCAATTTCCTTCCATTTATTTGATGTTGGTTCCGAGCTACTTTGGAGGAGCTAAGAAAGCTCGTTTGGTTCCGTAACTCTATAAATTTCTACATTAATGAGACTATGGAGGGTGTGTACTCCCTGCTTATTTGTATGTGACCTAGCTGAAAGGGGCATGATATACACTTGATGTGATTTCTCCGTTTTTTCTGTAGGGACGAGGTACCTCTACTCCTGATGTGACCCCTCAGGCGTCGCCTTCGGTTGCACTTGTAGTGGTCAGTTTCCTCTACTCCTCACGTAGCTCCCATTTGTCGCGCTAAGCTATGCTGTTCCCTAGGTGCCACGAGTACTCATTCATAGTTAGCCATCGTCAGCTATTTTCCTCCCGTATGGGAAAGCCCTAAATATTCTCACTTTGAGGAACAATATAAGACTGTGCTCCTCCACGACAGTAGTAGCTCTTTGTTCTCACCACCTGAGGTTGAAAGCATTACACCGCTTCCCTTTTGGAACACTCAAGAGCTAAGCGGAGTTGAGCAAAACCAAGCAGACCATACCTACTCAAAATTTTCCAAGGTCGTAGGTAACGCACGACTTTTTGAGAGTCGGACGCAATTCAAATTCATTTAGTGCATCTTCGCCTCTCAGCATTCTTCAAGGTCACCTGGACCCCTGATGAAAACATTTTTCCACATTTGACTACAAAACAAATACATCCAAACTACACAATGAAATCAGAAGCCTTACTAACTCAAACAGTGGCATTGTACAAAGTCACGCATCCATCAGCCCTTCAGACAAAATCTTCTCACGCAAACAACAGACCAACATTTTAATAACACATTAATTTAAAATTAGCCAACTTCCCAAACACAAAGAAGACAGACATATATACAGAAGCAAACAAGACTTCCCACTAGATTATACAGTACTACTTGCCACAACAGAAGACATTGCACACATCATAAAAAAACTTAAAAACTCCTCAGCCGTGGGCATTGATAATATATCCAACATACATCTCAAACACCTCGGTCCCCACAGCACATAAACAATCAGAAACATAGCTAACTACTCTTACGCACACTGCATAATAACAAACATTTGGAAACTAATTAAAGTCATCACACTATTCAAACCAAACAAAACACCCACAGAAATAGCATCATACATACCCATAACATTACTCTGCACACCATCCAAAGTCCTATAACGCCTTCTCCTACGCAAGATAACACTGCATATTCCACTGTCACCCACACAACGCGGCTACAGACCGGACCACTCGACCCCAACACTACTCACCAATCTTACACAAGCAGTACAAGATGGCATCAACTCCAGACGACCACCACGCAGAACATTGCTAGTAACAATAGACATAAGTAAAGCGTTTGATGCCATCTCCAGACCACTCCTCATTAACAAAATTTACAACACAACAACACCAAGCGCTGGCTAGCCAACTAACTATCAGGAAGACAATAATTTGTACACTACACTGGGAAGTCATCCACTATTAGAAGCTTCCTTAATGGATTCCCAAAAGGCTCTGTCTTAAGCCCCACACTTTTCAATTTATACATACACGACATCCCAACACCACCAAACAACATAAATCATATGTGTCGTAGAATAGGCTCTCGACGATATACCATATATGACTACTCGTTGAGGGAACTTATTCAATTAACTTTAGAGTGCGTGGTGTCTGGGTTGACCGATATTATTTATCTTCGAAATGCTTAAAAAGTGGAACTGAGCTCAAGGATAATAATATGGCTATCATTAATAAAATAGAGTTTTATTAATAAAAACTATCAACAAAACACAAAACGGACAATATTGACATAAACAATATTGACCTGGTTATCGAAACCTTTTATATAATTTATTTTAAATTGATACTCTTGCAAGAGTAAACTCCAGCGCATAATTCGGTCGTTGGAGTGTCGTACGTTCAGAATATATGCTAACGGACAGTGGTCGGTTCCTATCTGAAATTCTTTTCTTATCAAGTACATTTTGAATTTGTCTATAACCCAGATAATTGATAGAGCTTCCTTCTCTATAGTGGCATATCTCTTTTCGCGTGGTAATAATTGGCGACTAGCATATGCAACTGGATGACTCGTTCCGTCATCCT
The DNA here is from genome assembly GCA_963969495.1 of Ceratothoa steindachneri. Lineage (NCBI taxonomy): Eukaryota > Metazoa > Arthropoda > Malacostraca > Isopoda > Cymothoidae > Ceratothoa > Ceratothoa steindachneri. Next base: position 80,230,248 of record OZ018317.1, on the reverse strand, counting down.
CGTATTGAAGGAGTACACCTCCAATGTTCTCGTTACTCGCGTCGGTCTTAATCCCAAAGGATTTTTCCGGGTTGGGCAACTTTAAAATGGGGGCAGAAATGAGCTTACTCTTGAGCTGATTAAAATGGGAAATAGCGACATCATTCCAACGTAGACGATCGGGGGAATTCTTTTTTAAAAGGGAGCTGAGGGGCGCCGAAATTGCAGCGAAATTCGGAACAAATCGCCGATAGTAAGAAGCTGATCCTAGGAACGATCTTAATTGCTTCTTTGTAATCGGGAGGGGCATGTCGGCGATTGCCTTAATCTTGTCCTCTGGGGGCCCTAACTGGCTTTGTCCTATTTTGAAACCCAAGTATTTTATGGTTTCGTGGGCAAAATGGCATTTGCTGGGGCCAATGGTGAGGCCATTTTCGCGCAGTCGCTCGAAGAGAGCTAATAGGGTGGTTAAATGGTGACTCCATTCGCGAGTAGCGACGTAGACATTATCGAAGTAAAAGGATACATTCGGAAGTCCATCTAACAACCTTCTCATGAGACGGTTATAGTTGCTACAAGCAGTGACGAGGCCAAAAGGAAGGCGCTTGAATTGCATAAGGCCTTTCTCCGTTGCAAAGGTGGTATATGCTTTCACCTCGTCCTGGAGGGGGATTTGATAATGCGCCTTGCACAAATCGAGTTCTGAGATGAACTTGGCGTTTTCAAAAAGGTGGAGGTTTTGGTCTACCAACGGGATGGGCTCGGCGTCGAACACAGTTACCCAATTTAACTTCCGGAAGTCGATGCACATCCGATAAGAGCCATCAGATTTCTTGACCATGACGATTGGGAACAATAACTAGAGGTGGAAGGTTCTATTATGTCTAAACTAATTAAATTATCAACTTCGGCGTTAAAGGCTTGGCGTAAATGAATCGGCATGGGATAGGGTTTTGAACGGACGGGTTCTAAGGTTGTAATTTAATATCATGCTCGAAACTAGTAGCGCATCCAGGCTTCTCTGAAATAACGTCGTCGAACTGACATAATAGTTCTTGTAGCTGACTCTTTTGATGTGGTGTCAGCTGTGCGTCGATATCCAGGTAAGAGGGTTCAAAAGGCTCGCCTGGTAGGAAAGGAGGAGGGTAATCGGCATCAGGTTGGATGCAGACTGTCTGTATTACATTAAGGGACTCCGCGGGGTAATCTTCTTCAAGCGCCGATGTTTCGTCCAGTGCTACGAACGTATCTCCATGGGCGCGTTGGGTGTACTTTTTTTCTTTGGGTCCACGGACAGTCTCCGTGTCCTTGTCTTGGGCCTTATCACCTAAGGGTGTTAGTAATTCACACTCCTTTTGTGCCGTCCTAAAGTCCTGGTTAAGGGTCTCCGAGAAATCGGATGGTATCGGGATTCTGATGGAGACGGGCTCCTGGGCTTCTTTCTTAGCTCGGCCTCGAGGAAGGGCGGCCTGAGACACAGGGTCGGAACTTACTTGGGGGCTCTGTCCTATAAGTACGGAACAGAATTGTATGGGTGCTGAAATGACTTCAGCCCAGCCATCATAATATTGACACTGCAGGTAACATCTAACGACGGGGAATTGGTTCGCCCGCCCAAGGTAGTCATGTACCACCGCCAATTTTTCGTGGTTAGGGTCCACTGGGGGGAGGAGCTCGTCGGACACGATGAAACACGTGCATCCTGTGTCCCTAAAGAGAGTCTATACTCGGCAGCCGTTCACGCTGCCCTACTCAAATTTCAAAGTTCCCGATGAACTTTTATCAAAAATAAAATTTACCTGGTGGCATGACGGAGGGGTAGAAGTTGCTGCTTGGGTCTGCACCACCGGGGGAGCCGGGGTGGCATTAATGTGGTGAACTTGGTGGGCTGGTCCGCTTTTAAGCCTAGAATTTTGGGGGCAATTCCAGCTCTTGTGGTTTTCTAAACCACAGGTGAAGCATATGATTAGTCGCTTGGGGAAGAGAGATGGAGGAGAAATCTTAACGGGAGGTTTGGAGTCCCGTTGTTGGTTTTGGGAAAAGAAGTTTTGGGGTTTTACGGGGCTCGGAAACATCGTCGGCTTTCCTGTGAAGGGGCGCGAATCCTTCCTTCTTTCCTTGTAGGGGGATTGGTGAGAAGTTCGATTCTTCTTTGTGTATAAATTATGGCTTGCAGCATAGACATCCGCTTCTTCGGTACATTCTTTAAAGGTCTGGCACCGATGATCCTTGACGAAAGCGCGGATCTCCGTCGGGAGAGACTCCAAAAATTGATCTCGCAACACGAAATCTGTTAAGGACTCGTAATTAGGATCGACCTTTGAGGATTCTAACCAAAATTTAAAATTTTTCTGAAGAATGTATCCGAATTGACGGAACGTCTGTCCGGGTTTAATACGACCTCCTCGAAATTCTTGGCGGTAGAAATCGTGAGTCATATTATGAGTGGCCAATAACTCAGCTTTTAAGGTGCTGTAGTTAATTGTACATTCAGATGGTAAACATATAAAAATTTCGCGCAATTTACAATTTAACAAGGGAAGAAATCTGACTACACCTTCAGCCTCCAGATCCATGTTATTGATTTCGAGGATCTTTTCGAAGTGGGCTAAAAATGCTCCGAAATCCTCTCCGTCCATGAAATTGGGGAGCTTAAGTGGGAGATTGGGGGGGGGGGGGCTTCTGAACGTGAACTGGCTGACTGTATTTCCGTTTCAACACGAGCTAATTCAATCTGATGGTGAAGCTCAGCTTGTCTTTTCCGTTCCTCTCTTTCTTCTCGTTGAAATTCTCTTTCTCTTTATTTCTCTTCTCGTTCTTTTCTTTGCTCCTCTTGAACGTACTCAATTAGTTCTTTTCCGGAAAGTCCAAAGGATTCTCCTTGCGCTTTAAAGATTTCGAACTGAGTCATCTTTGCACTTGGGGGCACAATAGTCAGCCAACTAAAATTTCTTGCAACAAGAATTATGCCTTCTAGAGAATTAGCCTACCTAAATATGGGCACTGACCTATTTGTACTTGGTTTCTTGATCTAAATAACGACTGACGTTAAATCACACAAAAAAACACAAACAAATTATTATAACAGTTCCTTGAGCTACTCCAGATTCTTAAGTTTCCAAAAAAGGGGATAGCAATCGTTAAAACAAAAGGGAACTACTATACTCTATTATTATAGCGAATAACACTATGCTTTACTCGATTGAGACCAGTGTTTGCAAAGATATAGCGTTAAACCTTACACACTTGATACCAAATTTAAATAGTATATATATATATATATATATATATATATATATATATATATATATATGCCGTAGAATGGACTCTCGACGATATTCCATATATGACTACTCGTTGAGGGAACATATTCAATTATCTTTAGAGTGCGTGGTGTCTGGGTTTACCGATATTATTTATCTTTAATATGCTTAAGAAGTGGAACTGAGCTTAAGGATAATAATATGGCTATCATTAATAAAATAGAGTTTTATTAATAAAAACTATCAACAACATACAAAACGGACAATATTGACATAAACAGAGAATGGAAAGAGTCGTGGGAAATCTAGCTAATCTGAGAATTAAGAGAGATTTAAACAGGTAAAACCAATAAAAGTTAAAGGGATGGGATGGTTCGCTAAACCATTTAAAGCACAGGATAGTGTTGACAAAAGGGTTAAATACTTAAAGGTAACGTTCAGCTTACGTAAATACACTTGTTGTGCAGAGGAAGGCAACATGTTCTAACGTTGTTCTCTTTCTGAACAACAGGGGAAGCCTTGTGGACTTGGCGTCATGAAGGCTCGAACCTTGGCACTGAAGGGATATTGTCCTTCTTCTGGACAAGTGATGGTGGATCTCGAGGTCGAGGGCCCTTGGCGCACAAGGTGAGAGTGGATCGTAGTGATGTTTCGCGACAAAAATCTGGATCTCGAATCTCATCTTAGTGGTAAAGTTTCCATATAAATAGTCGGGACATCCCCTTGGCGTAGGGGACAATGGAGTGGGGGCTTCGAGGGAATGCACAGCCGCGCCTGAGAACAATCTGCCCATAAGCCTAACTCAATCTGGCGAGGTCGGCGCATGGGGAGAACGGGGGAAGGTAAACCTCCTTGTTTAAACATTGACTCAGGTGGCGGCGATAATGCGCCCGGCTTCCGGGCAAAACTGCACGTGGGTAGCCTCGTGTTTTTAAACAACATGTGATAACGGTTGAAATTAAGCGGCCTCTAACCGTTCTATCACAATATGCATACACCTAACAATCATATCAATACACACTGATGCAGACACATGCTCCACACAAGGTCAAGCCTACATTACACAACTAGAAATCTGGTTAACACAAAACAGACTAAAAGTAGCACCCACCAAGTCCACTAGTACACTTCTCACAAGTCACAACAAAGAACATCAACACAGACCGACAGCAATATTGAACAGCTCCACAATACCCTACACACATGAAACAAAAATACTTGGAATCACATACATCACATCCATGTCATTCACACCACACATAAACAACATAATAAAAAAAATGCAGGCCAAGACTTAATGCCCCTGAGAGCACTAACAAGTACAACTTTTGGACAACACAAAGAAACACTCATTCTAGTACACAAGCAACACATATGGTCCATAATAGACTATGCCAGCCCTCTCCAGGCCTCTGTCATATCCAACACACAAATAAGCAAGTTACAAATCACACAAAACACTGTACTTAGAATCATACTCTGTGGCACACAAACAACATCCATAGAACACCTACATGCTGAAACCAAGGTACTAACTATAAAACAACATCTGGACCTGGGAGGCACACAGTTCCTAACATCTGTCGGAAACAATGCAAACAGCCCCTGTCACTACCTACGAAACCACACACCCACCCACAGACAAATAGTAAACACATCACACATATATTACACAAACATCCTAAATACCATACCACAACCTGCAAATGTAACACAGTCTAAAAAACATATTCACACACACCTCACCAGGCAAGCACTGAACAATCTCTCTCACAACAAAATACTCACCCTTCCACACCTGATATAAGCAGCACACTCACGGTCGGAGACAATACATCTTACACAACTTCGCTGTGGACACCACCAGTCACTAAACACCTACAAACGCCGCATAGACAACACGTATACAGATATCTGTCCACTCTACCAATTCAGTCCCCACACACTCACGCATCTCATAGAAGATTGCCCTAAGTTGGCAGGTCACAAACAACACCACAACATTTTACATGTCCGTCAGTTATGTTGTTTGTCCTATCTGCGTGGTGTGAGCTTCCTGGAATAAAAGAGCCCGGGGAACCACAACAATAACAACAACCTCAGAATGTTGAGCACTTTGGTTTAGTGCCCTAGCTGGAGGAGCTGCGACATCTGGAGAAAGATACCACACCATACTTGGAGAGAGTTACCGCAACATACATGGAGAGAGATAGTGTTCCATACATGGAGAGAGATATCGCACCAAGGTTTGAGAAAGATACCGCGCCATCTCTGGAGAAAGATACCGCACGATACCTGAGATAAGATATCGCACCATACCTTGAAAGAGATACTTAACCATACCTGGAGGGAGATATCGTAACAAACCTGGAAAAATAAACCGCGTCATACCTAGAAAGAGATACCGCACCATACCTGGGCAACGTTAAATCTCTGAGTAAACTCCCGCTTAATTGAGAAAGGCTTTATTCGCTGAGAACTATTTTCGATGCCTCGTTTCTTATCTTTCAGTGAAAAAATGAAGGTCGTTGCCCAATATGTATTTTTTGCCCATTAAACCATAAAGTTTACATTATATTAGAGGACAAAGGAAAAAGAATTAGTGATTTTTTTGTCTTTTTGCCCACACTATCAAAGTGTGTAGATAAAATGACGTACAATAGAGTTTTAGATTTCAAGTCTTTTTATTTGTTTGGCTTAGGGAACCATGGCAACGACAGCTCAGTCGAGAAAGTTGACTTTTGAGCAAAAGGGCGGAAATGAAACTCACTCAACCGGACCATGTCGTAGGATATCACGTTTTCTATAAAGTGAATCTTTGATTAAAATAAATTTGAAAATGTTATTTCCTCTCATGCGCTAAAAAAAAGTTTTAAGAAAAAATGGCAAAGCCAGGGGAGAAAAAAAAGGAAACCTACATATGATGTGGCGATAGAAAAAAAAATTGCAACTGTAATGAATGTTCAGCTATGGCGCCAAGAAGTCCTTCCTGTCAACCATGCAGTTATGATAAGAGTAACAAGGGTTTTATGCGGGTGCTTTTTCCCAACTGACTACATAAAAAATCACTGAAAATATTTAAGATAACACATGATACAATCTTTTTACTTTTACATAACCATCTATGTAGCTAAGACTCAAGATTAAAACAGAAAGATTGAATTTCATTTTGACTCAAAATGTTTTGACAATTGAAAATTATGATTACCTCCCAAAGTTTTCTCCTCTGAATAGAAATTCCTTCATTTTTTCACTTTCTTCTTTTTTTGCTCTAAAAAATCGAATCTTAATCACAATTGCAGGGGTTCGATTTCAGAAATTAAGCTAGTTTTAATGTCAAAAGTAAACAGCAAATCTGGAATTATCCCTCCAGTTCCCTTTTGTGAAATTTTAATCTATTTTTTTGTGTTTTTTTTTAATTTAATATTTACAATTAAATTATTTTAAATTATATTTTTTGGTAAATTAATACTTCTGTGTTCGCGAAAAAAAATAAATGGTTAGAGGAAATCGAGTGGTCAACTTGAACAAGAACATGTCTGGTTCTCTTCTTAATGGAGGACGGTTAAGCCATTGTTAAAATACGTTTCAAAGCGTCAAATGTTTGGTGGGAATTGCTGTTAACTAAGGTCATCCATTTTGCCTTTCTCTCATTATTTCCAGTGTCCGTAGTGCAAAAATTGATAATTACAAAGTGGGTCTCGAGATATCACATATGATTAAAGAAATTTAAGTCTTTTCGTTCCAAAAGACTTCAATTGCTGCCTTGAAAGGGGCAAACTAAATGGAATATAAAATCTGAAGAAAACTAGTTTGGGGCAAATTATATCCAGGATGCTGAGTTTAAAATGTGGCTATCCCAAACAATTTGTTTTGGACCCTGGAGGACAGCAATAAAGACAAGCACTGCTAAAAAAATCTTCTGGTCAGCTAGATTCGATCCAGCTCCATATACAGTTTTATCACATCTCCTTGTCACCCAACATATGATGCACTTTCACAACTACCCATTAAACTTGGGTTAATGAGATATTTTGTCAGAGCACTCAACAAAGAAAGCCAAGTTTGCATTTAATGAACCAGAAATTTTCACGATCTAACGATGCCAAAATGCGGTATTTTTGATGTTTCTTAAATCAGAGAACTAATGAAAGGCGCACATTTCAACTCAACGAAAGCAAGGACGACAATAAGATACATGTCTGTCTTTAATTCAAGTGTATTGTCGCTAACTTCCTAGGAAATCACCAAAGTTTAGAGTATGAACTTATTGTAGAGGAGTGTTTGCAAAACTATGTTTCTTGGTACATGCAGGAAAGTAAATATACGTTTTATCAGCCCGCATTTAGAATACCTGACAGACTGCTGCGAGATTAAAGCGAGGAACAAGAAGAATGTTTCCCATGGATATGAACTTGATTTCAGAATACTGCTAGTGTATGTGATACATAAATGACCACCTAAAAAAGATAATTTATTCATCATTGATTGTACTTCTGATATTTTACACATATATCGCATTATTTGTAAGTTAAGTAACTTTGTGGTAAAATGTGCTAATGTCACGTCATTTTATTATTACCTTCAATTTTTCAAATTTATATAAATATAAAGTAGACATGATTAAAGAGGAATACCAATAGTTTCGAATTTATCATGTCAAAATTATAAAAAACTATATAATATATATAAGAAGCAAAGAACCTAGATTGAATAGTGTCAGCTTCGTACAATCTTGAAGCAAACTTTGCAGGAGATTTAATTCCTATCAATGGTGTATCAACGTAACTAGAAAAAAAATGCTGTAAGATCTGATTTATCTGGAATAAGAATCTAGATGGGACATTTCTAACTTTACATGCGTTGTCTTTTGTTTTTTATTCATACATCAAATTTAAGGATTTCAGCAAAGTATCCACCTGGCAATAAATTTGAGTTTCCTCTCACCCTCCTCACATAATTATTCCGAGCCTGACTATTTATATGCATGACTCATCTCCAAGCTACTAATTATGACTGAACTAGCCAACTTCTCGATAACCCAGGGTTATCACAAGTAGAAATTGCTAATAAAATAAAATGTTTAATATATGATGGCCAACCACTATTGTCGCAGGATACCTTGTGGTCGTGATATACTTCTTTGTTGAAGTAGGTTTTTGGTTGTTTTAAGAAAGAGCCGCTTAAACACGTAAGGATATAAGGAAACACACAGGAATTATCCCCAAATAAACATATATTTTAAATTTAACACTTAACTATGAAAAACAAACAGTAATCACATTTATATCTTCGTCCTAAGCTAACCTAGACTATCCCGGTTGGCAACTAGGCCTATTACAATACCTTCAATGACAAAAGTGAACAAATAGGCTCCCAGTAATGACACCAATTGCTGCTTAGTATTTTTATCGTGACCCTTTTTGATTAGCGTTAAACATTAAATTAAAGTACTCTCTTTTACCAACAAATACAACCGCGGTTACTGCACAATTGTCTTTCTTTCTATTAAATCGTGAAACGTACTAACCTCATACTATTGCAATAGGAATATAAATGTTCTTGCTAACTTACATGACTGACGGGATCAAGGGTTGCCGGAAGTCGTTGGATGGCTTATCCCGCACTTCGGGGATTTGGAGCGCCGATGATAGAATTTCACCGGTATGTGATGGATAGAGCGAGGTAGGACGCGGTCAACTTCTTATTGCCACCTTGCCTCTGGTTAAGTTAAGAAGAGGGAGAGGGTTAAGGTGCTCCTCGCTCCAAGAGTCCTCTTCAGGATAATCTTGAAGCCTCTTGGTGTCTTATTCTTCAACGTAGAGTGCCCAACTACATTTTGGAGTATTCGGTGGGATTTTTACCGTAATTAAAAAACGGAACCTCGTTGGGGCTGGGTTCTTCTCCTCTCACTCATATGGAGCTTGAGATGTGAGAGTCAGTCGAGTGTGAGCGGGTTTACTTTTCTCCAGTCAGACTTCTTCTAAGTCTGTAAAGGATTCTTCGGTTTAGCACCGATGCCAAACTTGACGATTTATGTTAATTCGGCCCGGGGAGGGAGGATCGATCTTCTCAATCTGATCCTATCGTTTCCTACGGAAATCGTCTTGTCTGGCTGAAGGATCGATCTTCATGAACTGATCCTTCCTCTTTCTTACCGAATTCTAGTCTCATCTCTTTCTTTCCGGGGCTTATTTATAGGCGGACCACCGCCTCATCTAAGGGGGATTGGGCGAGGCCACAGAGGGGAGCGCGAATGGTGAGTTCGCATCTGGTTAGAGCGAGAAGTGCAGAGAAGTGCCCAAGTCGGCTTGTTAATTAGTGAGCCCCTCAACCGCCACACTCCTTGGTGTGACTTTTGACTAGGTAATTGGATCGTTTGAGCGACGTTTAAGGGCCTTAGGTGGTTGCCTTAACACAGATGGTCGCTCCAACTACCTAAGCGGCGGGGAGATCAAACAGGGTAGGCAGTTACGGTTATTCGCCGGCTACCGTTCCCACGAGTCTCCTCATGGGGCTCGCTTCTCCGGCGTTTTCCACAAAGGATAGAGCGCTTTAAGGTTTTGTCAGCCTGGCCCTCCAGGAGGCATTTTGTAGCCATTTCTCTACAACTATAAAACGATATCAAAAGAATGTGAGGCGGCACTGAAAAAAAACTCGAATGACTCTAAGCTCTGGCCGTGCGATTTTATACTGTGAATATCAATTGGGCTTCACTACAGAATCACGGAAAATTTTCGTCTGAATTTTTCGAGGAGTACAATGAAGCTTCGAGTTAAAAAAATATCACACAGAACAGTTAGTTGAATACTTGAAGATCAATAGCTATTTTGATTCAATGCGAGAGAGAAGCCATGGATATCTTAGGGTCAACAAAATAAACACTCTTAATTGTGCCAAAAATGTTCCAAAGTTATTTGCTCAGATGAAAGTAATTATCAGATATATGAGAAAGATTATTGTATTTTTTTTTAATGTAATTTATGATATCCCATTTAATAATATCTTAGTTGAAAAATATTTGAAAGTTTTACCATTTTGCAACAGTTTATCAGATTTAAAGCACTTCTGTGGCTACCTTTGTGTATCTTTGGTACTAGCTGTAGAGCATGAAGGTGGTTCTATCATCGAATGGGGAAGCATATCTTTATCAGAGTCAGAAAAGATGTTTTAATGCTAAGAAAAAATCAGCTCCACAACTTATACCACCATGTAGTCACAAGTTTTACAGCCATCTATCCATAAATTGCACCTAACAACACCAAGAAATGAAGTTCTATTCCAACACAATAATGCCCAATGCCATGCATCTAATCACATCCAGAAATAGTTTGAAGGAAATGGGGATCAACTCTCTATAGTAGCGACCGCAGAGTTCAGAGTGTTTGGAAAAGCAATAAGAAGTAATATATGTACAAATATAACAGTTGTATGAAAGATTACTAGAAGTGTGGGGCAAGATTACGCCAGAGATTTGTTAAAATTTGGTGAAAGCAATGTAAAGAAGAATTATAGCTGTAATTAAAACAAAAGAGGATGCAACTAATTATTCAAACTATTAAACTAACTTAATTTATATGTACATGTTTTATTAAAAAAAACAGGTCTAACCCAGCTTTGATTAACTCTCTCCTTTGCTTGTCTAATTTTCTTCTTATACTTTTTAGGCTTGGAGAAAGGTTATGAATATGGGTTCGAATATTTATAATTTATTGGCGCTGAGCTTCAGGGCATGTTCGACCATTTTCTGAGTGAAATTATTTTACACTGTTTACACATTTCAAAATCGTATATTTCTATACTAAAGTTAATCATTTGCTTAAATATTATAATACAAAGGGCATAGAAAGCGGATATAAAAAAGTATTATAAGAAGATTAGAGAAGCAAAGGAGAAAGTTAATCAAAGCTCACTTGGACGTGATTTTTAATAAAACATGGATAAAAGAAAAACTCCTACCTAAATATATATATATATATATATATATATATATATATATATATATATATATATTTATATAAACATATATACTGAATTATTTTATTAGTTAGGTCTAATTGCATTATATGAATAATTCCATTGAGTGATTTATACTTTTAATCAATGGTAAATATATTCTCATTCTAGAAACCTCTGGTCAATAATTTTTTTAATTTGTTCAATTTTTACTATTGTAATTGATACAATTTCTTACACTTAATATGGTTTATAATCTTGTTGTGAATTAACTATTGTCATATTATCCTCAATTAATACCATTTTATAATCTTCTTTTGATAGGTTGGCCAACCAAGTATTTTCAATGTTCATCTCCATCGAACTGAATCTAGCGAATGCTGTTAGTTATCTAATCACTTCCTTTGTAGAATTTACGTTGTTACTAAGCCTTATGCTAATTATAGTATTCCCTCGCCTTTAAAAAGATCTCCGGTATTTATTGAACAGAACTGAGGGGTAAATATTTCTTTCTCTGTAGACTTACGGTGTAAATATCGAGGGTGTCTGGAGATCAGACTAATCCATTGAAATATGTTCCTTGTTAGGTTGTTATGTTTGAAGAGTAGTTGAATTACCCTTCAAGAAGGAAGAGGCAAGATTCACACGCTGTATACCTACTCCTTCAGACTGTTCATTTAACAGTAAAACTCCATGTTTGCATTTTTAAAAAAGCTAAGGCATTGAAAAGGCTATAGGCATTACTGCAGTTAGTTATTAACCGCTTGCAACAAATTTGGAACATTTCAAATAAGTCCAAAATTCATTTGTTGTTTTTTAAAACGACATTAATTTGCTGAAAAATTATTATCAATTTTGAGGTATATTTATGATCATGCAATTCTATAACTTTTGTAAATGGATTTTATTTCTTCAATTTCAGAATTTTCTCAATAAAAAATTAACTTTTTAATTATTTCTATCTGTCATTGCTGATATAGTCTTGTTTGAATACATCGAAAGTTAAATTATATAAAATTTTAACGAACTCGTATTTAACGACAAAGAACCCTTTGTAATAAAAATGGAAAGGGAACACGAATGAGCTGAATTAACAGCTGTTCCCAATCCCACCCGTCGCCCTTCGAAGCCCGTTCTAACAATGGCTAGATGGTTCTACCCCTACGACAAGAAGCCAGACGCGGCTTTGATCAAGTCGAACTAAACGGCTCCCCTGTCCCCATCTGCTATCGAGATAGCAAAATCAGTTAGGTACCAAAGATTACAACCAAAACATCAATGATTAACCCCCCCAAATAAAATTAAAGGTTCACAGTGGGAGGCATAAGGGAAATATTTAGGTTTACTGTTTACTTCTAATGGTAAAACTAGTTAAACGTCTAAAATAGATCTCTTGAAATTGGTATTTTAATCGGAATTGAGTGAAAAGTAATTAAGCATCGAGGGCATGTGTAAATGACGTACAACTAAGCGAGAGAATGTTCTTTTCAAGGTAAAATTGAACAAAAAGTAAGAAAGGAGAGACTAACAAAGTGCAAGGGTTATAAAGAATGACCCAAAACCTCGCAAACCTAAATATATAATGGTAGTGATTAATTTGATTATAGATTAATACCGTCTGACACCTACCTCAGTGTGTACGTAATTTAACGCAGGATCCAAACTACGAATTTGGTTTAAATATTGCCTCCTGAAAGCGAAGGATAAAAGAGGGAAAACAATGTTTTGTGTTTTTTGCTTTTCCTACACTTTCTTCCCTCTCTCCCACCTCATTAACTCCTTATATACAAATTTGTCACTAGATTAGATACATTATGATACTCAGAAATAATAATTAAAAAATAATCCAATAGTAAGTGATCATCTATCGGCAGCCAACGAAGGCAAAATGACTTTCTATTGGCTAATATAAATAAACAAAAAAGAAAAAATAAGAACAACAACAAATGAAAACAAGGACAAAAGTAAAAGGTCAACAGGGAAAAATAAGTTGCATGCTCAAGTGCATAAGGAGGGGATGGGGGTGATGTTCCTCGGGGACTAAGTAAGTAGTCAATTTATAATTTCAAAGCGTCTCCGCTCATCATGGTACCGGTAAGGGTACCGTTCAAGATGTACCGAGGTGATAAATTTGATGCGTCGGGCAAAGAGAGTATTGCTGATGCTGAAGGGCACCTTTCTCCCAACCTACGAGGGCTTTCCAGTAGACTCTCTGTAGGCTCACCATGAATATCTCTTCCCACTTATCAAGCAAGCGATATCTTTATTTTAAACACGATCACTGTCGCAGAGCAAAATAAATAAAAGATGGTTAAAAAACAGCATACTTAAAATTTTATATATATATATATATATATATATATATATATATATATATATACATATATAAAGTTTAATCAAATTTTTTAAAGTTTAATTGTATTGTACATGTGTTCAAAGTGAATTGCCTGGGCCTTCTTACATTTCACACAACGGGAAAGGAAGTTATTTATTATATTTTTCAAATTTTCAAAACGCTACATTCAATGGACTATACACTATCTACCCCCGCTTACTTAAAGTCTTCGATAGAGGATGGCTCTTACCTGAATATTTTTTTTCCTGGACAAATCGCCAAAGAATAAAGTCTATAAGTGATAGATCGGGAGATCTTGCGAGCCAGCGAAACTGCGAGCGATGAGAAACCACTCTTTGTTCAGAAAATCTTGTTAAACATTCTAGTGATGGTATAGTTGTGTGGGTTGTTATTTGTCTTGCTAAAACCATTTAGAACTACAGTATTCTTGCTCAAAAACAGTGTTCAGCATTTCTATATATCTTTCTGAAGTTAGTAAAAGCAGTCCCCTTATCTTTCGGCCCTCAATAATATAAGGACCATAAACCATGCTAATACTCTAACCACACCGTACAGTAACTTTAGGCGAATGCAAAAGTTTGTCCACGTGTATATTCGACTTGTTTTTTGACCAATACCGGAAATGAAATTCTGTCTGTTGATGATTCCATTGAGATTGATGTCATTCATCACTGGATATTATGTCACTCAATCTTAGCACGTTTTGTTGAATTATTGTTTCAATCCGTTGACAAAACATCAAACAACTCTGGGAGTCTAGCTCGCTAACCTGTTGCAAACGCATAATTTCAATGACTTTATTCTCAAATCCAACGTGATTATTTTCCTACTGCTCTTCCGGCTGATTCCCGTCACAGCTGATAGTTGTCCGTTTCAAGCTGATTTGCGACTGAATCAATATTTTCAGCGGTTCGCACACTTTTGCTGCACCCAGAACTGCCTTTAAGCATGCCCTTGTTTGAGCCGTGTTTGCATCTTCTGTGATGCAAAGCAATAACCCAAGATCGTGGTAGATAAATCTGTCATTTTTTAAAAAGTACAGGTTTCGTACGTAAGATATGAAAAAAATAAATAACAATGTAAAATGTTCCCTTTCGAATGCTTTTTTATTTCATTTATGAAGCTGTAATAAAGTCTGAGTAATAAAGTAATAAGCGTTTAAAAATATGGAAAATTTTGTGGTCTCACTATTTGTATATAATATAGGAAGGACGGTCAATAAGTTTTGCAATTTAGATATAAGGAAACGAGATACGAGGAAAAGTGTTTCATTAATTTTCAATATAACTACCCTCGACTTCAATGCACTTGCGTCCCTTGTCCCTGAGGCTTCGAATTCCCGACAACCAGAAATCTCCCGACTGCTGTTCAATCCACCCCTGGACGGCAAGCTGGACATCTTCATCGTCCCCAAGCCGGTATCCACGCAGTGCAGCCTTGAGCTGGCAGGATAAAAAGTAGTCGCTGGGTGGGGGCCAATCTGCAGTGTAGGGGAAATGGTTGAGCTTCTCGAATCTGCACTCGTGCAGGGCAGCTTGTGCAACTCTGGCCTTGTGGACTTTGATGACGTTGAAGTCGATCATGGGGCGTAAGGTTTCTAGGGACCCAACGGGCAGAGACCTTGGTCATGGACAAATTGTCGTGGATGATGTTGATAACACTGCCATGTGATATTCCAAGTTCTCGCTCGATTTCTCGGACCTTCACCCGTCGATTTTCGAGGATCATCCTCTCCACACGGGCCATATTGTCCTCGTTGGTCACGTCTGACGGGCGTCCTGGACGGGGGTCATCTTCAAGGGACTCACGACCATGGCGGAAGTCCCTATTCCAGCGAGCAATGGTCGCATAGGAAGGGGCGGTGTCTGTGTACACTGCAACCATGCGTTCATGGATCTTTTTTGCATTCTTGCCTTCCTTGGTCAAAAACCTGATCACTGCACGGTGCTCAACTTTCTCCATTGTTGAAAGATTTGTGACTGACGATCTGCGATCAGCTACTGCTTCTTAAATAGACGAGGCAGGGGCGTGCGGCTGCAAGTCCTGACTTGGGATAACTTGTTCTAACACCCCCACAAACAGCCATCCCCCTTCCTCTGTTTTGCCCTACCGATTCGCAAAACTTATTGACCGACCCTCATATATATATATATATATATATATATATATATATATATATATATATATATATATATATATATATATATATACAGTACTGGCACAATTATTATGCATTTTTGAAAAACCATACTTTTTTTACAAAGGTGTCATGTAAAACAATTTTAGTCACTAATAGTTCATTTACTTTACTGCACCAGTACAAAACAAGTATTTAATATTTATTTTAACTGTGTTTATAGTCTTATATGGCAGTGTCAGGCAATACAAAGAGAAAATGTATGTCAACACTGACACAATCACTGCATTGTCTTGTGAGAGCTCAGTAGTAGTCTTGCATTTGCATGGGATGGTGTGTGTTTGTTTCGTTTACGACCGTTTATTTGGCTGTGATTACTTTAGTTCTGTGTATTTGTTTATTTATTTTTAAAACCAACACCGATTTTTCAGCTTTCAGAACAGTTTATGCAATTGAGTAGAGATGGGCAAAGTTAGTAATTTGAGTCGTCGAAAGGTTGGACAGTTTAGTGTTTTATTTAAAGAAAGTACATTCAAACAGAAAGAAATAGCTAATAAACTTGAAGTTTCAACTCAAATGGTCAGTAATATTAACAAGAAATTTGAATATGGCCACAGTTTGGAATCAAATAGAGTGAGAAAATGTAGTAGACACAAGAAAACAACCCCGAGGACGGACAGGAAATTAATTAAAATGGCAATAAATAACAGAAGAGCATCTTGCAGAATGATTACCAACTGGCAGCAGAAGGCATTACCATTGCCCGAAGAGCAATAAACAAGAGACTATTGGAAGCTGGACTAAAAGCATATCGTCTCAGAAAAAAGGCCCGACTCACTGACAAGATGAAGCAGGCTCGTAAGGCCTGGGCACAGGCTCACGTTGATTGGACTTCTAAGCAATGGAAGCAGGTAATAGTTGAGCATACAGTATTTAATTATTCTATTACACTATTACTAGATATTCTAGTTCTTCCATTACCTTCTTTAGCTGTTCAACGCGTTATTTTGTGCTTCGTATTGTTGCAGGTTGTGTTTTTTAACGAGTCCACCATTGTTGTGCTTGACGACCGTGTGCAGAGTGTAAGAAGGCGAGTAGGTGAGCAATTTAAACCGGAATGTCAAAAGAAGACAGTGAAATTCCCTCAGAATGTCATGGTATGGGAAGCGATTGCTGTGCATGGAACAAGCCGTTTGCAGATTATTGACGGTACCATGAGTCAGTTTAAGTACATAGACGTACTAGAAAGACGTTTTCTACCTCAAACAAATGAATGGTTTGCGGATAGACCTTGGATTTTTCAACAGGACTCTGCCCCGTGTCACATGGCGAGGTCAGTGAAGACCTGGTTTGAAGAAAAAGGTGTAGAAGTGCTTTTATGGCCGGGAAATTCCCCAGATATGAACCACATTGAGAGTTTGTGGTCTCTATTAAAAATGAAATTCATGAAGTTCCCATTACGACCAAAACACAACTCATACAACGTCTTATCTAAGTCTGGTTTCATTCAGAAAGAATTAGGGAATTTTGCAGAACGTTGATCACTGGCATGCCCAGTCGTGTTAAAGCACTTGCTAAAGCAAAAGGTGGACAAACTAAATACTAAAATAGTTGTTTAATATTGACGTGTGAGCTATTAGTGAATAAAATAGTTTTACATGAACTTTTGTTGTTTTACATGACACTTTTGTAAAAGAAAGTATGTTTTTTTCAAAAATCCATAATAATTGTGCCAGTACTGTATGTATATATATATATATATATATATATATATATATATATATATATATATATATATATATATATATATATATATATATATATATATAGAGAGAGAGAGAGAGAGAGAGAGAGAGAGAGAGAGAGATAGAGAAAGAGAGAGAGAATAAAAAATGAAAGGTCTGCGGGTGGTAGTGGTAACAACAACCACATGGCTTTCGCCATATATACTCGTAATTACTGAATTTCAAAATCCTTTTGAGGGCAGAAAGAAAAATGAAGAAATCGTGAAATGGATAGTGAGCCTTAAATTGTGAGCAATTTGCAGGTATGGTAAAAAGAATCCCTTGAAATACTTTCTAGCCTAGGGAGATATTGTGTTTGATAGGGCGAGGCTTAATTTCGGTGTTTCTAGAAGCTTAACGGTAGAGCATCTGACCCGCAATCGTGAGATCATGGTTCGATTCTCGGCCGGGATATTTTAATTTTTTCCCCTTGCTGTTATTTCTGTATCTTCAATATGGCGTGCCTCGATTGTGCTGCCCTTTGCTCTTTTTAGTATTTGTCTTCCAACGCCCCGATCCCTTCCCTTCCCTTTAAAAAAACTCCCGTTTTTTGTCTCATGTTGGTGCATGCTAATGATCGAGTGTTCATAACTAAGAATGAGAGGGAGTCGGAGTTTTTTATCAAAAGATTGACACAGTGTGTGGGTGGAAGGGGCTAAATGTGGTTGCGGAGAAGAGTGGATTTGGTGTAAAGAATGAGTTTTTTCTGTTATTCGAGTCCTTGGTGTCACCTTTTATTAAGGGGGAAATTTAATTATGTAGGAGGCATTGTAAATAACAGTGATACGGATGAAGCAGATTGCGACTAAAAGGATTTAAATGGTAAAAAAATCTTTTGTATGTTTAGAGCGTGTGAAAAAAGTAAAAAAAACGCGTAGAAGGTGGATTGATTACTTTTATTAGTGTTTAATAGAAAAAAGGATAAGTGAGGGAAAATTGGATGTCATTGCCTGTGGTAAGTGCATGGAGGAGATTGTGAGGCGGTGTTATTTGGACTTTCGGCCCAGAAACGATCACTAAATAGACAAGACACTAAAGGACAAAATACCTCACACTGAGAATGTATTTTGGCGTAGAAAAAGGATGGGCGATCTTATGATCAATAGGACATAAATGGGGTGGTAGGGGGAGGGGCAGTTTTAGTGGTATATAAGTGCTCCAACCCCTCATTGTGGCTGATTCCTAAAATTGCTTGCCATGCAGAAGCCTCGAGAAAGAGTAGTTAGAGGTCATATTCCCACTTTTTATAAAGAAAAATAAAGTACGGCTATTTGTAAACTCGACAATGGTATTTATGTATCAATAAAATCAATTCTCCATTTCCCTAGAATAATATAGATTGAGGTGGCAAGTAACTCAAATAACAAATCATAACAAATATGCCTTTACATTTGGCTAACTGATATAACATCATAATTTAAAGCAATATTCTTCAATCTTGCCAATTTGAGCTTCCTTGCGCAGCCAGCGACCATTTACAACTCAATGATAGATACATCTCACAACTTTACATCACGCAAGCCTATTTCAGTGCCATTGAGAGAGATGTAAAGTATAGATCGTGTTTTCATCTCATCGAACTCGCTACCACCCTTCCTCGAATCCTAGTACCAATTTCACCGCCCACCTCCAAACTCTCTATTCACGTGAGATGTAGCCTCTTAAATGAGCACTTAAGAAGAATTCCTACCTCACATTTTTATCAATAAATAATATTTTACATAATTGGAGTGAGTCCGTACAACCAAACACTCCATTGGTGACCCTCCGTTGAAAACTTTACTCTCTTCTAACCTGCGTCAAGCAACCTTATTATTAAAAAGGATTCTTCACGCACTCGTCATTGCCTATCAGAATAAAAACAACCAACTATCTTCTACCACGGACTCAGCAAAGTTTTCGGCGATTTAAGAGCCTCAATATTTGTCAGATAGGCCAAAACACTGGTTCCGTCTCTGCCATTTGAAACACAGTGTCACGTCCACAAAGACAAAATGCCGGCTTCCCTTCTTCCATTTACCAGCATGGAAGCAGCGAATACATCAATCGAGCTGCTAGCAAAGCAGAGAACTTGCAAGGCTTATAAGGCTATTGTCCTTCGGCACAACGAGCCCTCGGATCAGCAACGATGGCAGAGCTCACCAGGAACATCATTCTGGTGAGGCAGAAGCCCACAACTCTCCTTTGGGCACTTTGAGAGGCCGCGTGTACCGACTTCCAGGCACACGCGACTTCCTGGGGGAAGTGGGAGCTCGTTCCGAGATTCTAGTCGTGGTTTCTGCTCACGCTCTTGATTTTTGGGTCGGTCTGGCTTTTCGTTGACGGGAGATCCATGGAGTGAACCATCAAGTTGGTGCTGGTATCCCCAGAAATTTTAAGGTGAGCCTCATCACTGCCTGTCACTATGTGACTTCCATGTGGATGGTAGCCAATGACTATCTTCTCCCGCTTCTCCAAGGGGAGTGGGGGTGGCTATGTCCATCATTCGCACTCCACTGCCGGAAGACACCGGAGATCCAAAACCCTTCAGTAGCTACTAGTCACACCACTGTGCCTCATCCGGACATCACACGGAAATCTGCACACCCTAACTTGAGTAGTCACTAGTCGATACTTCTACGAGGAATTACAAAGGTATTTCACGCTGAAATACATAACGTAGCCTCACCTCATCTGAGTTGTCATTTCCTTCTCCCCACCTTGATCTTCGGCGTTTTCTGGCCAAACTACCCTCTCTACCTCAAGGATAGTTTCATAGGGAGTAATATATCAGCCTGCCCACCCACTTACTGTGCGAACGATGTAGGGCTCTAAATCCGTGTCTTTTTCATCCAGAATCCAGAAACGAGATTAAACTGCTCATTAACAGCGGCTTTACCATGTTCATTTTACTGGCTTCGCCTTAGGATAGCCGTCGACATCCAATGGTCTCCGCGCTCCAAAATATTTCATGTCCGCTTATCCCGGTCTATTCTAGAAATTCCCCGATCTCTATCTTTCCCGGACGGTTGCTCCCATGGCTATTATTTGTTGATGACGTCCGTCACCCCATCTTGTGGGTTGCCTTCCCCCCAAAATTCTCGCTTAGATAAAATTACAAAAGACGCACTGGGTCGCTCTTCGAACTTTTGTCCGATTATGTTTCATCTTTTTTCCGAATATGTTTCGTACAACTGCTTCAAACATTCATTAAAATCATTTGGGGGGTGTGAGAGGCAAAAGCCTACCAAAAGTAAATTAAATCAGGGTGTGTAGTGGACATAGAACCACAAAATGAGTAGGGGGGGGCCAAGCCCATCGAATTTTTTAAAATTTAAGAAAAAAGGTTTGATAAAGAAGCAGAAGTGACCATAAAAATCGAAGCAAATATTTTTAATTATTAACCGAAACAAAATTAACCTGTATTGATAAAATGAGGCTAGAAAATGGATTGATATTGCTAAAATAAGGAAGAGATGATGAAAGTCAATATCAGGGAGTTGGAATTTTGCTTAGTAGTCAGGCGAGCAAGGCGTTATGTGAATGGCAACCTATGGATGAACGGTTAATTTTCGCATGTTTTTAATCTGTTCATGGAGTAACATCAGCGTGGTTGTAGGTTATGTGCCAAATAATGATGCTGATGACAACAGAAGAATGAATTTTATACTAGGATACAAAGTGTGGTTAACAAGGTAGCGAGGCATGATACATTTTTGTGTTTAGGTGATTTTAATGCGATTGTAACATAGGATTTGAAGATTGTTGGGGTAAGGAAGTTTGTGGAACAATGAATAAAAATGGCACCAGGTTTGCTAGTTTTTATTTAGTAAACAAAGTAGTCATCGGCGATACACTTTTTTATGCATAAAACATACACAAGCCTACATGTACGTCACCGTGTGGAAACTATCGAAATCAGATCGATCATATTGATATTTCTAGGAAGCATAGAACGTCCCTATTGGATGTTTGTGTGAAAAGAGGGGAAGATGTTGGCAGTGATCATTATTTAATTGCATCTCAACTCAGAATAAACTTAAAAAGAGAAATGAAAATAACGGTGTAAGTAACAAGTTTGATATTGAAAAATTAAGTACGGATACAAACGCAAAGAATGAGTTAAAAATGGATTGTAGAAATATGTTTTTAGCTCTGCAAATTTTAGATGAAGACGAACAGAGGGATGTAAATATTAGATAGTAAGAAGTTAGAAGTGCTTTTGAAGAAGCTGCAAAAAATACCATCGGTGTCAAAAAGATGTCAAGAAGGAAGAAGTAGATGATGAGTGAATGTTAGGATATGATAAAAAAGAGAAGATAAGCGAAATTAAAATGTAAAAGTATGGGTAGCAATTATTCAGATTTAGCATTGGCGAGGGCAGAGTACAGTAGCCTAAATTCAGAAGTTAAAAGATTGTCAAGGCGTCATAAATGGAAATTTGTTGATGTCTGAAACAACTATGATACATATGTGTGATAGAATGGCTTGAGGCTGCCAGGCCTTGCTTCTATCACATGTCGAAACTCATGCTTCCCACGTGCATCCTGCGAGAGAGAGAGTAGAATGGCATCTTATCGCCCAATATTCCCAAGTTTAATCAATGAGGTTCAATCTCCCGTTTGCCTCCATGAGTCGATCTGGCCAGATTGAATTAGGCTTATGGGAAGATAATATATTTTCTCAAGCGCTACCGGGACATTCCATCGAAGTCCCCCCATTGTCCCCTACGCCGAGGGGCTGGCTCCGGCTATTTATGCGATAGAATTTCGCGTTTGAATCAGATCCCGATTATTTTCGCAAGGCATCACGCCGATCCGGTCTCCCTTGTGCACATAGGAACTCTACCCCGAGAACCTCCTTATTGTCCATAAGAGGACCATATCCTTGAGTGCCAAGGTTCATGCCCCTCGAGACGCCAAGTCAACAGGGCCTCCCCGTTGTTCAGAAAGAGAACAACTTTAGAACAGTCATTGTTCTTCGAACCCGTTCGACAAGAAACGGTTCTAGCTACCCTGATATCCCGTAATTGATAATTTACAATTGTTCAGAAGAGAACAACTTTAGAACAATCATTGTTCTTCGATCCCGTTCGACAAGAAACGGTTCTCGTTTCCATGATATCACGTCAGTGGTAATTTAATTCCCCCCTTTTAACGTTCTTCAAGAGAACGCTTGGTTACACCAATAACCTCAATTGTTCATACAGAACATCTTCGATATCCTGTCTCAAGGATGGCTCATACTTCTGAGCCCCACTTCGCTCTCAGTCCTTGAAGTCAGTCCTTCCCCCTCGTTAAGGAACCCCCTTCCCCTAAAAACCCCTTCTCCCAGAAAAGAAATCGCCAGTTGGACCGAAGATTCCTTCAAGATCGCCTTCCTGTGCACGACGACCTTATAGATACGTAAGCTACGCATTGCAATGAACTATTTAACTTTGTGCCAGCGTAACTCTGTGCTTTAAACGGATTTAACCAACCCTTTCCATTCGTGTTTGTTTTGTCATTTTAAATCCCTCCAAATCTTAATCCTCCGCTTAGTCAAATATTCACATGACCTTTTGTCGTTTCATGTGTATCTCCTATTTTAATCCCCGGTCATGTAAATATTTTTTGTGTATCGTTTTGTTAGATTTATTAATAAAATTCTATTTTATTAATGTTTGCAATATTATTTATCCTTGGGCTCCGTTCCACTTCTTAAGTATATTGATGATAAATAAGCCCTCTCCAGGCCCATTTTAGAGTCATTCTCGGCCATCTGATCACCCTGCACTCGAATATAGAATAATCTGCACAAAGAATAGATATATATATATATATATATATATATATATATATATATATATATATATATATATATATATATATATAGTACATCGTCGGGAGCCTATTCTACGACAAGATTAATAAACATAATGGAAAAAGTACGAGACTTGCTTATAGGAACATCAAGGAACTTGCTGGAAAGAATAAAAATAATAGAGATACCGATTAAAAGTAGTGAAAGTTCAGGACATACGAAAGACTGATATAAAGGACAGATTGAAAGAGCATTTTAAAGCTGTATTAAATAGACCAATCCTACCTGATGAAGATCAAATTCTACCAGCAGAGCATGAATTAAAAATAGGTACCGGAGAAATACGACTGGATGAAGTCGGGAAGGCAATAAAATATTTGAAGAATAATAAAGCTCCTGGAATTGACGAGATACACCGAGAGATGTTTAAAGTTGAGGATGTTGAGATGCCGAAGGTTTTAGTGAAGTTTTTAAATGAAGTGTGGAATAGTGGTGAGTTGCCAGAAGAGTGGAAAAAAATGGGCCATTATAAAAATTCCCAAAAAGGAAGAGCTGAGTACTGTGAAATGTCGCCTATTATTTCCAAAATATTTAGTAAGATTATTTTGAATACAATGGAGTCAGAGGTCGATAATATTTTGATAGATAAGCAGGCAAGATTTCGGAAATAGCGTGGTTGCAATGACAAAATCTTTATTGTAAGACACTTGATGCAACCAGTTAACGATAAGAAAATGCCACTGTGCCGGTGTTTTGTGGATTTTGAAAAAGTGTTTGATAGCGTAAAACGTGCCGCTCTACTTAGAATAATGAGACACTATGGAATAGCCCAGAAGTTTGTTGACATAGTAAAAAGTGTACATGAAGATACCTTCTGCCCAGTATTGGTAGATGGGAGTTTGAGTGAAAGTTTTGAAGTTAAATCGGGAGTAATTTAGGGTAGAATTCTTTCTTTATTCCTGTTTATTTGGATCATTGACTCTGTAATGATGAAGGTCATAAGTGAAACTGATACTGAAATATTTTGGAGAGAGGTATAAAGTTGGATTTCGTAGATAATATTGTTTTAATTGCAGAGAGCTGTCAAGATATGCAAAGAGTAATAAATTGTTTAGATAGAGAAGGAAAAAAATAGTATTAACAATAAATTGTGCGAAAACGGAAATAATAAACATACTTTGGTAAGATTGTATCAAGGGATGGTTATTTAAAAAATGAGTTTGAGAAAAGTATTAGGAAAGCTAACTAAGCAGTGCGCATGCTGAAATCTGTGTGGAATAATAATATTTTTCCAATACACGCTAAGATAAAAGTTTATAAAAGTATGGTGAAACTAATTCTTATATATGGACATGAATCGTAGTATAGTACGGCAATCACAGATGCCAAATTTTTGGCTTTCCTTTTGAAAATAATACGTTGAGAAGAATATTAGGTATATAATGGCAGGATAGAGTAACAAACGAGAAAGTTAGAGAAAGTACGAAAGTACAACCGGTAGAGGTGTATGTGAGATTGTCGCTGCTGGAAATGGATGGGGCATATTTACAGACGAGAAGGACGATATGTGCAGTATGCACCAAGGTGGAAGGCAGCTGGAAGAAGAGGAAGAGCTAGACCGGAGGAAACATGGACAAGGACAATGAAGAGAGAGGCAAGAGATAATTGGGATGACGAATTGGAGGAGATAGCTCAAGATAGTGCTGGTGGAAAGAGTTTATTACGGCCCTTTGCATCCCGTGGGTGCCATAGGAGATTGATTAATTGATGCTTAGATAATTTATATTGTTCAGTGAGTTAGTTACTATTTGTTAGATGATTTCTTTTCATACCTTTGAAATTCATCAAAGAGTGGATTAAACTGGAAACTAAAATAGTCTCAGATTGCTGGGCAGCCTATTCGTGATTCAAATTGGAAGGCTACCAACACGAAAGTGGGTAATTTTGACTAAAGTGGCGCACGTGTTTTAGGCTAGTAAACCTGTAATAATGCTTCGTATGGTTTTAATAGCGTCCTAGGAGTAATATTTCGATTGCGGATAGGGTCTATCATTCGTTATAATGAATAGATAATATTTTAAACCGATGCTGAGACACACTAATTCTGCTACGACGCCATCTTGAATTGATGAGTCGGACTAACGCGCGCGCGCAACTCATTATTTGGTAGAGGGTCGGACTATGTTATGTACGTATCTTGAAATGCATGTAGGGCTTAAGTTACACTCTTGCGTTTGTTTTTAATGTTGAGAATAGTTAATTGTTTTTGTTTCGAACGAAGATGTAGCAGAGATACAAACATTGAGGGTAAATTTTAATAACATCCCAACCACGATTTTTTTCTCTAAAATATATTTTTCTGACGTTTTTAGGCTTACCATTTAATTGGCTTTACATTTCTGTGAGCACAATTACTACAAAAGTAAGCAATTTTCGGGGAAAAAACCGATTTGCGGTGATAACAACGATCATGAATCGCTAACCTAGCATAAGCAAAACAAAGCTAACTCGTCATAAAAATGTTAGGTATGGCAAGGTTAGGTTTAGTCAGGCCTCCTTTCAGCCGGGCATCCTGCATGCTCAATACACTGTATTACTCCCATCCTTCAAAGACCTCACCGCACCCCGGTTGTGTACACATCCAGTCAAGCACTCTATTCAACATTATACATAGAGCAGCCCATCTGTCCTTGCACGCACGCGCCTCTTTCCTCCGGCCAAACTCAAACCCGCGAGGGAGGAATTTTTCCGAATGGAGAAGGAAAACATAATTCGGAAATCTCGTTCGTTTGGGGCGTCTACATTACATCTAGTTTCTATGAAAGATGAGTCCTATGGTAAGTATATGACTTCTGTTCCTTCAATATTGTTCGTCTCGGATTTTACAGCTCAAATAGTAACTGCACAATTATTTTCAAAACTAAACCTGGTAAATGCCTTCCATCAAATTCTGGTGTAATGATGGAAGGAAACATGCGTAACAACTCCGTTTGGTTGGTACGTTTTTCGATACATGCCACTCGTTTTGAGGTCGTCTTCACATACGTTTGTGCATTCATTTTCGACTTTATATAGTACAGTTTAAGCAGGTATTTGACCGCTTATTAGCTTATGGTAAGATTGGCACCGCATAGATGCAATTGGGAGTAAAGTGTCTCGAAATTCTGGGATACCTCTTAACGAACTAGAACATCTCAACACTGCCTGAAATTTTTGCCGCCTAGGCAATTTCTCTGCACCAGGCAGATATAAATCTCTTAGGGAATTTCTACTACTATACCATTTTACACGCGCGTCTATCTTAGCTCCGCTATATGACCTCCTGAACAAAGTCCCCAGTACGTTGGCTGCAAAGTGCTGCTAATGACTTTCAGTACGTCATAATTGCCAATTCCTCGGCTACCGAAGCAAGGCACGCAGTGCAGGGCAACCATTTCGTATTTTGGCTGATGCAAGTGCGATGGGTGTGGTGAGAACCCTAGAAAAAGATAAGAAGAGAAAGTGAGACTCGTTAGGTTGTCCCTAGCTCAATCAAAAATCTTCTGGCGGCTTTTTCGCAGAATAAAATTCTTTCCCACGACACAATGCTCCAAGGTAACCCCTTTTAGCCAACACAAGGTTCTCGCTTTGGCATTTCTTTCTCCAAAATAATTTCACCTTCTTCTGTTGGGTCGACATTGGATTAAATTATACAATTTGTAGCGAACTTCATTTGACGTCTTTCATTGATTCGCTCACTCTGGTGTTAAAAATACACTCTCTCTACTTTTAAAGCACTGTGTGTAGCCTTGTAGGGATTGTTCTATAAAACAGGTAGATCTCTGGCACCAAATTGCAGGATTTTATAGGCCCATAAATGGACGCTCGGTGGATTTACCAAATGCTAAAAATTCCTATGTGTGTAAATTAAGGAAATAATATGCCAAGCCTAATAAATAAAAAAAAGAGTATTAAAGAATGAAACTATATATACATATGTTAAACTGTACAAATAGATCTAAGGCAAACGCTCATTAGAGCGGCGCGGAAATACGAGGATCGCACACAAACAAATATACGCGTGTTGAGAACATTTATCAGAAGCTGAACAAATATATGCTCTGAACAGAGAAATTTCACAGACCTGCAATAAGCGATTCCCTATAATAAAGCTAAATTATGAGAAATATGTAAGCACAACAGGTACACAGAGCTGTCGGAAACTCCGCTCATGGTGTTCGTCCTCCCTACAGACAAGTCAAGATCACGCCTTGGATATATATATGTTATATATATATATATATATATATATATATATATATATATATATATATATATATATATATATATATATATATATATATATATATATATATGTTATATATATATATATATATATATATTATATATATATATATATATATATATATATATATATATATATATATATATATATATATATATATATATATATATATATATATATATAGAGAGAGAGAGAGAGAGAGAGAGAAACTCTCATTATTGAGAAAAAGTTTCATTATTCCTGATTCATTAACTCAATTCATTCCCTTAGTAGCATCACGGAATCCCGTTTACTCGTCCTAGTCCTGCCACCTTTAGACTCAACACTTCGCGTAAAACAATAAGCCTACACATTGACCGCAAAGAACTGGAGAGGGTTCCGCTTTCCCCTTTAGTAGGCCAATTCAAGAATCAAGGTATATTTTCTTTGCCGCGTCCTTTCAAAATCCTTTACTTCCCCCGATTACCGAGACACCTTCGGTAAGCCTAGCCTAACGCACAACCCTCGTGAGAAATTATAAGGAGTCAGAACCAATTCTACAGAGGCGTAAAGTATGCCCATTGCCTAAATTCCTCGTCAGCCATCGAGAGCAATAGCAACGAGGACTCTTCAATACACGCCCTTATAATGGCCGACCACGCACGCACAAACCAGTAGCCTTTACCACAACATAAACGTGGTAACACCGACCGGTACCATCAACACCCCCCTCCCCCCTCCCTTCCCTATAGCCTCAAATGCGTAAAGATGTCCAAAGCCTTCTTCATATTTGCGTCCCCTGTCACAAACGCGCACGAGAAAATTAACCAACCCTCGATTTACAGCAATACCCCGGTTACTGCGGTTAATTCGTGCGGTAAAAACACCGCAGTAAGCGAAACCGCATTAATCGAAGATATAAATACATGTAAAATCATAGATTGATGTCTAGACTTTTAAAAAATGCGTGTAAATGCGATATAGATGCGACGTAAATAAATAAGGAAACAAATGAATTGGACACCATATAATGTACAGTATTACTGTTTATTAAGTTTCATGAGCATATGAAAAAAAGATACAGTAAATGTCATTTTTTATGAAAATATTGTAAAAGGGTTGTTTGCGTTCTCGATGCCTTCTTCTTCTCTTTGTACATCACCCGATAACAACTTAGCGCATTTTCTATCTGTCTTCTTACTTGTACTGCCCTTTCTACATTCGGTTCTGCATCCATTATCATTTGCTTTCCATCTTCAAATGTCCGAAAAATAGAATCGAGTTCTTTTATCGTGAATTCCTTCGGTTTTGCCATTTCTTCCGTTTCGTCATTGTCTTCGTCATCGTATGCACGTTCTTGCTCTAAATCTAGAAGTTCGTCGTCATTGAGATCTCCATTATGCGAGTCGAGCAATTCCCTAACGTTACCATCGTCCATATCCGCCATTCCCATTTCTAGCCCAAGTTGCATAATTTCCGTTACAGCCCCTGTAACTTCCGCCTCGAAGCTTGCAAAATCATTTGCACAGTGAGGAATTATATTTTTCCACACTGCCCTCATATTGCTAGCTGTGACCTAACGCCATGCATCATTAATGTTTTCCACAGCGTTCTTTATGTTAAAGTTTTTCCAAAATTCCGTAAGGTTCATAGCATTTTCTCCCGTTGTTTTTTCAATTGCCTGGGCAAATGTTTTTCGCAAATAATAGGCCTTGAAAGTTGCTATCACCCCCTGATCCATCGGTTGCAACAGAGATGTTGTGTTGGGTGGTAAAAATACAACTTTAACATTTTCGCATAAGTCACTAAGTGCCGTTGGGTGACCCGGAGCATTGTCCAAAATTAATAGAATTTTAAAGTCTACATTAATGGACTTGCAATATTTTTCGACGAACTAACAAGCAAAATTCTCGGGTACCGAACTAAATCGAATTCTACACGCTGTATTTGAACTTTTGGTGTCAAACTACGAATCGCACTAAATCGAAAACCGCAGTAATCGAACCCGCAGGAATCGGGGTATTGCTGTATACAATTTTTACTTCCAGACTGAGGCTAAGTGTAGCTCACGTAGACATCACTAGGCCCTACGCTCAGGGTATTTTCATTTTCATTTTAGCTCGATCTAATTCTAACCTGATGGGTGTCTCTGCGTAGCCAGGGACCACTGGAAACTCCATAATGGTGAAACCTTGCAATCTCACTCCACGTGAGCCCATTTTAGTGCCACTGAGTGTGTGCATAATATTGATCGTGTTTTCCTTCCCTCGAACTCGCTCCTCTCCCCTTCTTGCTCCAAGCCTAGTGGCATTTTTAACCGTCCACCTCCAAACTCTCCTTTAACGCAGGATGAAGCCACTTAAATGAGCAATTAATAAGAATTTCTACCTACTTTTTTTAACAATAAATAATATATTGAAATGTGTTGGTATAACCAAAAGCTCCATTTCTGAGAAGTGGTAAGAAAATTCCTAAAATTATGATGGATTGCATACGCTTCTAGTCACAATAGACACAGGTTGATTTGCGGCTTTATATCTTCCACACATTTTTACTCCCTCCATCTTCTCGACATTATTTATCGAACCTCCTTAGAAACATTCTCGTTAGTTTGCGGTTCTTAATTTTAAGTACTAACGACTCCATCATTAAGGCTCATCATATTTCAGTTTTGTAAAAATAATAATAACTTACTGAAAATGTTAACCCTGCATATTAGGAGCATGAGGGAAATTATTTTAAACGTGTACATACTTGTTGGGCTCTCTTTACTTGAATTAGAGGAGATAATTCTCCTTTGATATAAGAAAAAAAGACAAATTATGACAAGGAATTATGCTATTATAGCATAATTTAATAATACTTCTTCACTATAATTATACAGGCCATATACAAGAATCGTTTAGGTGCATGATGATTTCTTTTGCTAAATTCTCAGTGTATATATATATATATATATATATATATATATATATATATATATATATATATATATATATATATATATATATATAGATATCCATTAAACCACATTGAAAGAGAAAACGGAATAATTTTTCCTTGCAGTAATATTTTTATTACCTTTTTTCGAAAAAATCCTGCAGGGAAGCGATTCAAACCATTGGTACTGAGGCAGCGAGCACCGCTTTGATCACAGTTAAAAGTATGCCGGTAGTACACGACGCTACGCAAAGAACCAAAAAATTCTCTGAATAGAATAGCTTTACTTGAAAAAAGGTAATAAAAATATTACTGCAAAGAAAAATTATTCCGTTTTCTCTTTCAATATGGTTTAATGGATTCATTTTCATCATTCTCTCGCGCTACTTTGATATATATATATATATATATATATATATATATATATATATATATATATATATATATATATATATATATATATATATATATATATATATATATATGATGAAAATTAATGCAATATCGCAAGAAAAGATGAGGAAAGATCCCCCTAACTTTATAAGGTTAAGGTACATTGACGATGTATTTTCTGTATGGCCTAATGGCCATGATTTTGATACCTTTTTTAATAATTTGATTAATTTGCATGTCTCCATCAAATTTAAATACGAATGGAAATATGATAATAGATTACCCTTTTTAGATGTCCTCATTAATAAAGATCACTATGAATTAAAACTTGACGTGTATAGGAAACCAACCCACTCGAATGCCTATATACATTATTTTTCGTTTCAAGATAATACTGTTAAAAAATCGGTAATTTCTAACCTTTTTCTTAGAGCATACAAAATATGTCATCCTTCCTATTTAGATTAAGAAATTGTCATTATCAGGACCATTTTTTCTAATTTGTATTACCCCGATTGGTTCATATCGTCTGCCCATTTTGCAGCTAGGAAAACATTCTATGGTAATAAGCCTCCCCGCACTAATGACTTCAAAAAATGTATAACATTGCCATTTAATAATAAATTAAATAGTTGAAGGGACATATTTGGAAAAGCGGGTATTAATCTAGCCTTCAAATATAATAATTCCTTAAACCAATTGATAATTGCCAGGAAACCCAAAGAACATATTAACATAGGAGTATATGCAATACCATGCAATGATTGCCATAAAGTTTATATAGGGAAAACGGGGAGAAATCTAGACAAGAGATTGTATGAACACAATAGAGATATTAGAGTGGGCAGCGAAAGCAGTGGAATATTTTGCCATGTTAGAGACAAGAATCATACGATCGATTTCAGTCGAAGTAAAATGGTATTTAAATCGGCTAACTATGTTAAGAGAAGAATCGTAGAATCGAGCTTGATATCGTCAGTTCCTAATTTAAATCTTTCTGAGGGTCAATTTTCTTTTAATCCTGTAATAAGAAAGCAAATAAACCAAATAGTAAAATGTCAGCCCTTCAATATGTTTAGGCTTAACCCCCCTCCAGATTAGCCACAAGTAGGGGATTGGGGAAAAGGAGGGGATCTTCCACGACCTGACCTTGTGTTATGATTGTATGCACTTTTCTTATATTTTCTATGCAGTGTCAGTTGAAAAAGGGTGTGAGATACACCGAAACTGTTCTGAATTAAATTGTCTTCGGAGAATGTGGTTTAATTCTTCATATATATATATATATATATATATATATATGTACATGAAGAGAAGCAGCCTACTCAACCTGATATGCAAAATTTCTAAATCCCCGAACTTTGGTAATATGTGTTGCGTACCATTATAAATATATTACACTATAGTATATATTTTTATATTTTTCAAATAGGAAGCTGTTGCAACTGTATAAATATTTTTAGAAATTGAAATAAATGTTGGATCCAGATTCTTGGCTTTCACTTTATAACCACTTCATTAGATAGTTTTGGCCTAGAAAATGGTATAATATATATGTATATATCCAATATAGCACTAAATATACAAATAAACCTATAATTTATGGGAATTTTTATATAAAAGTGATTATAAAAAAGTTAGGTTACTTGATAAATGTTATGCATTTTTTATGGGTATAGTGTAAATTTGCCATTTCAACCACAGCTCATTACTTTTCCGTTTGATTCCTTAAATCAATTAACTCGCGAATCACTCTCTTTTCCCTTCTATTCCGAACAAATTCTTATTTCTAAACACCAAAAATCATTTGAGAATCTAGTATTTCGGAGATTTGGGGTGAAAAAATTTGCTAAACCAGTGTGGTGCCATCAAAGCGTCATGCATGAACCTAGTTTAAAAGATACAATAAACCATAATCCAACCTAATGCTAATCTAACCTATTCAACCTTAATCCAACCCAGCCAACCTTAAACATTACCATGAAAATTAAGGGGGAAAAAAGTTAAAAAATTGATTTGAGATATCTATGTAAGGAGGCAGAGACTCAATTATTCTCAGCATAATTAAGATCAAGTATTGATAATTTTTTTTAAAAATGACTGGAAATTCTGAATTTTTTAACAAAAGGTTGATACGAGAAAAAATGTAAATGTAATGTATCTGGAGTTTACGAAGCCTTTGGAAAGGTTACATTGAGCAGATTTTTACTAAACTAAAAATGCACGGGATAAACTTGAGTTGGATAACTGAATGGGTGAAAGACAGAAATCAGAGGAAGGACTAATAGTATTAGATTAATCCAGGGTCCAGCTCAGGACTCCTTATTATTATTTATCCCGCTAATATAAATCATTTTAGAGAGGAATTGATATCAGTGACAATTTTGGTGGATGACACCTAATTAGCAGCAGAGTAAAAGATAATGAGGTTAAATTTAGTTAGTATCTTGGGCTTACGTGTAGCAGATAGATGGTTTTAAACCTTACGAAAAAACAGTTATTAACATAAGAGTTAATAGGGAATTTAGCTCTAAAATGGCTGGAAAATATCTGAAATGAGTAAAGGATGATCGTAGTAAGGTTGTTTCCTCCTTCCCTCACTTCTTGGAACTGATTCCCCTCCAGGATAATGAAAGACACATTAAAGATCATAAAGATAATCTCTGATAAGCCCGAATGCAGCAGGGACTGAACTTCGTTAGAGGCTGGAAAGGTGTGCGGGTTGTAGTGGGTTTTTTTTTACACCAACCAGCCCTCGTGGCTCCTGACACCAGTGGGCACCACCATTTCCGCGTAATGGGTATGTGGATATGAGTACCACCACCATTTGTTATATGCGATACTAGTACTCTATAGGTAGTGATCCGGAATAGAGGAAAGAGTGTTAAGATGGAAAAGGAATAGTAGTGGTGTTAAGATGTCTGATTATTCGTGTTGAGTCAGTTACTGCTGCCGGAGTAAGTTCAGCTAATCTGCCAATGGGCAGTTAGCTTAAAACTCCGCTAGGGTCGAAACCGTACCTTGCTACTAGAATCAAACTCAGCGTATTGATGCTCTCCCAACTATGTAAAATAGAGTGGTCCATTAAGAGGAATGTTAATTCCTAAAGTAATAAAGGGATCATCAAAATCTCTGGTACAAAAACCGCATTGGGGAAACTGAAGAAAGGCGTCGTCTCCTCATTTTGGGGGATATGATTGAGTTTTTGGAATTCGTCTCTGGCATAAGTTGGATAGCGACAAGTAATTCTTTGAGACGGAGAATTGAAGAAAATACTTCTTAACCAAGAGTGTAGTCAATTTCTAGGTTGAATTACTGCAAGAGAGGAGGTATAATTGCCGCAAAATATTCCTTATTAAGACAGATGGAGGAGTAGGTTATTTTTTGGCTTTTGTCTTTGAGGGAGTAGTCTGGACAATATCTGGTATTTGCATTTATAGGGAGCTGCGTATAATGGCAGGTTGATTAACTCGAATAATCCTTGATAGCCACTGGTGGCTCTGTAATATATTATATCTTGTTTACATAATATGAAGTAGTAATATATCAACCTAAAATAATGCAGATAAGGGCTGATATCAGATTTAGTATTTCATTGAGCCTCACCACGTATGCTAAGTCTAGACGAGGAGAGAAGATTTTCAATGAGGCAGTGAACCATAATGCCAGATACACACGGACAACAAAAAATCACAAATCCTGGGATTTCTTTTATTTATCTGATAATTATAATTCATTTAATGTCGGAAAAGAAATAATTTGATTGCATAAATGATCTTTGACGTCGATCTTGCTTTGTATATGGTTCCAGGCTTTTGAAATTTAATCCATAGTTTTTAATGTGCTTGCTATTTCTTTCTTGCATTTTTGCTTTCTCTTTTCATTTGAACTTTTTTAAAGTTTCGCATTTTGATGTTTATTGTAACTTTGTCTACCTCAGCCATGGTTACTCCTCACCCAGATTCTCGTTAAGCTTGAAAGATTTGAAGGTCCTCTAGAGGGTTTTGTGGATCAGTTTTGCTGCATCAGTGTGGGCAATTTCAAAGAGGTTTGGAAAAGCTGATAAAATCTTTCTTTTTTTATTTTTGTAGTAGAACTTCTAGATTTATTCTTTTGTAGCTACTTCCTTGTGGCATAAAAACATTCATTTTTTTTTTAATAATATGTTATTTGGGTCTAATTGGAATTGTGGCTTTGTTCCAGCAAAGCAAAATTTCATCAAAAGTTTTATTGGCTGCTTCTTTAACTGTGTCATTCTCTTCATGAGAAGAGTAATAAAACCGCTTCAGGACATCTCCAATAAAGGGAAAGTTAGATCCCGTGATACGGTGAGCGAAACTTCTTTGTCTAGCTTCCATGAATCTGTTTCTATTTAATTTATTTTTTTTTATTAACTTAAGAAATGGACAAGTATTGGAGGATTAACTAGTGACAAGTTAAAAAGAAAAACATAATTCTGACAAAATAATGTATAAAAATAGTACAAAATAACCTTATGGGTTCAATTAAAAAATAAATTAAATGAAATAATTAAATTTAATACGTTATATAGAAATAATATAAAGTATTACACGTTAGATAATTATTATTATATTTGCCTTAGAAAATTTGGGTCAAATGTGAAAAAAAGTTATTTTACTCACAAGTGTTATATGAGAAATGTATTATCTCTGTTTTCTTCGTGTGATTTCCTTCCTGCAATATATATATATATATATATATATATATATATATATATATATATATATATATATATATATATATATATATACATATATATATATATATATATATATATATATATATATATATATATATATATATATATATATATATATATAAAAATACATATATGGAAAAATATCCAAGACAAATTGGTGCGGTTAAGGTAATTGCATAATTAGACAACTGCTCTGCTTCAGGTCCAGTAGGTGATCCTATCCTCCTTGAACTGGAAGACAACACTTAGGGATGACCCATCCATCAGCCCAAAAAAGCTGATTTCAAAGACACGCCTTTATGTCGTCTCGTTTACCGTCACAGAAAACTGTTATTATTAATATATTAATAACAATGTTGTCTTCCAGTTCAAGGAGGATAGGATCACCTGCTGGACCTGAAGCAGAGCAGTTGTCTAATTATGCCATTACCTTAACCGCACCAATTTGTCTTGGATATTTTTCCATATATATATATATATATATATATATATATATATATATATATATATATATATATATATATATATGGAAAAGAATCAAAAATGTTCGAGAAATCTCTTTTTTAAAATACTCGCAATTGTTAAGAAAAGTGCATCAGAAATTCAGTTCTAAGGAATTTTAGAAACATTCCTTAAGATATAGGTACCTTATATTACACTTATAACTAATGAATTATAATATAAAATAACAAAGTAACGGCATAGAATGCTGAAAAAAATAGGTACCAATTTCTCATGTTTGTCAGATTTTAAAACGATCGTTTATTTTGAATTTATTGATTTTAATCCGGAGCCGAATTTTATAAGTTAGGAGGCATCTTAAGATGTTCATTAAACTTCACAAAATTCCACAATATCCGTTTACAAAACTAATCGAATCATTTGAGAGATTAAGAGCTAAACAGAAGAAGAAATACAGCCCTCATAAAGGGACAACAATCTAATATATTGCCCCTGCATTAACTGCGCCAATTTGTCTTGGAATTCTTTCCATCATTCTAAGGTATTTGGCTAAGATAACGCTGTGATTATATTAATAAAAACGGATTCCTACAACGGTAAAAGAGACTAGCATGAAGGGGATACTTCGAAATGTGCTTTTGGGAGGTCACTGTAGAAGTATTCACCGAATGCTGCCTTTCAGTTTGAGGACGAAGGGAGTCACGCTGGATCTGAAGTAGAGCAGTTGTCTAATAATGTCACTACATTAACCGCAACAATTTGTCTTGGAATTTTTTCCATCTTTCAAATGTATTTTGCTAAGATAATGCTGTGATTATATTAATAAAAACTGTTTTCTACGACGGTAAACGAGACTAGCATAAAGGAGATATATTGAAATATGCTTGAGGGGGGGGGGAGGAGGTACTGTGGAAGTATTCGCTGAATGCTGTCTTCCAGTTCGAGAACGGAGGTTGTTACGCTGGACCTGAAGTAGAGCAGTTTTCTAATAATGCCACTACAGTAACCGCACCATATATATTCATATAGTTGGGCAATAAATTTTCTTCGTAACATGTTTTATTGAAGGCCGCTGCTAACTTATTGGTAAGTGCTTTCTTTCCGAGTCTCTCGATTTGTCTTATGTTCCGCTTTTTGGTATTGGCTTAACCCATGGATTAGTTCACCAAAATTCATTTGGAAGTCGTGACGCACATGACGGCAGAAAAATGGTTCACTAAGCAAAACTAAGTTCTATATTGGCCTGAAGCGTTTCGATATATACACATTTTATTTTTAATGGTTACACAGTTGTGGTTAGGGAATAAGATACATAGCGTTAAATGTGTTCTTATAAATGTTAACGCAGCTTACCACATATATATATAGCTCTGTATTTTATTCCCTAGCCCCAACTGTGTAGCCTAACAGCGGGAACCCTTTTAAACGCCGAGTTGACAACCTTTCATTTATGTCGCAAAAGAGTAAGACGTTTGATAGCATACTTTATTATGAAAATGCATTATCCTTCAAAACTAAATCATTTAGAGAATGTTTTTCAACGAGAATTGTTTGTGCCTCATATATATATATATATATATATATATATATATATATATATATATATGAATGCAATGTCCCGCAGGAAAAATGAAAAGGTGCTTCCAAGTACTTTCGAACTTTATTTAGTTCATTCTCAAGGATAACTACACGAGAAAATAATATAATAAGGGTATATATATATATATATATATATATATATATATATATATATATATATATATATATATATAAGCTAGTAAAAGATAAAGGACCGCCTCTAAGACAAGAAATCACCAATGAGGAAATAGGAGAGGGATGGTTAAATTCACATGAAGATTTAGCGTTAACAGGTAGCAAAGTCAAACCGAGAGGCAAAAAAGAGTCAAGAACAGAGCCAAAAGGGTTAAAACGATTAACGATAAAGCGATAGTCTAAAGAGGGAGATTAGGAGAGACACGAGAAGTAAGTAGATATGTAGGGGAGAGGGACAAAGAGAAAGGAAGAGAAATAAAATAATTATAATAGAAAATTAATTCAATAATTTAATTGAAAAAAAAGGTGCCCATAAAAATCAAAATTACCAAAAAAATTAGGAATATAAGTCAAAGCTAGTTTCTTTAAGAATGATTTTTTTCATTACAGCATCAATTTTAAAAAAAGCCAGGGGAAATGTTGAAGTTATTAAATTAGCTTATCCATAAACATTCAACAAGGTTTCTTTTAATTGAGTCATTTGAGCGAAAAATAAATTTTGCTGAATTCCAATTAATTAAGTGTTCATTTTCAGACATATGCACAAATAACGCACTATTATTTACAGCTCTCCTAACATTGTATTTATCATGATTAATACGGACAGATAATTGCTTTTCTGTCTGCCCAAAATATTGACTTGGGCAAACAGAACATTGGATCAAATAGACTCCTCCCAATATTATTACAATTATTGTGAACTAGAATGTTTTTTTATAGTTGACTCGTATTTGAAAGCAACTGAAATGTTAAAGTTTTTAAAAGACGGGGGAGGTCATTGAAACAAACAGAGAAGGGTAAAACCCAAATATTTTTAACATTAAAAGAGATATCAGAAACTGTATTATAGACCCCTTTTTTGCAGAAGACAAACAGTTTAGAAGAAAGGGATAAGGGTAACATATTTTATGGCCAATTTCAAAGATATTGGAGAATTCATAATCCATATGTTCACTACTCCTCGAAGTCTACAAGCGAAGATTTCTCTGACGAAGTTCATGAGTCAATTGACGTGTGGTCGCATCTCTTGAGAGTGAGTACGGCAAAAATGGCGGTTATATAGTTCTTACCTATAAAGCAAAATGTTGCTAGATGACTTCAAGAAACTAATAGGATGTTCCTGAAAAAATCGTTCCCTTATTTTTTATGTTACTTTATTTTATTTTATTAGTTTATTTGGTATAATTTCTTGAATATACCATTGTATAATATGAAATCTTTATAAAATATATCAAATGTACCATGGTAGATTTCATTTAACTATTTTTTATATTTTATATTTTTATAATATATTTGAGAGGAAAATCTCGTTATCATATATATTTTGCTCGTTAGTATATATATATATATATATATATATATATATATATATATATATATATATATATATATATATATATATATATATATATATATATATCTTAAGAAAGCAGAGGGGTTACGCGTTGCAGCCCCTTTATACCCATTTATAACCCTTTATACCAATTCTTCAAAACACACGCAAAATACAACATCTTTTTAACATTAAAGACAAAATACTAACGCTGCTTCGATCCTCCATCATATATGAATTCAACTGCTCGAGATGTAATTCCGAGGTGTATTTAGGATCGACACAGCGCACACTACATACCCGCATTTGCGCACATTTAGGCATCAGCAATAGAACTGGAGCCCCATTCACTACTTCTGAGTTCTCCCCTATCCGAATACACTACGAAAACAGACAACCACACCATAAACCAAACTTAAATGATTTTTAAATTAAAGATACAGCAAACAACGAAAACCAACTGCGTACACTGGAATCTCTTTACATTAGATTTAAAAACCCCACTTTAAACTCTGTTACAAGCTCATTTCCACTTTTACTACAACTATAATCACCCACGAATTACACACGCCAAATCCACTCCCCCCAAAACAACCCCTATCTTTCAAATACTTCTATTATCTCCCCCTTTTTACAATGAAGAAACCCAAAACTAATTAATCTCAGTTTTATTTAAAAACAAAAACATATTTCCTATTGCCTAATAGTTAAAAGCCCTGCATTTTTATAATTTGAATATTACCACCTCTGCTGTTTCCCATTTCCCATATAATTAATTTATAAATATCTGATAACTTATCTAAAAAATTATTATGTTTTTATATATTTATAATCTCATATCCTTGAGAATGGGTTCCTACCCGAAACGTCAGTACCAAGAAGTTATAATATAATAATGAACTTACTAAATTTAGCCTGCTTATTTATCATATATATATATATATATATATATATATATATATATATATATATATATATATATATATATATATATATATATATATATATAAAAGAAGAAATTTGACGCAAATGAGCAATGAAACAAGAAATAGGACTTTTTTAAAAGTAAGAGAAAGGGACATTAGAAGAACACTAGAATCAAAGAGAGCAGAGGGCGGCACAATGAAGGCGATCCTTTACCGAGAAGACAGAAATAACGCCAGGGCGAAAAAGTTTGAAATTCCTGGCCTGGCCGGGACTCGAACCCGGGTGTGCTGATTTCCGGGTCTGACCGGCAAGATTAATATCAAGGGGCAGTCTCTCATGCAAAGACATTAAGACAGCCAACACCAAAAGCCAGATAAAAGAACGTGAGCATACGACAAACATATAGGAACTCAGCGATTTCACTTTCCAGAAGCAGCGGCTGACCATATGACCAAAATTAACCTACAAGACACGCCATTTTCTTATTTCCTCACCTACGCTGAGGAATAGGTTAGTTACCATGAAGCCAGCCCATAAGTTGATAACCAATGAGGACATCTCGAACATTCATTTGGAGTCAGATATAATTCTACGGCATAACCAACCATAACTCATAACCCCCAGACTCATAGGCTCAATCTCTCCTCACACCCATAGGCTCAATCTCTCCCCAGACCAAGGGCTCCGTCTCTGCTACGAACGCTTCCCTAATCAATGAGGTATATTCTTGAATCTTACTTCTTCATTGCTCGTAAGTTTCTTCATGTGTTTGTTTTATAGCTTCACCGCACCAAAATAACATTGAATTCTCTCACGAATAAACACTAACTTTAAATTACGTGAAAAACAGCTATCATTTAGTATGTTTACAGTCTATTTATACTGCCTGGAGAGAAAAGAAACAAATTAATTCCCATTATTAATTTAATCATTTATACGAGTATAATATGCATGTTAATAAAGCTCAAGTTCCATTATTATTAGTTGTAACACTCCAAAGGAAGAGTATATATTTTACGTCTTCCAAATTCATTTCGAACTCTTATTGGCCTCGTTTATTTCTAAGCTGAATCAAAGCAAAAGCAAAAATATCCTACTGGCATACAAAAAAGTGTCATCAGTACCTAAAAGGATGGTGTCAGAAGTGTCAGTGGTGCCTACAAAATTGGTGTTAGACGCTCCATTTCCTATATTTGACCATTTGCAAAATATACTTTTTGCTTACTCTTTGCGTCAAGAAAATGTTGACTATACTTGCCGCACTTATTTTATTGCATTTTCTATGAACCGATTATAATACGTACGATGGGACTTATCAAGGATTCTAATCCCATTCATATCAATAGATGGCGCATACTCTTGCTTGCCCAGTATCAGGAGAGTAACCACATGTTATAAATAAGTTAGTACGCAGCCATCTTTGAGAAAAATAGAGCTGTGAGGGATAAAGAGAAATATGCCTATAACAATGTCTTTCCTACTATCGATAGCCGCCTCGATTTAACCTTATGCCTTCCAGTTACCGGATGATATGAGGCCCTTAAACCCGTTTTAAAAGCGCGAACTACTACTACCTTTAAGATATAACATCTATAGCAGCTCTTGCATATAGAAGCGACTACCGAAAGAAGACCCACATATCTGCTATGTAGAATAAGGTCACACCACCAAGCACTGAACGCTTCTATTTTCTATGATCAACTCTATGAGCTATTCTTGCAGCGCCTCTCTCTCCAAACACAGCAGGGGTTGTTACCCTTCCTCACACCACATATTGGCCAGATAGCCCAAACGGCCGATATCCTCTTCGAGTTGTCTACCTGCGTGTTAGTCCTGGTAAGCCCTTTCGCCTTACAAGGTGATATTGACATTTTGCTACGAGTGTTCCAACTTCTCTCGGAGAAATTTGATAAGTTCTTTGCATCAGTGTCAGATCCAGCCGAGTGTACCCCAAGGTCACCCATTGAGGGATCTTTGCGTGCCATTATCGATCCTCTTCCATCAACAGAAGGCATGAAGACCACCGTTAGTATAGCCACATATTTAAAAAGAACGATTGCAAGTGCGTGTGACTTTGTTCCTTTCGAAGAAACTAAATACGCCCCCTCCATTAGTGGCGGGCATGTGGAGCAAAAATACCGAGCACCGAGTTTTATTACTTGATACAGTCTCGAAGAGCCCGTTTCTGGTTGATTCTGGGGAAGCTGTCAGTGTGTAACCGGTCAGCTTTACTGCACATTGAATTGCAGGTTGAATGCAAATATGGCAAACACTTAGCATACCTAGCTTTTCAACACTTTCACCTGGAATGTTATTCTAGAAAAGGTCGTACACGTTGAATTAAATCCAATTCACTTATAAATTTTGACATACTGATTGACTTTAGGCGGCGTAGGATAATTAAGGAAAAGAGAATGCAATTCCACCGGGTGGACATTACCTTTCCATTGAATAGGATGCAAGGTAAGCACAGCTAGTCTTCGATTTTCTAGATCTAGCC
This sequence comes from Ceratothoa steindachneri, assembly GCA_963969495.1. Lineage (NCBI taxonomy): Eukaryota > Metazoa > Arthropoda > Malacostraca > Isopoda > Cymothoidae > Ceratothoa > Ceratothoa steindachneri. Next base: position 80,187,680 of record OZ018317.1, on the reverse strand, counting down.
CGCCCATTTTAAGAAAATAAGCCAAGGAAGCATCTAGTAGCCAACCAGATTACGAAACAGTCCTGCCCTAATTACTGCGCTGGAAAGCTTCCTCTACAAATTCGCCTGACAAAGAAGGGGTTTGAAGAAATGATGCACCCATTATACATTATTGGGTCTTCCAAGATCGATTGGTCGGTCCCTCTATATATGGTTATTATATATACAGGCTAATGGAGACTGCAGAAACTTTAGGAGCCTTAATGAACAAACTAAAAGTTACTGCTCCCACGTGCCATGCATGACGGATTTTGCCAATTTCTAAGAAAAATCAATACTTTGTAAGGTTAAGCTAGTCAAAGCATACCAGCAGAAACCTGCTGATCCGGTTTCACCCTACAAAACATAATATATCGCAGTTCGGGCTCATCGAATTGGCTAGGGTGCCGGCATGTTTAAAGAAGGAAGGCCTAACTTTTTAGCGCTTAATTGACTCGCTGTTACGAGGTCCCGATTTCGTCTTCCAATTTCAGGAACGACATTTTGGCGGCAGATTTGAGTACAGAAGAGCATATCTCGCACCTATGAACAATCTTTGAATGCCTGAGAAAGTCGAACTACTTCGAATTATTCAGGAAAAATGTACTTCTGAATACCTTGCGTACTCATCATATCACGAAAGCTGGAATCTTTCCAAAAAACAAAATAGTTGAGACAATAACAAAGATAAGACTGCCGCATACCTAAAGGCAAGTACGCGAGTTATTTAGGATGATAATATTTTACTGCTGGTTCATTCTCAGTCCACGTAACTATTGTATGCCATAAATTTGCTCCTAAAAGGAAGATATTGGACGAAAAAATCACCCCTCACGTAGACATAGGATGCAAGCAAGGGTTCCAGTGAGATCAAAAGCGTTTTGGCTGCTCACACGCATTTAAACAACTCACACTCTTCCTGCAAGCTTTCCTCTCAACTGAGACATCGGAAAAGGAAAAAAGGCATATAGAGTCCCATTTTATTCGTGTCCAAGATGGTAGAGCCTACTGAGAGACGCTTTAGTACCTCTGAGAGAGAGCTCCTGGAGGTGTACTTTGCGCTGAAGCATTTTCACCATTAAGTAAAATGTCGAACGTTTACGATATATATATATATATATATATATATATATATATATATATATATATATATATATATTTGTGTATTCAAATATGAAAAACTCCCATTTTCTAGGGGAATTCCTGGCAGGATCAACTACATCTCCATAGAGAGACAACGGCAGTATATTCCTGTATCATTCCACGAAGATTTACCATCATGGATCAAAGCCAAACTAAAAACGCTTGCATTGAGTTTCATTGTCTGTGGATCAACAGAGACGAATTTCGCTGTGATTGCTCCAGCATACATTGTCATGCTGACGATTAAGGGTGCTTTGGGACACCACAGTGACTGCTGTAATGGTTGTAGGTGAAAATTCAACTGGACAACTTAGGCACTCTTCAGCAATGCCAAGAGAAGTCTTACTTTTCAACGTTGGTGGATCACTTTAGGCGTTTGGTATAAACTGTTTCCATTGCAGCTATGTGCTCTAGGGAACATCGTACAGGCTTTTATAGACATCTGGGTAGAGATTATAAAGTTTTCAGTGACAAATTTTGGGGTCCCCTTGACCGCCACTCCGGATCGCGGTCTGTAATTCTAATCACACTTTTTGGAGAGAACTCAAGCATACCCTTGACAATGGACACAAAAAACGAACAAAAAAAAAAAGGCCTGAAGGAAGGTCTGAGGACCGAAACTTTACTCTCCATTTGGAAGCACACCCCTTGTCTTGTTGGATCTCATGGATGCATGGGAGGAAGACCTCTATCTATGTTTAGCTGACTTTTTTTGCCGCACTGGGCTGTATCTGCCTTGCAAGATTATCGCGGGCACCTCACACACCATCTTCCCATCCAAATTCGTCGCCAGCTTCAGGTGCCAATAGTAATATTGGTTAATTAATCATTTATTGTGTATATTAATAAACACAAAATCCAACCTCTTTCTTTGTTATAATCCAGAGAGGAGTATACACTCAACGTCCTTCAAATTCATTCTGAGCAATCAAATCAGAGTAGAATCAAAGCAAAAGCAAAATGATCCTTCTTGCATGCAAGTTAGTGCCAGCAGTGCCTAAAAAAATGTGTCAGAATTGCCTGTGATGTCTAGAGATACATTACTCTCTAGCATTTTTAATGTATTTTTAAGGGTACTATTAAAGCTTTTATTATTATTCCATTCAGCTTTATAATAATGTAATAAAAGTAAATATTTGATATAGATCAAAATATCATATATATGTAGGTAACAACAACACGAAATTCATATTAAATTATCATATTAGAGGAAAGATATTGGAATAATAATTAGTTATCGCACAATGCATATATTTAAAAAAAAAAACATTTATTTTGAATTCCCATATTTTTGGAACATTTGCAAAGTATGTAATGTAACATTCAATGATTGGAAAACTTAAAATTTTTAGATATTTAGGAATAAAAAATTAGATCAACATATGGAGAGAAGACCAAATATAGGGCGAACATTGATTTGATTCTAATTTTTTGTCATAGAAGTTAATTATTGTTAGAGAAAAATTCAGGATAAGTGTAGCAAATATATATTAAAATTAAAACTTCTATTTACGGTAGTCTTGATTAGAAAATACGGTTTAACTGGACCCAAGTTCTTATCAACTTTACGGTTCTCTATAAACTGTAGATGCTTTTGTTCAGATTCCACCTATCTACTAAGAGATGAAAGGCCTCGAAGCTAGTTTAAAATACGTGATAAAACCAGTAACCATTTATATTTATATGTAGAAATATTAACCATGAAACGTTTAATGCAGACGGAGAGGGGCAGAGGCTACTGGAGTTCATTGAAGAAAACAAGTGAACATAATTAGTCAATGAACCAACCCGAGGGGAAAATATCCTAGACGTAATTTTAAGTAACAAAGTTAATCTTATCTCGGGCATTAGTATTGGGGAAGGTATAGGTTCCAGCGATCCCAAATCAATAGAGTTAGTTATTAATAAAAATTCGTAACAAGGAAAATAATGATATTAAAATTCCAAATTGTAAACCTGCGGACTTTAATAGCTTCAACCCCAAGTTTAGAGAGATCAACTGGGATCAAACGTTATAATATGTTAATCATTGATGTTCCTTTTTCACCGAGCATTTTAGAGAATTAGATGACCAATTTATTCCGCGAAAAAACAAACGAAACCCCTCGAGTAAACGAAAATGGTGAAATCATGATATCGAAGTCATTTGAAAGCTAGAACTGTGCATACAATCGTCACAGATGTAACCCAACGAAAGTGAATAATCAAATTTATGTAGCCCGCCGAAGAGAATGACAGAGGGAAATACGAAGCACTAAAAGAAAATATTAAATTCAACTTGCCAAAAAAGTAAACATAAGCCTAAAAAGTTTTTCAATTATGTATTCAATGGAAACCCGATAAAGGAAACAATAGGACCTATCAAAAATGACAATAACGAACTAGTTTCAAGTACATAAAAGGTGGCCAATATATTAAATATCTTTTTGCATCGGTATTTATGAAGAAGACGAGAATAATATACTATGAACGAACGAGATGAAAACTTTAATGAGCATAACCTTGTATCCGATATCGAATTCTTCGAAGCAAGAATAGATTTTTATATCAGTAAGTTAAAATCCAGTAAATCTCAAGATTCTAATTTAATCTATCCGACGCATTTAAAAAAATTTCGAAACGTGTTAGGTCCATTAGATCTCAAGCTAGCGAATAGAACTCCTACTTTTAAGAAAGGAAAAAGAGAACTTAGGACCAATTATCGACCCAAAAGTTGGAATCCGTCATTCGCGATATGGTAATCGATTATTTGAGGGCAAATAATCTCATAAATGATAGTCAACACGGCTTTAGATAGAATTGTTCATGTTTAAATAATCTCTTAGAATTTTACGACAGCATGATTAAAAGCTATGACGAAACTAGATCTTTGGACATAGTTTAATTAGACTTCGCTAAAGCATTCGACAATGTTCCTCATAGGCTATTACTAACTAAATTTTTGTACATGGAATTAGAGGAAACCTCGTACCATGGATAGAGTCGTGGCTAAGGAATCGTAAGCAGAGAGTAGTTTTAAACATTAAATTTTCGGAGTGGAAAAATGTAACTAGTGGCGTGCCCCAGGGGTCTGTTTTGGGACCATTTTTGTTCCTTATGTATCTAAATGGTATGGACACTGTTATACTCATAAATTATCCAAATTTACGGACGACACGAAAATTGGGGGCAAAATTTTAAATGGGAACGATAGAAAATTAATTTAGCGGGATCTAGATAAAATCTTCGAATAGTTTTATAAATGGAACATGAAATTGAATTTAGATAAGTGTAGAGTTTTGCCCTTAGGTCGAAATAACCCAAGTTTTAACTATGGGTTATTTTTCGGTTAAGGCTCCCCCTCGAATTCCGTGGGCACTTTGTTATAAATATCTCTATTTTAAAAAAAATACGCAAGTGCTATATAGTGTATATACCGGGTGTCCCAGAAAAAGTTAACCGTACTTTGAATTAGTATAACTCAAGAACTATTGGAGATTTTTGGAGTCTTGCCGAAAGTTATTTATTTATCAACTATTTATCTGTCGATCCTGTTAATATCATCAAATTTCCTTTTATGATGTTGATACACTAATGGGTTTAGTGGAGGCTATCAAAAATATGTTTGCGCAAGGAAGTAAAATAATGAAGCGAAGCCTAGGAAGGCTAGGCCACCGTGCACTTTCAAGAGAAGCATAAGCAGTCTAGGTAAGCTAGGTCACTGTGCGATTCTTAAAGCAAAGCCAAGGCCATTTTACAGTGTTTTTTCAGCCACGCTGTGGTATGGTCTCGTCATTATTGCTTATTAATCAAATGAAAGCGTTTCTGTGTAAAAGTTTACTTCCATAGAACCTTTTTAATCATGCGGTTAACAAAAGATCAACGCATATTTGTAGTCACAAACTTTATTAAGACTGGCAGTATTAAACAAGTACAAGATTAATTTGAACAACGTTTTCCAAGTAGGCACCCACCAATTAAGCCCACAATTTGGAAAAATGTTCCTAAATACCAACATGAAAGAACATGCTTAAATCTAAATAAAGATCGTTCGGGTCGTATGAGAACCATAAGAACAACAAAGAATATCGAAAATTTTCAGATGACACTTCTTCAAAATCCAAATGTATCAGTCATACATAATGGGTTACAATTGTCAAAGTCGTCATTAACCAATTAAGCCCACAATTTGGAAAAATGTTCGTAAATACCAACATGAAGGAATATGCTTAAATCTAAATAAAGGTCGTTCGGGTCGTATGAGAACCATAAGAACAACAAAGAATATCGAAAATGTTCAGATGACACTTCTTCAAAATCCAAATGTATCAGTCATAAATAATGGGTTACAATTGTCAAAGTCGTAATTAACCGCATTATTAAACATGACTTAAAATGGCATCCCTATAAGATGCATGCAAGACACCAGCTTCTTAAAACTCATTTTACTCGTCGTAGACAATTTGTTGAATGGCTTCTCCACAAACCTGCTCGTTTCTTGGAAATCATTGTGACTGGTGACGAGGCAGCCTTTTTCATGAATTGAAAGGTAAATAGCCATAACATTCGGCAATATGCGCCGCTGAAACACCCCCCAGTATTAAACTTTGACACACGTATTTGTCAGCAATAAGTGTCTCTGTGGATCGGAATATGCGGGAATAGCTATCTTGTCAGCCCATTGCTTTACGAGAATAACTTGAATAGTGCTGCCTACCTGAGCATGATCAACGAAAGGATCTTCCTGGAACTCCGCCAGATTTACGGCAATCAATTCAATAGACTTTGGTGGATTCAGGACGGCGCACCAGCTCATAGACAGCTTGCTGTACGAACAAAACTAAGAGAAACGTTTGACAACCGCATTGTCGCACTAAATCATGCAATTGAATAGACCCCACCGTGCGATTATTTCTTTAGGGGATATCTAAAGAATAAAGTGTATGCTACTTCACCACAAAGCATCAAAGAGTTAAGAGATAATATCACACGTGAAGTTAATAGACTTAAGGAAAATCACAAGCTAATCAAAAAAGTTGTTCAATCAATGCGATCAAAGGCGCAACTGTGCTTGGAAAGAAATGAAAGACATGGGGAAGGAAACGATGCTTAGAAAATTATAAAATGAATTTGTATTACCCATATAAAGAGGTGTTTTTGTTAAAAAATGGATTTAAATATATTTGTTTATTTTAAACTTCGAAGTTTGATTATTTTACTTCCTTGCGCAAACATAATTTTGATAGCCTTCACTAAACCCATTAGTGTATCAACATCGTAAAAGGGAATTTAATGAAATTTCCGGGATCGACAGCTAAATAGTTTATAAATTTGTTTTGCTTTACAGAACTCAAAAATCTCCCATAAGTTTTGAGTTATACTAATTCATAGTACGGTTAACTTTTTTCTGGGACACTTTGTATATGATATACACTATAGATTGGCCACCATCCTCGAATTGAAAGAATCTATTAGTTTTTTTTTCTAAAGTCCTCGTTTCAAAAGAATCGGTTGCGTTGAGGTTTATATAGCTTAGTTTTTTTATTTTTGTAAAGCACTTTAAATAATTCTTTTTTAATTAAGATGCTTTAATTGAGGCGAGAATAGAGGTTCCTTGCCGCATGTGCCCCAGCGAAACCACGAGGTCAGGCAACCCTGAGCGAGGACCGTGGGAACAGTTCGAATATCAAACTGCTTTCAGCGATGAGAGAGGGATTGTATTGTGAAACGCGCGCCTTTGTCGCCTCTCGGCGCATTATCAAGAAACCCCCGCGGGGATACTTCCCATCCCTGAGCGCCGTTTTTGACAATGGAGAGGCTCTCCCCCCTTAGCCAAAGGCAGTAACGGTTCCGGCCTGTCCCTATAATTTGTTGATCCCAATTGGGCATTTACAGTATCAGCCTGCCATTCTCAACGAGACACATCATTCTCGATCGCACTCTGTCTTTCCTACGAGTCAGAAGGCTAGAATTATACCGAAGCTTCTAAGCCCCAGGCAATATGCCCATCCTTGGTTTCGGTACATTTCGTTTACTACTAGTTTACTACTAGAGGTTAAACTCCCTCGAATAACCAACAGATCCTCGTCTCATCTCTTAAAGCCTGAAACCCAAGCCAGGCCGAGACGAATCCTCTGTGGCATCCTTGCCAGTCACCTCTGTGTACATACGTAGCGAGGCTGGTTGTAACCTCCCGAACACTCACGTAGAGTTTGCTCCTGTTCGCTCAAAGTAGCTTTGTTAGATCGATTACGGTGAACATCGAGTATCTATTGCCATTATTTCATTCTAAATATTTATTGTATATATTATTAAAGATTATTTTTGTTTATACCTTTTCATAAGCCTTATAACCCGAAGCCTTCATTAGTTTAGTAACGACCAACCGCACTCTATTGTTTGTTATTTAAATCTCTCACACTCATTTGGGGAAGGTTGTTCCTCCCTCCCCCTACTTCGACCCCCATCTCTGCAGCGACCAGAATTAGGGCAAGGTCACTCATTTGGACCTTGAGCGCTCACTCATTACGGGTAGAAGTAAACATATATGTTTGTGGGTCATTTTACGACAATTGTATACATATGGATGAGAACGAGTTATGAAACACGCTATAAACAAAAAGAGACCTAACGAAATTCCAAACTAAGAATGGACTTTTTCGAATTAGAAATAATTACGAGACTAAGTTAAAAATTATATATAAAATAATATGATGCGAGGCAATATCCTAACAACGACCCTCCTAAAAAAGCACTTTTTTTATTTGCCCAAGAAAAAACATAGTCTACATTAAAAAACAATCGTTTTTAAATATATATATATATATATATATATATATATATATATATATATATATATATATATATATATATATATAAATATATATATAAATATATATATAAATATATATATATATATATATATATATATATATATATATATATATATATATATATATATATTTATATATATATATATACATATAAATATATATATATATATATATATATATATATATATATATATATATATATATATATATATATATATATATATATATGTATATATATATATATATATAAATATATAATATATATATATATATATATATATATATATATATATATATATATATATATATATATATATATATATATATATATAAATATATATATATATATAAATATATAAATATATATATATATATATATATATATATATATATATATATATATATATATATATATATATATATATATATATTTATATATATAAAGAGAGAGAGAGAGAGAACGAGATTATTAAAAAAATCGAGGACGGGCATAAACCGATAAATAACCTAACTATTGTTTTAGCACATTTAAAAGAAAAATTATCTTGGATCGCTAACGCTTGACCACACTCTTCACAATTAATTTGAACTTTAATTAATTTATGATCGGCTAAAAATGTTATTAATTGTTCTCGATGGCCAAAAAACCCCAGAAAGTTTCAAAATATTTTTAGGTCAAATTGCACACAAGAAATCCATGTTATCTAGCTAAGTATTCGATTTTTAAATTTAAATAAAACTATTTGTTTGTGATATATGCACTCAATTTATCTTTAATTTGAAAGTACATTTTATGGCATTCAGTGTAGAATATGAGGTCGTTCAAATGTCCGCTGCGGCTTCGCTTTGTGGCACGTATTCTGGAGGCCCAATTTTCGATGACTTTGTAGCATAAATCTGGCTGAATTTGCTGGATAGTGTTCGTTATGTTGCCTTTGAAGACATCAACTGTTTGCGGATTATTCGCATAGACCTGTGATTTAAGGTAGCCCTAAAGAAAGTAGTCTAATGGTGTTAAATCGCATGATCTCGGTGGCCAGTTGACGTCGCCGCCGCACGAGATGAGCGTGCCCTGAAATCGCTGGTGCAAAATGTCTATCGTTTCGTGCGCAGTGAGGCACGTAGCACCATCCTGTTGGAACCACATGTCGTCAGTATCCATATCAGGTATATAATCCAGTTGAAGCCACAAGAAGTTGCTTATCATCGATCTGTAGGTCTCGCTGTTGACAGTTATGGCAATCCCATCTTCGTTCTCAAAAAATACGGACCGATGATTCCGTTAGACGAAAATCCGCACCGAACAGTGACTTTGTTGGGGTTCAATTGGTGCTGGTGTATCTCATGTGGATTGTTTTCGTCCCAAATCCGACAATTTTGCTTGTTCACAAATCCATTCATCCAAAAATGGGCCTCGTCGGAACGTTTGCGAACGGAACACTGATTTTGATAATAACATTTGATGATTTTCACACGCTGTTCAACACTATAACCTTCCATCGTGACCTGCCAAATACTACTGAACAGTTTACAGTAAGGTTGCCAGATGTCACTTTAATAACATGGCCACTATCGCCTAATAAAGCCGAGCGTCCTTGTTCAAAATGTATAAAAATGATAAAAATATTCAAAAAAGTGCCCCCCCAAAATTATAGATTAAAAATAAATATACAGTAATTAAAGTGATTTTAAATGGAATAAAAAATAAATTTATTATTCATTCATTAATGACGTCAGCCCTCACCCACGAGTCGCAGAAGTATTGTTAAAAAACCAGTGAGAATTAACGTTAGTTACGTTATTTTATATAAAACAATTCGATTATATACTGGGTTGGTGCGCCCCCAGACTCACCCCCAAATCCTTAAAATCTCAGGATTATCGCAAGACGATCCCCCCTACGAGACTTCTCCCCCTACAAGCCGGCCCTCAAAATTAGTCAAAAAGGTGAAACATATTGGAACATTGATGAAATATTATGTGACCAGGTCCACGGATCTTCAGATTTACTAGAAAAACTAAAACAAAATTTCGAAAAATAGATTTCTTCAGAATTGCATAAATAAATATGTATTCCTATGTAACTCGATGAGCTGAATAACGTTGCTTCTATAATCTTTTTTGATTAGAATGCTCTAAAACCTTGGAAATGACGGCGCTATCTTCGTCTTAAATTACCAAAATCTTACCTCCGTGGACGAAGACAGAGATTTAGGGTTGGGAGTTTCAAAGGATCTTAAGTTTAACAAACAAACAGTGTTAGAAGCGTGTATTAAGGCAAACCGAATGCTTGAATTTATTGCGAGAAGTTTACACTACAAAGATCAAGATATAACCATACCTCTATATAAAAGTTTAGTAAGGCCACGCCTAGAATACGGGATACAATTCTGGTCACCTTATACACATGTAAACAGCAATAAAATGGAATGAATTCAACGAAGGGCAACAAAACTAAAGCCTTCGATAGGAAATAAGTCGTAAGTCGAAACATTAAAACTACCGACTCTCGGATTGAGGTGATTGCGAGGTGAACTTATCAAAGTATTCAACATTTTAGACTAATTTAAAAACGTAAATTATGAATTTATTTTAAGTACGAGCATGGTATCACACGTTACAACGGTTTTAAACAAAGCTAAAAAAATTCAACTCTAAACTCATCGATAAATGGAACGCACTCCCCCTGGAGGTAGTAAAATCTAGTAATGTGAATAGTTTTAAAAAAAAAATTGAGAGTTATTTTACGAATAATAATATTGTTTAAATACGGAGCCCTGATGTGGATTGAATGTCGTGTGGGTGAGCATCGTGGCGAGAATGTCCCAAGGAGGACTACTAGCATTTTATTATGGAATGGGACTGGCCTTTGAGTGAACTAAGTAGTCCTTACTTTTTCCCTGTAACTATATAACTATATTGGTGTCGGTGGTAGTAGTGTGTGATGGGGAAACTGTTTCAGGTCTACCCGTCGAGTTTGCTCTGACTCCAAAGGTTTTCACGGAGATTCTCCTTTTAGGCTGGGTTCAAGAAGGTGCTTTGTTTACCACGGGGTTAAAGGAAAGGATTCGAAAGAAAGCAATGATAGGTAGGCTTTGCTTCTTGGTTAGGGTCTACCTTATTCGAAGTAAGCTTAATAGATCGAGTCCTACGTGGCCGTATGTAAGTTTTTACTAATGTTGGGTAGCTGAGGCTAAAACGGCCTTACATAAGGACGATTAATGGACTCATGACACTGATAATAATAAAATGACCTAGTTGAATGGCTCAAATCGGGTCTAACAGACCAAATGACTTAACTGATCCTCTTCATAATGTTGACGTTCGTTTATTTATTTCGTTTATTTATAACTTCTTTTGCACCTTTTCTAGGCGTGGGGCGGAGCTAAAGAATATTTGATAATCTTTTTGTTGATCGTTGGGCAGAGTTACCAGAGGTGTGTGCATTTATAAAGTAGCTGTACGCATTTTTAGACCGGGCTGACAAACCCTATTAATAGATACGACAGTTTATTTGTCGTTTCACACTCTCCCGACAACTTAACCGGTCAAAGCACATATCACCCTTCATTTACTCGGCTTCCCTTCTTATCTAGCTAGCATTGGTATCTTTTCGTCTCGAAGTTGCTTCTTTGCGTGTATATGTATGTGTGGCCGCGTGGGAAACCAGTTATTTGCTTGCCTCTCTCATGCTTCTCCTAATTAATGTACAGTTGTGATATAAGTATTTCTCTCTATTTTACATTTGTTCACTACTTATTACATGGCATATTATCTACTTAATTATTCTGTGTACCTAATTTCAGGATATCATAGATCCACCGAGCACCCATTTTTAGGTATTCATCGCTGGGCCTACCTATCCTGCAATTTGGATCCTACAGGTCTACTTTCTTTGCAATTTGAGTGTCACATAACTATGTAACTATATTATAAAATTTTGCCCCTCTAAAATCAAATCTGGAATTATATCAAATATTAATTGAAATTATTTAAGCTCTGATTGGAGTTTGGCTTACAGTCTATCTTAGGGATATGTCAAAAACCTTCAATTCCTCACAATCAAGCCTTGTATAAACTTTAATCGTACAACTATAACATATAGTTATATCGATATTATAATGCAGATGTAGAATTCATACTCTTAAAGGTATTAAATGTAAAACTAAACAAGAGCCATTTAAATTGTTATGCCGACACTTGTATCCATATTATCACTTTGTAATCCTGTGAGGAAGCATGGTGGTTGGTCCCCTACGCTCAGGATGTTTTTATTGTTCATATGTTTATGACCATAAATCATTCAGGTTAATGAGTCCAATCTTCAGGTTTAACGTCAAGTCCAAACAACGGACTCAGGCATGTAGCTAACCAGTCTTTTTTTGTACAACCTTCCAGAAAACGATGCTCTTTACAGAAATTGTCATACTAATCCCAAAAGTGTATTTTACTGTAAAACTTTAGAGTATTATAATATTAATTTTCCTGTTCAACTTTTGAGTTTGACATCGGTTTGAAGCCGGTTGGTGTAGAGATTGGCAGAAATATTTTATAATATTTATTCAAAGTTTTGTTCCCAAGACTCTGTACACCTTTTTTAAATTTTCGTTACAATCAAATTTAGCCAACTACAAAATTCACACTGCTATCTCATTTTTTTATTATGTTTAAACAGCTATTATTATATTGTTTACTAGTCTTTTTCATCACATTCTACAATAATTTACTGTTCCTATCCAAATCTTCATTATCCTTCTTTAATTTTCTTTATTAGCTTTTTCGCTACTTTGGTTAATCTCTCGTTTCCCTGTATTTTTCGCACCTTTTATGCATTCATACGATCTCCTCAACATGCTTATCTGCATGATTAAAAGTCTAGAATTACCTCCCTTTCTCATCTGCAAGTTCACATCCTCTTTCTTTAAATGGAGGAATGATGATATGAACTTGCATTCCCCTCTCTCTTTCATTTTTATGCACAACAACTTATAAGCTTTGCAGTAACTTGCAGAATTTCCTTAAGTTTATTGCAACTAACTCTACCTCTTACTCATTCCTCTTCACCACTTTATCCTAAACAACCCTATCCACTATACTATGACTATACACTTTTAATTCTACCCTTTTCAAGACGTAAGACGTAAGCCTATTCTCATATTCAGACATACTTTCATTGAATATCCAAATTATCATATGTTCTCCCTTCTTTCTTAATTCGCATCTTTTAAATTATGATGGAAATTATTGCAAAGTTTTTAAATTTAACTTTTAAGAAAACACGGGTAATTTCTATCATTAATTCGTTAATCATTCGTTGTATAAATTTGTAAGATTCCTTGACTCAAGGAAATGTAGCACACTTAAATGATATATTAGATATTTAAGATAACAAATTATTTTGGATAAGTCCCATCACTTCCATAAATCATAAATAATTTTTGGAAGGTTCATTTTGCACTTGCTAATTTTCATGTTGCTATTAATTTATTTCTAAGAATATATTACATTTAATGCTATGTACTTCTCTCACACAAACTTAGTTCATTCTTATTCCTTTTTTTGAATCGGATTCTTGTTCAAACATTTATAGCTCCCTCAGTGACTAAAAGGCCATAAACTGAGGAGACGATTTTCCACACGTGAGAAAATAGCGTTTTGAATGTCGATCCATTACTTTTATTTGATAGTTTGTCTATCTATATGGGGTAAAATTTAAATGTTGACTAGATGGATAAACTTTGATCTCTAGATTTCCTTCTCAGTCTTGTTTATTTCATATAAAATTGACATCTCATTTCTAAATTGTTTAATATATTCAAGAGATTGGCCACCCTGTTTGTGTCACCTCGTGAACACAACTCCTACTAGTGTCACATCCATTCGTAAGAAAATCTAGTGGATATTTTAAATAAAATTTATACGGTTGTCAGTTGGATTGTCTTAGAGTAAATCGTTTGGAAATGGACGGCAATCCACTCAATCCATTGAAATTGAATGAATATAATTTTCATATATCTATGTTCCCAATTTCTTTGAATCAAGAAGTCTGAAAGGGAGAGATTTTTTTGATTTTGAGATATGAAAAAGGGATCAAGTACATACAAACTAGTACCCTTTTTTAGTAAGTGCAGTAATGACATCAAGAGAACAGTTAGTCAAAAGGACAGTAGTAGCAACAAATAAGAAAAGATATTCTACGAATATTTATCTAATTTTTCGTATCGAACTGAATGTAATTTTATTTTCATTGTAGTAATCTAATTTTTAATTAAGTGAAGATTTTATTGATGGAGTTTACTAGTCTGGACGGGGAGACTTCTAACACGGAGGTCTAAATTCGGTTAGATTCTAAGTCGAGCTACCATGAAGTCTCACATACGAGTATGTCTCGTCAGTTTGCTAGATTAAAATAATCATAAAATTGTATATGAAAGTATTAAGATAACTAAAGTAAATTAATCTCGAGGGTAACTATCGCTTCTTTTTTATAGCATAAATGTTTTTCCCTTTTAACATTTGAATAGCTTCAGGTTAGAAACTCCATAGCTTTTACGAGACTGTTGTCTTTAAAATCTCCTTTAAATGTTGCCCTTCCGGCCTTTAATAAATTCCAAGTTTTAAGCTTGAAGTAAAATCATATGGCACAAAAATTCTAATTGTTTATAAATTGTTAAAAAAAAAATGTCTATATTTTGCCTTTCATTAAATAAGCAATGCATTAGTATTTATGGTTACTTTTTTGGAAGAAAGTATTAAAAAATCAAATTTTGAACAAACAAGGTTAGTTTACTTAAAATCTAAATGAGAAAAACTGATTGAAGAAGGAATTCAACTTAATTGTTAAGTGTCATCGCATCTTTCCAATCTTGAAGTTTGGAATCCATTTCCAATATTTGTCGATTCTCTTCTATTTCCAATTTGTAAGTGTGTAACTCCAACAAGGTTGATAAAAGGTGTTAACCAGATTCTTCATAGTAAGGTTAAAACTGGGTTTAATTGAGACAGATAATAAAGGATTTTATTTTCCATTTCAGCATGTTGGAAATTATAAATAACAAAATCTTAAAGTGATTTTTTAAGGGATATTTTCATCCATCTAAGAAATATAAAATAATTTTCTAGCCGAGATTTCGATTGCAAATAGAAGGATACATTTTGCAATAGTTAAAACGCAAACAAGATTATAATTTAACAATATTTTGGAATTTAGATGAATTCTAAAAATAATATTTATGAATAAATCTTAAGCTTTCGCTACATCGCTACTTACTCATAGATATTGAACTTCAATCCTGATTATTATTCAATAAAGACAATCTTTTGGGGGAGAAGGAGAAATCAAGAGAAAGCGCCGAACAAGCTCGAAGCTCTTTAAGCATGACATCGCATAATTGCCTCTCAAATCTCTAGATATTTTTCTCAACTCAGAATCGCAACCAGACCCCCACCCCATCGTGTATCGAAAGCGGATTCATAATATTGTCCTTTTAATCAACACCTCTTAATCTATACCATCAGGATCAGGGGTCGGTAACCTGCGGCTCTTTCATCCCTCCGCTGCGGCTCCCTGTTGTGGAGAACGATGTTGACGCAGCACGTCAGTCCTTGCGGACGTCGCTGGTATCGAGCATTTAATTCAAATATATTTCATTTCAGTTCGTTAGATTTTAAATTTATTTATTTAAATTTCAACCCCATATGGCAAAATATAGAAAAATCTACAAAGAGAAAAGTTTTTGAAGAAAACACAACGTTCAGTGCTACGTGAGCAGATTCATTTGCTTTCACTAATGACGAGACTGGTTTACCAGTATGCTTGATATGTGGTGAGAAATTGGTAAAAACAAAAGTCAAAGTAGGCAAGATATTTCCAGAATGCCTTGTAATATCTAGTTTATGTATGTGATCAGGTTTATCCACCATGAAGTATAAAACAAGAGGTTGCTGTAAGTAACCTCTTACAGCACTGATGTGCAAACACTGTGCGGTGAGGTACAAGAGCAAAAGTCACATTTACCTGGTAAAGTAAATATTTTACTTGGCTATTATTTTACAAATATAGATTTTACATTGTTCGGTCAAATAAACCTTTTTTTATTTAAGTTGACAGCTGCCTCGCGATGACGGCACATAGAAGAAGACGGCAGTTTTGGTTAACTGCAAGTGGAACATTTAAGCTTGTTTTTTTTTATTTTGTGAATACGAGGAGGACTAAAATTTATTTGAAAGGAGTGTTCAACCAAGCTTATTTTTCGTAGTGCCAATGTTTATGCATACAGAAATAAAATTTTCTTTTCTTTATAGCAGTTCTTTGATTTCATAAATGTAACATACTATTGTTTTATATATATAGTATAGTGGTAAAAATCGATGTATGCAGTGTTATCTTCATTTATATATCAAAAGGGGTTGTGGATCCCAGTGTGTTATTTTTAATGAAAAACGGACCCAAATGACTTTCATTGTTCAAAGTTGCCGACCCCTGACCTAGACTCTTAGGTTGGTCGCTTCGGCTCTGTAACTTGCATAAATTACGACTTCTCTTAGTCCTCTTGATTCTTTACAAATTTCCTTCTGATCTATTCTAAGCAAATCCCAGTTGTTTTATTAATTTTTTTAATTAATAAAGGAAATCCTTTCTGGGATTTAAGCTTCAATCATCCCTGAAGGCACCAGCCTTCTCCGTAGTTATTTCGGCGCCCCCTCCTCTTGTTTGAAAGCCAACATTCTTTATGCATTGGGATATACTGCGAATGCATCCATAACAAAACACTCAAAATATGGTCAAATTATTACACCAGTGTCCATGTTTTGTATAATTATTAGTTATTTTTCTCAGCGTCACCTGGAATAGCATCGCCATTTTGGTTAAAATTTCTAATTAGGTGCCATACGATGATAGATGCTGTCTGACCCTAAGTACGTCAATATTTTTCTTTAGATATTTAAATGACGGAACGTTCTTCGAAAGCTTCCATACCAGGATAAAAGGTTCGTGTAAAGAGATTATTACATGAAGTGCAGAGCGTCAGGTTAAGGGAACTCATGTAAAGTTCATAGTCACAGTAGACTATGAAGTAGAGCACTCCACAGGTATATCAGATGCCCCAGTGTGTGGCACGGAATCCTCCGTATGTTATTTGCAGCGTGGTTTATGTGCACCACCTGACACCTCCTTGTGGTCTAGAGATTCAAGGAAGGATGTTCTCCCATGATCATTTGTGAGCGAAGATCTTATTAATATGATTGGGGGAAAATATAGCGATACGAATCATTGATTTTGGAAGGGGGTGGGGAGACGAAAGATGTTAACCATTTCCTACCTGCGTATAGTCAAGGTTTGGTATAGTTACCAGCGTCCCTGTCAATAAATAAAGACCCCAAATACAGTAGCTTTGAAGAATAATGTTTTCTTTCTTTATGTCAGCTTATCTCCAACCCTATTTGCAAGTCAGAAGAACTCCAGACTCTGACTCGGAGGTATACCTTAATTATTGTGTCCTGTAGAGCAATGACTCTGATTGTGGATCCCTAAGCAATATGTGTGCGTGGACCCGGATATTAAACCCCACGAAGGGAGTGTCAAATGTCGAATGGGTAACCATGTTACAGCTGACATCTATGGGAAGTGTTTCCTCTCCCGGTATCAAAACCCACAGGTGGATCTGTATCTATTATCGTCCACACATTTTCACTGAACCCATCTTCTCGTTTCTTTACCCATATCTACTTACAATCTTTCTAGCACAGATGTACGCATTTTTTTCGGTTCTTAGTTTTAAGTAATAATAATAATGATAATATTAAGAGGAAGAGGAAAATGAATAAAGGAAGGATACTATCTGGCATTGGGCTTTTAACCTTCTCGGCCCATTTGTGGGTAGATTTTGTTTCCACGACTATCTAAAAACAGTCGAACTTCGCCTCCGCCAAAACTTTTTAGGTGATACTTTATCTTTGAAGACAGAAAAATGAAGACCGGCTGTGAATATATATAATATGCTGAATAACCAGTAAGAAAAAAGAAAAAAAATATAGAAACGATTTCTTCTTTTATAAGACGAAACAAAGAACATACATAGATTAAGAAAGAAGCAAGAGAGAGAGAGAGAGAGATAGCATACGGAATAAACTATTATAAACTCTTTTACCCGTTAAAGATAGTGATAATAGGTGCGGTTCGAACCTATGCCATCGAACGCTCTTTACTTTTTCAGGCCATCACGCTAGCCACTCGTCTACCATTAACTGGTTCGAACCGCCTCTATTATTTCAATTTCTTTAATGGGTAAAAGAGTTTATGATTTGATTCCGTTTTTCATCGCCCTCTTCCTCCTTCCTTAATCTATGTTTAATCTTTCCTTATTTCCTCTAAGTTACTGAGCAACTACTGTGTCACGTGTTATTGTGATTTTCTGTTCTTATATGAGTATAATATAATTTGATTCTGAGAACTATTCAAAAACAACTAATCTTAAGTATTTTTATGTTTATATAATTATCTGTGTGAACATCATTGAAGGTTAAATCTATCATTGAAATATGTATAATAAGATAAGCGAAAATCTAGATAAGAAATTTGGTATTAAAGGGTTCTATCACAATTATATAGAACTACCTGGATTTATTCTGATTTTTGTTTATTTTAAGAAAATATTACTTTAGATGTTTTTTTTTGTTTCGCTCAGACAAAGTTACTACATATTTTAATTATGCATTGCTTTACTTGGAACCGAGGATAACTCTTTTTATCATCTTTACTCTATGGTTTCATAAATTGCGCAAAAAGTGTTATTTCACAGGTGATAAAATAATCGTTTGTGACTAAAATGATCTTAAAATTGTGTTGGTCATCAGTGATATATATTGAATTGTGTTGGCTATCAATGCATCGAATGGGCATCATCATACGGCTAAATTTCACTCTCTAGATTTCATATAAATATTGATTATTCGGTAGTTATTTCATATAATATTTACACTTGAGATTCTTGAACTCAAGAATATATTCAAGGAGGAGACATCTTGTAAGTGTCAGCTGGTGAAACACACACAGCTCACTCAGATGGCCATTTCCTCTCGTATCCTAATCGAGTCAATATTTCAGAGAAAATTTGATTTCTCCAACATTTCGATTTTCTTATTGTGAAATGGTTGGAAATGAACTGTAGTCAAACCAATTGATTCAAATTGGATAGTTCTGGTTACTTACATTTTCCTATCTCGTCTCTCAGATACTTTAGATAAAAAAATCAAGAGAGAAAAAAAAGAGATTTTTTTGTGTGAGGGATTTGAAATATGAATCAGAGTATGACGACTGTCATACTAAGTGCAGAAGAGGCATATTGAAAAAGAGATGGAGCGAACGAATTGGGAAGAGGGACAGTCATAGGGAAATTAGCTCAAGAGTAACAATTGCTATGAATAAAACACTACATCCTATCTAAAATTGATATAAGCATCATTTAAAAACCACACTGTAACTATTACTACAATTAAATATCCCTAAGTTAAAAGTTATTCTTTAAAAGATAAAATTTATATCTATACCACATCATTTAGTGATGATTGGGTTGGCGGTATTTATTTATTCTCTCTTTTTCATCGCAAATCTATCTTTCCCCAAGTTTCTTTTTTATTAACGAACATGCCCTCAAAAGCCGCCAAAGTATCTACTCCAGAAAAGAACTAGGAAATTGCACCTTAAAACCCTCTTGCAATCAAATTAGGCTTTCAATTTCAAACCTTTTTAAGGTTCATTTCTCGACTCAATTTGTTTTACTTCCCTAACTTTAATATCTCAAATGAGGGATATTTGCTTATTCTCATTTGTTTACCTATACAGATGACTCGATCGTGGGATAGTTCTGCCATAAAATGAGAGCGGAAGAATGAATTGGGCATATAAATAGTCGGGTTTATAAATTTTTTTTTTTGGGGGGAAGGAAACCTTAGTTTATTACCAAGTGGAGACTGCGTTGAGCAGAGGGAACTCCTGTATGCATGAAAGAGAGAAGAAACAACTTCTTTAAAGTCAGAAAGGTCCTATCAAAATGCTGATTCCAGATTGACTTTATATCCACCGGCAGTTTTCCCAGGTTCATGGATGCACCCGTTGTGAGAACAAATTTCGCTGCAAAGATTGCTAAAAAATGTGTTAAGCTTCTCTTCTTGGTTTATTTGTCTCTATTCAATCTATGTTAAGTTTTTTTTTCATATATTGACTTCATTCTCAGGCTATTTTACATTATTTTATCTTTATTGCTCTAAGTCTCTTTCATTGAAATGCAAGGGAATAGGAAATTTGGCTGTGCTGTAGAAACTTTTGAAATAAACTCTCTAACATCGTACCGTACGGCGGCCGTGATCTGCTTTGTTTTCCGTTTACTACTTCTTAACGATCGATGCGAAGTGAAACGTACTCCTTTGTCAGGAAAAAATCGAAAAAAAAGGCGAAGACTGAGATTTTTTTCACAAGTTACTAACATAGCTACAGAATACAATGTGGGTGTGCAGAATTTTGAAAAAAAAAAGAACCAGTAAATAATGGAAATCTAACATAGGAGAGAAAAAGAAATGGGCTGAGTACATTAATAAAATACAATCATAGGCATTATATCTGGAAAGTGCGATTTAAATACAAAATATGATAGAGGAAATAGTAGAAAGCATAGACAAAAACACTGAAAGGTTACAAAATAAAACCTTATTAATATCGTAGGATTTCATTTTGTTCAACTTTGATCAATATAACTTTTCTTTGTTTTCATACAATAGCTCAACCATTCTTCTATCACTGCCTGGAATAATTTTGCAGACTGGAGCCTTGTTTTCTAAAGCCGATGATTTGAAACATTTTATATGCGGGAAATTATAAATTAAAAAGTCAATAGTTGGAAAGATTGTACATTCTGTGCACCAATGTCTATAGGATGATTGCTGGAAAGTCTTTCGTATCTTTGGTGTCAAAACTCTACAGCTCTTGCAGGATGCATTTTAGAACATGAGGTAGTACCACAAGACTTTCCTAAGCACCAAACTTAGAAATTAACCATCGCTGTATCACAGCTTCATTCGCTCTCTGTCAACATTTTGAATCCTAAGCACAAAAACCTATAGTCATCAACTGAAAGAAAAATGCAATTAAGCAACATAATTTTTTCCGTCACTAGGCAAAAAATTATATGCCAGGTAGCTTAGTTCTCTATCCCTGGCCTACTAAATAGCTTTTAAACTCGATGACTGGGTGCATTTTGCTTCAGTTCCATACAAGGGTGAGTTCATAAAAACCTGACTATAGCTTAATCGACTTTTGGAGGAGGTAGGCCTCCTCCATGGTATATAGTTGAAAGGTCTTGGTTGCATGCTCTGGCGCTAGAGTGGGGCTGGCTTGCCTCCGATACCAGATTTGTGGTTTGGGTCTGCCTTTGTTTTGTTTTTCATCATCCTTTTTGTGGAGGGTCTTTGCTTTTGGGTGTTTTTTTAATATTTTTTTGTTGAATTTTATTAAGATAGCCTAATAAGAGGCTGAATTTTAATTACGGCGACTATGCCAGATAGATATTTTCGAAAAAACAACAACTTCAGGTACACACTAAATTGTTCAGTATTTGTTAGTAAGTATTTTCCATTTCCGGTACGACAACGTCTAGATTCATTAGTAGGGATATTTTGCATCCCTATTTCTGTCGTTTGTTGCCAATCAGATTGTAGTGATAGGCATCTTGGGCACCATATATTTTAAGATAAATGTCAGAATTCAATTAGAATCCTAAGTATCACATTTACTAGAGCTGACAACTGTGAACAATTGTGACTCTACAAACTAACAATTCTCAAGGTGCCGGGTGAAAGAAATATGCCGCTTCGACAACATAACTTCTACTGTCACTTGTTGAAGGCATTTTGTATCCTAAACATACTAAAGCTGCTGTTAAATAAACTCAATAACTTCTCGATATTTGAGTAGTTCTCACAATCAGCAATGGAACGCTTAAGAAACGATCTGGGTGTTCAATGAATTATTGTTATTTTGTGTTTTTTAAATCTCTCATCCTTGAGTCATCATTTTAATCCTTTTCATTCACTGTAGAGGCAACATCATTGCCATTTCCTCTCCATAATGAAGGCAAATGAAGTAACATAACGCTTGCCTGTATGAAGGACACTTGCATCATTTCACCTCATCAATCGTTGCCGCTAATATGTAGGTACACTTGTGGGTTTTATCTCTAGAAATCATAACTGAAATTAGAATCTGTGAGCACTAATTTGACATTGACTATTAATTGTCACACAATGAAGAAAAATTGGAGTCAGTTGCGAATTTGTAACTGAAATGAGAATATAGCAATCGTAAATATCATTAAAAAAAAACTGACATACTATTAAAATTAAATTGGAATTAGTAAGCTCTTACTGTCATGAATGAAATGCCATTAACCCTTATCCAACCATGTTAAACACGTAACTTCATTTGACCATGCGTAACATTTTGTTACACGTGAGTATAAATTATGTATAACTATACATTTTTATAGGTTTTACATGGCTTTTCTAATTTTCACTTTCTTAATGACTTGTTGGTATGTATTTTCACTCGTTGTTTTATTGTGGTCTCCCATTTAGGCCTAATCCAATAAGTATTCGCATTTTACTTTACACGTAAAGCAAATGCAAGATTTCACAATTCTAAGGTGGCCGGGACAAATTAGTGTACCTTGGTACATGTAAAGTATGCCATTTGTTATAAAAAGCTGAAAGGATTCCCTTTCATCAACGGGGCGAGCAATATTTTGAGGTGCAAATGTGCAAACAGTGCAATATCGACGATGTTGCAAAAATAGTTTACTTGTAAAGATGGTAATATAGGGAGGTTCAAGTCATCACTTTATAGCAGGAAGTTCGAGACTTTATGGCAAGGAGTTAAAGGTAACCGTCACCAGTTTATGGGAGAATGAGAAAACTCAGTTTATGGGAGAGGAATGACGTCACCAGTTTGAAGGTTAAAATGACGCGGCTATTTTGGAGAGGTCCCTCAAGTCCCACGAGTGAGTTGATAGGTGGCGTTAATCTCGTATCTGAATTCAAAAGATACTCAAATGATATCCCCGCTTGGCTGGACTTACTGAAGGCTTATAATCGAGAAAGGATTGAGAGGACTCACGTAAAAAAATAAATGTTTAATTCCAACAAACAAAAGAAGCAAAACAAAAGGAAGGCTTGCGTTTACACGATTACGGTCAGGGAATATTTCACTACCGGTCAGGAAAGCGATTATTACGACAACAAGACTTAGGCGGGTTCAACGGTGGGCTTCGCTACGCTAAACGAGCCCTAATTAGTTCTTTACTATCGATCGTTTACCTACCTAAGTGTGAATGAATCTCCTTCTCCATTTTTCTTCTATAAATAGTACAGGAGACGTGGCTCCCGAGATTAAAATGTTTTTAGCTCCGCCCACTGGCGGGATATTCCTTATTCCACGGTCTCCGAAGGTCCTCGCTTAATGGCGGTTACAAATTTCCAATTTCTCGATATAATTTTGTCATTCCTGAGACGCAGACAGCTGTCTCGGCTTAATTCCATGTCCAGACGAGAAATATTCGTTTTTATTACACTGTCGCCAAATTGTACTGCTATCTGAATTCTCGGCTTAACGCTTACTTCCTTGACTGGTTTGCAAATAAATATATATGTATATCCGCGAGGATATTTATTACAATTTTTCCTATTCCTGCGAAGCACTTTGCTGGTGCAATTTTAGTGCCAGGGCCATGCTATCCACAGTACTACCAAGTTGCTGGTCATTTGTACAATCATCCTCGTCATCAGATGATTCACTCTCCGAAGCTTCGTGAAATTGTGGTAAATTACTGCCTGTTTCCTCTTGAGTCTGCATCTCATTATTTTCCTTTTGGGCAATATCTTGAAATTGAGGTAAATTATTTTCTGCTTCTGCCTCAGTCTGCATTTCATTATTTTCAATATGGGCAATGTCTTCAAATTGTGGTAAATTAGTTTCTCTTTCCTCCTCAGTTCGTATTCTTACATTTTCAGCAATATTTTCGTTTATGTTATAATCAGAATCATTGTCTGGTGCCAAAGTAGGTGTTTCATCACCTCCTTAAAGCAGTTGTAAGATATTTGCTTTATAACAAATGGTGCTTCTTACGCCTCTCATGGTTGACTATAAACTGTTCGTTCTGATCTTAAGATACAGCACGGCATCAAAAATTATTGTTTAACACCGGCAGCATAACTGCCAGGTGTAGGAAAGAATTGCAAAACTAAGTTAAATTGAATTGTAATAAAATGTTATACGTGGTTGGTTAGAGTGAAAATTAAATTTTTTATGTAATATATAAAAAAGTTCTGAAAATATGAATTATAGGTAATGAATATAAATAATGCATAACAACAAATACATAATTTTAGAATGGCAAGCTTTAAAAAGTTTTAAATAATTTAGCATCAAAACAAAATGGAATTTGTAACAAAATGTTACACATGATTGGATAAGGGTTAATACGGCTTATTCTTTTATTCTTGGATAAAAGGAGTGAAAGATGTTTTGACGAATCAGTCTGCTCTACACCCTTCTCTACCTCTCTGACAAGAGGGGTGGAGAGCGACTCCCGGGCGATCGTTCATCAGACTCCCTCTCCGTCCCAAAGCGTCCAAGTGGAGCCGATGTGAAAGGGTCGGTGGAAGCTTCTAAAGGTAGAAAGGAGTAGGAGGAGTAAATATAAGGCTATTTTGCTTTTTTTGTGAAAGATGAATAAAATATCGTTGGCAGGGTCTCCCATCTCTCCCTGGCGGGAAGGTAGGGAAAAGAATCCCCTCGATGACGACCTCTTTAGGCTCCCAACGCCAGTTGAATCGAGGTCGCACTGTGCCTGGTTGGCACGTGAGGGAGTTTACGGTGGGGTGCGGTGGAGGGATATGAAAAGAAGAAACATAGGTGAAAATTTTCAGTAGAAGAGAATTCGTTGCTTTACGTTGAACTTCTTCCTTCAAGCAAGGGTATAAAAGACAGAGAAGACTACATCCATACCATTATTAGGACATACTGATTAACGTGGAATCCCGACTACGTGTCCATAATATTTATATCTGTCCAACTTCTCCTTAGTTTGCAGGAGAACGACCAATATCTTTCACTCGCTCTGTTATTCCTATTCTCTCATTATACTCGTAATTAGCTTGACGAGTGGTCCGTCTAATCTCTGTTTTTTTTCGTTTATTCACTGTTGCATTAATTTGTGTTCTTTAGCATTTATATCGTTATGATTCTATGTGTTTGACCTTTAGTCTGAGTTATTTTTTTGTTTTCTTGTTTATTTGATTGTAGTGAGTGTTTGTTTGTTGAAATCAATCCGAGTTTCTCCTTTGTGAATTTCACTTTCGTGTTTAACTTCTTTCAGTGTAGCTTGTTTTATTATTATTTGTCCCTGTTTTGTGTCTTCATCAGTGTTCCATTTCTTGTTGTTTTTCTGGATTCTTGCCCGGTAAGATTGTGTAGTTTGTGATAATTGTAATAGCAGTGAGTTTTTGTCGTGTTCGAGTTAATTTGATCCCTTTTTTGATTAATTTTTGTTTATTGAGATTTGACGTTGACGAGCTTCCTGTAAATCAATGGCTCGTTATGCCGTCTCTGTTTGATAATTTGGAGGGGGTGAGGGCTAACTTTGTGAAGTAATAATTAATGTTAGTGTCTTTGCACATAAATTATGGCATAGGATGCAGCATTGTAAAACAGAAAACCTTATGCAAGACTATTTTAACGATGCGTCAATGCCTCATGATTATGTTTAATGGATGTTTTCGTTAAAAATAGACCATTCTTCAGTATTTTTCACTGTATTTTTTATGTATCAGACAAACTACTCATTATACAGGTTACATATATAAGAAAATATAGATATTAAATATTCAAATAAATTTATTTTTTTTAATTTCCACATTCGTAATAAGAATGAAATAAATTCCACGAAGGGGACAAGGAAATTACAAGCATTTCAATTAAATGGAACCATAGTCTATTTTCTCTGGCTAGAAGTAATTTGCATCTTAGCCAACACAAATTCGGCAATCGTTGACTTAGAGCACTGTTTATCCCAGGCAAAGAAACTTTTATAATCACTAGCTCTAAAACATTCTTCATCCTCAGTACCAAACCTTCTCTAGCTGCAAGCTTGGGGCACTTTGCATCATGCGGGCTACACTTCATACGCTGGTGGTTGAAAGGCCTTTATATCCAAGGCTCACATTTTTTAGAGTCGCTGGCTTGAAGTAGTTTGTATTCAGCATCAGAATTATGATATCTCTTCCCTTTCAGTAAGTGGATTTAAGTGGAACTAAAACTACTTTTTATGCATATGTAAATGATCTTAAGCCCATTTGGGAGTGCATTGGGCCTTTTCAGTATCATAAAGAAGTCATTAATGACGAACCGTCAACGTAGCGGAAATTCCTATTAATTTATCTACAATACACTACCTAATATATTTGGTTAGAGAATCAATATTTCGATATAACTGAAAATTAAATTAGTAATTATATTAAATAAAGAAAATTTCAAAAACTTTGGGTTCAGATAAACTATATATAATCAAAATTAAAGAGTTAGAAAGCAAGTTATTAAAACCTCTTTGCATAATTTTAAAAAATACATTTGTGAGGAAATGCAAAGAAGCAAATTTAAAACAGATTTTCTTAAGAACTAATAAAATGAGACTTGGAAACATTTGGCTCCTGTTTCTTACTTCTTTCTTGGGTAAGCTCCTGGAGTTCATTGTTAGAGATGATCGTAGAGTATCTAGAAGCTAATAAATCAATAAATAATAGCAATATTTGATCAGGATAAAGCTGTATGAGTAGTTTATCTGAATTTGATGAAGCTAAAGGCTCACTGAATCGTGGGAAGCTTATTGAAGTGATTTTTAAACGGGCTGGAAAATCAGAGGCAGAGTTGTAAATGGAAATAGTTGCTTGTCAGCTTCGGTTACCACGCACGTTCCTTTGGGATCTGTTCTCGAACCCTTGAATATTTCTCTCTCTCTCTCTCTCTCTCTCTCTCTCTCTCTCTTTATCTCCCTATACACACACAGACACACACACACACACACACACATATATATATATATATATATATATATATATATATATATATATATATATATATATATATATATAATATATATATGCAAATTTTGTTGAAGACCATTGTGTATTTTGCCTTAATTAATTTCCTTTGGAAACTTTCTGTTCTTCTTACTATCTTTTTGATTCCATCTTGTAGATGGTGGATTACTTGTCCAATATTTATCTCTTTTTTAAATGAATGTGTTTGGTAAAAACCAATGTAAAATTGCTAAGATTTCGATCTTATTCGATCATCTTCGGAGCGTTTTGAAATGACCTTGCCTCCTTTACCGATGTAATGAGTGGAGTGAGGATCTGGCAGAAAGTGAAAGAAAACGATTTTTAAGGGGTATTCATTCCACCATGGTTAAACGTAACGTTAGAGGAAATGAGCAACTCCTGTGAGTGGAATTTTTAAAATAGTTTCAATGTGCGATTCTAGCTTGTCCCTTGACTGTTGATGGCGGGCTTATCCTAATTTATTAATATGGCTTCTAAGATGTTAAGCCTCGCTTTATTAACTTATTTTCTTTTAATAATGGTGTTATCAACGAGCATATCTTTCGTTAGGTTAATATTATGGACACTATCTGGTTCTTAGGCCCTCCGCTTTGTAGATGCATAGTTAACCGTCTCGAAAGTGTGGTAGTTGTCATGCCAATATATTTATAGTTTTTATAAAGCTTAGAGTGTTTATCGAGAGATATGCCTGTTGATAATTAATTAAGGCAATATACACAATGGTCTTCAACAAAAATTTGCATTCAAGAAAGACTGCTACCCAACTACAATAATATATATATATATATATATATATATATATATATATATATATATATATATATATATATATATATATATATATATATATATATATATATATAGAGAGAGAGAGAGAGAGAGAGAGAGAGAGAGAAAGAGAGAGACATGGGCAAATTTTAGAAGCCGATATCTAATCTTTTTATTCTTTTTTTAAAATTTGCATAATAGGAATAATTATTATAATATTTAAATGAACGCAGGCTTATTGAAAATTCAGCTTTTCAAAAATAATAAGAAAAAAATGCTTTCCTTCGCTGTATCTAAAGAGGCGATCAGGTCCTATAAATGTAGGAGGTGAGTTTCAGTCCTTGGAGCTTTGCTATTTGATCAAAAGGATAAAATGATAACATATTTATATGTCAAAATGAATCTTTTTCAATTGCAGAAATGGTTCTTTCCAAAGAGAGCGTGGAACCATTTTTGCTCTTTACCAAAGTGGCCTGAAATGCAAAGAGATATTTGTTAAGGGTATTGCATCAAAGAGCTCTATATTAGGATGATTCCTGACTCTAAAAAATTGATACAGTCATGTTAAGAATTCTTATGGACTCCCCAGAACTACAAATGAAAGTGAAAATCGTCTTCTGGTATGGACCCACTTAAGGAGCACGTTTCCTCCACTGCCAAGATTTCTCACGATCTGAAATAAGCAAGTGTGAAGGCAACGGAGGTGGATACTTTTCCACAAAAGTCTTACTTTGAGAATGGGTACGAATAAACTTCCTCACGCCAATAATAACCTTACAGACAAGCTCTTTCTTTCTAAGAAATATAAGGAATGGACAGTTGAAGACACGAGTACAGTGATATTTTCTGATGAAGTTCCCTTCCGCTTGTTTGTAGCTTCTTCAAGATCTCTCGTTATGGGGAGAAGAGGTGAACACTTTCACGAATCCTCTCTCGTATCCACGGTGAAGCATTTAAACCTTCCCCATGTCTGGGAATGATTCTCATCTAAGGGAACAGGAACACAAAATGGTTTCCCAAGAAAACTGCCATTTACCAAAAATGTTACCAAACTTGCCTAATTGGCACCTTTTCTCAACAGTTCAGGTACAATTTCAGATGATAACTGTATTTTTCAGTAAGATGACGCACCTTAGCACAAATAATGCAATAAAAAAAGTTATTAGCAGAAAATTAACTCGAACATTTATGACCTAGGCCCAGGAATTCGTCGGATTTTAACCCAAGAGAGAATGTGTTGGTGAGAATCAAACTGGCGGTTGCAAACAGAAGTAATCCAATTGCAAGCAGTTGCGGTGCTGAGTGAACAAAAATATAGAAATATTAGTGAATATGTCATCACAAATCGGTCTCCAGCATGGCGAAGCGAATTGAAGCACCTCTGAAGTACAATGGACATCATTGTGAATATTAACTGCGGGCATTTATTAAATGAAAGGGTTTGGTCTCTAAAGTTGTATATATTTCACCTTTAAATTATGATAAAAACATAAAAAAACAGTTGTCACTTCTGATTAGTTCTACTAATTTTCTAAAATGAGAAAATATATTAGTTTCAAAATTTTGGCTATGAATGTTATATATATATATATATATATATATATATATATATATATATATATATATATATATATATATATATATATAAGCGATCTTGTTTTGGAATTATTAGTAAATCTTTTTTAAAACCCTGGTATCACAAATTACAGTAGTAGGACAAAATATCAGTGACTGGGAAATCTTTAAAAAGACTTGGATAGATTAGTCGAATAGTCTGAAAGATGGCAGATGCAGTTCAACGTGGAAAATTAGAAATGATGCAATTCATAATAAAATATAAATAATTTACAAAATAGGTAGTATATTGTAGTACCTCTGTAGCTTCATAGAGGGTAAATAGGGTTCTTGGATGTATAGCTTCATTTTGCCTTTAAATAAAAATACATTATTCTTTCCTTATATAAGACGGTTGTTCGACCTCTTAGAAAGTATCCTGTAGAATTCTAGTCATAATATATCGGAACGCGGTCCAGCCACGAAGAACAAAATTAATTCCTGAACATGGAAATAGATAAAATAAAGACATTTAAATACCCCAATTTACTCCTATAAAAAAATCTCTATCCACGGGGCCAATTTATCGAAGTATTAAAATACTAAAGGGTTTCAATATTATAATATATATTCCAGTACTTAAACGCGCTAACTGAGTGTGAACTATAACAAACTGTTACAAGGTAATAAACAAAACCTTTCGTCATAGCTTTTGAACAAAAGCTCCTAGCAAATTCCTTATAAACTTGATTCACACAGCTTGTTAGCGAACAGAAATTACCAACCTATTGTAAGACCTTTTGACTAAGTAAATCCTTAAAATCCCGATTTTCTCTGCTCTTACCAAAATTTGATTTGCATATCTTTTCCCCGAATACAAGATTGGAAATCCTGATCTACTCAGGTTTTAAATGATCATAACCTTAATAATATTTTCTACACCGCTTCTCGCTAAATAGAAACCTGACCTACATATTTAGTCTTTGCGCAAAAACCTCAAAATCTAGATCTATTCATGATATCACCAAGTAAAATCCTCAAAAAAATGACGTAGATCAAAAGCATCACATCATAAACCTCTCCATGATGCCCAATACTTTTATCAGCGCTTAACAGGCTCTCACAATACTATACTTCGTTCCCCCCCAAATCTCCCATATTCACTAGAGTGATTACCCTGTAATCTTTACACCTCTTTTGTGTAAAATGGGACACATTCTTTTGTAATAATACTGAGTTCACGAATTGTCCAGATTAGTTCGTTACAATACAGCTCAATGGAAGGTCGCATTTTAGAAACTGCAAGATCTCGTTATGTATCGAGGTGTCTGTCAAAAGCTTGATATTCTCTCCTGATTGTCTTGTGGACAAATTAAGGGTGTTATGTAAAATAATATGTTTTTGATCGTAAATGAGCAGACGAATGACAACTACTATACTTTTTCACGTGGTTTGTTTACTTTTTGTATTTTTACCATTTTTGTGTTATCTAACTTTTTTATTTTTATTTATTTCATTTCCTGTGTGAGTTGTTTATTTATATATTTTTCTATTCTGACAAATTCTACTGTTGGAGCAGTTGCTAGAGATTCAAAGATCAAAAGTAGCATTAGGAATGAATTTTACTTAAATCACGTGTTAATTCCACTTAAATTGATCAAGTTTCCAAAGTTCAATTATCTACCTGCGCTCTACGTTAATCTGTGGACGGATTAAAAGCGTCATTAATAAGACTTTTAGTACTAGAAAGCTGTCACATTTCTTGCCTATAAAAATAATTCTGTCTGTCTTCCCCCCCTCTTTTTCAATTAGGGTTGAATCTGCGAAAGTGACCACAGAAACAATCCTGTCGAGTCTGTACTAGCTATTTCTTTCTAGTCCAGGGGATGCGTTATGAATAGAAAGTTAAAGAGAATATTTCATTTCTTTGTAACATAATTCGAGGTACTGTGTTTTTTACGTGGGGGCGATAAGGAATCAGCTCGTCATCTTGGTACGAGGATGCTCAAATGGAAGTGAACACAAGGTTGTTCGAAGAGAGTCGACCGCACTTAATTCTGCTGGACAAGAGAGACTGCCGGTCAGGCATTCTACAAGCGAGGGCGACGCGTTTAGTCTACTTTGCCATGGAGATCCACTGAGAGAATCAAAGTCGACTATGTGAGTACTAATGGCAAACTAGCTTACAGATTTAAGTCTGAATAAAGGGAAGATTAGTTAGAGGTTATTATTGTAGGAGACTACTAATATGGACAAATTGGAAAGAATTCTGCGGAATATAACAATAATGTATTATATAACATATTCAAGGAAGATCTTTCAAAGCAGCGTAGCTAATGAGAAACCTTACGTAAAAGATTATAAGCATAGATATCACAAGTATTCTTTCTAGAATATATGCAGTGAATGTTTTATCCAGGATAGATTTTTGGTGCCACAACTGGCACTAAACTATGTAAAATGTGTCTCCGAATTTGCAGACAAGACAGACATTGTTCATACCAAATTTATCTCACTTCTGACACCTTCTTTTTGTGTCCACTAATGGCACTTAAATGTGATAATTGTGTCACTGTTCAAACTAAATCTTGACACTAATTTTTGTGGTCACTTCTTGCTTTTGGTTTTATTCACTTTTTTCTTAAGGAGACATAAATAAAAACTTCCTAAAGAGAGCTTATTGAAACATTTAACATATCAAACTATAAATATTTTAATAGAGTTAAATTGTATTAAGTTTAATTTACATAATCTTTAATGTCTATACAGTCTACAAGATAATATGCTAATTAGTCCACTAAATTTCGCCTCCCTTTAGCAAAGTGAAACATTGTCAGCAAATAAGAATTCATAATTATGCCTTTTACCGTATAGGAATATCATTGTTAACTCGTGAAGTGAATTAGATGGTTTGTGATTTCGATGAAGTTATACGAGAACGCGTGTATAAACTTGCGCGGCAATGGCGATGTAGCTTCAGTTTGCAGTCGCTCGACGTCGAGGAATCAAATGCTTGGCAGCGACATTTGACCTTGTAATACAGAGAAGATCGATTAGCAAAGACTTTTCATATGGCTACCAATAAGATATAGGAAATTCTCATGTTTAGGCAAACGTCTCCTCGGCGAGTGCAGGAATTTGGATGAACACTGGTTTGAGTCGATTTAACTGATCTGACTGTCCTCGTTCTTAACAAGTAGGCTTTATTCTTATCCAATTTAGGCTATATGGTTGTCCTATTCTTGGAAAAGGATTGCATTCCAATGGAACTTTGCCTCCAGCAGAAAGAGAAAATAAATAGGAAAATCGTAATTATCAACACGGAGAAGGAGCGCTTCTCTCTCACATTCTCCAGAGGCAGGCGGAATCTTAACCGGAAGTTTCTCTTGGTTGTACGGGAAAGCACGTGCGTATTAGTATAAGTCATCTTAGAAATGTAAAGAGAGAGGCGTTCGCCATAGATTGCTAAATACCCTCTTAACGTGTCGGCCAGAAAATGAGGTGTATTTCATAAATCTATGGGATGAGTTCTATGAACGCATCGATCTATCGACTAGAGACGTGCTCCACCTAAACTAAATAAGCTCGGCAAGGCCATGGAAATTTTTTAAATAATGATCTGATGGATTTTGCGGCTGCATCGGAGACCAAAGAGCCGCCAAAACAGTATTGCTCACGACAACATAATAAAATTTAGGGAAATCTTAAGGGAAATTTCTTATGTTTATACAAAAAGAAACCAAGCCATTTGAGGAAGATCATCGATGAAATGAAGCCTTTAGTTGCTTCATAAGATTTGACTATTATCAATCTTACGGAAAAATAGATAGAAAGTTCTAGAAGGCGGTTTATTAGAACATTTAATAAATCTAGCTATAGCGATTTTAATGGGGATATGTTTAGAGGAAAAGTTAGAAGCGTTATTTTATATATAGAAAATGAACTAGTTGCGATAATCAAATAAATATATATATATATAAAAATTATGCCAGATATCTTCTTTTATCATTTATTATTTTTGAAATGCTTTCGATCATAACTATTCAAAAAGTAATGGCCATATTCAGTGATTTCAATTTTCTGAAGTTATTTTATAAGTAATACGTTTAAAATTGAAGAAAATTGACTTCGCTAATTTATAAATAATAACATCCTAAATTATAAGAAAAAAGAAGCGACACACCAGCATAATTTTTTAGACATAATTTTGACAGATGAAGAGTAGTTAGTAGAAAGTATATATATGTTTGTGAACAAGGTGAACCCTGATATCCTTAGCTATATATCTTGTAATTTTTATCTTTTCTCTTCCCTATGATACTTTAAAATTGAGATGAAATTTCAAAAGATGAAAATGCCCAGTAAATGCTGAATGGTTTACAGCCTTCATTTTTCAATATAAATAAGGAATAGTGCGCTAAAAATCTATAGGCTCAATTTATCAAACCAGGTAAAGTAGATAAATATTGAGCTTAAAAGGTATATAAGAGAACGTAACCTAATGTATAAAATTTCGAAAATTAGCAGTAGTGTCAAATATTAAATCCATATTTATTATCTTCACCTTTTCAAACGCAAAATAAGAGCATTTAAAAGAGAGAATGAAAAGAAATGTGTCGTTTTCAAAAGACGAGCCAAGGCCATTTTATTGATATTTAAAAAAAATCGTAAGCCATTTAAATAGTTCAACGGGCTTCTTCTTGCTTCTCAGAGTCATTAGTCATTATAGAAACCACGTGAGAAGATATTAAATAAAGATTTTGCAAATGTATTAAACGTTGGGGAAACAAATGATACAATGCAAAGTGTAATCAATTTATATTGAAAATACTCTTTCAAGATTGATATTAAGGGAAGCTTAATTAATTTTATTATTGAAAAAATAAGAATTTTCTATGGTCAGGGTCTCTAGAAAAACCATCCCGCACACCTGAATGAATTAAAACCCCTTTTATACGAGTTTCAAAAGATCAATTAAAGAAGAATATTTTCTAAGGAAGTCGAAGAGGCAAGCGTAACACCAGTTTTAAAAAAGGCAAAACGAAGTATCTTAGAACTATTCAGTCAATCCCTTTCGCCTTATCCGTTGGTAAACTCTTGAAGTGCATTGGTAGAGCATCTGTAGATAAATGACTTAACAAATGACACAGCATGGCTTTCGTCACGACGCTCTTGCTTATCTAAAGTGCTTAATTTTTGTTTACAGGGAATGATCACGACCTTTTACCAAGAAGACTGTTGATGAAGTTTTTTAGATTTCAAAAAGGCTTTTGGCAGCGTTCCTCCGTTAAGATTGTTGTTTAAACTAAACCGATATCAGTAATCAATAGCAATCCCTTAGTTAATCTCTATCAGTAATATTAGAAGAAAATGAGCTCCATTATTCCATGTATGTTTCATGAATGTAGTTTTTCTATTCTTGATGTATTTGTGTCATAAAATTATATAGGAATTAATTCATTTAATGGGATCAGACAAATATATTCCATCAGTCGCCAACCTCTCTTAGCCTGGTGCTTTCCTCTCCTGCAAAATGCTGGCTGGTGTCTGCATACGAATCACAATACTTTTTCACTTGTTCGGCATAATTGCGACCGTTGCTGAGCAAAACTCTTACTGCCCCATCTCATTCTCCCTCAAAATCTTCTCGGTGAGCATATAAACTTTAAAATTTCTATACTCAAGCCTCCTTGGATAGAGAGGCAACAGCACTAAACTTCGCACCTAAATTCTCTCTTTGACTGTCAGTAAACTTCAAAAGGAATAAGTTTGTATTTAATATTATCAAGAAATCTTAAAAAACTTCTATTGCCTCTAAATCTTGGACCAAGGCTGACTAGCAGAAAGCCGACATGCATTCATCAGAGTTAGGTCGGTACGCAGCAAGTTCTATCCACACCCAACGATGCAAGAAGAAGGCCACCATTTCTAATAAGTCTTATCCACGCCCTGCGCTATAAGAAGAGGAGCACTGCCAGGAGTAAGTCTCACATGTTGGCCCCGTTATAAGGAGATGTGCGAAATTATCCATTCCACGGCCGAGCGCTACTACTCCTTCAACCCAACCTGAAGGTGCCGGAACTGATACAATCAGAAATTACACCTAATATAAACTATTTAAGCCAAAATTTCGAAATTTTATAATGAATCGAAACTAGGTATTAAGGCCTACAATAAGAGTAACTATGAAAACTTACAAAACGACTTGGATAACATAAAGAAATGGACGCAAAAATAGCAAATACATTTCAATGACGGTGTGATAGAATGTACTGAGGCCGCTTAAATTCAACCGCTATCACATGTTGTTTAGAAACACGTTGCTACCCACGTGCATCTTCGCGTAGAAGCCGGGCGCCTTATCGCC
Organism: Ceratothoa steindachneri; assembly: GCA_963969495.1. Classification (NCBI taxonomy): domain Eukaryota; kingdom Metazoa; phylum Arthropoda; class Malacostraca; order Isopoda; family Cymothoidae; genus Ceratothoa; species Ceratothoa steindachneri. Next base: position 80,151,851 of record OZ018317.1, on the reverse strand, counting down.
ACCTGAGTCAATATTTAACCAAGGAGGTCATTCCCCCCACGTTTCGCCTCCATTCGTCGATCTCGCCAGATTGAGTTAGGCTTATGGGCAGACAAGGTATGTTTTCAGGCGCGGCTGGGCATTCCCTCAAAGCCCCTACTCCATTGTCCCCTACGCCAAGGGGATGGCTCGACTATTTATATGGAAACTTTCCAGATCAGATCAGATCCAGATTATCTTCGCGAGACATCACGCCAATCCGGTCTCACCTTGTGCACCAGGGGCCCTCTACCTTAAGATCCACTATTTTTGTCCAGAAGAGGACAATATCCCTTGAGTGCCAAGGTTCGAGCCTTCAAGACGCCAAGTCCACAAGGCCCCCCCTGTTGTTCAGAAAGAGAATAACGTTAGAACAGCCATTATTCTTTGAGCCCGTTGAAAAAGAGATGGTTCTCCCCCTCCCCCCTGTTGTTCAGAAAGAGAACAACTTTAGAACAGCCATTGTTCTTTGAGCCCGTTGACAAGAAACGGTTCTCACCCTCCCCCCCTGTTGTTCAGAAAGAGAACAACGTTAGAACAGCCATTGTTCTTTGAGCCCGTAGACAAGAGACGGTTCTCACCCCCCCCTGTTGTTCAGAAGAGAACAACGTTAGAACAGCCATTGTTCTTCAAGCCCGTTCGTCAAGAAACGGTTCTCATTCCCAAGACGTCACGTCAGGATAATTTAATCCCCCCCCCCTTCGGCTGGAACTCGCCAGCGGACCGAAGATTCCTTCGCGTCGCCTTCCTCTGCACAACAACTTGTAATTACGTAAGCTGAGCATTACCTTTAAGTATCTAACCTTTCGTCAACCCTACCCTGTGCTTTAAATGGTTTAGCGAACCATCCCATCCCTTTAATTTTTATTTGTTTACCTTTTTAAATCTTTCCCAAATCTTAATCCTCGTATTAGCCAGATATTCCCACGACCCTTTCCATTCTCTGTTTATGTAAACATTTTCCGTTTTGTGTGTTGTTGATAGTTTAATTAATAAAACTCTATTTTATTAATGATAGCCATATTATTATCCTTGAGCTCAGTTCCACTTCTTAAGCATATTGAAGATAAATAACATCGGTCATCTAGATAACCACGCACTCGAAATATAAGAATAGTTCCCTCAACGAATAGTTATATATGGTATATCGTCGAGAGTCTATTCTACGACAGACGGCAAATGTAAATTAAAATGCGCATAGATCATGAAATTACCCAAGACATTAGAATATGAGATAGTGATATTTGATTGTCGAAACAATGCATTTTGGCATCACATAAGACCACTAGAATCATAAGATCCCTACCAAGACATTTTGCATTAAAATTAAAAGTTATTCTTCCTCCAATATATAAATTTTCCTATAAGACCTAATTTTGGCTAAGCGGTGCAATTCTGGTTTACATAAAGGTCAAAGGACATTGTAATATTGGAATGTGTCCAGCCAGCCCCAACAAAATTAATTTCTTAACCTATAAATAGATCGTACGTAGAAAAACTGATGTTGCTAAAATTAGCTTTAATGGAAGATCAACAATTCTGAGGTGCCAACTTATCGAAGTCTATAAAATATAAAACGGGCTTACTAATATTAATTATGACACAGTAATTGATCTAGATAACCGAGTAACAAATAGAAATAATGCTTTTTCGCACTCAAACAGAAGATTTTACCTTCGAATAGAACAAAAAAAAAATTCTTAGGAAGTAACCTAGACTTAGAATGCCTTACCTATCTAGGAATTTAATTTAAAGCAATAAAGTAAATATGTTTAACAAAAAAAATCGATAAATTTGATTTGAATCATATCCTTACATGAATATGCATTGTGTAACTATTTTTTTATCCATATCTTTTACCTTTTCTTCACATTAAGTTCATCCTTGTCCTTCTTAGGTTTTTATTTAGATCATTTTTTAGTTTAACTAAAGTAAATCTAACGGATAAATTTCCGCCAGCGAAGTTTCCAAAAATCAAGCATAAGACTACTTGAGAACAAGAGGGACACTTATATTGACACACAATGTACTAGTTACATATTCTATATCACTACTATTTATATTTCTATTCAAGACAGTTTATGGTTCCTAGGCAAATCCAGATTTAACTTTCTCTCAACAGATCAATAGACGAACAGGCTTTCATTTTTACTCACGGGCGACTCTATATCTCACTATGTCGGTGGGTCGCCGTTTACTTTTCTTTTGTTTTGGTAATAGCACTGTAACTATTCGGCCGATTTTAACGAAATTTGAAATCCTTTTGTTGTTTTACATTTTCTTTCGAATGGTATAACTGCCTTGGTATTATCAAGGATATCCCGGTAATTATTTTGTTTTGGCAATAACATCATAGCTATTCGGCCGATCTTAACGAAATTTAAAACCCTTATATTGTTTTGCATTCTCTTTCGAATGATAAAATTGCTAAGGTCCTCCCAAGTTTAGTTCGAAAATTATTGAAAGTTATGAAGGTCGTAAGGTCAGAAATCAGAAATAGTGAGAGGACGCGACTTTTTGGTCAGCAAACCTTGTTTTCCTCCTGTCTTATTTTCGTATCTGGAACACATTTAATTCTGTTTCGTGTCATCCTTTTCACTAACTTTCGTATTATTTTTTACTATTTTATGCTGAATCATGCTGCATACATTCCTCTCACTTTTCTATATTTGTTCTATATTCTCCTGCTTCCGTTCTTGATTATATCATCATTGAACACGACACTTCGATGTGCGTTTGCTCTTCAAGCATCTCTTTTTACTGCCGATTTCATTCCTTAAAAATTTAATCTGTATCTGAGTCTTAATTTATAAAAAGAAAATCTTATGATCGGACAATCCAATCCTCTATTCTTTCAAAGCATTCATATTGCACAATTATAACATACTCGTACTCCTATATGTACACTCAGACTAAATCAATCCATTTATATTTTACATTTTGGTTCCAACCCTCTTATATACAGGGATTTGATAAAATAATGAAGTTCACCTTCTTTTACTTTTAGTAAATACCTGAATACATCAAATAATGTATTCATACAGCTTTTGGACAGTATCTAAAAGAATTTTACTCCATTCTCGAGAAAACTTGCTCCAGTTTTTTTAAGTGACGCTAGCGGAGGGTATCGATTCCTGTTATGCTTTGCCGATTGACACCCAAAATGCTCAATTATATTAAGATTTGGCGATTGTGGGGGAAATCCTAAAGCTTACCTTAGTTTGATGCATTTTTTAGCTAGTTATTAACGAATTTCTTACTGTGAATGGGTGCATTATCATCCAGAAGTATGGCGCCACTAGTAAGAAAGATCAGTTGCAGCATAAGATGCAACTTATAAGCCAAAATTGGCAGATAGTCTTGGAATCAAGGCATTTCCATGATTTTACAGCTCATAACTACTCTGATCCACCTCCATGATTATCTCTCGGAATGAGAAAATCAATATCATAAGATTCTTTATGCGACTTTCAGAAACAAACTCAGACAGAGACTAGAAATAAAGTAAAGAAGATTTCGTTCGTATATATATAAAATCTTTGATTCTGATGCTTTATACACCTCAGTTTTAAGACAATCCATTTGATTTTTATAGGGAAATGTTTGTAATTTTATCTCTTCTATAATACCAAGATTATTGTGGTTCTAGACTAACAGACTTCATTAAGACATCACTTGTTAGATTCTGATTAATCTCTGCTATCACCTTCGAAGTTGTTGTCCTATTATCTTTAGACAATACTTGCTTTAATAAATGGTCTCTTTTGTTGAGCTTTTACATTCTTCCGCTTCTACTTTTGTTAGAGTTTGTCTTTAAATAATACCGAAAATGAGTCATGAACGTAAAAACAGTTCACCTGGGACAGTAACCAGTTGAGTGGTTTTTGTTCCCGATGCTCCAGCTACTCGAGCTCCTACAACCAAAACATTTTGAATGTTTAATATACTGGTAAAAAGGACATTAGTTTTTTTTAATTTAGGCGCTCATCCGGTGACTGCCACTAAAATCATAGCAACCAAAATAGAGAAAAATGAGCTTTCTATTATTTTGTCCAGCCTCTGTATATTTGAGCTTTTGTTTATTCCTAATGTATGCGCATGCAACAACTATGGAAATTAGAAGCCTAAATCAACACAATTTTAACTCAATACAGAGGAACTAAAAGTCTATGTTATATCTTGTGTTCTCTTTATTTCCTGTAAAAATTAATGTAACAACAAAAACTATTATTTAATTCACAAATCTGCCTTAAAGACAGCTCAAGATAATAATCCAACACAAATTATATCCGACAAAATTCCATTTCACCAAAAGCTCTCTCTTACCAATCAAATCCTAAACAAACCAGAGCAACATAGCAATCCCCAGTCAATTTTAGAACCAAAACGTATTTTGCATTTTCTCTAGCACCCATTCCTTTCATAAACTAGTACATAAAAACAGTATGATGCAGCTAGCGACCGTGCAACCCCTAAAGGCGACACCTGGCAACATCACGTCATCCGTGGCCTATTAATTTTTACAACCGCAAGGGACCTGGCACTATTGTTGCCTAACTGTTATTCTTCGCTCCATTGGAGGTGGAAATCTTTACACCAACGTCCAAGAAAGCTCTCCATATACGCGAGCTGCAAGGCACCTGTCTTGAAGAAAACAAGTCCAAGTCAATTTAAACTAATGTTTATTTTCCTTTTTTGCATACATGTTAAAGCTACAGTTTTAATATAGGTTTCATAAGTCGGAGATTTTTTCCTGATATCCAGCCCTCGTTTTTCAATCGTCACGTCACGAAAGTAGATGCCGTTTCTTGAGAGAAAACATTAAAAATCTTTGTAATAGTCTTTCAATTGTTATTATTTCTATGCATAACTTTATTGAAACTTTAACTAAATGTTGCCGAAACATTTGGTCATAGTGATCTCTGTTCGCTCCTCTTTAGAAAAAGTAAGAAAATGTGTCACCTCAAATCGCATCTTATTCTATTGTATTTATATGGATATCAAAGTTTGTTTTACCTAATTTAATACACTTTGAAAACCACTGAGTACAATAGAACAAGTCTGATTAAGATATCTTATCAATTGTCTTTGTAGTATTTTTTTAAAATTGCAAAGAGACTTTATGGACACCCGGTATATATATATATATATATATATATATATATATATATATATATATATATATATATATATATAGAGAGAGAGAGAGAGAGAGAGAGAGAGAGAGAGAGAGAGTGTGTTACAAGGAAAGGTTGTAGGTTGTACCTAAAAGGACATTGCTGTCCATAGCATGGAGGTACTATTTTGGGAAGGCCTTAACCTATATCATAAGAGAAAGCATAGCACAGACAAAGCTCTCCCCCACCTCTCCCACCCGCTTTTGCTGGCAAGAAAGCGGAAAAAGCACTTGATTGTGATATGAAAAAGGATCGCAATCAGGAAATTTTAATAGTATAGCTGAAACCTATTTTACTTGTTTCTAAAATATACGTTCTATACATATTTGTAGCAGAATGAGATCAAAGGGCGACCACGTGCCCTTCTGTACCCACGTGGTTCTGAGATCACCGCATGGAGCTGTGAAAGCATGGCTGAACCAGGGTAAGGATGCAGCCTGCGACGTTATTACGCGACCCAGCTGTATTTGCCTAGGGATCGATTTCATTGTCTCCCATGGCCACCTTTCAGCAAATCTTCTCGCCTTCCGCCTGAAGATCAAAGACCGTTCGACATTCCAAGCCAACGTTATCACAATTCCCCATTCCCCAGAAGGAGTCGCCGACTTTTCCTCCAAATCGCACGCGCGTCTGGAGGGCCATCACAGCCACATAACAAGGCGTATTTTTTTCACTTCGACTCAGTTTAGTAAGGAGCACTTATAGACTTACCACCTACTCTTGTCAACGAGCTGAAGGACGCTCGCCTCCCCCTCCCAGCGGCGATTTCGATTCGAGTTGAAGGCCAAATTGATCCGTGAACTCTGCCATAGCCAATCGTCAAGTATTGACATCCGTGAACCCTGCCATAGTTAATCGGCAAGTATCTGACGAGGATTCCCAACGCCGAAGGCTCTACGAGTGCTCTCAAAGCTTCCGCGTTTAAACAAGCATATTCCTCCGTGTGTCAGTAATTTGTGAGCCAAGCTTCGTCCATTCCGTCCTGACGACCAATTAAACCCTTTCTTTCTTTTGTTACGAACAAAATGTCGTCGTTCGAGAGATTTAAACTCCAAGGAGAATCCCTTGGTTTAAGTGCCAAATACTTTGTCACTTATATAAAGGAAGAAAAAAGAAAAGAGAGAGCTGAAAAAAAGAAATTAGAAAATTAGCTGAACAAAAGGAAATTAGAGAATTAGCTGAACAAAAAGAGATTAGAGAATTAGCTGAACAAAAAGAAATTATAGATAGCGAAGACCGCGAGAGAATTTGCCAATATGATTTAGAATTAAATCGAGATCGGTTCGAAACCCTTTCAGTAAATTCTCGTGTAGGAACCCCTCAATCGGCCTCCGTTAAACTCCCCACGTTCAAAGAAGGAGAGGACTTCGGATCTTTTCTCACTCACTTTAAGAAATTTTTGAAGTTAATCATTGGGACATCGAGACGGATGGTGTTGCTAAGCTTCTTCCTCTCCTTAGCTCGCAGCTCTGAGACCTATGCGTATTGCTTCCTTCGGAAGCTACGATGGATTACTCTACACTCAAATCTGAACTTTTCGTGGCGTATAATATGACGCCTGACTTCTACCGCGCCAAATTTCGCCACGCCCGCATCCAACTAAATATGACCTTCCATCATTTTGGATATACTCTTTCTCGTAATTTAAATTTTTTGTTAGACACATCGAAATTCCCCCACGATTATGAGTTCCTGGTAGATTTTGTTCTGATGGATCAGTTGCTGGCGTCGCTAACACCAGAGATCCGTTCCTTTGTGAAGGATTGTCGGTGGTGCAACTCATTCAAAGAGTGCATAGAAGAAGCAGATATCTATGCGGCGAGTCACAACTTATACCCGAACGAAAATAAAAAGCCTCCCCCTTCTTCCCCCAAGAATAAATTTAATAACTCGCGGTTTCCTCCTAAGAACTCTCCAAAATTCGCCATAGTTACGGGCCCCTTTAAGCCCAGAAGTTTCCCTCCATCAGAACCCCGTGATGTCAAGCCCCTCATATCAAATCTCCTGGCGTCAACTTTTCCCCATAGGTCAATCTTTTTTTTTGCGTGCGGTGTCGAAGGCCACACGCGCCCAAATTACCCCCCAAATTTTCAACCCCGTGGTAATCCCATTCACCAAGTCCACCAGGTGAATGCTGCTACCGCTCCGCCTCCATCGAGACCAGAAACCCCAGATCTAATCTTTTCTCCCAGTGCCCCAGGGCACCATGTAAATTTCCTCTTCGACAAGAGTTCACGATGTCTTAAATTTGAAAACAGTAGCGTTAATGGGTGCCGAGTCTCCACTTTCGTCTGCAATACTGGGTGTACTTGTATCATGGTATCGAATGAACTTCTTCCCCGGTTGTTCCCAACCACAAAAGGTTTACGGTAGTCCATGACTACCTGAGACGCGCAAATCGCTTCCCCATTGTAAACTGTCACCTGGAGTGTCAGTACTTTTCCGGATGGGCTGAAGTCGTGTCAGCCCCTATCAAATTCTGTTCCCTTTTGGTAGGCCAGCGCCCCCAAGTTTCATCTAACCCAGTGGCTTGGCCCGTTATCACGAGAGCCCAGGTAGAGAAGGAATCCCAGACGCCCGCTGCCCTTGAAACTCACTTAGATTCAGATTTCAACGGCGTTATGAGCAAAGAATTTACTCAAAGACAGAAGGAGTGCCCAAATCTCATTCTCCCATGGGAAAAATCTTGGAGCCTCGAACAGGATTCGGTCTGCGGTGAGAAGATAGCCTCTTATATCGTGAAAGAAGGCTTGCTATATCGCGCTTGCTCAGATGGCGCCAACTCCGAGACTCACGCCCTCTGTGTTCTCCGTTCTCATGTCCCCCTGGCCCTAAAAATTGCCCACGATATTGTCTTTTCTGGCCACATCAGCCACGATAAAATTGGTCAGAGGATTTTCCGGTATTTCTTCTGTTCTGGTGCTGAAGTTGACATTTCGAAATACTGCCAATCCTGTGACATCTGCCAGTAAACCACGGAAAAAGAGCGTATTAGACCGGCACCCGTTCAGAAGGGACCAATCATATCGGAACCCGTTCGTTCAAGACCTTACCCCCTTCCAATTCATCTAAGAAATGCCTTTAACGCCGAGGTTAACAATTTGCTCAACCTCAATATCATTGAACCCTCTACGTCAACTTATTTTTTCCCAATAGTTATGGTACGAAAACCAAATAACTCTTACCGCATGTGTGTAGATTTTTGCAACTAAAATTCCGTGACCGTTATCGATGCTGAACCGTTTCCTTTAATTGACCAAAACCTTCACTTGTTCAAAAAAAACAAAATTCATTAGCGAGCTCTACACCAACTAAATTTTAATTGTAATTGCTCCATATCCATTTGTCCATCTTGAAATTAATATAACCGCCGGCTAAAGATTAGCTTATATTAAATTATTTCTGTTTATATTCTTATTCTTTGAGCCTTTTTTTTCTATATCGGCTTACTGCCTAGATAACTTTAGGTCGCTGCTGATTTGCACACCTAAATCCTTTTCCAGGTCTGTCACCTCCAAAACTCTACCTAACAAGTAGTAGTCTTTTTGTGGATTGGCATAACTAATGTTCACCACCTTGTACTTGTCAAGGTTAAATGGCATCTACCAATTCTCGGACCACTCACTTAATCTCTGAAGACTGTTTTGTAAGTTCTCCACCCCTTCGCGTGAGCTCACACTGCCTCCTAATATTGTATCGTCCGCGAACTTAGATATAGAGCAAAACAACCCATCGTATATATTATTTATATAGATGATGAACAAGAGAGGACCGAGCACGGAACCCTGGAGTACACTACTACTCGACATTGCGATCAACCGTGGGAAAGCAGTTTCGGATGTATAACAATAATTTACCACCCTCTCGATTGGATCTATCACGGTGTAACATCGTGTAACCGAGAATCATATACTCACCCTCAAAATCTTAGTGAAAGTGCAAAACCAGGTTTCTACGATGGCAACTACGTCTATTTGGGTTCACCGACAATACCACCACAAGCTCATCCCACTTGTTTCGTATTGACCTGGCGTTAAGGAATAGGCATTTAAGGGAACGCGAGCTATTCCTAACGTCCCCTAGTCTTACGCGTTTTCCTGAGTTATGGTAGAGTTATTGTACTCTGAATCGCGCACAGCACCTCGATCGAGACCTGAGTTGCAAAGACCTGTCCCGTGGGGGACCCGCATCATCTTAGCCGCTAGAAGGCTCCGTACCTTAGTCCCTCCAGAAATGGGCACACGGACGTTTATTTCCCTAAGCTCCAACCCTGCCCTCTTCTCACAAGAGCCTGGTTCCTCTTCGGCGGCAGAAAAAGAACCAGATAGAGAGAGAGAGAGAGAATAAAAGAAAAAGAATGAGAGAGAATGATAGTTATAGAATTAGAGAGCCAAGGGCAGATAGACCTATAGCGAATGAGTTAGAGTCAGAATGAGAGTGAGAGTGAACGTGAGAATCAGAGATAGAATGAGAGAGGTAAGTGAGAATAGGAGAGGAAATCCGAGAAAGATTGAGGGAGAGAAAATGAAAGAGAATTAGAGAGAGTAACAAGGAGTAACAAGGAAAGTAAGTACCCTAGGAGACCTTACGGTCCATTCAAAGAGGGTACCATTGGACTAGCAATCGAACAGGCACATGGCTGCTCAATTGTTTTGCGTCCCTGAACGGCCGCTTTTCAAGACTTTATCTAGTCTTGACTTGAACTGGTCAACAGATTCACTGTTGACAACTTCCACTGTAAGTGCGTTCCACTTACCACAAATACTGTAGGGTGAAAAAATTTCCACACAGATTGCGGTTGTAACGCTTTAGTTCAAGTTTGAAGCCGTGATTGCGCGTTCTGTTCTCACTCAGTGTGAAAATATCGCGGTAGTCAACATTGTCGAACCCTCGAAGTATTTTGAAAACTTCGATAAGCTGACCACGCAGTCTACGGGTTTCCAGCGAGAACAGATCTAATTTCCTTAGTCTATCCTCATAACTTTTATGTCGGATAGAGGAAATCAGCATGAGAAAGAGAGAGAATGAGAGATCGAATCAGAGATATGGTAACAATGGGAAAGAAAATGAGAATTAAAGTGAGAAATTGAAAGAGAGGGTAAAAAAGAGGGGTTAATTTAGGGAAAATGAAAGCGAATGAAGTGGTGAAAATATATATAATTAGAGAGGAAATGAAAGAGAGAATCTCATAGTGTGAATGAAAGAGAAAAAATAATAGGGAAAGGATGAGAAATACAATGAGAGAATGAATGAGGGGGAAAATGAGTGATAAAATGAAAGATAGAATAAGAGAGAGATAGAGAGAAAAAATTAGAAGAATAATGAGATAGAATGTAAGAGACTGAGAAACAGAAAGAGAGAGATAGACCGAGTGAGAGACAGAGAGATGCCGGATATTGGAAAAGTTCTGTCACAATCGCTTTTTGATTTTTCGAGATGTTTACGTGTCTGATAGCAAAAAAGTTCCACCAAACAAACTTAAAGTTTTATATTTTCAGCACGTGTCAGAAAATGTCTTTTTCATTGTGTGCATTTCTTTCCTAATGGATGTGAACAGATTTGAGATCTCTGTTCTCTAGTGCGTGGGCCAATACAAGCCCTACATAGCCAAACCGCTCAACGTCAGCCGAATGACCATACACAGAGTCGTGGAGAGGCTCAAGAATGGGGAAGACTTTAAAGATCGACCTCGTTCAGACAGACCTCAACTTGTCAACCGTTTGGCTGTGAGAGAAAAGATTTCGAAAGTGTTCCGAAGCTCAAAATGACTGCACTCGCTAAGAAGAACATCTCATTAGCTACAGTGTTGAGTGACGTCAAGGAGGAGGGTGGCAAGAGCTTGAGGTACTTGGAAAAGCCTCTGCTCACAGACCTTACGCGATAAAACGTCAGAAGCTCTGTTGTCCAATTCTCAACAACTTGAAAAGTCATGGCAATCGAATTCTCATTTATTCTGATGAAAAACCTTCACGGTCGATCCTGTCATCAAGGGTCTCGGCTGTAGCGACTGCTCGCCGCCGAGGGCCGCCACATTGATTAATATTACAATTGTTACGAGTGTAAGGGGACATTTGAAATACTCGAACGAATGAGCAAGAGAGAGGATTGAGAGGCAATGAGTGAGAGAGAGTAATCTAGAGATAATGAGATTAATAGAAAGAGAGAAAGAATGACAGAGAGAATGTGAAAGAGAATGCCAGAGATAATGTGAGTGAGAATTATAATCATAATGAAAGAGAAAATGAGCGAGAGTAAGAGAGAGATAATAAAAGAGAATGATAGAGAATAAAAGCCACTGAAAAACATAATGAGAGATAACGAAGCAATTAGAGAGGGGAAAATCTAGAGAATGAGTTAGATAGGAACAGAGAGAGAAGGAGAGAGAGAGCGAGAGAGAATGATATTGAGAATTATAATGAGAGAATGTCAGGGAGAAAAAAGTATAAATAATGAGAGAGCTAAAGAAAGCTAAGTTCAGAGTGTGAATTAGACATAAAGTAGAAAGAGAGATGTGAGATAGAATGAAAGAAAGATATTGAAGAAGAAAGTGATGGAATAATGTGTGAAAAAGTTAAAGAGAGAGAATGGAAGAACTACAGAACTACAGAAATAGGAACCAGCAAAGACCCTAAGGTCCGCTCAAGGCCAGTCCGCTTACACATTCTAACGTTAGTGTATCATGCTTTTTTTTTTCATGCTGATTTTTTTGTTATATATATATATATATATATATATATATATATATATATATATATATATATATATATATATATTTTACTATTTCAACTCTACGGTACACACTTATTTACATGTGTACCCTTGACATGCAGGTTTAGCTATCCCTCAAATACACTAACACGCTTTTTCGAACCAGGTGGGGAGGGAGGGGGGGGGGTGATAGGACAGTACTCTCTTCTCCCGCAGGCGTCGCCTGCTAGTGATGAAAAATATATACTTATAGGAGAGACAGAAAAAGAAAAGGGGAATTCACATTCACTCCATGCATGGAGGCGTCGCTGGCATCTTTCTATTCATCATCTAATTTTAATCCTCAACTCCTTATAATAAATGATGTTTTAATCTGTGCTCCTACTCCGTTATATTTACGCTATTAAAGTACTTATCAAGTCGGTTTTTGAACATATTAACTAACGTGCTTTCATCTACACGGTTGGGAAGGCCATTCCACGTTTGCGTGATTTTAAACGTGAAGTAATTTTGGGCTATAGTAGAGTTAAATCGCTTTTTCACTAATTTTAAACCATTTTGGCGTGTGTCGGCCCTTTCGTCCAGCTCGAACAATAGTCTGCAATCAATATTAGTAAATCCTTTTAAGATTTTGAATAATTCTATCAATTGTCCATGTAATCGTCTACTTTCAAGTGATAGTAGGTTTAATAAGCGTAGTCTATCTTCGTACGGTTTGTTTCGGATTTCAGGAATTAGTTTCATAGCCCGACGTTGCACTCTTTCTAACTGCGCTATATCCTTATTTAGGGAGGGACACCAAAATTGGACTGCGAATTCGAGGTGTGGGCGCACGAGCGATTTGTATAGTGGCATGATTATATCTTTTGATTTGAAAGTAAAATTCCGAGCAATATATCCTAGCATTCGGTTTCAATTTTTGCAAGCTTCTGCGCATTGCTTTGATACTTTAAGGTCCTTCGAGATTAAAATCCCTAGGTCTTTTTCTAAGTTAACGGATTCGAGAATTTGGTCTTTCATATGGTATTCTACTTTTAAGTTCTGACATCCTAAATGCATGACCTTGCATTTACCTATGTTGAAGCCCATTTGCCATTTATCTGCCCATTCCACAATTTTATTAAGGTCCCTTTGCATTTGGTCTACATCGGGTCTCGCAAGGGCACGGCTTCCTAGCTTTGTGTCATCTGCAAATTTAGAGATCCTACTAAACACTCCATTATCCAAGTCATTAATGTACACAATAAATAATAATGGGCCCAGGACTGACCCCTGTGGTACCCCGCTGGGGACTGGGGCCTAGTCTGAACACGCCTCATTTACAACAAACCGCTGTGAACGATTTGATAGCCAGTTTCTAATCCATTTAAGTATGTTGCCCCTCACCCCAATTGCTCTAATTTTCATCAATAGCCTTTCGTGCGGGACTGTATCAAAGGCCTTTTTAAAGTCAACGTAAATTATATCCGCCGCTTTAGTTTCATCATAGATGCAAATCATGTTATGAAAGAATTCGAGTAATTTGGTTAGGCACGAGCGCCCCCGTCTAAATCCATGCTGGGAGTCTGCAATTAAATTATTTGTTTCACAATGGCTCACCAACCTATCTCTAATTATCGATTCTAAGAGTTTTCCAATTACAGAAGTTAGACTAATGGGACGGAAATTAGTAGGCTCAGTTTTATCCCCTTTTTTGAATATCGGCGTAACATTAGAACGTTTGAACTCTATTGGAACTAGGCCTTCCTCTATTGATCGATTGAAAATCGTGCAGAGCGGTCTTTCTAATTCATTTTTTAGTTCTTTAAGATGTGTTGGGTACACCCTATCGGGCCCGGGTGACTTCGACTTTTTCATTTTATTAATATATGAGAGAATCTCCCCTTAATTTATATTTATATTGGATAGTGTATTTTGTCTTTCAAAATTTATGTCCTCGCCTAGTGTTTCTAATTGCGTCACGTCTTCAATAGTAAAAACACTCGAGAAGTGCTCATTTAATATTTTAGCAAATTGTTCTGGGACGTCCGTCATAACACCATCTTAACCTCTGATTGGCCCTATTGAACCCTTTATGGGCTTTCTACTGTTAACGTAACTGTAAAACCGTTTCGGTTCGTGTTTCGAATTTATAGCAAGGTCTTTTTCATATTTCAACTTAGATTCTCTAATGGCCCGCTTTACCAGCTTTCGAGCGTCTACGTATTTTTCCCGATTTTTGGTCGTTTCGTTTTTTTTAAAACTTTGATAGTCTTTATTAAGCTTCCGAATTAAGTTAATTATTAAAGGGTTAACCCACGGTGCTCTCTTTGACTTTCCATTATTTTGACGAACGTACTTAACTAACTCGGAATCCACCGTGAGCACATTTTGCTGTAGCTTCGAGTACATTCCTTGTACTGTCTTATTATCAAAACATCTCTTCCAGTCTATCCTTTTAATCCGGTTACCAAAGGTTTTAAAATTCCACCTCCAAATCGTAGGATTAGTTGTGAACTCTCTTTTACCTCAACGCTCGTATTAATTTCAAATCTAATTACATCATGGTCACTCGTCGCCAAATGCTCAGCCACGCAAACGTTTTCTACCAAAGTTTCCTCTGTTGAAATAATCAAATCCAGTATATTTTGTTTACGCGTAGGTTTCTCTACTTTTTGCACAAGAAAATTATCCTGGATGAAATCCACTAATCTCTCCCCAACTTTATCCGAAGTATAGTTTGTAAAGTTAACGTTAGGGTAATTGAAATCTCCGCAAATTATTGTTTTTCCTTTTCTCACCATAAATAGAAGGCACTCAAAGAGTTACAAGGAGTTACTAGGAAAGAAAATACCCTAGGAGACCCTACGGTCCCTTAAAAGAGGGAACCTTTGGACTAGCAATCGAGCGGGCACATGGCGGCTCAATTGTTTTGCGTCCCTAAACGGCCACTTTTCAAGACTTTGTCTAGTCTTGACTTGAACTGGTCAACAGATTCACTGTTGACAACTTCCACTGGAAGTGCGTTCCACATACCGCAGATACTTTAGGTGAAAAAAATTCAACACAGATTGCGGTTGTAACGCTTCAGTTCAGGTTTGAAGCCATGATTGCGCGTTCTGTTATCCCTCAGTGTGAAAATATCCCGGTAGTCAACATTGTCGAACCCTCGGAGTATTTTGAAAACTTCGATGAGCTGACCACGCAGTCTACGGGTTTCCAGCGAGAACAGATCTAATTCCCTTAGTCTATCCTCATATTTTTATGTCGGATGGAGGGAATCAGTTTGGTTGCCCTAGCTTGTACGCGTTCCAACCTTGCGATGTCCTTTCGAAACGATGGACTCCAAAATTGTACGGCATACTCCAGGTGCGGCCGAACGCGGGAGTTGTATAGACAAAGTACTATCTCCTTGTTACGGTATCCAAGCTGGCGCTTTATGTAGCCTAACATCCTTTGGGCTTTCTTCTCTGCCTCGATACACTGTTTCGAGAACTTGAGGTCGCTAGTGATAGTAACACCCAAGACCATCTCAGTGTCACTCGATTCAAGAGCAGTGCCCTTAAGGATGTACTGAGATTTTGGGTTTCGGTGGCCGATATGCATTATTTTGCATTTCTCCACGTTGAAAGGAATTTGCCACGTGTCCGACTACTCCCCAATCCTTTGAAGGTCCACTTGGGGGCGGGCAGTGTTCCCCTCCTTTGCCACATTGATACCAAGTTTGGTGTCGTCATCAAATTTGGAGATTTTGTCAACGATGTCTCCGTCCATGTCGTTGACATAGATAATAAACAGTAGTGGTCCCAGGACGGAACCTTGAGGAGACACCGCTAGATACGGGAGCCCTTTAAGAGGCCCGTCCATTCACCACTACTTGTTGCAGTCTGTCACTTAGACAGCTCTCTATTCAACCTGCTACCTTGCCGTCTATGCCCTGTGCACGCACTTTCCGGAGAAGGCGGTAGTGTGGTACCTTATCAAAGGCCTTTCGGAAGTCAAGGTACACAACATCCACCGCTTTATCCCGATCATGCTCACTGAACACGAAGTGGAAGAATTCCACAAGGTTCGTTAGGCATGACCGTTGCCTTCGGAAGCCGTGCTGGGAACTCTTCAGTAGCAGGTTTGACTCTAAATACGACGTCATTTTGTCCACTATCATGCTTTCCATGAGTTTACCGACTATCAAAGTCAAACTGGTGGGTCGGTAGTTTGACGGATGGCTGGAGTCTCCTTTCTTGAAGATCGGAGTCACCTCCGCCTCACGCCAGTCTCTAGGAACGCATCCGGTCCGGATTGACATGTTAAAGATAGCGCACAGATGTCGTGATACTTCATCGCGCACTTCCTTCAACACCTTGGATAGAAACCCGCCCGGTCCAGGGTGACTTATTCGTCTTTAGGTGAGCGATCTCTTTCTTTATTTCTCCTTCGGTTAAGTCTATTAGCTCCAGCTTCTCCTCCGAGTAGAAATCCGTGGGCTGCGGGATGGGACCACATTCTTTAGTAAACACTGAAGAGAAGTAGTCATTGAGCAGGTTAGCATTTTCTGCATCTGAGTGAGTTAATGCACCCTTCTCGTCCACTAAGGGCCCAATCCTACGATGGATTAGTTTACGGCTATTTACATGGCCGAAGAACTCCTTGGGATTCTCCTTGCAGAGTCTCACCACTTGGAGTTCCTCAGACCGCTTAGCCGCCCTTATGCTGGACTTCACTCTTCTGGCTAGCCCCCGGTACTCGTAAAAGGCACCTGAGATCTTCGATCGCCGGTACGCATTTCTCTTCTCCCTAAGAAGTTGGCCTATTTCTTGATTAAACCACTTTGGGGGGCGATAGGTAACGGCTAAGTTAATTTTATTATTTTTAGCACACTCGAGCTCAATTAGCAGAACCTCGCTCTTCATATTTACGGTCGTGGCGGCCATCGATATCGCATTTATCCCCTCGTTTACGTAAGCTAAAACTCCACCGTCTCTTCCATTTAGTCGGTCCTTATGATGGATTTTGTACCCTTCTATATTAAATTCCGCAATAAAGTCTCTAGAAGCTGCATCTAACCACATCTCGCTAATACATATGATATCGTAATCGCCCCCCTGAATCACGGCTTTAAATTCGGGCAGTTTGTTTCTCAAACTCCGAACATTGGCGTAAATACATTTCAATTTTCCTTTTGAATAACGACGTCCCTCTCTCGTATGACTGAACCGTTTCCCTGCTGAAGAGAATGAGAGAGAGAGAATGAGAACGTTCATTAAAGATCGAATAAGCGTGATAATTCGATATGAAGGAATGAGATGAAAAGATATTGAATCCCAGAAATCCAAAATGAGGGAATGGGTAAGAGAAGGAAATAGAGAGAAATATATATAGAATAAAAGAAAGATCGAATGAGAGAGATAGAAGTAAAAAGACAGAGAATGCTGGTGATAATAAGAGAGAGAGGAATTTGAAAATAAGAGAGAATGTTAGAAATAATGAGTGGAGAAATGAAAACGACAGTCAATGAAAGAGACAAAAAGATAGAATTAAAGAGAGAATTATAAAATGAATAGGACTAAGAATGAGAGAAAGAATGAGAGAGACAACTAGAGAGGAAAGAGTGAGAATGAGCGTATGACAGAGACAATGATAAATAGAATCAGAGAGAGTCTTAGGTACAGGGTCAGAGAGAAAGTATGAGAAAGAGAATAAGAGGTAGTATGAGAGAAATAATAAACGAGAGACTGGGTGAGCTAGGCTAGTGAGAGCAAAAGATAGATGGAATAAAAGAAAGTATGCGAGTGTGAGTTAAAGAGAGAGTGAGAAAAAGGGAATGGGACAGATAATGAGAGAGAGAAACGAGAGAATGAGAGATTAATGAAAAGGAGAATAATGAGAGAAATAATTAGAGAAAGAATATATATATAATTATAAAGAAAGAAAGAACGGGAGAGAATGAGAGTTAGAATGAAAGAAAGAATTAGAGAGAGATATATAGAAAGAATGAGAGAAAATGAGAGAGAATTAAAGAGGGAATGAAAGAGAGAATTATATATATATATATATATATATATATATATATAGAGAGAGAGAGAGAGAGAGAGAGAGAGAGAGAGAGAGAGAGTGTGAGAAAAAGAATGAGTGAGATTGAGGTAGCTAGATAGACACAAAGAGAGTTCGAATGAGAAAGAAAGATTAGAAATAATAGAGAGAATAATGTGTAGGAGTGTGAGAGAGTTAATTTAGGATAAGGAATGAAAAAGAGAGAAAATAAGGTAGACAATGAAACACAAGTTGAAAGAGAATAATTGTAAGAAAGAGGGAGATAATTAGAGTTATAAGAAAGCAAAACATAAGTGTGTGAGGAAAAATCATAGAGAAACTTAGATAAAAAGAATGAGAAAGAGAAGAAGAGAAATAATGTGTAAGAGATTGCGAGAGATATAATAAGAAAGAGAGAGATAATGAGTGAGAAGGTAATAGAGAATGAGAGAGTGAAAAAGAGAGAGAAGAAAACAGAGATGAGGTAAAGAATTAGAGATAAAATGTGAGAGAATCAGATAGACAATCGCATAGAACGAGAGAGAAAGAGCGTGGGAATGAATAGAGAATCAGAAAAAAACACGATATAGTATTAAGGAAAGAATCAGAGAGTGACTGAGAGAGAAATAGAGAAATAATTATATAGTGAATAAGAGAGAGAATGGAGGAAAAATGAGAGATAGCATGAGTGAAATTATGATGGAGAGGATGAGAGAGAATAGAAAGGAATGGAAGAGATAATGGTATGAGAATGAGAGAAAAAATTGGAAAGAGAAAGAAAAAGAATGAGAAAATAATGAGAGAGAGAATGAAAGAGAAAATGATAGTGAATTTGAGGGAGAGAATAAGGGAGAGTGAATGAGGGAGAAAGAGAAAGGAGGAAACACTGAGAATTAAAATGAAAGATAAAATTAGAAAGGTAATTAAAAAAGAATAAAAAAGATAAAAAGAGATAGAAAATAACAATGACAGATAACGATTTTAAGAATAAGAGAGGGAATGGCGGTGAGAGAGAAAGATGGAAAGACTGACAGAGAGAATGAGAGAATTATATATATATATATATATATATATATATATATATATATATATATATATATATATATATATATATATATAGAGAGAGAGAGAGAGAGAGAGAGAGAGAGAGAGAGAGAGAGAGAGAGAGAAATGAGAGAAAGAGAGGATTAAAGAATGAGATAATGAGTGAGAATGAGAGAGAGATTGCGAGAGAATGTTAGAGATAAATAAATAGAGAATAAAATAGAACATGAGAAAGAGAATGAGAACGAGAATTAAAGATTGAATGACAGATGATTAGAGAGATAATGAGCGAAAAGGTAAGAGAGAGAGAATGAGAAAAAATGAATTTATAATGGAAAAAATGAGAGAGAATCAGATTGAGAAAAATGAGAGGGAGATTGAGAAAGACAATGATAGTGAAAGAAAATGAGAGAACCAAGGACATATATCTTTAGCTAGAGAATTAGAGACAGAATGGTGTGAGAGTGAAAATCAGAGATAGAATGAATGAGATGAAAGAGAGAATGGGAGAGAGTATAAGTGAGAAAATCAGAGAGAGAATGAGAAAGTAACAAGGAGTAACAAGGAAAGAGAGTATCCTAGAAGACCTTACTAGCAGTCGAGCGGGCACATCTCTGCTCACATGTTTTACGTCCTCAAACGACCATTTTTCAAAACCATGTCTAGGTTTGACTTGAACTGGTCAACAGATTCACTGTTTACAACTTCTACTGGACATGCGTTCCAACTACAGCAGATACTGTACGTGAGAAATTTTCCACACAGATCGCGGTTCTAACGTTTCAGTTGAAGTTTAAAGCTGTGATTTTTTGTTCTGCTCTCAATAAGTGTGAAAATATCCCGGTAGTCAACATTGTCGAGCCCTCGAAGTATTTTGAAAACTTCGATGAGCTGACGACGCAGTCTACGGGATCCAACGAGAACAGATCTAATTTCCTTAATCTATCTTCATAACTTTTATGTCTGATAGAAGGAATCAGTTTGGTTGCCCTGGCTTGCACGCTTTCCAATTTCGCGATGTCCTTTCGAAATGAAGGACTCCAAAATTTACGGCATACTCCAGGTGCGGTCGGACAAGTGAGTTATACAAACACAGTACAATGTCCTTGTTCCGATATCCAAACTGGAACTTCATGTAGCCTAGCATCCTTTGGGCCTTTTTCTCCGCCTCAAACCACTGTTTCGAGAACTTGACGTCACTAATGATTGTTACCCTCAAGTCCTTCTCAGTGTCTGTGAATTCAATAGCAGTGCCCGTAAGAATATACTGAGATTGGGGGTTTCGGTGGCCGATAGGCATTTGCCACGTGTCCAACCACTCCCCAATGTTCCAAAGATCTTCCTGCAGACGAGCAGTATTTCCATCCTTTGCAACGTTCATACCAAGCTTGGTATCGTCGGCAAATTTGGAAATCTTAGGAACCATGTCACCGTCCATATCATTGACTTAGATGATGAATAGTAGTGGTCCCAGGACAAAACCTTGAGGCACCCCGCTAGTAACGGGCACCCACTCAGAAGCCTGTTCATTCACCACCACCCGTTGCCGTCTGCCACTTAGCCAGCTCTCTATCCAACCGGCTAATTTTTCGTCTATGCCCAGCGCTCGCACTTTCCGGAGAAGGCCGCGGTGTGGTACCTTATCAAAGGCTTTTTAAAAGTCTAATTAGACCACATCCACCGCCTTGTTTAGATCGTGCTCAATGAAGACGAAGTGGAAGAATTTCACTAGGTTCGTAAGGCATAACCGTCGCCTTTGGAAGCCGTGCTTGGAACTCCTCAGTAGCAGGTAGGACTTTAAATGCGAAGTCATTTTGTCCACCATCATGCTTTCCATGAGTTTACCGACTATCGAAGTCAGACTGATAGAATCAGAGAAAGAGATTGAGATACAGGATTAGAGAGTAACAAGGAGTAACAAGGAGTAACAAGGAAAGTAAGTACCCTAGGAGACCTTACGGTCAATTCAAAGAGGGGACCTTTGGACTATCAATCGAGCATGCACATGACTGCTCAATTGTTTTGCGTCCCTAAACGGCCACTATTCAAGACTTTGTCTAGTCTTGACTTGAACTGGTCAACAGATTCACTGTTGACAACTTTCACTGGAAGTGCGTTCCACTTACCGCAGATACTGTAGGTAAAATAAATTTCCACATATATTGCGGTTGTAACGCTTCAGTTCAAGTTTGAAGCCGTGATTGCGCGTTCTGTTCTCACTCAGTGTGAAAATATCCCGCTAGTCAACATTGTCGAGCCCTCGAAGTATTTTGAAAACTTCGGTGAGCTGACCACGCAGTCTACGGGTTTCCAGCGAGAACAACTCTAATTCCCCAGGTCTATCCTCATAACTTTTATTTGGAATAGAGAGAATCAGTTTGGTTGCCCTAGCTTGTACGCGTTCCAACCTTGCGATGTCCTTTTGAAACGATGGACTCCAAAATTGTACGGCATACTCCAGGTGCGACCAAACGAGGGAGTTTTACAGACAAAGTACTATCTTCTTGTTACGGTATCCAAACTGGCGCTTTATGTAGCCTAGCATCCTTTGGGCCTTTTTCTCCGCCTCAATGCACTGTTTCGAGAACTTGACGTCACTAGTGATTGTTACACCCAAGTCCTTCTCAGTGTCAGTGGATTCAATAGCAGTGCCCGTAAGAATATACTGAGATTGGGTGTTTCGGTGGCCGATATGCATCACTTTGCATTTGCCCACGTTAAAAGGCATTTGCCACGTGTCCGACTGCTCTCCAATGTTCCAAAGATATTCCTGCAGACGAGCAGTATTGCCATCCTTTGCAACGTTCATACCAAGCTTGGTATCGTCGGCAAATTTGGAAATCTTGGCAACCATGTCACCGTCCATATCGTTGACTTAGATGATAAATAGTAGTGGTCCTAGGACAGAACCTTGAGGCATCCCACTAGTAACGGGCACCCACTAAGAAGCCTGTTCATTCACCAACACCCGTTGCCGTCTGCCACTTAGCCAGCTCTCTATCCAACCGGCTACTTTTCCGTCTATGCCCAGCGCTCGCACTTTCCGGAAAAGGCGGTGCTGTGGTACCTTATCAAAGGTTTTCTGAAAGTCTAATTAGACCACATCCACTGCCTTGTCCAGATCGTGCTCACTGAAGACAAAGTGGAAGAATTTCACTAGGTTCGTCAGGCATAACCATCGCCTTCGGAAGCAGGGCTTGGAACTACTCAGTAGCAGGTTGAACTCTAAATACGAAGTCATTTTTTCCACCATCATGCTTTCTATGAGTTCACCGACTATGAAAGTCAGACTGATGGGTAGGTAGTTTGACGGATGGCTTGGGTCTCCTTTCTTGAAGATCGGAGTCACCTCCGCCTCACGCCAGTCTCTAGGAACGCATCCACTTCGCATTGACATGTTAAAGATAGCGCACAGATGTCGTAATACTTCATCGCACATTTCCTTTCAACACCTTGGGTAGAAACCCGTCCGGTCCAGGGGACTTATTCGTCTTTAGGTCAGCGATCTCTTTCTTTATTTCTCCTTCGGTGAAGTCCATTGCCTCCAGCTTTTTTTTCCCCCGAGTAGGAATACGTGGGCTGGGGGATGGGACCACACACTTTAGTGGACACTGAGGAAAAGTAGTCATTGAGAAGGTTAGCATTTTCTGCATCTGAGTGAGTTAATGCACCCTTCTCGTCCACTAAGGGCCCAATCCTACGATGGATTAGTTTACGGCTATTTACATAGCCGAAGAACTCCTTGGGATTCTCCTTGCAGAGTCTCGCCACTTGGAGTTCCTCAGTACGATTAGCCGCCCTTATGCTGGACTTCACTTTCCTGGCTAGCCTCCGGTACTCGTCAAAGGCACTCAAGATCTTCGATCGCCGGTACGCATTTCTCTTCTCCCTAAACAGTTGGCCGATTTCTCGATTAAACCACTTTGGTTGAACAAAAGACCGACGGAGGCATTTCAGGGGGATGCAACTAGATTGAAGACTCATGAACTTATTTTTGAAATTGTTCCACGAATCTTCGACCTCTTCGCATACCGCTAGCCTTACATCAGTCAGCCCAGCACGAAGGCTTGCAAAGTCTGCTCTTCTCAAGTCAAGTTTCCTTGATTGACTGGCAACAGACCTTACCTTCGGGATCTTGACGGTAAATCTAACTAGCTGGTGATCAGCGCCACTGAGCTCTTCGCCTACAGAGACATCTTGAATGAAATCATCCTTAGAGGTGAAGACCAAGTCGAGGATATTGTCTCCTCTCGTCGGTTCTCTGACCCATTGAGTGAGGAACTCGTTGTTGGCGAACTACTGGAGTAGCGCGCTCTCGCCACAGGCTGCTCTGGTTTCCCAGTCAACTTGTCTGTTGAAGTCGCGCATAACGATGCACACTCTGCCTTGAACAAGCTCACCCAGCAGCTGGTACAGTTCCCCTCTTCTTCTCAATGGGTTGGGAAGGGGGTCTGTAAAGCACCAGGGTCCTGTATCTGACAGGATCTATCTCTAGGTCAACGCCTAGGAGCTCGTGATCGGATATAATGTTGGATTTCGTAGATTTGATTGTATCCTTGACATACAACATTACACCACCACCCTCTCTGTTTGGTCTATCTTTGTGGAAGAGTTGGTAGCCAGGAACCGTGAATTCGCCTTCAAAGTCTCGGTTTGAGGTTTTTATCCACGATTCTGTTATGGCTACCATTTCGGGTTCTTCCGTCGCTACGAGGCCACGGAGCTTAGGAAACTTGTTCCTGATTGACCTTGCATTGAACAGAAGAACTTTCAGGGAGTCCCCGACTGTGGAACTTCCTACGCTCTTTCGTTTCCTGGCTTGTTTGTTGGCAAGGCACCCCTTTTTGCGACCTCTGAGAAGGTCGTTCCTGGAGTGACACGGGCGTACTGGCGTACGTCCGTCCTCACTTTGGGCTAGATACTTCTTTCGGTCCTCTCTACGACATCCTGGATTATGTTTTACAGAAAGACCTTTCCTTTAAAGGAAAGATGTACCCTATACCTTTGGTAGAGATCATTTCTACCATCAAAGGTGCGGTACGGTTCTACAAAAGACACCCCCTCTGCCGTACACAAATCTGTCAAGCACCGGTTTAAAGACACATTCATCTAGTGAGCGGTCCGTGTTGGACCTCTTATCGGGAGCATCCCGACTACCACGCGCTTGCGGGTTTTCCTCTCACAGTCGTCCACGGCACCCATGACCGTGTGGAGGATTTTATCTGTAGGGCCTACCCTACCTTCTCTCAGGTAGAGGTCGTTTCCACTGACCATCAGAGCAACGACTGAGCTCTCAGAAATCTGTGATTTCTCAGCCTCTACTCTGATATCGTGGTTACCACATTCTGGCAGGACGCTCACCTTAACGCTTGTGCGAAGGCAGGCCGCTAGCAGCGGCTGCAAGTCCCGTGCCTGGAGATCACCCACAAGGATGACCCTGGCAAATTTGCCTGGTGAGCTTGGATTCTTTATTTTTGGAGGCAAGCTCTCCGATTCCTCTCTCTTCTCTGTCATGGTCTTTTCAGGCTTTTCTTTTTTCTTCTTCTTCTTCTTCTTCTTCTTTTTCTTCTCTATCATCTTTTTCCCCTTGTCATCCTTTTCATTAACTTTTTCTACCTTTTCTTCTTCTATTTCTCTCTCTTCCTCTTTATTCTTTCTTTTTTTCGTCTTTTTGTTTTCTTTTTTCCTTTTGGCGTCTCTACCACATTCGGGCCCGGGCTCTCTGCAGAGGTGGTGTTTGCCCCAGGACTCGACAGCTCGTTTAACTTCTCTTCGAGCCTGCGGATCTGGTGGGAGTGCTCCTCCTTGAGCCTCTCGATTTTCTGTTCGAGGTCTCTAGTTCTTTCCCTGTAGTAGGCGACTACTTTCTCCACTTTCTTCTTTAAAATGCAAGTGGTGCATACACTGCCTGGGTGGCATTTCGCATAGCAGCCTTCCGGGAAGTCAACGCACCACTTGTCCATCTTACATGTGGCACACGTGAATTTTAGCGCTGCTGGATTTTTCTTGCCTGCCATTCTTGAACACTATTTCTTAAGCTTGTGACCAATCAATATATAAAAAGGGGTTGGTGAATTCTTCCCGCGTGAGTCGCCCTCGCCTATTGATCGGAGTCGTTTCGGAGTCTTTCAGAAGGGACGCTCCATGTGCTGCTGATCGTCCGACCGAGTCGTCAAGGCTCGGCGTGCCGTGGTTCCCAACCAAGCAGCAAAGACGGTCCCCGAAGGGGCCATCGATTTGTCACCAGGTGAACAACAACGAAGCACGCCCCTTACTAAACTCCTACTAGTTCCCTTCACAACGGCCAGGATCTCGGAGTAGCGTTAAATGGATATCCCGCCACACCAAGGAACTCGACCCAAGGCTTTTTATTGGCCTGGCAACCAACATGGGAACAAAGGGCCGTCACCTCGGACCAATGCTACCAGAAGCTCCCGTCAACGGGCACTGGGAACAGGCAAGAATTACGCGCCAGGGAAGGGCTTAACGGGGCACTACCCTCATCCCATTCATCGTACCCCAACGCCTAGGACACCTCTAGTCCTAGTCTCTCGCAACCAGTGAGCGTCGATTGGCGTTGTTTATAGAGGTTCCAAAGCCTCTCTTCCTACGCGTGAGGTAGCTGCCAGGTCCTTATATGTAGATAAAGGGAAAAAAGGGAAAGAGTAACATGATAGGAGTAGGCCTTATTTTGTTGTTTTTTTCTTTTTGTATGAGTGGGAGATAGGATAAAAGTAAAAAAGGAGAGAGATAGAGTAGAAAAAGGAAGGAATGACACACTTAGTCTGGAACCTCGTTTCCGACCAAATCGACAAGGGAAGCCCTGCCAGTGGTACCCAGAAGAGGTACCCCCACCGACATAGCTCGAAAAGTCAAAGGTCCACACAAGCTCTCTTTCCGCGACAAGGGGGCGTCACCTCTCCCTCTGGTTTCTTTTTGAGAGAGAAAATAAGATAGAGATATGCTGAGATAGAGAGACAAAATGAGAGCGATAATAAGAGTGAGAATGACAGAGAAAATTATAAACAGTTTTAAAGACTGACCTAGCAAGAGAACGAGAAATTGAGAGAGAGAGAGACCGAGAATGAATGACAGAGAAGGAAAAATCAAGAGAATGAGCTATATAGTAAAAGAGAGAGAGGAAGACAGAATCAGAGAGTAAATGAGAGAATGCCATAGAGAATGAGAGGTAAAATAAGATAGAGTGAAGGAGCTAGAAAAGATGAGAAATAGAATTAGAGATAAATACACAGCGTGAATTAGAGACTGTGGGAGAAAGAATGAGAGTGATAGAGAAAAGGAGAATTAAAGACAAAATGGAAATGAAAGAGAATTATAGAATGAGTCAGAAAATTAGAGAGAGAATTTGTGAGTGAATGAAAGAGCGAATGAGAGGGAAAAACATAGGAAATTGGTGAGAATAAAAGAGATTAGGAGAGAAATAGAGATAGAATGAGAAAATGGGAGCAAAAATTTGATAGATTAAGAGATACAAAAGGAGATCAACAGTAAGAGAGAGAGAGAGAGAGAGAGAGAGAGAGAGAGAGAGAGAGAGAGAGAGAGAGAGAGAGAGAAAGAGCGAAAAAAGAATGGGAAAGCAAATGAGAGAGATAAGTAGAGTTAGAATGAAAGAGAGAGGGAGAGAGTAGAGGGAGAGGCGACGCCCCCCCCCCTTGTCACTGGAAGAGAGCTTGTGTGTACCTTTGACTTTTGGTAAGGCTTTCCTTGTCGATTTGGTTGGAAACGAGGTTCCAGACTAAGTGCGTCCTACCCTTTTCTATTTTATCCTTCTCCTTTTTCACTTTTATCCTATCTCTTTCACTTACGAGTATTATACAAAAAAAACCCTACTCCTATCATGTCACTCTTACCCTTTTTTTCCCTCTATCTAGATACAAAGACCTGGCAGATACCTCATGCGTCAAAAGAGTGGCTTCGGAACCTCTATAAATAACGCCAATCGACGCTCACTGGTTGCGAGAGACTAGGACTAGAGGTGTCTTAGGCATTGAGGCAGGATGAATGGGATGAGGGTAGTGCCCCGTTAACCCCTTCCCTGGAGCGTAATTATTGACCATTACCAGTGACCGTTGACGGATGCCTCTGGTAGCATCGGTCCGAGGTGACGGTGCTTTGTTCCCAAGTTGGTTGCCAGGCCCACGTGTCCGATCACTCCCCAACTTCCGGAGATCTTCTTGTAGGAGGGCAGTATTTCCTTCATTTGCAACGTTTATACCAAGCTTGGTATCGTCGATAAATTTAGAATATATCCCTTAGTTTTTGCTCCAATTTACACAAAAAAAACTTGATTATGGCAAGATTTGTGAATTTTGGAGACCAATATGTGTTCAACGTCATTTTCAGGCATTTTAAACAGGTTTTAAAATCTTTTTTGGTGTGAATGGGTGCATTAGTTAATGTTTCCATTATTTTGTCTAACCCCTGTATATATATATAATGAATCTAATAAGAGTTATGATTCGGAAACAATTAGAGACAAAATAAAAGTGCGAGTCAGAAAGAGAGAGAGGAAAGTGAGAAAAGGAGAGTATAAGGGGGCTAACGAGAAAGAGAATGAGAGTAAGAATGTGAGAGAGAATCTTAGATAGACTGAGCTATATAATGAGAGAGAGAATGAGAGAGAAGGAGAGAAAGAATGAGACATAGGAAAAGAGACTGATATAGAAGGAGAGAGATAGACTGAGAGAGACAGAAATATGAAGAGAATGACTTAGGTAGAAACAGAGAGAGAGAGAGAGAAAGAGAATGTCGGACTGAATAATATGAGAATGAGGTAGAGAGTATGAGGTAGAAATAATGAAGGATAGATAATCAGAGAGAAAATTAAACAGAGAAAATCTGAGAGAATGAGTGAGCGAATGACAGCGAGAATTAAAAAGAGAATAATAGAGACAATGTGAAAAAGAATCAGAGAGTGAGAAAGAATGAGAGAGAGCAGGAGGCAGAAGGAGAGAAAGAATTAGAGAGATAATGGCAGTGACAATTAGAAAGATTAAGAAAGAATGAGATATAGAATGAGAGCGAGAATCAAAATGATAATGATAAAGAATGTGAAGGAGATTGAATGTGAGAATGTATAGAGAATGATAGAGAAAATCCGACAGAGGAGAGAAAATCAGAGAAAAACTGACTGAGAATGAATGTATGTAATTCGCTCTGCATGTTTTTATTAACTTTAACATACATTGAAAAATCACAGTTAACAATTCATATATATTTATTGTTTTCACGGTGCCTAAATTGAAGCGATAGATTCACTACAATGATAGTAAATTAATTTTCATTAACAATTTTGTATATTCCATTAATAGCATTTAATCATTTACTGTGTATGTTAATATAACAATAATTCGATCACTTCTTTTGCAAACATGAGGAGTAAAGCGTAATGCGCCCGTTGGTTTTGGAGCTCTTTTTTGCATATCCTCTATCCAAAATATCTTATCATCACCTGACTTCCACTTCTATCTTGAACTCGTCCGAGAGGATCTTTGGTTCTTGTCTGTTTCGTAATCCTTAACTCTATAATTTAACTTGGTGAACTTTTGAAATTTTTGAAAATGTTTTTTTTTGCTTAGTGGACAAATAACCTTTCATGCTTTTGAATTTAGGTTTATTTGACACTTTTATTCGCAGGGCTGTTTTTTGTATGTTTCGAGCTTTTATCAGTTATTTCTAAGAGTTCAGAAAAAATAAATATAATTATCGAATTATTTGGAATGAAAAAACATAGAAATCATGAAGTTCAAAAAATGTATTAAAATTAGGGCTTTGGCACTTTTTTACTATCATTTCGTATATAAAACAAATTTAGATGAAAAAAAGAGATCTGACGAAGGTTTTTCTATATATTAAACCGGGTGAAATAACTTAAAAATAAAGGTTTCAGGGTCTCTATGTTGAAAAAAGTGTTTGGAAAATTCTCAACTATATATAAATCTTCCAGGCATAGAGGCAATACAATAAAAGGTGAAATAACTTTAAAAAAATGTTTCAGGGTATCTATGTTGAAAAAGGGGTTCAGGGTGTTAAAATAACGAGTCTATAAAGGGGATTAAAAAAAGCAGTTTAGAATAGCAAATAGGCCGTAGGCCACACGCCGAAGGAGTGCCTGTGGAACCAAGTTCTTTCTGTAAGAAAGAATACGAAGTATGACTTGTTATATAAAACGTTTAGGCCACTCGGCTGTAAAATGCGAATTTTATTTAGAGGTTTTAAAATTACGAGCCACAAATTTGATCAATCGAATAATGACCCGATAGGAGAAATGCGGACAGGTCAAATAAGGTAATTCAAGTGAAAAGGAGTAGGAGTAGATTTGTGAGCTGGCCCCATAGAAGTGGTCGAGCTGTAGCTTCTTACACTCACCTCGCGCCAAGAGGTATGGTGGTAAGTGAGAGTGGCCACTGTCGTTCTGGATAATGTTTATCGTTTAATGGGATGGTGACCTTTTTTTTTATTTTTTCATTTTTTCTCATTCGCCACATACATGTAGCTCTGTTAATCACTTTCATGTGACTTTGAAAAGGGTAAATATTTATTAGAAAGCGATGAAGTTAAGAAAAGTGAGAATGTGATGAACACATATTTCGGGTAGTGTAACGATACGAATATTTCTTGGTGGAAGGAACCCATGGATGTGCTCAAATCTCTTTCATCATTAGAGGCCTTTGCCTTACCCCTATTGAGACAAAGCTTTGCTCATCTTTCTGAAATTTTGTCTGTCTCGTACGAATTTTGAAGATCACTTCCTCATTTCTTTAATGGTCCTCTTTGGTCATTTTTTATCAAGTAAAGTCGAATCATTAATTGTTCTGCTCCATCTATCGTCTTGGAATCTTGCCACATGGCCTGACCAGCTCCAATTCAGGTTTCTCCTAGCTTCCACTATATCCTGAAGTTTGGTATTTTCACGTATCTCCCCAAAATTATTTACTGCCATGCCAAGTTCTCATCATCATAATGCGTTCATGTGCTTTTTGTTCTGTTATAAGTAATAATGTAAGTATTTTGGTCAGGTTCCAAGTTTCTGGTCAGTTTTGGTCAGGTTCCAATTTATTATATGCTTTGTTTCACGAATATACAGAGAAGGTTGGAGTAAGCGTGTATTAAAAAAAATATTTATTATAATAATAATAGGCATATTTCATGGCGCTCTTCAAGGTCACTGGCCTTCATAGAACGCTTAACTCCAAAATAAGAAAAGGCTTGAGAGAAGAACTGAATCATCCACGCGCGCTCTGAGGGAAAAAGAGTTAAGAGTTTGATTAGCACATAGGAGGATCACATGGCCATCCTGTGAAGGATGTGGCAGAATTTGCAGGTGTATCTACTTTTAATGTCATACAGGTCTACCTGCAATCAAAAAATCACAGTTTTCAGTAAATTCCTGCCAGAATTGTGTCCGAATGATGATACTGACGGGCCGTGACCACCGGAGTGTTTCACAGCTTGTGGCTAAAAGTCAGGAATTGGTGAGACGTAAATGCCGGTCATTCGGCCCCCATTATTGAAAGAACTCTCCGCAAGGAGGTGAACAACAAGAACAAATTCACCAGAATGGCACACAAGAGACCTTTGCTCACTTATGTCAAAAAATTTACCTTACTATATGTAATGGGAGAGACTACATAAACAGTGGATCCAGGAAGACTAAAAAGTCGTTATCGGGTCAAACAAATCACGTCTCTGCATGTATATGAATGATGGCTTCATTCAAAGGCTGATTATGTTCATCTCACGTCAAATCCTATCTGTAATCCATGATCGTGGAAGTTTTACACACTTTTAGGTACGCTCCCATCCTAGGTAATTAATTTTTGTCCGGTGAGCTTAGCACTCAGAAGATCTAGCGACAAAAGAATACATTAAAATCAAATTTAAATGTTCATTCTATCTATCGTGTACCTTGTCTGAAAATGAAATTTCTTAGTAAAGTATGCAAAAAGAAGACTTAGAAACCTAGTTGACGTTTTAGAATATATACTCCTAAAGAAGCTGGGCAAATTTAGATTAGATATAAGAGGAGAACCTGGGTTCATGAAGATCAGGATGGATGGCCGCGTCAAAGGAGGAATACCATATGACTGCTGTAGAGCATCAAGCATCAAAATATAGCCACAGTTTGTACACGTTCTTTAAAAATAAAAATTCTAAAGATAAGAAAGTGTGTTTACCACTAGAAATAAATAAGGGAGTTAGTTGGCGTGAACCAAATTATCTATTAAAATAGGATCTTCACACTCGGGTATTTAATGTCTTAAGCATTAATTTTTCTGATGGCTGCACTCACCCACACCTATCCTCTAGCTTTATATAATCTTTCATGCAGTTTGATCCATTCTGTTGCTATCTCTTTATGGTGTTCCTTTTGTTACGCGACAGCATGTTTTTTTTTCTCAACATTCTATAAACACTTGTTACAGAACCTCCATCGACATACATGGTGACTTAGGAGAAGGGAAATTTAAAGCTATCTCTTTCTATTAAATAGCTTCTTGGCTGTTTCTTTTACATTAGAAACTATGAGCCTTTGTTTAATACTTCGTAGACTGCA
Organism: Ceratothoa steindachneri; assembly: GCA_963969495.1. NCBI lineage: Eukaryota > Metazoa > Arthropoda > Malacostraca > Isopoda > Cymothoidae > Ceratothoa > Ceratothoa steindachneri. The sequence continues at coordinate 80,120,318 of OZ018317.1, read as the reverse complement.
ATAACAATTTCTCTGATTTGTGTAATTCTGTCTTCAAGGCGAAGGAAATTCACAAAAGGGAGCAACCTTTTGATACTTGTCTACTGCCCTGATGATTATTTTGTGTTTTCTAGGAGCAAAGGGATATTTTTCTATTTGTAGGTTGATAATAGAGTGTATAAAATATAAATTGTTTATTAAGTTACTTCTACTCTAGAAAACCCCCCAGTTAATTTCAGTGGATATGAGTGAAAATTAGGAGAGCCAGTTTCAAGGCCAGGCTAAGACAAATTTTCTGGGTTTTGTTTTTCGAAATTTATCTTTGCCTTTCCTATTATATTCACCTTAACAGTTTCTAATATGTGTTTTGTGCTCTGCTAAAATGAAACATTCTGACGTTTCCTTTATTGAATTAATCTCTTTGGCCAATTCTTGGTGAAAAAAATCGGTGCTAATTAATACACAAGAAGGCACGAAGCTTAACAAATAATCATAATTTATTTTAAGGGTGTATAAATAGATATAACAAAGAAGGGGACATTCTAACTCCCTTTAAACCTGTAGGTCCAAAGGTGAGCTACAATTGGTGGTAAAAATATGAAATGACCCTGAAATTGTCGTTTCTGCTTGTGTATGTTCGTCTTAATAGCGGGTATAAGAAATATTTACCCCCAGAGAAAACAAAGCCGCTATAATAAAAGCATAGATGTAATTTGCTAATAATTCTTTGCAATTCTCAGTCCTTCGTTACTAGTCATTTCTTCTCGATATTTTTCTTCTTCTCACTATATTCCCCAAGATTTTGCCTTGCACACCTCAACAAAGACCTGCGAAATAAATTAATTGGTCCCCAAAAAGAGCGAAAAGTGACTATTAACTCGATTACAAAGTCCGATGTTACGTCATGTCATAAGGGGCGAATGTGACGCACTCCTCCTCTGCTGTTTAGTAGCTCACAGCAGGAATAGAAGGGAAGACAAATACAACTTTACCGATAAATTAACATTTTATCGTAATTTATTAATAAAGCATAATTAGATAAGTTAACAGTTATTAATGATTTAGTTAAAATAACTTATTTTGTTAAGACAAGGAACAAGTGGAAGGGGTAGAGTTAGAGCAGTATGAGGGAAAATCAATGAAAGCAAAAATATTTATTCCACGTACATGACTTGTTTCGAGACTTTCCATCTTATCTTTCAGCTATCCACTGAATATTGTGAATCCCCTACACTGCATTTATACAAAACCACAGTAAATGGAAGTGGAAAATAATGATAATTTTAAAATAAGACAAGGAACAAGTGGAAGGGGTAGAGTTAGAGCGGTATGAGGGAAAATCAATGAAAGCAAAAATATTTATTCCACGTACATGACTTGTTTCGAGACTTTCCATCTTATCTTTCAGCTATCCACTGAATATTGTGAATCCCCTACACTGCATTTATACAAAACCACAGTAAATGGAAGTGGAAAATAATGATAATTTTAAAATAAATAAAATAAAAATAAGAAAAAAAGAGATAGAAATTCTTAATTCTTTTTGGCCACCCTATCAGGATGAAATTGACTACCTGATACCTGCGTGCGACGATATTGATCAGGTAATAACAGAAGAATTAAGGTTAGTTTCTTCCTTGGGATAGATTGAATGTGAGAAAGGAATCAAATAGAACCGATATAAATTAGAAATTTCTGTGCCTTAATATAAGAATTTAAAATAAAAGTATTTATTTGTGACAGGACTTTTTACCCCGGGCAACACCAGGTCCCTAAGCTAGTCCATTATAATTGTCTTTTTCTTTCCTTTTCACTTCCAGGATGATGAAATTCCTCAGACGGCCAGTCCCGATTTTATTGCATGTTTACCTGGTTTGCGCCGATAAGGAAACTAGGTAGATAAGTAGATTATCCTCTTGAAATTCCTACCTTTACGTTTATAAAATCCTACATCACTACATGAACAATATTTAACTCTCAAAATTACGAAATAAAATGGTTTATCTTAACAGATACTTTTGAAATATGTTTGAAATTTGTTTACAAATTATCTGAGAAATGTTTGAGACATGTTTACAATTTGTCTAAGAAATGCCTTGACTCTTGTTTGAAACGCGAGAGACTAGTTCGAGACATATTTAAGATATTTGTCATGTTTATTTAATTCATTTTAAAAATTGATCGAGACCTGTTTGAAAAGTGATTGAGAATTTCTAGACTAGTTTGAAACGAGATTGAGAATAATTTGACGCATGTTTGTGACTGTTCGAGAAATGTTTCCATTGGTTGCTGTTTACATACTTCACTTTTCCATAAATGTTTTTCTCAGTAATGGGAAGAACTAGTGTCATTAATGTGATGTTAGAATTGCGTCGTAGAAGACGAATAAATATTGTCGCATCAGTCAAATCGGTGGAGATGTTGTGCTGAATGCCATCTCACCTTTATAATAATCTCAGGAATGAAAAAGAAGAAGGAACGCCAGGAGGACATTTTTCTCGAGTACATTCTTATTTCTTTACTCTTTCCTGGCCATTAAGATCTGAGTCCTTGAGAGCTTATTTATGCCTACTATCAGCTTCATTCCTAGGCTATGAACTATTTACACTAGTTTTGTTTCTCTATCTTTATCACTTTAATCACGGACATTTACATAATAAATTCCTGGTGGAAATGCCTAGTTGCATTTTAAAAATAAATAAAATAACCATTTTGATTATAAATGAACCTTCGTAATCAAATTTTTGTTATATATGCTTTCTAAATATCCTATGCCCTGATATAACATCTAGTGCCTAAAAAAAAGCCTTTTTCTGCCTTATTTGACTTATGCTAGTTTTTACTACTATACACATGGTAGAGACAAAATATTTTGCGACACAATCAATTCTGCATTGCCGAAATCAATTTACAAATTCCTTTAGACCACTCGGTAATCCCGCAACCTAAAAAGATTCGTTCAAACAGAATTGATAATAATGTTTATCACTATCACCCCTGTTCAAGCCACTTGTAACAACTTCATATCCAATTTCGGCAAGTTCCTTTCCTTAAGTAATATTATATTATCAGCTATTTTTTCTTTCAAAATTCGTCGTCTAGCTCGTCCAACGAGCATAAATTATGAGGTCGATTGCGATTCCAGGAAAAGGCAGGTCTATCATAGGTGTGCTTCACTTCTCCTCGGTCTCTCACAGGTTCACTGAACAACAACAGAATCCAGCGACGAAAGGAAAGATGCATTCGTAAGGCCGTGATCAGTCCTTATGGACGGCCTGAGGAGAGATGCGCTGCTTTCAACAAATGCATCGAATCTCTTTCCCACAGTGAAATCTATGCTACATACGGTAGGAAGTCGATATTATTTTATACTATTAATAAATATTAATAAATAATCATCATCTACTACTTTCTTACAAGGTGAGATTAACGTGCATCAAAACGAATACTGGAATGACAAGGGAAGGTTTAGCCATTACTGCCAATTCTGTATTGCGCTCACATGAGCAAAACGTTCTAGGCCACCCTTTTCTCTGCCAGTGCTCACTTTTTGTTGTAAAATAATAATAATAACCAGGCAATGGCTTCGCCACTCCCCTCTAAGGTGAGGAGTTTGCGCTTCGCTACTTAAATTAAAATTAAAATCTAAAAAAAAAACAGCCATGGTAAAATTTTTATAAATTTTCTGAACTTCGCCAATTATAATAATTTTAAAAAGGAACTCTGAACTAAAGTTCCTCCCTTTCAAAATATCACGTTGCTAAAATATAGTGATAGAAGAAAATATATAAAAATAAATTTTCTGAACTTCACTACTTGTAATTCTTTGGGTTTTAAAAAATTCACAAAATCTCTATACTTATATTTATTTCTGAACTTCACCATTTTGTTTTTTATTATAAAAGAATTATTAGAAATAACTTTGATAAAAAACATAAGTGATAACCAAACTAAGATGAAATTATTATTCAAATACTAAAATAATCCCCTTCTTAAATTAGAGTTAGTGATAACATTTATAAATGGACGGCCTTCGCAAACCATTTTTTTTTAAACGTGATGGAAATACTTTGCTCATTATTTGCGTAATGAGTTGGTTGAAATAAGTACGCCCTTCCGTCCTCTAGGACAGAACGATAATGATTTTCAAGTAGCCTTGAAATTAGCACCAACAAAGAGACATGGTTAAAAGAAAAAAAGGAATTGTACAAAAAAATGTATTATGGCAAAAAATGGTTTAAAATAAAGCAGTTTCGAACTACCATTGGTGTCAAAAGATGAACAAATAACCGAAACTTGACGCAAAATCCTCTGCCAGAAAGACTGTTCTTAAATGATTTTAAAATTTCAAAGAAAAAGCGAAAAAGAGGAAAGGAGAAATATACCAGACACAAGAAAATAAAATACAAAAATTAACGGGAAAATTAAAATAATCTAGAGGTATAATGACTGCCCAACTTGACAGTCTACTTGAAGCGATAACAGTAGTCGAAATCACGACACATCCTGCAAAGTCTCGCAAAGATAGAAAATGAAAGGTTTTAATCCATTAGGAAGTAAATCCATTTGGGTTGTGGTCATTTTGATCCCCAGAAGAAAAAGATTAATAAAAATAAAAGAGCTCCAACTACATCTAGCATTATAAGATTACTGCACTGTGCTTCTCTTTAATTAATTTGGAAAGTTTTAATTGGTTTCCTCACAAAAAAATCATTCTCAACATCTGTTTGTTAGATATTATATATATATATATATTATATATATAAATATATATATGTATATAATAAATATATATATATATATATATATATATATATATATATATATATATATATATATATATATATATATATATATATATATATATAAAGAAGGAGGAATTACAAGTTTTGCGTGTGGTAACAAGGGGTTTCGCAATATTTAATTTCTATCTTTCAAAAATCTTTTGAAGATAGAAAGAAAGATGCAGAAACTTTGTATTGCAGACCATATAACAATACATTAAAGAACAAGAAATTTGACACGAATGAGTAATATGACAAGAAACAAGAGCATATGTCCGACAATCAGCAGACCCGGGTTTGAGTCCCGGCCAGGATTCTTCAACAAACTTGTTTCCCTTGGCGCTATTTCTGTCTTGTCACTATGGATTGCTTTCATCGTGCCGTCTTCCTCTCTCTTTGATCCTTGTGTTCTTCCAATGTCCCTTTCTCTTGTCTTCAAAAAATCCTGTTTCTTGTCCCATTGCTCATTTGCGTCAAATTTCTTCTCTTACACACACACAAAAACACACACACACACACACACATATATATATATATATATATATATATATATATATATATATATATATATATATATATATATATATATATATATATATATATATATATATAGTTTGTGACGTTGTTGCTAGTGACATCTGTAGCAAAACCATTGCTATTATTTTCGTAATAGCCAAGTTTGTTTTAAATGCCACGACGCGATTGACTTTTAATAATTTAATTATCAATGTATCTTATTTATTTTATTAAAATATTACATTGGTAATAATGCGAAGGTGGCTCAAATATCTCATATTGAATATAATTCCCCCTTATTATTAGTCCACATTCCTTAAAATCTCATCTACACTTGTAATGACTTTACATTATCCTCTTTTTAATTGTATATTATTAGTCTGATTTAACCTTAAATAAAGATGTCGCATGTCTGCATATGTAGAATATAAAAATGATGAAAGTTTTATTCATTCCATTTCTGCAGCAATTTTATTTTTGAATCTGTCTTCACTGATTTGATATTGTCTAAATAAAAAATAATTTCTCCCTTTACGAATAACAACAAACTTTTCACTGCAATAAACAATGAACCGAATGTATATAATAATTTGGAGGAGAATATTACATTAAAGGTGCATTTTGTTGGAACTGATTGCATTCGAACGTTTTTTCTATTCCTTATGTTAGGAATTTAACAATTATTTTGTATGTTCTTGAAACAGAATAATTTAAAATCATATTTAAAATTGCTTTAATTTAATTAGGAATCACGGAGTTAAAATAGTGGAAAATCTTTGTTATTTTATTATATCTCATATGCAAGAGACTTACTTGTTTTTAAACATTTACACCTTAAATGTTGGACTATCGATTTTTTATTCTTTTTGTAATAAATGGAAATTAAGTGAGCTAGAAGAGGCTTCCCCCCTCCTCGTTTATAAATACCACTATTACACCATCTTCTCCAACTTCTTTCGAGAGTGCAAGTTATAATCATATATCCCCATGTTTAATATTCAGTTAAATCATTTGCGATATGGTTATTTTTGGTATTTCTTTACTTGTTTCGTCTCGCCTCATTTATAATAACTTACCTCAAAGAATCATATAAATTTCAATTAATATATATTAAATTTCGATGACCTTGTCTCAAATTTATTTTTCTGGGTTCCCAGGTAAAATAGTTATCCTATAGTTATCTATTAATAAATAACCATTAAAATCATTTAATTGTGATTTAGAAGATATTTTTTTTTCAATGTCAGGTTGTCTTAGGTTTGTTGACAGGAATCTAACAACTTGCTTTAGAGCTTTGCTAATAATCTTGCCGCCTCGGATTAGTTCGTGATCTCTATATCTGCATAGCAACAATTAACTAATCCGTTTTCACGTGGTAGTTTGTGAGTTCTTCGACGTCCTCACTGAAGTTTTCCTCTTTAAGATTATGTGAACGATATCATTCTCTCCTCTGCTTGGTACAAACCATTTCCTGCTTTGTCGTCTTTGGAAGGAGTTCCAAGAGAAAGGTTTGTTTTAGTGTAAATTAAACAATTGTTTCCATGTTTCTTTTTTTCTCTTGCTCTAAATTTCCTTCCGATTGATTATCATGTATTCACTCTCAAAAATATGGATTAAAATCAGCAATAACCATCTTAAAGTTAAATTTCCTTTTGCATGAGCATTCAGAGGTGCCAAGTATATGTGATGATCTATAAAAGACCATGTATACTACTGGTTGAGGGTGAAATTATATTGGAAGTATGACCGCTGTGATTGAGGAAACCAATTATTTTATGGCGCTCTTTCGCACGTTTGTCGCATACAGAGGCGGATTACTTGGTCTGGTTTGTTCCCGCCCAAGCTTTAATTCTTTGTCTCCTATCAAATCTCCTTTTACCATATAAAAAGCCTAGATATGGATAGTGGTAATGCTGGTATGATTGTGGAGCACTCCGTAAGAATTCCCTTCCCTGTAGCTTTGCTGATACCAACGGTTTTCCATTTATGTTTACAATGTGTCTCTATCAAAACTTTGTGCATTCGATGGTCTGTGATCCTGTGAAAAGCTCTCTCAATATAGTACTTTTGTAGATATGCCTTACTTGATATAGCTGTCGTGGCAGTGCCAACACTTTTGCAGAGGTGTGAGAAGAGCACACTTCCTGGCCCTGCTGGTCTGGTTCATGAAGCTTTTGTTGGGCAGAAAGTTATTTCAGAGGAGTCCAATGATTTAACAGTGCACCAAATGTACAGGCTGCTTATGTCCATTCTCTTGCGCTTGTTGGAAGCTATTTTGCCTATCTCATTTTTTATATATATATAATATATATATATATATATATATAATATATATATATATATATATATATATATATATATATATATATATATATATATATATATATATATATGCAGATACACCCACAAAGGAAAAGTGAAAAGATTCCGAACGTTTCGTCTTTATTCTTAAAGACCTTATCAAGGAATGAACAGCAGGCAGGACATACATTGCCTTAAATAGTGGAAGAAAGGATTAGCCTCCTCAATTCTGAACCTTAATTAGGGGGTATAAAATCCTGAAACAACTTTATTTGAGATTTTATGTATGGAGTGATAATGAGGTCTACCGTGAACAAACCAGGGCTAAGATTGAAATTTGGGAACCCGTTAATGGAGATACATTCTAATATATTTCTCGAAATATAATTACTTCATTTTATTACTGATCGGCACTATTCCAGTTAATGCTATGGTTAAGATTGTACCTTTGTAGAAAAAGCGAAGATTGTTCACTGTGATTACGTACATTGGCTTGATGCTGCTTAACCGGTCCTCTAGTTCTTTCCCGGTTTGTCCATAATAACACTTTTGGCAGTTGTTGCAGCCTATCGAATAAACAATGCAAGGTCTGGAAGGGGATTTTTGACAAGGATGCAATAAATTGATCTCGTACTTAAAAATAACATTTATGTTCAGAGGCCTAAGTAAACGAGGTAATTTAATGAAAATATGGTTATAGGGTAAAACTAATAAGTTTTTGACCTGAAACTTAGGGATATTAACATTAGTTTGATAATAGGAACGCTTGGCGGACTTATAATAATTGTCGAGAAAGTACAGAGGGTAGCACAAATTTATTCCTATTTTATATATTCTATCGACTTCTTTGTCTAGGTATTCTGGTGAGACAATTTTAAGGACACGCAAAAACATAGAGGAGAAAACACTTTGTTTGATGTTATTATGGTGGTTAGAATAAAAGTGTATAAAAGAGTCTATGGCTGTGGTTTTTCTATATATTGAAAAATTTGAAACAATAATTTGTCCGATGAATTAGAATATCTAGGAAAGGGAGTGTGCGATCGTTTTCAACTTCTAAAGTAAATTTAATCGAGGCACTAAGGTGTTAATTTTAGTTAGAAATGTATTAATATTTAAATTATTAGGCCAAAGGCAAAGGGTGTCATCAACATTTCGCATCCAAGCTATAGGGGTTTCATTAATTCTAGGAAGTATTCTAGATTCGAAGAATTCCATGTATAGGTTTGCGAGTACAGGGAACAAACAATTCGCCATTGCCATTAAAAAAGATTTGGCGATAAAATTTTCTATTAAAGGTAAATTTGTAATTGTTGATGCAAAGAGCAGTGAGTTTAATGAGGGTAGAAGCGAGTATATGGAAAGCAAATGTGTCGAGGTGTTCTTCAAGGAAATTTGAATCTAGAATACTTTTGTTATTCCTTGATAAAGAACTCGAAATAAAGTTCGAAAGTACTTGGAATCCTCGTATTAATTTTTCCTGTGGGCTTTCTTGCATTTATTGCTTAGTCACGTGATACTTTGTGAGTTTTCCACACACACACACACACATATATATATATATATATATATATATATATATATATATATATATATATATATATATATATATATATATATATATATATATATATATATATATATATATATGTATATCATGAGCTGTTGAACCTTTTTACAAATTTGAGTTTCAATATGAAGGTGAAAACCAAGCACGCTATTGATAAACACGGGAAATTGCCATTCCCCGTTTTCTCTTGAAGTAAACGTCATCTTATACAAAAGGCTTCTTGAAATTTCTCTTCTTAGAGAAATGGATGGTTGCCTACTCGTAGATCTAACGCTCTTAAAGAGAGTTGAGTAACTCTAGGATAATTATTTAGCGGATTAAGGAGCACCAGGTCGTAGCGTCGATTTGTTTTCAAAAAGAGTAAAGTTCAATTTTACTCATTATAGCCATGAGATGACCGATATGACCATAGGACATAGGTTATTCACCCTGGAGATTTAAAATCTGCCATCGGATTTGGCGCTGGGTGGTACCATATACTGGCAGAAGCCTTATTTAGCAATTCAAAGGCACTTGTAAGTGATTTGAAGCATGGGAAAGCATCAATGTAATAACCATTCATCATCTTATCATAAAAGGCCGCAGGTCATTGGAGGGGCTTCCCTCTTGTTAGAGAAATGGATGGTTGCCTAGTCAAATATGTAACGCTCCTGAAGAAGGTTGACGAAATCTAAAGACTTTTCTAGCAGATTATGGAATTCTTATCATTACCCTTACCTAACCCCATTGACTAGAAAGTTATTGTCCATCTATATATATATATGAACACTATATATATAAATATATATATATATATATATATATATAAATATATATATATATATATATATATATATATATATATATATATATATATATATATATATAAATATATATATATATATATATATATATATATATATATACATTTATATATATATATATATATATATATATATATATATATATATATATATATATATATATATATATATATATATATATATATGAGAAAGATTTCGATTGCGAGGAAAATAACAGAACTCATTAAGCTTTACTCTCTGGGTAAATTTCATTTAGGTGTTCAGCAAAATTAAGCTCACTGGTTTCATAGATAGCTTTAGAAAATGTCTGTAGGCGCAAAGTCCTTCAGGCCCATATTCCAAATTCAAAGAGTGAAAGGGCTGCTCTTGCCCAGGTACAATTTAATAAGAAGAATCGAATGGAGAAGAAAATAAAGATTTTCATTTTTCCTTGTTCTGTAGCTAAATTTAAACAAATAGTCTCATCTTCTGGGTGAGATAAGCCGCATTTCGACGAATTGTCAAGCAAAAGAGAGATTTTGTTGCTTGAGAGAGAGCTTACTCATTTATGCCCAGAATTTTGAACGCAATTTTCTCGAAAGTTGGGTTAAAATAACAGGTATAAAATGGAAAGTTCATGTCATGAAACAAAAGGTTGCGACTTCTTTGCCAACAAAACAATTTTTTAATAAATTTAGCAACCACGGATTTCATACTTGAGTTTTATTTAAATTTAAATCCCAATGCACTTTTACTACCGCAGCTGATTTGGTGAGCTTGTATCTTACAAGTTAAGTATACGAGTATTAGGGAGTAAAAATACAACCAAATAAAAGTTTAAATTATTCTCCTAGATTTTATAAATAACTTTATCTCATGTTTTCTCGATATATAAATTAATTCTAAAAGTAAGGAATGATAAAAAAGGATATTAAATATTTCAATCAGTAATTTCATATAATTAATTATTCAATTTGTCCACTGTCTTCATTAATGACTGTCGTTAATCATTTTCTCTACTTTATAATTGCTCTGGCAATGGAGTCAGGAGAAAAAGTGTCTAGCGTAGACCAGACGAAATAATCAACATGATTTAAATCTTGACAGGGTGGTGGCCACTTGCTTGGCTCAAGGAAAGTGGATCAATATCTTCTAGAAATTCCTGCAAGAATACGAAATTCCTGCTATATTTGTTAATCTCAAAGGTACTCTTAGGTTGAATTAATATTCTCGATTGGTGGAAAAATAAGTTTTTGTTTTAAAGAAACGCAAGAGAAACCACGATTGAGTATGAAAAGTGTCTTTTACCCCGCAAATTTCAAAACTATTTAATTGTTTCTCTATAGCGATATTAATTTGAAAATTCATTAGAGCTGTATTAAAACACGATCTAGCTAACGATTATAAATGTGGCGAATATAATTTTACTCGAATGAACAATCAAGTGGGCGGCTGCATCATCGGGGTTAGTTTAATTTAGGCCCGTAAAGACCCCACAAACATGTGTTCCTAAATCTCTTTCTCAAGTAATGAGCTACAGCATAGAGAAATGGAAACACAAATTCCAATTACAGCCAAGTTAAGCGAAGAGGAGACTGATTAGTAATCATATAGAGACTCTATTTGAGTTACCATTACGGTGACTATCATACGCGTTCGGTGAGTAGTTAGGTAGGTAACACACTTCGTCCCTCCCCTGGTGAGCTAGACCTCACGACTAGATATTTAATGTCCACATAAATATTTGAATGACAATCCTTGTTGAGCTCGAAGGCACCAGGGGCAGTTTCTCGTAAAGCGGAAGGTTCTAGGTTGTATTGTTTATTTTTACACAAACCAGATATTGTGAAATCATTCGTGACCAAAGGGGTTACGCATGAGGGTCACTTGCTTTCTGCAATAGAAGAGAAAGTGGGTTCATTGCGGATCTACTTACCCTCAATTGACTGAGTATTAATTAGCGCAGCAGCCCTATGGGCGGCTAGCTTATGGCATCGTTGAGTTTTTCATCCGCGCTGGTTGCGATAGAAATCCTTGCCTCGACATCAGATATCCAACCATGTATTCACTAGGCTACTGAGAGATCAGCCATACGCCTTGAATGCATGTGGTTCGGATTCAAAGTTAAATTCAAGGTTCTCACTGAGAGAGAAAAAGGTATCTTTAATGAATACACTTCAGTGGTATAACGCCTAATTACTATTACATAAATATTTAGATTTTTAATAATAATTGAAGAGTTTGAGAATTTAATATTAATGGATTATATTATTTGTAAGATACCTTAATCATTAGCAGTGGCTATAATATAGAAACCCCGGAAGATGTATGTGGGTAGGATATTGAGATATGTAATGTCCGCTGCCTCGATCCAAGGTAGGCCACGGATTTACATCGGGAGCAGTTGGATTTATAAATGATAGAAAACCGATGCAGCGAGACCCCTTTTTCTTATTTTAAATAATAAATATTTATAATTAATAAATATGTTCGTCAATATGACTAAAAAGTTAATCAGTGATAATAGTACCCTCATCACTTTGATGATGACTAAAATTTAGGTGACCCTGAAAATGGAAGTTAGAATAACTTTTATTGTCCTTTAATTTTTACTAAAATAAACAATAATAATTTGAGGGTGGAGGCTATCATTCGATTGTGTGTGTAAGCCATGAATTTGGGGGCTGTGTTAATTTTGAGTTATTGTGTTATTATTTAGAAGTCTGTGTAAGAGTTTTTTCAATAATTAGGGGTTATGTTCGCTCAAAGTCGTCAGTGGATTAGTTAAAAAGTAGGGGTGAGAAGATGATAACTTTAAAATTTGTCAGAATAGATTTTGTATGAAATAGTGGTTAATCTTAAAGATTGGTAGTGACCGTTTTGCTTGAATCCGTTTTTAATTGATTCGTAATTGTAGTGGCACTGAACTATTTTTTCTTGAGCCTAGGTTTGTTTTATTTTATTTCTACCTAATATATATATATATATATATATATATATATATATATATAAAGATATAATAACCATAATTTAGTAGAATCAGTTTATTACATTACAGGACTAGTTTCAGTATCTACTATCATCTTCAGCTGTACAATGAGAAGACTAGACACATAAATGCTTTATATATAGGAGAGGATGGGGAAGGGTCGCACGAAAGGGAAGGGCAGATAAAAGAAAGCATAGATTAAGGAACAGTCAAATTTGTGGCGTTTTTCGAATTAAGGGGAGGCTCTCGCCCGAACAAAGAAACAGGATCGTATATATTTCATTTGCCCTGGTAGCTGCAACCAAGGGACGTACATAGGTAGCACAGTACGCTCCTTGAAGGCCAGAATTTGTTCATATCTACCTATAATTTTGAAATAGTGGGATTTACGCAACACCCCACGTCACTCAGTATTTTGGAACGCTATATATTAAGCAATACAATCCTTCTCTCAATAGCGACCTTACTTCTTTACTATTTCTCTTCACCTTCTCAGTCTTCTTTGACTCTTGATTCCTCAAGGTGAGCCTTTGTGCATGTGAGTTAATTCCTGTGTTTATTTAATCGTTTTGTTTTTCTTTGTTGTTTTATCTGTGATTCTAATATACAAACTCTACTTTAGTTTTTAAACCATTATTTCATATCCTTAGCTTACAATTTCTTTATTATGAGGTTTCGGACTATACACGCCCATTCTCCGATACTATAAAACAAAAAAAAGAAATTATATGATATATATATATATATATATATATATATATATATATATATATATATATATATATATATATATATATATATATATATACATATATATATATATATATATATATATATATATATATATATATATATATATATATATATATATATATATATATATATTTACATATATATATATATATATATATATATATATATATATATATATATATATATATATATATATATATATATATATATATATATATATATATATACCTTACCTCCATATTAAGACTAGATGAACAAATGGGAAATCAGAAAATAACGTGGAAAAACGCATTCAACAACTAAATAAATGTTCTAAAAAATAAGCCATAGGAAAACGGAATGATTAAAGGACAATAGTAAAACTTAATATAAAACTAAAATAAATCTTTAATAAAGATAAATATTCATAATCATTATTATAATAATATGAGAAGAGAGAGAGAGAGAAAAGTGAGAAAGAGATATCGAATTGTTACACATTTAAAAAAAAATACATATCAGTAAAAAGAGAGTAAATACATTATGAAAATAACTCAGAATTATAATGAAAACTGGGATTGATCTTTAATTTTTTTAAGCGACTGTTACAGGAACATTCAAAATATTTCGCTTAACAGGTATTATAATGGTAGATGAATGGTCGTAAATTTCGTATAATTCCAATTAATAATATGATCACTTCCCGAATGAACAAATAAATCATTATTTCATTTTCCCCTTCTTCCCCTATTTTTACTCTCCCCTTCTTTCAGTATTTTTACTCTCCTCTTCTTTCAGTATTTTTACTCTCCCCTTCTTTCAGTATTTTTATTCTCGCTCAAACGGAATGACATTTGCTCGTCTGGTGATCGTAGCATTTAGGACCAACAGAAAATAGATAGAAAATACGCCAACTCTATCCTCACTACCATTATTGATAAACATTTTCAAAATGTGTGACTCATATTTAAATCCCGCACAGATACGAAAATATTCCTGATTTCAATGAAATAAAAGTATTATGTCTTTACTTTTCCCATACTGAAATTATATACTCCAGATTGTACTTTTTTCATACTAGGGGGATTTAATTTCGTAGGTCTGTGTGTTCTACGAATTTCGCCATTAGCATTAAGGAAGATAAGGCATGCAATTGGGGTTCTTTGGAAACTACGTAATTTTCACTTTATCTCTCTTATTTTAGTTTAGTTTGTTTATGTGTTTGGGGTTATATGCTTCCCGATATGAGAGACTGGCCTAGCAGTTTCGTACCATTTCCCCGTTTCGTTCTAAATTGATATGCTTATCTTAAAGTTTAAGGAGATTTTTATTATCATGTGATGCTTCTCAATTATCATTTTATTTATTACAGGGCATCGTGCAGGAAACTTTAAGAGGCTAGATGATAACTGTACAGCAATTCTTAACGGTCGTTTTGAAGAAAAGGTCATCGCGCAGGTATTCTTTGCTTTCTTGAGAAACAGGATGAAACCATTGGTTACAGAGTTTCTCTGCTGTATCGAAATTGAAACGGGTGTGGTACGTATACAATTAGTCTTAAAAAAATATTATATTTCCCACTAATTTGATTAGGCGACCAAATGGAACATCACCAATTAAATTTTATATCTCACTATGTCGGTCGGTCGGTCCCTCGGTCCCTCGGTCTCTGTTTTGCTTTGCTTTTATTTGTTTTGGTAATAAGAGGTAACTATTTGGCAGATTCTAACGATATTTGAAACCCTTAGATTGTTTTCACATTCTCTTTCGAATAATATAATTGCCAAAGTCCGCCCAAGGTTAACCCGGGAATTATTTGGTAATAACATCATAACTATTTGGCCGATTCTAGGAAAATTTGAAATCCTATTGATGTTTTACATCCTCTTTCGAATGATATAATTGCCAAAGTCTTCCAAGGGTTAGTCCAGGAATTATTGACAGTTTTGAAGGTCGTAAGGTCATAAATCAGAAAAAGTGAGAGCACGCTACTTTGGTCAGCCGACTTTATTGATATCTAAACCACTTATCTCATATTTTTTACAAATTCTATTTTCTATGGACTCTTTTTGTTATTCTTATGTCTTTATCGCATGATACCGCCGAATTCTTGAGTACTTAGTTGAGGTTTTAAAGATAAGAGTTCTCTTGCCAACACCTACAGATGGAACCACCAAATATAGATTGAATTTTACAAATCATTATGAATGTTAAATACCACTAATTGATTACTATCTTGCAAGTTCGTTAAGGATTTATTGAACTTTTTAAATCAAACAATAAAAGTGTACATTTAAATAAAAATATATATATATATATATATATATATATATATATATCAGGTATTACAAAAGTCTTATTACACTCGTTATGACGCTCTCAACACAGTGCACAATGATAGATTTGTTGCAGTTAGACATAGTTTTATTGTTTTAACATAAATATGTGTTTTAATTATAAGAGTAATCAATATGGGAACCTTCGGCGGTGAGCCCACGCTCCAAGCGAGACTAGAAGGCCGCGCAAACGTTGCGGACGAAGGCCTTTCTCTTACTGGCCCACTCGAGGTTGCTGAAGGACTTAATATTGTCAACGATGTTGACAATGCACCTACAAGTGTAGTCAAGGGGATTGAGGTCGAGTGACTGCGCGGGCCAAAAGTCATTCAACCAGAAGTTCATGTTTGACTATAACCACTCTTGCACGCTCTCAGCCGTTTGGGACAGGGCATCGTCCTCGTGAAAGACGTAGTTCCCCTTCTTCGTAATCTGTATCTCCCAGGGGAGGATTTCTTGGCCAAGATGTCCCAGTAAAAGGCCGCGGTGAGCCTGTAACCGAAGGCGAGCCACACTGTCAACATCTTTTCGCTATTTGAAGCTACGACGCCAAGCCTCATCCGAATGATCGTGACATGTAGCGGACCTTGGAGACCTCCTAGCCAAAGATTACCTCACGGTTGTTCTTGTTGTTAAAAGTTTTTTCTTTTGAAAAGTGAGAATTGGATGCTATGACTCTTCAAGTGGTTAAGAAGGCGACGACCGCACTCCCGACGTTTTTCTCGCATAAGGTCGGTGAGCAGAGGCTTTTCCACGGACCTCAAACTCTTGCCAGTCTCCTCCTAATGTACCTAGACACTTTGTACATTAATATTTTCTAATACTTTGCAACGCAGTCATTCTGAGCTCTGGGGGGGGCTTTCAAAGGCCTTTCGCACAGCCAGCGGGTTGGCAAATTTAGGTTTACCTAAATGAGGTCCATCTTTGAAGACTTCTCAATTGAGCTTCCCGTGACTCTGTGGATAGTTATCCAGCTGACGTTGAGCTTCTTGGCAATTTTGGACTTATTGTGGCCCACGCACAGGAGAGCATGAGATCTCGATTTTTTTTACTTCTATCTCCACATAAATACACACAATGGAAAAGAAGTTTTAATGATAAGTGGTGGAAAGTTAGAACTTAAACTTTGTTTGCTGAAACTGTTTCTATCACACAAGCAAACCTCTTTAAAGATAAAATAACAGAGTGTAACAGCATTTTCGCCAAAGCCGATATATATATATATATATATATATATATATATATATATATATATTTATATATATATATATATATATATATATATATATATATATATATATATATATATATATATATATACATATATCATCCGCCTGGTAAATAGTGCCTATCTGTCAGTTGGCGTATTCGTCCGAAACAACCTCTATTCTGCCCCTCTTCGTATCTTCTTTGCTCCTCCATTTCTGTCAGTGTTGTTTCTCTTTGTATCAGTCCCTTTCCACATCCTCGATAAATCTTTTTCTTGGTCGGCAGGTTGGTCTTTTTCCTCGTGGTGTCCATAGGAGGTACGTCTTTGGATATCTCCTTTCGTTCGTCCTCATTACTTGGCCATACCATCTCAATTTACTTTTCTCTACGTTGTTCAGTATTGATTCGCGCCCAGATCAGCTCTTATTCCCGTATTCTGAAGTCGGTATCTCCTTGTAACTACCTTTATTGTTCTCAATTCTCGTATGTCGGCAGCTTGAATTTTTTTCTGTTTTAGTCGTGAATGCCCAATTCTCGTTGCCATATGTCAGTATTGTTTCAGGATTGTGTTGTAAATTAGTAGTTTTATTCTATCTTTTCTCATACCTCTCTACCAATCAGTTATAAGTTCCTGCAGATCTAATACATTGTTGGTTACCAGAGCTATGTCATTGGCATAAACTAGCGTAACTTTCTCATATCTTCCAATGTTTTGGTCTCTAAAACATTTGTCCATAAATATGATAAAAACCAGTGGTGAGATGACATCTCCTTGCCATACTCCTATGTTTATGCTAAACCATTCGCTCTAAAAACCATCATCACTGACTTTACTGAAGCACACATATTACATACCTTTACTGATCCGAATAAGTTTAGGTGGTATAGCATAATATTCATTAGCCAGAATCTCTCACAGTGACTCTCTGCCAACCCTTTCGAAAGTCAATGAATAAGACAAATCTATCTAAAACCCATTTCCAACTCTTTTTCAGTATAATATTCATTGTGAAGATTAGGTCACAGGTACTTCTGACAGGTCTAAAGCCATATTGTGGTTCTCCGATGATGAGCTCTAGACAATTTCTTAACCTCTGTTCCTTATATGTATATTTGCCTGTGTGCGAAAGTAGCGATATGCCTTTGTAAGTTTTTCATGAAGCTTTATCTCCCTTTTTCCATATTGGACATATTACTCCTTTTTGCCAATCCTAAGGAATTTGTTCTCTGACATACGCCTTATTGAGCATGGCCAACATTGCAGCTAAGGCACGCGGTCCTGCCGCCTTAATGATCTCCACAAGTATTTCATCCTCACCAACCTCTTTTGCTTTCCCCATATTTGCAATAGCTGTTAACAGTTCGTTCTCTGTGATTAGTTCATTTTCCTCAGCCGTATCACCAGCATGCACTCTGATTGCTTGGGGTTCTTGTTGTCTTCCTACGCAGTTAAGCAGTTCCACAAAATATTCCGGCCATCTTTCTGCCACTTCCTCCTGTTCTACTAGCAGGTTGTCAATTTGATCTTTAATGACATACGTCTGATTCGCTGCACTGTTCAGACGACAACTTTTGGCCAAGCTATATATGAGCTTCTTTGTTTCCTGCATATTTTTTTCAGGTCATCTCCTGTTTTTTCCACCTTTCTTCTTTTTCTGATCTTTTTACTCTTTCTGATTTCTTTCAACTTCTATATAAGAAACCCTGTCCTCTTAACTTCTGTTTTTCATCCATTTCTTAAACTTTTTCATTATACATATTTTAACTGTCTCTCTCACTCTTTCTGTCTACTAGGTAGTGCTTTTCTTCTTTTCTCTCTACAACCAATCGTTTCATCAGCAGCGATGGCAAGACTGTTTTTTTATTTTTTTAGTTACGTTCTTAAATAGATTTTTGTTGTTGATCAAGAAAAGATCTAACATAGAGTTTTATGTGTATTGTTGATGTTGGTCATTCCAGCGGTACCATGTCTACTTAGGCTCTCTCTATTTTGTACAAGGCATTCATTAGTGTCATGTTGTTAATTGTCGCTAAATCAATAATTCTTCTTCTATCTTCATTTCTTTCTCTTATACTCTAAGCTCCAATTATATTTTCGTGATTTCCTCTGTCACATCCTACATGCCCGTTCATATCACCGCAGGGTATGATGTTCTCTTCAAGCTTTTCCAGGCCTAAGGTATCTTTCGATCTTTGGTAGAAAGTGTCTTTTTTGGCTGATGGTCTTCCTGATTGGGGCCATAGACATGTGTGAAACTGATACTTTTATATTTAAATTTAAAATCAATATATATATATATATATATATATATATATATATATATATATATATATATATATATAAATATGCGTGGGGACGTGTGTTGTAATAGTGATGTTAGGTTAGACTGGTGCAGTTGAAAAGGAAGATGGGGCTAATAAAGGAACGCGTTATTCATAATGCTGCTAACTCATCTGTAGATATGTGTTGGTTGTGGGTAGTATAAGGCTGCTGGGTATCTTAAAGCCATAGCAACATGTTGTCTAGCATGTATTTGGCTGTATGTGGAATCTCTAGCATGTTTTTTTCAGCTGTCTTGTTTGGTGGGTATGCGCAAATGTGTTAAGGGGTGTGAGTTTGCGGTTTTCACGTAGTGTAACGAGGATTGTGTAACGAGAAGCGCGACATGCGCGTTTCAGAGCGGAGTTCTGTATGCTTTACGCTTTTCCCTTCCATGTGTGACTCCTGGCTTTTAGTGTGATTGGTGCGTATGTAAGGAGTGGACGAGCTGTGTTTTGTATAAATGCAATTATAGTTTTCGGCTGGCAGATAAAAACCAGCGCAGCATTTTTTTCTGTCGTTTTAACTCGTGCTTGAAAGATGTTTTGGTAAACGTGGATGCATAGGTATTTGTCAATATGGCCCCGAGTATATTCGTGTGAGGTTTGTATATAAGTCTTTTAGGGACTGGATAGTTAAGGTCTGGTGTGTGTATATTTGAATGTAGTACATGTAGTATCCGTCCGCGCCGTAGTGTCATCTGTCTTCAGAGGGTTTGTCGCATAATCCATTTGTCCTCGTCCTCATATTCTATCGTCTCGTTCAGTATCAAGTGTGCACGACGAGCGATTCTGTCTGGGCCCTGGAGGCGAGAATAGTCTCCTCATCAGCGTAGGACAGTGTATATATGTAATTGTACTGTTTTCGGGTGGATGTAGGGTGTCATTGGTGTACATTTTGAGTTGTGTGGGTGTCAGTACGCTACCCTGGGGTTCGACTGCGTGCGATGTGAATGAGTATATAATATAGTATTCTTGTATTTTTTTGTAACATCTCCAGTCGCAAAGGTAGTGGGATAGAAGCCTTCTGGTGCCGAAAGAGAGATCAGTGTTGTTGGAAAGTTTCCTTGCCACACCTTATCAAAGGTTTCCTCCACGTCCTTGCTAACGCAGAGTGCCTTTGCCGTGAATGTCGTGTTTTTGTATAATATCGTGAATGATGATCACAACCGCTCGAGTGGACCGGACTTTGCTGAAATCATATTGGCAGGGTGAAAAGTGGCCACTCTCTTCCAGAAAATTCCGGAGACGGCTGTTAACCATACGCTTAAATATTTTGCCTACGTATTCGAAAAGTGTAATAAGACTGTAATTATTTGCGAGTTTGGGATTTTGTGAGGCGTTAAATAGATGTGTAAGTGTAGGAAAAATGTTTTCTGGGAAGTAATGTATTATAGCAGCTGGGATGCTGGAAGGACCGGAGGCGCATTTTGGTTTACCTTTAGTGCATTCTTTTGTTTTCTCGAAGTTGTTAGGCATGGTTCACTGTGGTAAAATTATCAACCACATTCATTCATCTCAGGGGGCCAGGTTCAAGCTCACCAGCATAGAGCCAACAGCATTCCCGGACTTCCTGGAAGTGCTCTTTTGCATTTGGTTTGGGTGCGTTATGTGTATGCATCCTGTCCCCATGGGACCTGAATGCGTTGGGGATGTGGTTAGTATAGGTAAATATGCAGTTTTTGTGTAGTATGGTAACTGGTTTTGAAGAATGAACTCCACAACTTGTACCATATTGTTTTCATCAGTGAAATTATAATTTATTAGGGGAATGCCCCATGCCATACATCCAACAATATCAAGAGATTGTTCGAAAAAATGGGGACCACCCCGAATGAGTTGCCTCCACGGATTCCAGGCTTAAATCCGAGAGAGCACGTGGAGAAAGCTGAAAAAAGCACTAAGACCTACCGCAGGTACAAATAAAAAAGAACTATATGGAAAATTCTAAGTTTAAATGCATGTGAAATTAGTGAAAATTTGGTGAAATCCATGCCATGTTATTGCTGTAATTAAAATGTAATGCCGCGGATTGAGTATATATATATATATATATATATATATATATATATATATATATATATATATATATATATATATATATATATATATATATATATGCATATGATATTGAAACCAAGGTATAGGAGCCAAAAGTTTAATTTACGAGACTAGTTTCGGTATGTAGATTATCATACCCCATTCAGTCATATACTGCGAATCGGATTGTTACAAAAGTCTATAAATAGCGTAAATATCAGAAAAAACAAAAACAAAAAGCACAAAACAGGAAAACAGGTCATTAATAAGGGAATGCGAGTCTAAGATCGTTGACTAATCTGTTTGCGATTAGGTTAGGGAAATGGGGGCTGCATTCCCGTAACCTCATCGTAAACAGCTTATTCAACGATCTTAGAATCGCACCCCCTAATTAATGACCTTTTTCCCTCGTTTTGTGTTTCTTCGTGGTTTATTCTTTTTGTTTGTTTTTTTCTGATATGTACGCTATTTATAGACTTTTGTAATAATTACATTCTCAGTATACGACTGAAGAGGGTATGATAAACTACATACTGAAACTAGTCTCGTAAATTAATCTTTTGACTCCTATAGAGTGGTTTCACTATCATATACCATAACTCGCCATTGACTTATTTTACTCATATATATATATATATATATATATATATATATATATATATATGTATATATATATATATATATATATATATATATATATATAATATATATATATATATATATATATATATATATATATATATATATATATATATATATATATATTGTGAGGGAATTCCACGTGGAGTCTCTTGTCCAGCACGGAACTTCCATGCGGTGTAGAAGGCTCTGTTAGGATTAAATTGGAAAGCCTACCCCTTCCCTTCCACAAGCGGTAGCCTTTAACCGCGTCCACCACGATTCACCTTTACACGGGCTAGAATAGCCTCGACAAGAAGATTCGAGGCCATTCAAGAGTAGAGCTGTTGCCCACAAGCCCCCCCCCCCCCCCCCGCGGGGAGAGTCTCAGACACATATATATTGCTCGTTTCCAATGAAACTGACACAGAGTGTAGAAGTCTCGCCCGGATCCAATAAGATTCTCCCTAGTTCCAAGTCAGATGCCAACAACAGAGCAAAATGACAGCTGAACTATTTGTATACTGGAGTTAGCCCCAGCCAGTGAGGTAATTCCATTTAACTATCGCTACCGAGCGATTTTTCCGACTTCACTCATCAACTCCTGTCGAAGCTCTCCTCGTTCGCCCCTCGTTTTCGGATGGCCGAAATACTTTTTCCTGGCTGGACGTTACCGCCCCCCTCCCCCCTTCTGCCTTTTTGGAGAACCGTCATCACTTTAACATCCCGCTCAGAAGTTCCGAGCGGCCTCGCCTCACGTGCAGAAGACATCCGTGAAGCCTTACCCTGACGTCTCACTTGGAATCCTCCGTAAACCAACCCCTCTCCTTGCTTCAGGAACCCATTTGAGTTAATCCCCCACCCCCATTTGAATAGTCTCCTCCTGTAATACCTTAAGTTTTAACTTCATAGTCTGATTCATAACTACAATTCCCCCCTTCGTTTACCGGTGTAATTTTCCCCATCAATTCTCTCATTAATTTTTTGTAAATAAAATTATATTTTTGCAGATGCCTCTTTAAATATCCTTGAGCTTTGCCATTGCCCATAATTTACCTGATCTCGTTGCACTCTCTCTCGCTACTCAGTCCGTCTAAACTAGTGGTGTTCCGTCCCTTTTGGGTTCACCTTTAAGTTATTGGTCCCTTGTCATACCACGACATATATATATATATTATATATATATATATATATATATATATATATATATATATATATATATATATATATATATATATATATCATAAACTTTGAGCTTCTTCCAAATCGGAGTATTAATAGGAAAGTGAAAGCCAAGCACGTTATTGATAAAAGCATCTTTATTTATCTGTGTTCGAACATTTTGAGGTCCTAGCCTCAGCATCGGCACTAAGAAACTAAGATAGTAAATGGTTAAAATTTCTAGTTTTCATAAAATATTAAAATTATTTAATAGTGCAATTTAGGATAAGCTGCTTAATACAGGAATAAAAATTTCAATAATTTATGATATGATATAAAGATTGGATGCAATTGATTTTTAATTAAATTACGTTTAAGTTTTAGGATTTAAAGTTATTCTAATATCCGTGGTTCCTTGGGATGAGGGCTATGACTAAGTAATTTAAAGTTATCCATACTAATTTCAAGCTTGCATACTTTGATGTGATCTCGAATGGGCGAGGGGTTGGTTTGTTTAGAATCAACCCCGTGAGGGTTGACCTTCCTCGATGCGGCTCGATGCTACAATGGATTGACCTAATGGTCGAACCAATATAAGGTGAATCGTAAGATTCACAACTATATTTATAGATTACCGAGGCGCGGCAAGGGAATGGAATTCAGTCCTTATAGTTAAAATAGGATCCAATATTGTGCTCATTTTTTAATATGAATTTTGGGTTGAGATATGGATAGAATTTATTTAGAGTCTTCTTAATTTCATTTACAAAGTTGTTGTATTTTTTACCAAAGTATGGGAG
The DNA here is from genome assembly GCA_963969495.1 of Ceratothoa steindachneri. Lineage (NCBI taxonomy): Eukaryota > Metazoa > Arthropoda > Malacostraca > Isopoda > Cymothoidae > Ceratothoa > Ceratothoa steindachneri. The sequence goes on along the minus strand of OZ018317.1, from coordinate 80,096,182 downwards.
ACTAAAGAAAAGGGATAATTTCCTTAAACAAACCAGACCCCTTCACCCATACGAGATCGCATCAAAGTATGCAAGTGTGAAGTTAACTTTAGAGCGATGAAATGACCCATATGACAATGGGACATATGCTTATTCACCCTTGAGGTTTCGAATCTGCCATCGGATTTAGTCCTGGGTGACGCCATTTAATAGCAGAAGCCTCATTTAGCAATTCAGAGGCACTTGTAAGTGATTTGAACCATGGGAAACCATCAAATCAATAACCATTTATCATATTATCACAAAACGCCGCAGCTAATGCATTGGAGGGACTTTCCTTCTTGTTACCTGTGGCGAAGGCGTCTTTTTCAAAAACAGTAAAGTTCAATTTTACCCATTTGGAGCCATGAAATGACCCATATGACCATCTAAAATATGGTTATTCACCCTTGAGATTTTAAATCTGCCATTGGATTTGACTCCCAGTGAAGCCATCTAGCGGCAGAAGCCTCGTTTAGCCATTCATAGGCACTTGTAAGTGATTTGAACCATGGGAAACCATCAATGCAATAACCATTTATCATCTTATCACAAAACGCCGCAGGGCATTGGAGGGACTTTCACTCTTGTTTTCCTCTATGTTTCTACGGGATTTACGAGTTTCTGTTTTGTGAGCCTTGAATACATAGCTCTGGGATGCTCCAATATCTTTGAAATCGGCCACACATTGTGTTACCCTTAGCCCTTCCTTTTAAATTTTCTTTCCTCTTCTATAATACGATTCTTACTCCCCATTTTAAAGCTAAAAACTTTCTGGTTTTACCCTTCTCTGATTGCTTCACTAACCTTTCTGTCGCTTATTATTATTATCTTATTCGAGTATTTCCCTGCTTGTATAACAAGTCCACAGGAGAGGTAAGCCAATAAGGAACTCGACACATATCGGGTATTTTGATTTATCTTGGGGTAAAACTGGGACCACACAGGCGAACTTAAACAGTTAGAATATTGATTTTTTGGCAAAATACAACTATACACATTGCATAAATATTGCAATTGGAGATGGTATTCTACTGAATTTCATGGATTAAATAAAAAATATAAATTAATATTCCAATTTTATATTTCAAAATATTATATTTATCTTTTTCTTATAATTAGCAAAGGAAAGGACACTTCGATTCAGGCGATTATGAAACGGAGGAAAGAGAGGATAACATTCCGAATTATTAGGAAAAAAGGCAAGGAATCAATTTTTTTCAGAACTAAAATTAAGAACCACTTTCCGCAAACATTGGTCGGCAGATCAACACCACTACATATACTCTCTCGATAAAACCCCTTTCCCCCTTATTACACAGTTTCTTAAAAATGTGTTTTGCCGTAATTATCCTTTCATGAATCTGCCGTACCATCTCACCAGCCAGCGTTTACCCCTATGCAGAATGCCCCAAGCACTCGCCCTTATAATCCATATCAATGTATACTCATTCAAATACACACTATTTATTTTAGATGGACTTCTACACTTCCGCACAAGATCGCATACTCTCTCCACAAATCTGTTCTGGGGCCTATTTTAGACTTTACCACCTTATATTTTTCTGTCCCAAACTTTTCCATACAATTTCTCCTCACTCTCGAACTTTCCTATACCTCTGCTATCATATTCCTTCTCCCATATACAAAAACAAATAACACCAAGATGTTTTGATGCAAGTTTCTGGCACATTCGAGACTCAAACCTTTATAATTCCCTCACTTGCAAACAAACTACTCTGCCTTCTCGTTCTCAGTATATTCATTCCAATTATAAACATGTTATCTACATACTCTGCCACTCATATCATAAAGTTCTCAATCAATACCCGTTCGCAATTACATTACCTCTCTTCCTTGTCTCCATTCCCTATTCTATTCCACTGCCACGATTCATGTGAGATTTCAAAGGTTTTCATTGCAGTTTGACGAAAAAAAATAATTAGAAATAAAATGTTAACAAAGAATTTAAAAAATATTGTGAATAAAATCTTGTGTAAATTACTTTTCGCTTTTGCAGGCGAGTGAAATATCAAATTGCATTGCAGAATCATATCAAAATTGGGTGAAAAATTGACTGAGGACGAGACAGTTAGGCTCTCCAATTAAAGGCTCCTATTTCAGACAATTAGCGTAGTGTATATATATAAATCTCTCTCTCTCTCTCTCTCTCTCTCTCTCTCTCTCTCTCTCTCTCTCTCTCTCTCTCTCTCTTTCTCTCTCTCTCTCTCTCTCTCTCTCTCTCTCTCTATATATATATATATATATATATATATATATATATATATATATATATATATACGCAATTATAATTGAGACAGCTTTCAAAGGAATGCAGTTGCTTCGTCTTCAAAGCTTTTGGGAGTGATGAGGGAGCAACAGCGATGCTTTGTAAACGAAGTTTTAGTGATAATTACATTTTTAGAATCAATCTATATTTCTTGGAGTCACAGAGTTTATTACATATAGTAAATTTATAGAATTGTCTAAGATACCATATAGATGGTCGCCTTCAATCATATTAGAAATAAACGTGAATGATATTTATGGCGAATTCATTTCTTTTCCCTTCTTTGATTTTGTTCGAAAGTTTGTCTAGATCGTGCCTTGATTAGTAAACAAAGGCTTCATATATTAAGTCAATCAACGCTCCATTGCAACATGGGTTACTCTAAGATCATTGAGCGAGTGTGGGAAAGAATTACTCATGGTAACTGTCTTCATATCTTTCTCTCCTTCAGCAAAAGGATTGATGTGTCATCATTGTAAAATATGAGCGGCTTCTAGGGAGTTGCGCGCCCTAAAGGTACTGAGTGTCATAAGGGATCTGGGCTTTATACTACTTGGACTAAACGACTATACTTCCCACAGCAGTTTCATCGTTACAATGATTTCCTCGTCGTTATTTTTACTCTTCATATGAGATAAATGCTTATGTTAAGGCGTTAAAGTGTTAGATTTTACACATTAAAAAACGTTAGCGTTACACGTTAGTATGTAATGACGTTACAGCAAGTAAAGCCATTACATTATCACCGAATCCTTGATTGTTGATAATCCTGAACCGGTTTGATTAGACAATGAATTATGAAGGTTAACAATAATCATTCAACGTAATCTTAAGAATCGTGTATCAGAAAAGTTATGATTAAGGATAAAAGAGTAACTCTCAACGTAACAAAATTGCACTATAAAATCAGTTAGTTTATTTACTTGAGGTGGTTTATATGGATGGGTGTAATGTATTGCAATAATAATAATGATATGTTGGTAAAGCAAGAAGTGGTAAAAGTGAGTGACACCCTGTTCGAAATTGTTGTTAGTTGTCTGCTTGCTGGAGACTGAGGTACTGCCAGATGTGGTGCAAAACCCACGCTCTGTGGGATGCATAAAAGTTGCCACCAATGCCAAGCTTAGAAAAAACAAAGTAAAAAGAGAAATGTTAGAAAGTAATCCTGCCAGTCCTCTAAGAGCTGAGCGTCAGGAAAACGAAAATATCAATAGCGCAAAAATAATAAGGTCTTAGGCTGCAAATATGGGACTCCCAATTAAGGCATCGATCAAAACCAAGAACAAAGAAATTGTGCGACTCCTCTATATCCAGGCGAGCCAATTTAGGAAGTAATCCTAGTGCGAATTAGGCCATGAATGGCGACATAAGTTCACCACCTCAGTCTTATTCGAAGAGACACGAAACCCGTGAGATTAGCTATAGCTAGAATTGCGATTCAGTGCCTGTTGGATTCGAACTCCAGAATGGGTATCAGTGCCACACCAAAAGCGATCGAAAAGTCGTCTACGTAGAACGTATCAAGAATATTTACCAGCAGTATCGAGATTATGATGCAATGAAAATAGTGACAGTGAGGACACTTCCTTGCGGGACGTGTTCTTCCTACCGTGTATGACCCGAGGAAGCTCGCCCACCCATGCGCGAAATAACGGTTTCACTAAATTAAGAGATGAAGATTGGAAGGCGCTTTTTACTTCTCCATGGCCTGGAGGTTCTCCATAATACAGTATCACCATGAGGTATCATATACTATCTCCAGATAAAAAAAAGCGTATCGAATTAATGTCCATTAAGGAAGAGCTCTCAAGTAGCATTTTATTGGTAGAGCAGAGCAAACGACATGGAGTGGACTATGTAGAGGACAGGTGTCGTCCGCAGTCCATTAAAAATGCTAACCCAATCTAATAAATTTGGTGTAAATCAGGATAGGTGGAATAATATCTGCCAGGATTACGAAAAGCAAGCTCAGTAGCAATTTGAAAGGAATCTTGGAGAACACACTACCTCCAGATCCTATGGAAAAGATTTAACTGCAATACCATACCTCGCTCACCAAAGTTTTGAAACATGACGTGCATGTATCGTCTGGACCAGGCGCGGTAGCCTCGAAAAAGATAGAGCGGAACGTAGTTCACTTAGGTTAATTATGCCATCGAAGGCTTCCCCGCCTCTGGCGGTAAATTCAAGTAAGGGGCCTTGAGCAAGACAAGCGTTGTTTAAATGCTGGTGAAACATCTTCTCACCTAGAAAAAGTCAAGAAATCGGTTATGAAGAACTATGCCACGGATGTGGTGACCGAAATCGTAATCACGTCATATTGGAGGGCACGAGGAGGGTTCCTGCCAGGACTTGCTCCGAATCTTTTATTCTCATTTCCACACATCAACAACAGGCACCTTCTCGTTAAGTGAAGAAATGTCCGCTAAGATAAGCACTTTACGTACATCGAAATATACTTAAACGTAGCCCTCGCTCGATGAAACTCCACAATGGTGAAATCGTTCGAGGATGGTTGCATCTTATATGGGTAGGCATATCGCTTCTCTCTGACGGCTGTCTCACACTCGGCCTACCAACAAAAAGGCAGAAGGCTTGCAAGATGGCTAGACGTTATAGGAAGCGTAGTCAGACTCACGCTGATTTGGGTGCCGGAGAAAAAGTCAATGGTCTCATTAACGACATAACATCCTCGACTATGATAGCTAACGTAGTTACCTCCTTAAATGCTGGTCACCAGCCAACTCGAAGCACCAATGAAGTGACTTTTCAGAAGGTACCAGACAAGCAAAAGATATTTGTGTTAAAAATAATCATTAAGATGATGATTACAACCTCGCACCCCAAAGAAGATTGTGTTTTCGCGGAAAAACAGGGGAAGAAATAGTTTGAAAATTGAGCGGTTCTAGGACAATTATACTTATATTCATCGACTTATATGACACTAATCTTTAGTTTTTCACCAAAGACCTGGCTCCTGAGGTTATTCATGTAGTTACCACATAACTGGTGCCTATGGCTCAGATCCCAGAAGAGGATGAGGGCCTTGGCAACATTGCCAAGGCCCTCCTAGCTTAGGGAGATACTGGGTTTGATGGGGTAACGCTTTGGGCGAAATATAGTTACTGTGCCTCGTAGCTTAGTGGTAAAACATCTTACCGGCAATCACAGACCCGGGTTCGAGTCCCGGCCATGAATTTTCAAAACTTTTTTCTTTGGCGTTATTTCTGTCTTCTCTCTTCTCGGTAAAAGATCGCCTTCACTGTGCCCTCCTCTGCTCCCCTTGATTCTGGATTCTTCTAATGTCCCCATCTCTTGCCTTTAACCCCCCCCACCCCCCCTCCCACCGATTTCTTGTCTCATTTGCTCATTCGCGTCCAATTCTTCTCTCTCTTGTACTATATATATATATATATATATATATATATATATATATATATATATATATGCGGTAAGTATATAGCACAAAAAGATACCGCCCGCTTCTTATAACCCCCTGGGGAACGTCCTAGTTGCCACCAGGAAAGACCAAGTCACAGTTAGCCATTTTTACTGACATCAGAAAAGGTCATTCAAAATATGAACCTCAAAAAAGTTAGGGATCTTAAGTTGAAGGTTCCTATTTCGAATGACCTTTTGGGGTCAGTAGAAATGCCTAACCGAAACTTGATTCTCCATGGTGGCGACTAGAGCGTTCCCCAGGGGGCTATAAGAAGCGGGCGGTATCATTTTGTGCTATATACCTACTTACTGCACCATGTGTTATAATTTTCCATATTTTTCAAAAAGTATTTAGCATAGATGCTCAAGAAATTATGTTTAATTCCCCGTTTTCTCCTAAAAAAAAACAAGAGATTGGTAACTGAAACTTGATCTTCCCTGGTGAAAATTAGGGCGTTCCCCAGGGGGCTATAAGAAGCGAGCGGTATCATGTTGTGCTATATACTTACGGCACCATCTGTTAGAATTTTTTATATATATATGTATGTATATATATATATATATATATATATATATATATATATATATATATATATATATTTATATATATATATATATATATATATATATATATATATATATATATATATATATATATATATATATATATATATATATATATATATATATATATATTTATATATATATATATATATATATATATATATATATATATATATAAGATGAATCGAAACATTCACAACTATATTTATAAATTTCAGAGGAGTGGCAGGGAAATGGATTTCGGTCCTTATTGCTGAAACAGGACCCAATATTGTGCCCATCTTTTTATACAAATTTTGGCGCGAGATATGGATAGAGTTTATTTAGGCTCGATAACTAAGGTTTTTTATCGAGGATAACTTAAGTTACCTGATCCAGTAGGAAAGGACGTGATGTACGTGCAGTTTGCAGGGGAAATCAAACAGATCATCACTAGTTAATACAAATATGCTGTATTTTAAGCAAGGCAGACAGCCATCGAAATCGAAAAAACATTAGTCGATACGAACGAAAGTGGAAAATCAAGACTAGCGGCCGAAAGTTCCAGATCTTTCCAATAAACCGCCAAAAACGTGTTGCTGTCTTAGTGGACGGCAAAGTGTACCCCTAGGGAAATGAAGGTAAAGTCCTAGGTCTACGTTTAACAATCAAAAGGATACAAAGTGCACCTTAATAGCAGAATCTTCTAGCCAAAATACAGCTCGGAAAACTGTATAGATTTAAAAGCATCAGCTCCAAAAATCTTAAGAAGCTTTATACTGCTCTGGTACGCTCGACCTTAGTGTACACGACAGTGGTCATGGAAGCTGCTAGTTCCACCTCTCTCAGACAAAGGCAGAGAATGGAAAACAAAGCAGCCCTGCTTAAAGCTGGAGGACAAAGGATGGACCATATTCAACAAACAGATCGGCACGCAAGAGCAGGTCTGAATACACTGAATATGGAACTACAAAAGCTATGGAGTAAGACCTGGGACAAGATTGAAGAAGATATAATCCCGAAATTGAAACTCGACCTAGTCATTTCGAGAGCAGTTAGGGGACGTGCCACCAGGCAAGCCCTATTCCCGAGTGGAGGAAACTTCTCCAGAGAAAACCAAATTGGAATATATACATGAACAAGAATAACACAACCAGCTCAGTGTAATAAAAATTGAAGAAAAATAGGCGAAGTGCTCACAACTAAAACAAACTAAACAAAGGCAAAATAACGATTATAAATTATTATTTTAAAAACAAAGAAAATTATATATATATATATATATATATATATATATATATATATATATATATATATATATATATATATATATAAATATATATATATATTTTAATATATATATATATATATATATATATATATATATATATATATATATATATATATATATATATTTATATAGATATGTAAAAAAAAAAATCCAAACCAAAAATAACAAATGGGAGGAAGCGAAGACAAAATACAGGAAAAAACCTGAGAAATGCACCCTACACCAAGGCAAAACTCAACTATTTATCTTTATATACCTACCACACATTTTCTTTTTTATTACATAAAATTTAAATTCTTTCTGTCAGATCATCACTCCACTCATTACATCGGTAAAGGAGGCAAGAATATTTCAAAACGCTCTGAAGATGATCGAATAAGATCGAAAGCTTAGCAATTTAGTTTGGTTTTTATCAAACACATTCATTTAAAAAACAGATAAATACTGGACAAGTGATCCACCATCTACAAGATGGAATAAAAAAGATAGTTAGAATAAGAGAAAGTTGCAAAGAAAATTAATTAAGGCAAAATGCACAATGGTCTTCAACAAAAGTTGCATTCAAGAAAGACTGCTACCCAACTACACTAATATATATATATATATATATATATATATATATATATATATATATATATATATATATATATATATACATATATATATATATATATATATATATATATATATATATATATATATATGTATATATATATATATATATATATATATATATATATATATATATATATACATATATATATATATATATATATATATATATATATATATATATATATATATATATATATATATATATATATATATATATATATATATATATTGGGTGAGGAATACGTTCTTGCGGTTTTATCCAATTTATTCATTACCATTAACAATTTTAGACAAACTTAATTTTTAATTGATAACAATATGCAATTTAATCATTAATGTATTCTCCGTAGTTATTTACGACTTCTTCCCAACGTTCACTAGTTTTTTGATGCCTCTGTAATAAAAATCTCTGGATTTTGACTCGAAGAATTCGTCCACCAGATTCTTAATTCCACATTAGTATTGAACGAAACGCCACCCAAGGTGTTGGAGAGCGATCGGAACAGATCTAAATCCGATGGAACCAAGTCTGGCGAATATGGAGAATGCGGCAGGATTTTCTAATTAAGCGTTTGGATGGCGTCTTTCGTCATATTGGCAATGTGAGGACAAGCATTGTCGTGTTGCAGAAGGACTCCATAACGTCGATGAG